>JAVHJO010000010.1:0-1200000 GCA_036971675.1 Orbilia ellipsospora | reverse complement strand
TGAATTCTAAACTTGTGTTTCGCTTGTAGCGAGAGACGAACGCCGAATATCAATTGATATTTAAATTCCAAGACTCAAGCCAAGACTCAGGGATCATGACAAGTTCAGAGCCTCTCCGTCGGACAAGAGCGCGTCCCAAACGAAGTAATCAAGTACACAATTAGTGTGAAATCGATGCATGCAATCGACGTCAGATGCGAGATTGCTGCTATATCCGGATCGAGAAAGTATTACGCAGATCTAGCGAACTGCCGACACCCCAGACAACAACCCTGCAATGTTACATTTTAAAGAAAAAAGGTGTTGTTTATCTTGATATATCCACAATTTGCGCTCTGAAGCTATTAGGTGGTGCTCGGGATTCGAGCCACCGAAAAATCAACGGGATCTTAGTGGGTAAAAGTTACTTCAGATTGAAACTTACTTTAAGTTCTATGAAGCTTAAATTAGGCGCTATAGTCTCGTAGTGCTTAGTTCTATCTATGTGAAGGCAGGCTAGAAACGAGACTAATTTATATTATGCACCCAGACGAAGCGAATTAGCAGAAGAAATAAGTTGTATTGACAACTAGCTGTTCTTAGCTTCATTTTGCTAGTATCTTAATTGATAATTCTTATAATTTCTTTCATAGGGTAGGGGCCATGATCAAATTCTTTCCCACAGATTTTACATTAGCGCGCCGTGAAAACAAAAATAAATAGCCCTTGCGTATTGTATAATAAAATAGTCTCTAGATAGCCTTAGTAGTTTTTTAAAATAAAAACAACGAGCGGATACTATTAATTGTGAAAGAGTAGAGCGGACCCTCCTGGGGTACTAGAGCTACTTAGACAGGTTACTTTCAATAAAAGCTTCATAGAAATATTAATATCTACTCAGGTACATATGACGTTTAAAGATTATTCTTTTCCTCCTATTCGAAGTAAGAAGACAGCTTCCTCACTCTATTCCAGGAAGTTCAAATATCCGATCCCACATGATATACATAGAGTTTTCTTCGCCGGTGCTTTTTTCGACTTCGGGTCCCGCTCCTGTTGGAAAGTTTGGTGTTTTACGCGTTAAATCTGAAGGGATTTCAACTTTGAGATGCGCCCCGGTCAAGTTTTCCATCATCTCGACATCTTTAATTTGATTCCCATCTAGCCAACTCATAAACTCATCGGCGTCAAATTCAGGTGAGCTTTCGATATTGAGATCCGATGATAAATCGAAAATGAATTCTAAATCTTGATCCAGGGCTCTAGTGAAGTTGAAATGATCGGCTAAGGCTTTCTTTGGATAAATTGAAGGGTGCCAACACGCGATATTATTTTCACTTTCATGAAAAGCGAAGTCCCCATCAGAAATATAGTCACAATCCGGGGGGCCAGTGATTTTAATGGTGGATAAATATGGTCCTTGAAGATAATGTTGGTGGCCAAGAATCATCGGCTGGCATGGTTTCGTGGCTGTCACCAGTATGTTGTTTCTGTACACGTACCTCAAAGCACACCATGAGGCCGAGGAAAAAGTAGGGTCGAAAAAGGGCATACCGGGCGGCAGTCTAAACACTCTTTGCTATTGTTCAAATTTGTCAATCGAAATAGTCTCCTATAAAAATGGAAATTTATGGATATTCAAAGTGGCTCGCAAAATATTACCTCTAAATCTCCGCGAGTTGGAATTTTGGCATAGCAGTTAGGGCATGTATGGCTGCCGCTAAAATGCAATGATTTGAGGCACCATTGAAGAGTGTCTTTACGTATGAAGCTGTCTTCGTTTACAGCGCTTTGACACTGAACAATAATCGCATGATCGTAAGGAGGAGGAAATTCGCGAATGAATTTGACACAAGAGATGGCTACAAGCTCCAGTATTTGGTGGCATTTGTATTCCTCGGCAAACGGTACTCTGATGTTATAGTTTGATAGATAGCTCCTGTACTGGTTAGAGAGATGGTTGGCAGTATCGTACCATCTGAGAAAGCCACTGCTACTCTGGATGCATATAATTTCGCCATTAATTGGGTCGACTCCTTCTATTTCGTTAGAGAGGATAACTGCAGTATCTGTATCTGGAGTCAGACTTCCCAAGCTCGCCTTATTAGAGATTCTATCTGTTGACAAATGTGGTTGTATCTCATAGAAACTGTTCGGCCGGGCCTAGTCCAAAAGAAATCAAACATAAAATTTAGCTTGACCTCTTTTGTTTATTTTATCGTTTGTAGTCGAGGCCTGCCTCTCGGTAATATTGGACTTTATGTATTAGAATGAATAGAAGAGTACTTACTTTGGTTTCATGAAACGTACCGACATTACTGTACATCTTTGCGAAGTGGCTATTCTGAAAGTTAGGTGTGTAGAGCCCTTTCACACTTGCTGCCGGAGTGTAAATCTTGTAGCATGCAGGAGGAGGAGTAGCTAAAACACTCGATAGAATTTAGCCACGAAACTTAGTATATTTCTAGCAGAAAAGCTTTATCGACTGCAATAAAACCCTATTCCAGCAGATGAGGCGCAAGGATGAAAAGGGAACTCATACGTAGTTTCCAAGACGGGCGCAAGTTTAGTGTTTCAGGCTGCTGGTGGTGCTTAATTCGGCTGTGAACAGCTATTCCCTCAATTGTTGTGTGTGAGCTTTTAGACGCTTCTCGTCTCAGGAACCTTTTAATCTGGTCCTTCGTAACTTCTACGCCTCTAATCTCAACCCTGGTATCTTTCCCTTCCTTGACCCACCGTTCGAGAACTTTTCTCAAAGCGACTCGCATTTCACCTCCTTTTATATTTTTATCAATGTTCCAATCGCGGATCTTGCGCAAATATTGTCTCCGGCTATTTTGAATCCAAATTAGTATCTGCAACTTTCGAAAATAGAGACAAATCATACTTTGCTATAAACCCGTAATCACGCTCCATAGCTTCCATACACTTGTGTAAAGGCATATCCTTCTCAACGTACAACTTGATAAAATCATCTTTGTGGGTGCCCCATTCAATAGTAGAAATAGCTCTCGCTGTCTGGCGCTTGGCATTCGCGTTCTTTCGAGAAGAAGCCATTATTGCTATCTAACGAAATGTGTTGCTCGGCGTTGAACTATGCCTGGCTCGAGCGGAAAGGCTAACTTCTCAATTATGTTTTAGATAGTGAGCGAGTTTAGTCATATAGAACTAGAAAGGGTAGATGAAAAGATAATGCGTATTTTTTAGGGTGGCAGAATCAGATCTATACACTATATCTAATCGAGGAGATATTCAAGGGAGAAGTGCACAGCAGTCCTGCGGTGGCGCGCCTTCTTTAAGTACACCCTGAGTAAAAAGTCCCCTTCGACTCCCCTACGTGCACACGGTGCCCAGCAAAAGTACTTTTTACCACACCTCAGCTCACGAAAGGCAACAGCCTTGCCAGACTCGTTCCGTAAACTTGACGATACTCGACGTTACCAAGTGTTGCTGAGAGGCAAACAAGAACTATCGGCCTTATTCACAAATCGGACAGCAAAGATCTGGCGGAAGTTACCTCTTCAAGGCAACAAGATGCAACCCACATCAGACACTATAAAGAGTCTGGACGGAAAAGGAACTACATAGATCCAACCAGGCTTCAAAATTCACGAACTACCGGCGTTTCAACAGAGAATCTGTCACTCCTTCTTGCTTTATATTTCCGAACGAAAGTGTTGCATACGCCCATATAATGAAGACTCGGGATTTGGTCAACCAAAGATTCCCAAGGGATTACCAAAGCTATCAAGTTTTCTTGATCAAAACCCATATTATAATTCCATGGAGCTCCAAAATAGCCACTATGATTTCGCTGTGCACGATTCGAGCGCGATATCTCGATTCTAGTGGAACCGGGCACCCAGGTTGACAGACACAGCCAACTCATACTCTGCTGCTCTTTCAACCCAAAGATTGTGGCTTCTTTTCACAGCATAATAGCGATGGTCAAAACCTTTTTCGGAAGATATAGTACCCTGCGATAAAAAAAACCTAAATAGATCCTCCTGTGCATTACTTATCTACTAAGTATCAACACACCAAACAATCCCTAGTCTTAACTTGAACTACTAGAGATACCCAAACAATTCCAATGCTAGCCAAGGCTCCAATAGTGTCAAGTCACATATATAAAGCATCCCAATATTCCAATTTCCCCGTTTTCCAAATAAACATATATCCTCCTCATGACAATTTAAAAACCGATCATGCCTATTTCTCAATAAAAAGATACCGTCCCCTTGCGATCGTTCAAAAAATTGGTCACACTTGCGACCCTAGAGATTTCAGGATTCTTTCCTCTTACCTCGAGGTCCAATTTCATTGGAAAGTCTAGTGCTGTATATTGCATAGCTCAAAAGGTCTCCATGTCTACCCCGGTAGAATCTTCCATCATCTCCACATCTCTATCTTCATCCCATTTCCACCTATCCGCAAAACCATCTTGACCGGAGAAACCCTCGATGCTGAAACTCGATGGCGAATTAAAATCAGAATCTAAAGTTTGGTTCTCACCTCCTAAAAGATCTTGGGGTCTTAACATTTCCGCCGAGGCCTCTTCTGCGAGCATTGAAGCGCACCACTCAAAGGCACCAGTTCTATCAATATCAATTTCCCCATCAGAGTTAAGCCTAGAGTTAGAATTGTAATGGTATTTAGTGCTATTGGATATTTGCCCTTGATAATATTGTGCTAAAGAAGGAATAATCATGAGAGATCCTGGATCGACGGTTGTTAACGGTATATTATTCTCGTTGAATCCCCCTGCAGTATCTAGAAAGCTGTCTTTTTGATCTTCATAAAACGTTGAATTTCCGAAGTTTTTATTTACAGTGAGGGAATCTGTTGACCAGCGCGTTTGTATTCCATAGTTGCTTCTTGGTTCAGTCTAATTTGAAGAGTTAATTTTAGCATTTATTCAAGTTCTATATTTCTTTATTCCATCGTTTGTATACTTTAACGACGTGAAATCCTATGGAATCTATACTTTAGAGAGAACCGAAGAGGACTTACGTGGCTTGCTCGGTTGTCATGAAACATGCTAGAGTTAGCGTACCTTTGTACGAAATTGAAGTCACGTAAGCTACCTGTGTAGAGTCCTTTTATATTCGCCGCGGGTGCGTAAATCCTGTAAAAAGCAGGATCTAGAAAGCGAGACGGCATTCCCATCGGGACTTGGCGAGCCTCCTCTCGTACCAGCCACTTTTTCATTTTGGTTCTCGTAATTACTTTCCCTTTAAACTCAACCATGGTATCTTTTCTTTCCTGATCCCACCGCTCGACAACCTTGAGAACAATGGCCCCCATTTCATCCTTCCCACAATTTTTTCGAAAGCCCCAAGCAGTGACCTTATTTTTGTATTGTCGTAGGCTACATTGGATACCAGTTAGCTGGAATCTTCAATAGTTTGGAAATAGCGACAAATAACCTCGCCTCAAATCCGTGATCTCTCTTCATAGTAGTCTTGCATTCAGCTAATTCCATGCCATCTATGATGTAGTACTCTTTGATAGTTTCTTTGTGAGTTTCCCACTCATCAGCAGAAATACGTCTAGATTTGGAACACATGATTGCTCTGTGAGAAATCTTGAGCACTGAATTGTGACCAACAAACTGAATGGTTAGCTGCTCCGGTTACCCAAATACTTCTCTCCACGCCAAATATTATTAACTGAAAGATGGCACATATATTATTTCGGGGCGGGACGAATGTTTCAACTATATTCGATCTAGGAGATGGGGAAAAAAAATGATATTCAAGAGAAGGAGGGTTCATCGATGGGCAGTCTTTAAATACACCTCGAGTGAAAAGTCCCTTCTGACCTCCTACACCAAATTTGGCCAAGACTGAAAAAAGTTATGGTCTTTTGACCGCAACTCAGAAAACGCGTCGGTAACCTTTCCGCGTCTCATCCACGAATCAGATATCGGAGAACCAATGATCGGGAACTTCCTCGAGGCTGTTGTATAAAATAGCTCCCAGACGTTCAGACAGCCTTATGATAATCACCCTGGACCTTGCCCTTGCCAGGCCATCTTTTTGGTTCCACGAAACCTCTAAACCTGGTAGCGACTAGTGGGGCTCTGCAATAATTATATATCTTATCTTGCGTAACTATATCTGAGCAATATTTTTTTTGTATGAAAACTAGAACTAGATTCACTCAAGCGCTAACAACACAAATATATACAGGCATAGTGGTACATTTTTCTTATCAGCTAGCACTTCCCAACCTCAATAGCCCGAAAATGGTATTCATCAACAGACCCGCGATAACAGCCAGTTGTCTTTTTGAGTTACCTAATGTCCCTTCCTCTCTTAGCATCCATACGATGCAGAGCGGCCAAAAAAACCCCCACATAACTCCTATGAGCGTATCCTCTAACCCTCCACTTTCAGTATTAGTAGTGTTCTCGCCAGTATCAGCCTCATTGGTAGCTGATTCGTCAATCCATCTTTCTTCGAGTGCTAGAGCTCGACGACGTGATTCTTCGTCCAAAAGAGAGAAGCCGAGGCCGTGATTCGTTGTACCGTCGGATGTACCGTCTACAGAGGATGTGCTATTCAGAAGGGTGCCGTGAAACTGGCTTCTTAAAGCTGCGATGTCTGATTCGGTAAAGCCGGCGTTTAGAAGTCGATCGAAGCCTTGGGGTGCTGGGAGGGTTGAAGGATGGTGAATCGCTTGCGACTAGAGAATAAAAACTTGTAAGCAACTTGATTGAGGTTTGAAAAATAAGAGACGGCCGGTGGAAGATGGGTACCTCAGTTTCAACTTCCTCAGCCAGTTCTTCGTCCGTGAGTTCGTCACCAATACTACAGTGAACATAAACGCCGGCAGCGGCCTCTTTCACTTCGGCTATCTCATCGTCACCTTCTTCGTCTTCATACTCCGGCCTGGCTACTTCCTTGCCTTTCTTTGAACCGCGTTTCGGTGGTGGCGGTGTCTTCTTCTGCTTCTTCGCGGTTGTGCTAGGGACGGTCGATACCGGTAGCTTAGATACCCCAAGTGCCTGTCCAATATTGGCCTGACCACTCAAAACCTTGCCACCATGTATGAGACGCAATCTGCGACGGGCAGTCTCGGCAGGACGAGAGGTTCGTATTAACCGTTTTAGGGTGGAGATGTTTGTGGAATAAGGTGTCGGAATTGTTAAGGTCAAGTCCGGGAGCGAAGAAGATGCAAATCGGATCGTGATCGAGACTGGGGTTTGAGGCGGAGAAGCTGATAGCGTCGCTCTTCCCGCCAACGGTCTACTCCCTCCTGCGGAAGAAGATGCAGAAGCCGAGCCATCGCGATAGGCGGGTCGAGGAGTGTTATGTAGTGGGAGAAGCGGTTCTCGAGCCGAATCTCGCGAGGAACTCATCGGTGTGGTTCGGTACAAATGGGGCTCATCTCCGATATCCCATCGTTATTCTGACAACGATGATTTCTGTCGATGGGTTTTATAGGTATGCGAGCAGCTTTTTTGCTGTGATCGGTGGGCGTAGGTTATATACGAACTTGCGACGGAGAGATGACAAGGAGTTAGACAACCTCCAGCGTGTCGGATTCATTACGCAAGTCCACGCGGCGACGGAGCAGGCAGGGGCTCCGCGACACAACACAAAATGTTGCAAACCTAGTTGAATTAAACTCATTAAGCACAAACATCCATTTGTCTGTTCAAAAATACGAATTACAAGAAAATATGTATATATGGTTTCTGGCATAGGTAGTTGTATCTGGTAAGAAGGTTTTAATTTGGTTTGTCTCAACAGGTTCACTCAGCCAGATATTACACATCTCAGGGTATCTTGGTAAATTAGTGGAGGAATCTAAGTTTAGTACGAAATGGTGTCCGTTCTGTGTAGTTTCTATAGTTTCAGGTTCCGAAGATGGCTTCCGTTAAATAGAAACCTATAAGTTTGGTATTTCTCGATCCTGTTTTCACATTTGGGCCCCCTATTGCTGGGTTGGTAAGGAAATGTTGTTATTTTGGTCTTTATAATTTGCAATATTTGATATCAACTCGCGCTGCGGCTGCCGGTTAAACTTTGGGCGGGCGATGGGACAGGGACCTACCGGAAAGCGTGTTGGCAGCAAGGACGCCACCGAGAAGGCCTTCGGGCATGACATGATCTGCCGCAATATTCAATCGGCCTCTTTTCATCATATCAGTTTTCTTTCAAACTATGCTCCAGACCCCACTTTCGATGTTCTCACAATTCAAAAAGACCCTCGGATCCATGAACATGCGAGCCAGACAGCGAGCAGCTGGTGCCTGGCAGCCAAGAACGATGGTCTCGGCCTTGTGATGTTCAAAACGATCAGCTTTGGAACGAGATTTGAATAGCATAGTTCGACATGCTCCTTATTATCGGATTTATCGCTGGCTCGTCAGTTCTGACACTCCTCGCGAGCGCAGCTGTGGTAAAACGGATCTTAGAAGTCCCATTTAAACTCAGCGATGAGATGGTTGAATTGATCGACCATTTGAACGACGAGGAATTGAAGCGATGCATAGATTCTCAGGGTGATCCATCGAGCGACAGGCAAATCGAAATTTTCATTTATATGCGGTGGGACCTTTTTCGGCGTGTCAAAGATATCGAGTATCTGAAAATGGCTGCCAATCTCGCTGAAGGATGGCTCGCGATCACGCCTAACGATTTTGACGACAAACTCCGACGGGGGCGTATTCTTGACAAGTTACAATTTCACATTCGTATAAAGTCTGCCCAACTCGCCAGGAAGTTTATTGATTCAACAGGAAAGAGGTTAGTTGGAATTTGTGCATGATATTTAATGATATCGACATTCACGAGTTTGCTCACGATTGTGGCTTAGTGCTCCTAGCAATGGCTCCGCAGACGATGGAGATTTTGGATCAAGTTCGAAGGCTTCAAATGACCTCCAGACTGCGCGGTCACAGAGTGATGACAGAGTCGACGAAGATCAAGCTAAGAAGATAAGATCTTTAAAACTTCTCAAATCTGAAATACAGGCAAATAAACTCGTCCTCGATTCCACGGCTTCTGATGAGCCCGACCGCGGAAAGACTTTTGCTCGACTGGGAACCCTCTTTATGCAGAAATTTCATCTGACGGAACGTGCAGATATCAGAGATATAGACGAGGCAATTACGGCCACAACCAATGCTTTAGTTTTGACACTTCCTGAAAGCCTTCAGAGGTGTATTCATCTTTCTAATCTCGCCATAGAACTCAATTTAAAATTCCAAGAAACAAAAGATCCGAGAGATGGTATAGCTGCGCAAAATCGTATTCGAGAAGCACTAGACATTGTGGGTGAAAATAAAGAAACCCAACTGGGCATATTTATAGTGATGAGCGAGATTCTGCTGTCACACTTTACGATAGGAGGGGAGCTCTCAGTGAAACATCTCGCCGGAGCGATTAAATATAGAAAGGCGGCGTTGGATATGATGAAGTTGGATCATCATCTTCGGGATATAACTATCGACGAGCTTAAGAGGATGTTACATTCATCCTTGGATTTACCACCGCCATCAAGCCTAGAAGATCTTCATCATTTCATCGACATTCAGGAAGCAAAAGTTGAAACTTATCCACTCTGGGATCCGGATCCGGATCCTGAAGATGAGATACTCGCATGGGTGATAGGCACTCTGGGTAGGTATTTAGTGGACCGGTATGAACTAGAACCTACCCCAAAAGACCTTTTCCGACTTGTTGAGCTCGCCGAAACTTGTAGTAAAGCTGATGGCACCCTAAATGATGCTGACAACCGCGCGACGTGGATCTCAATTGGCATCCAGGATTTCCTCCATCAGCTTCTTCAAGGATCAGCTAAGCTTGATCGGAAGCAGCAGGATCAATTACGACAGAAAGTTTCCCGGCTGGCCATGGTCTATGAGGCTATGGATCCGCTAGACCATCTGGTAGCTGCAACCAATTGGTATGCAGCATTTCGCGAACGAGGCGAAAACGGGATCCCAATATCGCCCAAACTACTGAATCGATGTATCGAGCTTTGCCAAAAGGGTTTACAAAGCACTAAGCCCGACGACCCTACGAAATTAGTATTCTTCAATACTTATATTGGGGCTTGCTACAATGACCGCTACGTTGAGAATCAAGAACTGGAGGATTTTGAGCGCGGCCTACAATACATAGAAACTGCCCTGCAGATTGCACCTCCAGATCATCCCAAAAGACACATCCTCGTTGCGAATTTCATGACCGATCTTGCCAAGCGATTCGATCACACTAGGGACATCAAGGATTTGGACCGAGCCGTTGATTTGATGCAAAAGCACTCAGATTCCATCTCTGACCAGACCGTTAAACTGCGACTCCAAGCCAACCTAATAATGCTTCTGTGTACTCGGGTTCAACTGACAGAATCTTCCGATGACTTGGCACAGATCGTTAAGGCATCACAAAACTTCCTTCAAGAGGCAGCTCCTGACCATCCGGATCGGTCTAGAATTTTAGCAGATTACGCCGCTATTTGTAACTCGTTTTCGGCCCGTATGGAAAACGCAGATTCCAATGACCCAATCTTACAAGAAATAGAAGCCTCTCTTAAAACAGAAACTCGGCATGAAACTCGCCTACATTATTTAATCTCGCTCGGACAAGTATACAGCTCGAAATATCTGCAAACTCACCAAATGCAACATTTCGAAAAAGCTTTAAAATTTTACAACGAAGCTATCAAACCTCGTTATGAAAATAACTGGTTCGTATATGGTGCCCACTTTGGCATTTCAGGTTGCTTCCTTCATAGATTTCTCCAAACAGCCAATTTGGAAGATCTTGACGGAGCTATTGAAGCAGGTGAGAAGGCACTGAGTCATTTAGCTTCTCACCAGAATGACGCCTCCAAAGTTTCATTTACTCTAGCTACGTGCTACTTGTTCCGAGTCCTCGCGAAAAGGTCACCACTAGACATAAGAAATGCGGTGCAGAAATTAAAACTCACCATAAAAATGCCTTCAGCATCTACTAGGGACCGATTTATGGCGGTGAAGTATTTAGCTCTCATCTTAAGCCTCTTTGAGAATTGGAAAGATGTTTCTGAGGCTCTAAAATATGCCCTAAAGATGGTTAACACTCTGAGTTCACGATCGATGCACTATAACGACAGACAGGAGATGGTTACTGCTTTCGCTGGCTTAGCAACTTTTGCGGCAGCAGCCATCCTTGAAGCTGATCAGGGACCGTTCGAAGCGCTTAGATATCTTGAAATGGGAAGAGGAATATTTACCTCTCAAATGCTAGAGATGAGATTTGACATCTCAGAGCTTAAGTTTCGGCATCCTGAGCTAGCCACACGATTTGAGCTATTACAAGAGCAACTGGGTCCCATTGAGGCAGAGCTTCCTAATTTCTCGTTTGAATCTGCTGCGCTACGCGAATCAGAGATACGAAACCGACGTGTGGCAGATTCGGAATTCGATGATCTATTAAAAGAGATTCGTGCGCAACCAGGCTTTGAGGACTTTCTCGAGCCGCCTACACTGGATCAACTTAGAGCGGCGGCACACCCTGACCCTATCGTGGTAGTCAACATACACTTCCTCCGGAGCGATGCTATTATTGTGGAATCGCATCAGATCAGGGTCATCAGATTACCAGAGTTACATCAACTCGTGATCGAAAGACAACTAGATCTTTTGCAAGGAGATATCGAGTCTGAAAAATGGTATGTCCTAGAATGGCTTTGGGAGATGATTGCTTGCCCCGTTCTGGAGGCACTCGATATTGGAAGCGCGCCTGGAGACGGCAAATGGCCTCGCATTTGGTGGGTCTCCACTGGTTTGCTCAGCCAATTTCCCCTCCATGCAGCGGGTAAACATTTCGCCGGGACAGACGAAACCGTTATGGATAGGGTTATATCCTCGTACAGCTTGTCTATACGCTCTTTGATATATGGACGACGACGTCCAGAAACTACTCGAAAGGGCTCTGAACCGGAGAAAGCCCTTTTAGTCTCAATGCCGGAAACAAGTAAACATTCACAGCTGCCACATGCTCAAGCCGAGGTGGACCAGTTAGAAAGACTCTGCCCTGCGCTAAAGCTCAAAGCCGTAAGGCCACCGAAGCGATATGATAACATTATAGCACAGCTGCCTGATTGTAAAATTTTCCATTTTGCTGGACACGGACTGTATGATTCCAAAGATCCCTCTCAATCTATATTGCTACTCGAAGATTGGGAAAGGGCTCCCCTGTGTGTCGCCGACCTCTGGAAAAGAAACCTCAGACAAAATCCGCCATTCTTGGCTTACCTCTCCGCATGCTCAACTGGTGCGACTTCTATGAGATTCAGCGACGAAGGTTTGAATCTTATAAACGCATATCAGCTTTCCGGATTCCAACACGTGATTGGCACCCTTTGGGAGGTGAATGATTTATACTGCGTTAAGGTTGCTAAAGATTTTTATGAATATTTCGAAGATAGAGAGATGACGGATTTTGCGGTCGCGCAAAGTTTACACGAATCCATCAAACGTTTGCGAGATGAATCAGTTCGAAGCAACTCTGCGAAAGCGATTCGTCGGAAATATCCAAAAGAAAAATCGGAGGCATTCAACTTTGATCCTTCTATAGTGGCTTTGACCTCGAAGACTCACCTAGGCTCTGTGGTGTTGGGAGGTCTAATGGACGAAGACAACGCAACAGGTGTTGAACAGCCCGAAGACACTCAGACTGCGGAAGAAACCATAGGGAGCACTAGCCAAAATAATGATATGCCTGAGGCAGAAGAAATACAAAGCTCAGGTCTTAGAAACTTTCAGCTTCAGCAACTAGAGAAAATGCTTATGGGAGACTCCGGAATGCTAGGCCTCCAGGGGCCTACAATCAATAGAGTTGAAACGGAACGAGGTGATAGAAATTTGAAACGGGTTCGTCGAGAAAAGGGTCAATCTACTCTTCACTGGATTCCTTACGTCCACTACGGCGTATAGGTAAGAGCAATCATTGCTCACCCATCAAGAATAAGAGAACAGTATCTCAGATATCGCATCTAGTCTATGAGACACGATAAGTTCGAAGCCTTACATCCAAAATCGCCCAACGAATTCTATCGCCCTTCCCACTCCCTCCCTTCCTAATTTTCCTTTTTGTATTTCTATGATCTCCGTCCCCATTATCAAATGCGTCAGCACCATAAACCAAAGCTGTACCTGGATTAAATGATGCATCATGCGGAAGGTCAGGAAGTTCAATCTCCTCCCAAGTCTCCTGAGAAGTGCAAACAAATGCCCTCACAATGTCGTTCACCACCATGGGATCACTCTTGCAACTTGCAGGTGGAACTTCAACTTGAAGCCAGAATGTCTCTGGTACCCCCTTGCATACTTGGAACGAGGCCTGACCGGGACCAGGGTGTTGTTTGTGGATACCCCAAGATGGCATGAACCCATAAACGGCCAGATAAACTGAGCTAAGCGGACATTTACCTGTGATGGTGAAAGTGAAGGTCAATTCTGCGTACTCTTCGGTGTGGTATACGCCTTCGGATCGTGAGTTGAAAACTCCGTTTTTATCGTCCGTTACTTCAAAGATGAACCAATTAGAAGGGAGACGGTCTTCAGCTTTGATTTTATTGTGATCAATACTTTGAATATGGTGAAATCTTGCTATATGGCGAACGATATAGGCTATCTTTTCCACCCATTCTTCGTCTTTTGTAGAAATTTTTGGCGTTCTATGGAGTCGCTTTCCGTTTTGGTGTATTTCGATCAGATCTTGATCTAACACGATAGAGAAGGCAGGATCTTTCGCTCCGCCATCGAGATCTAAGATGACTCCCCTTGTTTGCTCTATAATAAGCTTTAATTTCTGAAATTTTGTATCGAGGGTGTGGCTATCCCGGGAACTCAAATTCAAAAGGGTCTTGAAAGGGAGCGCCCAGTCTCGAAGAACTATTGAACTACCTTGTTGAATCTTATAGATGCTATCGGTGTAGCTATTTTGATCCTGTGGACTGTGAGAACTTAGATTCTCGTGGCTATTAAAAACCAATTCCCCTTTCGACTGGAATGGATAATCCGGATGAACTTGGATAATTCTGGCTTGCATTTTAGGAATCGAGTCCGGCCGTATGAGCTGGCCTTCGGGAAAGACGTCATATAGCGCACCAGGAACAACTCCTTGTGCCCATCCGACGTCCAATATTACATCAGTCCCATTTCGGTCAAGAACACGTCCCACGGGCTTTTCGATGACCGATTCCACACCGAGAAACATGTAATTTCCATCACCATGCAGCACTGGGGACTGCTTTCTTTGCGGCTTCATGCTTTTGATCTTTGAAGCCGCATATTCCCGAACTCTCGCAAAGCTCGGCCGACACGTTGACGGCGTTTTTAGTAGTTTCAAGATCCAGTATGTAAGGACTCCGTGAGACCCGTCGTCATCAAAATCGTACTCCGCAGCTGTTTCGTCGAACTGGCAGGCAGTCAAAATACTGCAACCGGTGGGATTAGATATCCAAGATCGCACCACACGCGCATTTCTGTGTCTCGATGGAAATAGTTTATCCACAACCTCATCCGCTTTCTGGTCACACGGCAGTATATCTTCGTCAATATGAAACTCTCCGCCTCGAATCGTGTAGCCATCGGAATCTGCATCTCGTAGACCCCGTCCCGAAAAGCAACTATCGAGTATTACATTCACTCTCAATTCCTTCCCCTCAACCATGTTTTGCACAAAGCGTCCTAGGTTGTGCCCTGTGAAATAAGGGCCGCTTTGCATAACATCGGCTAGGACGAGGGCGGCACCGGTAATATAATCGCCGACCTCATCTTCATCGATCTCGCAAGAGTCTCGGCGGATTCCGTGGCCCGAGTAGTGGATGTAAACCAGATCTCCTGGGCATGCCTCTTCATAAATATAGTTCAGTTCACGAAGGATGTTCTCGAATATCGGAAGGTCCTCCTTGGATTCTACAGGCAGATTTGGGCCTGAGGATGTCAGAGTTTTGATGTAGTGGAAGCCTAAGGCTTGTAGCTGGTTTGCTATTGCCCGGATATCTTGGACACAGCCTTTCAAATTGTTGAATTGAACTTTCCGCTGGGTTCCTGGGAAATAGTTATCGATACCAATTAAAAGTGCCCAGTTCTTATTTGTGTCATTTTCGTAAGCCTTTGGAGTTAAAATGGTTAGTATCATAAATCCGCATAATAGTACCACTATTCGTACAGCTTAGCTGCGTTGTTGCAAAATTCAAATCCTAGGATATTTGGCCTACCATTGTTGTTCTAAGAGTCAATATTTTGATGGCGACTCCTGATCAAAATAGACAAAAATGTATTTTTAAATGCTAAAGATTCTAAATCATATACTACCTTTGATGTCTATATAACCCTAAGTATATATAGTAGCGAGGAGGAGTGTCACAAGACTTGTAAACTCATGAAGATCCTTCAATAAAGGTTCCAAGCTGTGTATGCGGAATTTCGGTATATATGGGGTGTGTATGAGCTGAAAACACGGATCCTGGCCTGGTCGCATGAGCTCTCACGCTTGATCAATTGAGTGCTCAAGTCTTTATGACCTTGACTATGAAGGCTAAAGTTGTTGACTTGTTCTCGCAAGCTTTGTTACCGCATATAATGGGACTATTCGCGGGTAGCCATCTATTGACGCTTCAGCAGCGGTTCGCGGGGTAGAGACAATGAGCAGCTGGACCACTGTATCGCTGTCTCACATTCTCATGGGCAAACGAACAACGCTTGTCTTCAAACGTACGCCGAAATCCAATTCAACATTGCAACACATTTTCTTTACCATAAGAGCATCACATGATCGTAGGCTACCTTTCTGTGTTCCGAAATATTCTTCGAGATTCTATTCCTATTTACTTCAGCTGCTAAGAGCTCATATAGTTTTAAACCTTAATCTTGGCTGCGTCGTAGCATCATGCCAAAAGCCGCTCACCAGGAGTCTCGGTCAACACTTCCTCCGCGGTTCCGCTGCCCTCGTGCAGTTACACCAACCGGCAACCTGTGTTAGCGAGAAGCACGTCAGCCTCGCAATTTACATTGACAGTCATTCTAAGTCCTTGGTTGGAAGAGGCCGGGATATATAAGGTTATATTTGTATTTACAGGAACGTTGAGGCGGCGTCAAGGCATTCTAAAGATCTTGGGGCTGTTGCCAAGTCCGAAACGTTTTTCAACAGTGTCGCAAGACTTGGCGACACCACTAGTTGTTAGGCGCGATGCTACACATTTTCAAAAACCTCATGCACCTAGTAGCCGAAGCGTGGCAGGCTCCGTTGTGGGCTCTAAGATCCTTGAAGAAAATTGGAAATTCAAACTCTTCTCATGTAGGGCGACAAAGTTGTTCACGCTATGCGAGCCGACATCTTGAAAACGAGAATGCCCAACCGCTGACAAACTTGGCGCGCTAAATGTTTCTGAGAATGAAAGTGGTAGATTATATGCGAGCCCAAGAAGTCTGGGCTCGGTTGAGCGCTGCGACGGAGAGACGTCACATCGATTTTCGAACTTTCGCTACTCCTTTCTCTTATTCATGCAAACTTAACGAAGGAATTTACCCTTGAGTACCGTGACAATATATAAAGGGCATGAGTTTCGCCTACAGTTTAAATTGTCAATCATCAACCTACCTTCCTTAGAACTAGCGACATCTCTTCATACACTCCTTTGTCACTCTTTTCAATATTGCATTTATACGACACAATATATAGCAAGCCACGCAACTATTAAAAATGCATTTCATCAAGGTTTTCGCTATGGCTCTATCACTTACGGGGTAAATATCTGAGATTTCTCTCATTTTGTAAGCCAACTTTGTCTCGACGCTGATATCAATTCTAGTGCCGCCACGGCCCTTACTATCCCCATAGTCAACAACGAATCATCCGCCCTAGTCGCTCGTGACGACTCCCCCGCAGATCCACCAGTGCCATTGGCGTCGAAAAAGGGAGTGGGCAAGTTTGGCAAGGGCAGCTATTGGAGCAAGAACTTGCAGACATTGGAGGTAGCAAAGGGCGCAGGCAAAACTGATGCCTCTAAACCAGTTCTTACTGAGAAGCTGGGACAGAATGTTAAGAAACCGACGACAGCCTAAACTTGCGAGTAATGGCTGTATGCTTTATAGCTCAATCTCGACGATACTAGTCGATTGATATTAGAAACAGATGTTTCGAATTTTATATGATATATGTATGGAGTGGTTTTGGTTGTTTCACGCTTTTGATAGAGAGCTTTTATTTAAATAGATTACACAGAGTATACTAGACATTCGGTCATATTTTCGAGCAGCGAATCATGTGAAACTCTTTGTTATTAACCCATTATCTACATGCTGTATCATAGCTATTGCGAGAAACAGTAATATGCGTACGTATTATAGCTTCAACGTGAGGCTTATTTTTATGACGACCAAGTGTACGATTTGAATTAGTCTTAAAGCCAAGAAAGAAGTATTGATTTGAATCTGGCCGGGGAGAGCATATCTCGACACCGTACATGTGTAACATCGCAGCTGTAGCTATCATCTCTCTATCGAGGGAGCTTTAGAGCATCATGGGTGACGGAACGATGCCTTGCTCAACCTGATACCAAAAAATATTGTGGATGGGCAAACCTAGTAGGTTATTAGGTCCTAAGTGGTTAATAGCCATATATTGAGATATATTATGGACGGTTACGCCCAGAGATTCAGTCGGGTTTAGATGCACAGTCGGTTCTTGAATATTCTTTGTATTTTTGTATTGCCGATAACCTTTTTAGCACGAAGAGAACGCAAGAGAAACCTTATTTACACATTGAAAGGAAATCCGAACCCGGTTATATGGGTAACACCATCAGTTGCTAAAAAATTCTGCACCATCTGCAGCTAGGAATTTGATGTTTCATTATACTTTGGGTAGCGTAACCGGTGCCCAAAGCATTCTGCTTTGTGTATGGTTAAAATTAAGCATAAGGTTACCGCATTTTTCTCAAGAACCAGTGCGACTGCAATGCATGAAGCCGTTCTGGATCCACTCGCTTCTTGATATTTAACAAGATCCGATTGGTTCGACTGTTTTAAAATGCGCGTGCACTGGCACCGTTTCGATTGACGTTTCCCCTTTTCTAAGCTGTCGAGTAATAAGACTTGCGCGTGGAGTATATCAACTTGAGAATACATCCCTCGCCTGCAAAGCTGGATATTAGCTTAGAAAGAAATGATTTTCTAAAAACGAAATCAAGAAGGAAGCAAAGAAAAAAGAAGCAGAGAAAAAGAAAAATATCGGATTCATTGATAGTATTCCCTGCTTTCGCATTTGCCGACAAGCATGCTGCTCGCTTCGCATTAGGAATGCTCGGATGCTTTGACCCAACGTGCAACGCAGGCCGGTTCAAGCATTCTCTCGCGACGTCATGAATCGGGCGCCCTGACAACCCTTGCCCTCGGCGCAACCCCAACTCTAGATTCTTGATTTAGATCCTCACCCAACTCCTCAAGACTACATGTGCACCCGTCAACAGTCCGACGCTATGGGGAGATGCATCGATGCATCGAGATACGCTTATTTATCCCGCCTTGATATCGCCAAGGAAGCGTGAAGTCCACGCCATCAACCACTTCGCACGCCACCGTTCTGCGGCACGGTTACTGTGACCTTGATTGACATCGAATCCAAGTCCAGCAATTCCAGTCTAGAGGATCTTTCCCAAACCTGCTTGGCTTGCCTTTCATTCGAGTTAGTTTAACGGTCAAATGTCGGCTACTCTTAAGAGTACCGCCAGTATCAAGCCAGGATTTCAAGTTTACAAGCGCTTGGATAGCTTATTTTGAGAGTCGTCTGAATAGCCTAAGACTTCGAGCACAACTTTCAATATCGATACTTCATGCACTGGACTATTTCCATAATATCTAGAATTGCAAAGTATGATATTGATTTTAGAAAAAGGCGAATTCCTCACATCACTTTGTGTTACGAAATGCGAGGGCGGTGGGTTCGCCCGATAATTTTCGCTAATGCACATTGCACACATCCGTTTCAAATATTTGAGAGATCTCGGCAACATTTTATGCTTAAATTCACCTCCTTCGATCTTTTCTTCTCTTGGCTTCTAGTTTCATTGCCGTCTTCCGGCTTCTGTTACCCCCAGGGAAAATTATTTTTCTGGGCGTTTGCGCAGCCAAGAAATGGCAGCCTCCAAAGCGACAACCAGCCTAGCTGGGCTCGTCCTCCCAAATCGGATCCGCTCGCGTAAAACCTAGAGTCGTATTGGGTTGCACTATAGCATGTCACTATTCCAGCGCCTAACTACATGGATAATCAGCGGTTGGCATATTGCGGTCTCCGCAGATGTTTCGATCTAAAATCTGTGTACAAAATGTCATGAATTTCCTCACATTCGGATTGATTTTCTCCATCATCTAAGGCTTTGGGCTCAGCACTGATCGTGCTATCCATTCATTAACCCTTTCACTGCAGACACTCCTTTCTATCATACATTGGCTTTGTGATTTCCACAAAACCGCATTCATTCATTTTTTATTTATCATCAGTCACTCTTTTATCGCTCAATTCAATCCAAAAAGAGGAATTAGATTGCAGTCATGCGAGCTATAATTCTAAGTATTGCTACGGCAATCATGCTGGCCACATCGGCCCTGGCTGTGCCGTCAGCATTGGTCCCAAGAAGTGGTGCGCTTCAAAAGCGAACCTATCCTCCTGTTTGGTACTTCCCTCCTTACAACGGGACATTTGCTCCTTGGAAGCCTATTGGGTATGTACATGATTAAAAATATACCAACTTCAGATAGAATTTGGGCAAACTGACCAAATATACAGGTGCTACTCCGGAGATACCGCGTTAACTTACAATACCGGTATGTGTTCGTGCCAAAACGCGGCCTGGAAGACAGGCCCCATGCCGTTCAGCATGGAGAAATGCTTCGCCTATTGTAAGAGCGCTGGTTTCCGGTTCGCCGGTATCAAAGGCGCTGCTCAAGCCAAATCGGTTAGTAGCATCTCGCGAGCGTTCAAAGAGCTATCACTGACGAAAAATATACATTTAGTGCTGGTGTGGCAACGGTGTTACTGATGACGACAAGTTGTCAAATGAATCAAAATGTAATGTCCCATGTGAAGCTGGGGAAGGCGGCAAAGACTACGACCCAAACAAGTGCGGTGGTTCAACAACCTATACCGTCTACAAAGATCCATGCTACAAGGATTATGATGGAGATGCCGAAATTGTCAATTATGAGTATGTCGGTTGCTTTTATTATTACGACGCTACCATCTTGGGTTACTACATTGGTGTTCAATCGGATAATCTCAGCGTCGACAGTTGTATTGAGCACTGCGCAGGAAAAGGTTTCGCCTACGCTGGTATGTCAGCATCAGCCTACAGCGCTTATGACGTTAGAGGAGATCAATGTTGGTGCGGCGGCAAGATTGCAGATGCTTGGATCACCAGGCACAAGGCATATCCTATCGACAACAACCAATGCACGGTTCTCTGTTCCGCAACAAAGAAAGTCTACTCATCTATTCCCAAAGAAGACTACCAATACTGTGGCGGCGCCTGGTACATGAGCATCTATTTTAATGGCAACCTAGCGATGTCTGACACCTGTGAAGTCGGTCCGCCGAAATCTACAATTACAACCACGACGCCAGGGCCTACGCCAGGGACATCTACTATCCCTGGAACGAGCACTGACACCGTCGTTATCACGGTTACACAGCCTCACAGCACAACTACTGTCTCTACCCCTGGTTCTACGGAAGGAACAACTACGAAGACTGGCCCTTCGACAGATACTGTCATTATTACTACAACAGTACAACATGTCACCATCACAGTAACGACACCGGGTCCATCATCAGGGACCACCACAGTAACTGGCCCTACGACTGATACAGTTATTATCACCACCCCGGTTCCACATGATACGACCACTATCACCACGCCGGGCCCTACCCCCGGAACTACGACAAAGACCGGACCTTCAACTGATACGGTCATTATTACGACGCCACCACACGAGACAGTGACTGTTACAACGCCTGGTCCTACGCCCGGAACTACAACAAAGACTGGCCCTTCGACTGATACAGTCATTATAACTACACCAGCGCCACATGATACGACAACTGTCATCACTACTGGCCCTACCCCTGGCACAACTACCAAAACTGGCCCTTCAACTGATACTGTGTTTATCACCACGTCAGCAGATCATTTCACAATTACTGTGACGACCCCGGGACCAACTGATGGAACCACGACTAAGACTGGTCCTTTGACCGATACTGTCATTATCACGACGCCGGTAGAGCACGATACAATCACAATTACTACACCAGGGCCAACCGAAGGAACTACCACCAAAACAGGTTCTTTGACCGATACCGTCATTATCACCACACCGGCAGAACATGTTACAGTAACTGTGTCCACTCCAGGACCTACTGAAGGAACAACTACGAAGACTGGTCCTTCCACAGATACGGTTATCATAACTACAACTCCCAACCCAAGCGTGGATTCTGTTTCAACCCATTATACAGTCACAATCACTACACCAGGCCCAAGTGAGGGAACTACGACTAAGACGGGGCCAACGACTGATACAGTTATCATCACTGAACCTGCAGAGCATGAAACTACGACAATTACCACACCTGGTTCTGTTCCTGGAACGACTACAAAGACCGGTCCTTCAACGGATACTGTTATCATCACCGTCAAAACTACGCCAAGCTACGGAACCGGGAAGGTTACAATCACTGAAACCACCCCAGGACCTACTCCGGGTACTACCACCAAGACTGGACCATCAACAGATACTGTTGTGATTACAACTCCAACGGCGGGCCCGAGCTCCCCCCATGTCACAACCACCGTCTCAACACCAGGATCTGTCCCTGGCACGACTACGAAGACCGGCCCCTCGACTGACACTGTCATTATCACAGTTCAAACTACGCCGGAAAACCCAACCGGGAAGGTTACAATCACTCAAACTACCCCGGGACCAAATCCTGGCACTACCACTAAGACTGGACCATCAACGGATACTGTTATCATTACCACCCCAACAGCAGGTCCAAGCTCTCCTCACCCCACGGTAACCCAATCTACTCCGGGACCAAGCCCAGGAACCAGCACAATCACCGGCTCAAAAACAGACACAGTTGTTATCACTACTACCACGCCAGCTGGCCCAACGGGCTCGCCACCGCCTGACAGTTGTTGCGTCATGCCAAACCCCTCAAACAATGACCGTGGGAAAGGTATCAGATACCCATTGGGTGGATTCAAGCCCTCCGTTGTTTACACTTCCGACAAGAAGAGCTATACTCTGGTCAAACTCAGTGGCATCACATCTACTTGCAGGACATCCTACAAGTACACCATTGACGAGTTCCAGGCCGCGTGTTGGAACGGCTGTGTCGAGCAGCAGAAGAAGTGTTATGCTTCTTACACCACCCAAACGGTCTGCAACAGATCTGGTAATAGGAAGATTTGTTTCACAAAATCGGATCTCAAGACGCAATGCGACGTTCAATTTTCCGCTTGCAAGTCTGCTAATACGAATACGAATAGGAGGAACAATCCTCTGAAGGATGCCATGAACAAATGCCCTGACAATAATAACCCTGAAGATCCAGGTGATGAGGGCTACTATAGACTGATGTAAGAGAAGAATTTCGGAAGAAATTTTGAGATTCAATGGGGGTTTTGCTTTTTATATCGGTGCTACAAGTGGGAGAAGGATGGAGATCTTTTTAAGTTGTCTTTTGTGTTCGGAGCATATAGATTATATATAGACTATAACATATTGCTCGAAGCCTACAAGCGATATATACATGGTTAGCATTCACGTTTTATTTTTGACCTTATCAAAGGAATTGCATCTATTCATAGAATATACCAATTAGACATTTGCATTTTTTTAAAAAAAAAAATCTTAGGGACCTGCCATCAAAGAAAGCGTATTCTTTATCGGACAGAATATGAGGGAGAATTCCCTGTCTTTGCCTTGGCATTTAGAACTCTGTTAATACCGAACATATTTTTATCTTTTCGCCACGTATCATATCCTATTGGTATAAGACCCCGGGGTTTAATTATGCGGGTCAAGAAAAGCCGAAATCGAGAGTATCTCGTAGCTTCCGAAAGTTCAAAACGCACCAAAAGAAAGGTTCTCCATATTGCGCTTACTTAGGGCAATCGTGCGCTGAATAAACACTCAATGTGTTTCAATACGGACATGAAGCCGCGAAGCATTCAACTGATCATCAAGGAAATAGAGTCTGGCGTGAGTTTACGCATAGCTTCGGTCTAGATATGAGGGCAACAAAACATCTGCATTCCACACGAGAGGCATGTGAGGCGCTAAGCCACATTTGGATTTTAAAGTATTCTCATTGGCTATTCTTGACAGGGATCCAGGATCTACAACGTTTACAACACATGCGCGGATCTGTTGTTGAAAAGAAAAAAAATCATACATCAAAGCATGATATATGCGGCGTAAGACCGGGCACGCCTAGTTGTTGAGATAACTTTGGGTTAGAATTATACAATAATAAACCTATTTTATGGTTGTGGATCTTGTCTTTCGTAAATAACATCTTTATATCATATCTTGAAGCAAACTAGCTCCGAGATTGGAACTTATATCGTTGTTAACCATAGTAGTGGCTCGAACATTTAATGCGGTGCGTTTCAAGCTATTGAGGCGTAATTTATTCCCGGTCCTCTCTTTCAAATCCCTCCTCTCCCGCCTCCATCTCTCCGTTCTCCATCTCCCCTTTCCTCTCCCTCTCCCTCAACCCCTTGGCTTAGACTACCTTTGTCTAGCCATTGCCAATCTTCCGCAAGTTCAACTCTGTTGTTCTTGTATTTTGGTTTGAACTACTATTGTTCAACCATTATTAACCTGTCGCAATGTCGCCCCTGTCAATCTTGCAACTTGTTTTGAACTACTATTGTTCGGCCATTTTTCTTCTATTTGCTTCAGCCTAGTCTTATCTGATACCGTCAGTCAACTCAATATGATCGATATAGCTGACTCTAACTTGGGATACTGGGTGTTCACATCGGACATTCATCGCTCTCAAGCGCCTTCCTCTCGTTTTTCTAGTCAGCTACGATTTTTTCGACATTTTTCTGTCATCTCCGCCTGGTCGCATTCATTCGTCCTAGCCTCGAAGCCAGCATTCGTCCAATTGTAGGTCTGTTCTTTTTTCGTTAGTAGAGTCAAATTTAGTAACTTTCGGGTCCGATAGCCCCATCTCTTGTTTGGGCAGATATCCTCTCCGATTCGGAAAGGGACTATGACATGAAATGGGGCAAATACAATCCACAATCCGAGAAAGCAATCATTAAAATCTTGGACCGAGCGAACCAGAGACAGGTCCCTCCTGATAACATTTGCGTTACTACCATGCATGCCCGCCAGTCTGAACTCATCAGAAAAGCGATCAGAAGGGAATTGCCCGACTACAAAATCAAGGTTGATACCGTGGATGGATTTCAAGGAGGGAAACACGAGTACGTAATCGTAGATCTCGTCCGATCAAACCATCGTGGTGATATGGGTTTTCTGAGAGAAGGTTATCGTGTCAACGTGGCGATAACCCGAGCAATGACCAAATGTATCATCGTTGGGGACCTCGATTTTTATGAAAGGGCTTCCTTTTTTGAGCGCAACTCCATTCTCTCTCTACGAACTCTTGCTCGAAAGATGAAAGAGGATTTGCAACATCGGGTTTTGCCAGCTGCGGAGAAAGAAGAGGTGGAGGACAGCGAGTGGGGAAGCAGAGAAAGATTTACAGGGTGGAGAGATGGATAGGGCTACTTTAGGAGAAAATATAGAAATGTGATATAGCCTTTTCACCAAAAAGTATTATAAATTAACAATATGAAATCTCCAGAATTGAGGTCCCAACTGTATCTACGTCGTATTACATCGATTATCTTGACGCTTCAATCTTCCCTTGTCAAGGTGATCGCAATCAAGACTATTAGTATCAATTTGAAATACTATGGCATAAGTAGACAATCAAGATTTGCGACGAAAATTGAATATTCTAAGCTAGGGCAATATATACATGATACACGAACCTTATACAAACACCGAAAAACAAAAGGGAAAAGAAACACAAAGAGAAGGGACAGAATGAGATTTAACCAAATTCAATTCAAGCCCTCCATAAATACAAACGCAACCTTTGAGAGGATTGCCTCCCACCCATCATCTACCATACCTATACACAAATCGTAGTTGGGAGAACTGTGGTGATGACTGAAGATACAACCGATGTGACCGAGGAAATAACCGATGTAGCGATCGAAGTGACGACGCTCCTCTTCACAACATTGGCGCAGACGGAGCCACCACTATGGACTTAGAAAAATTATATTAGAATCAAGGAGGTCTATATGAGCAGTTTTTTGCGAATCAATCGCTAAATTTGTGGTCAGAGGAAGGCAGTAATATAGTAATATAAAGACAACAAATATGTAAGGGGCTTTGAGAGATTGCGCGAATAACCGCTTTATGGTTCACTATGAACAGCGTGATACACTCAGCGTTCTGTTACTGCACGTTCTGGGGCTTGTTTGTTGCACTTACGCAGTGGTTGAGATCACAGTGGGTAGCGTGAGTGTGAATGTGGTTGTAGTTATAGAAGAGAATATCGTTAATGTTGTTGTAGGTAGAGTAATTATCGTCTCTATGGGCAGTGTAACAGTCGTGTCTGTGGGTAAAGTAACGGTCGTGTCCGTCGATACAGTGATAGTAGTGCCTGTCGATACGGTGACGCTTGTATCTGTCGGTAGAGTAATAGTCGTGTCTGTGGGTAATGTTATTGTGGGTGTCGTCGATGGTAAAGTGATAGTAGGTGTCGTTACAGTGATAGAAGGTGTGGTGGTAGGTAAGGTGATCGTCGTGTCCGTGGGGAGTGTTATTGTCGTGTCTGTGGGTAGCGTTATCGTAGGCGTTGTAATAGTAGGTAAGGTGATCGTGGGCGTTGTGATTGTGGGGGTACTAATTGTAGGTGTAGTCGTAGGTAATGTGATGGTGGGTGTTGTTAAAGTGATAGAAGGCGTAGTTGTAGGCAGGGTTATTGTTGTATCCGTGGGTAGCGATATCGTTGGTGTGGTTGTAGGTAAAGTGATAGTAGGCGTCGTCAACGTGATGGATGGAGTCGATAATGTTATGGAAGGTGTTGATAACGTGATGGATGGTGTAGACAAGCTGATGGAAGGCGTGGTTGTAGACAAAGTGATAGTAGGGGTTGTCAATGTGATAGAGGGCGTCGTCAAAGTAGGCAGAACTGTGACAAAATCAATTATGGTTACCGTCCCGGTGAGAATAGTGGAACCTGCGATATCGGTGGGGAACAACGTAGTCGTAAAGACACTAGTTGCGAGAGACGTCACTGTAATGGTTGGGAGAGTGATGACGGTAGGTAAAGTCGTCGTTGTCAATGATGTGGGAATGGAGATAGATGTCAATGAAGTTGGAAGGGTGATCGATGTGGTGGTGGGCAGAGATATGGAAGTCAATGAGGTGGGAAGAGTTATCGATGTCGATATAGTTATAGATGTCAATGATGTGGGTAGAGAAATTGACGTTGTTGGTAAACTGATAGATGTCACTGATGTAGGGAGCGTTATCGACGTTAAAGAAGTCGGTAATGTGATCGAAGTTAAAGAAGTCGGCAAAGTGATCGACGTTAGCGAAGTTGGAAGAGTAGTTAACGAGGTAGGCAGGGTTATAGATGTTAAAGATGTAGGTAGTGTGATCGAAGTTAAAGAGGTAGGCAATGTAATTGAAGTTAAAGATGTAGGAATCGTGATTGAAGTCAATGACGTCGGAAGGGTTATTGATGTTAGAGATGTTGGCAGAGTGATAGAAGTTAAAGAGGTAGGTAGAGTAATTGATGTTAGGGAGGTAGGTAGGGTTACTGATGTAGGCAATGTAATTGAAGTCAGAGTAGTAGGTAGTGTGATTGAAGTCAGAGAAGTTGGTAATGTTATCGAGGTCACAGAAGTCGGGAGAGTTATTGACGTCAAAGATGTGGGCAAGGTGATGGATGTTCCGGTTGTAGATATTCCAGTTGTCGAAGTCAGAATGCTTCCAGTACTAGATCCGCTACTTGTCGTCGTAGAAGATGTCCCGGTCGGACCACTACCACTCGTGGTAGAACCGATTTGGCCTGAAGTTGTAGAAGTTTGGATTGCTGTGGTGGAACTTCCGCCTGTACCAGAAGCAGTCGTTGTGGTACTGGAGGATGCTTGTGTGGTTAGGGTAGTTGTTGATTGGCTTGGGTTAGAAGTTCCAGTGGTCGACGAAATCGACGCTATACTGGACCCTCCTGTAGTGGAGCCGCTGGTTGGAATTGCCCCGGTCGTTGTCGAGGGCTGCCCTTCAGTGGCACTAGTTGTGCTTGTAGAGGATAGCTGTCCAGAAGCCGAAGTTGTAGTAGTACTCGCAGAGGAACCCGATCCTCTAGTAGTAGCTGACGAACCCGTTGTCACGACAGTTGTTGAAGATGTACTACTCGTGACGGAGGGGGTTCCTGTGGTGAGGGTCGAGCCTCCACTTGAAGACAGGGAGCTCAAACTTGTACCAGCTGTAGTTGAGGATCCGCCGGTCGGCTCCTGTGTCGCCGTACTTGAGGTTGAAGATGAGCTTGCAGAGGTCGTAGATGAGCCTGCGGGTGTCGTTGCTTGACTAGAAGACGAATGCTCCCCAGTCGATGTCGAAATAGATGAAATGGGACTTCCAGATGTAGGTTGGGCGGAATTGCTTGAGCTAGTGTTAGTTGGCTCCTCAGTAGCAGTATTACTTGCGGAGCTCGTAGAACTAGTATTTGTAGGCTCTTCGGTCGCAGTATTGCTCGTGCTCGAACTTCCAGAGCTCGTATTTGTAGGTGCTGCTGTGGCCGTATTGCTGGTACTAGAACTCTCCGAATTGGTATTTGTGGGTGCAGCAGTGGCCGAATTACCCGTACTAGTCCCAGGGTCAACATAAGTAGTGTCTGTTTTTGTAGACCTAACAGTAGCAACTGTCTTAATCCAAGAAGTGGATGTTATGGTTGAAATCGCAGTTAAGATATTGGTTCTAGTGTCTGTCTTGGTGACGATTCGTATAGGATGCACCGTTTCACACGCCACCGACTTGGTGACGGTCTTTGTGGTATCTTTAGTACTAGTAACGGTGCAGGTATGCTTCTTAGTGACGCACGCAGTCGTAGCCGGTGGCGTTCTCGTAATGCACGACGTTTTTGTGAGGAAGCAAGCTATTAATATCAGTATGAGCTCACGACTATATAGTTATATAGTATTGATTGGACTTAGGTCTTACAGCATGACGATGGAACAGGGCAGGGACCACGTTTGTGAAGCGCATATCGATATTTTGCAAAACTTGGGCTTCTTGTAATAGTAAGCGTGGTAGTTACTATAGAGGTTTTTGTTGACACACTGTTGACACGTTAGTTAGTATCTAGCCTCTGTTTCTACCCAAAAATTATTCGACCGTTGAGATACATACGTAGTAGTCACCCTCTTTGTTACAGTGGCCTTATTGGTGATAGTCTTACTTCGAGTTAAATAAACGGTCTTGGTCGAGGTAGCGGGTAGAGTGAGGGTTGAGCCGTTAACTGTATGCTTAACAGTGCGCGTGCAAGTCGAGGTGATAACCCTTGTCAAGGTGGTCGAACCCTTAGTGGTATAGATGGTGGATGTTTTGCATGGTAATGTTGTTGTAGAATAACATGTGGAAGATTGTATGTATTCGGTGGCTATATGATAAAGAACCTCAGTAAAACTACGGTCCTAACCGTTTCAAAGGAAGGAATACTTACCGAAGAAGTTTTCGCATCCAGCTCTGACTACCGCGGGATTGTATAGCTGTGAACATATTGCTGGAGGCTCCTGGCATGAGTAGCCACTGACTATTGCCGCGAAAAGAACTGGTGGGAGGATATTTGTGAGCAACATTTGCACAATTGCACTGAAAGTAAAAGCCTAGAGTCTGAGGTCAGGACGATGCATACGTACCAGTTAAACAAGATCCAGTGTCTTATATAGACTGAAGACGTTCACTACAATCAATATCTCCGACTGTGTTCGTACAATCTCATTTATTCGAATTTGAAGCATTGAATGGCTTCCATACGCAAAATTTGCAACGAACCGGTTCGAAGGGCATGGGAGAATGGATATTTCCCTGCCACCGCGCGAATAGCATATTTGCGATCTCGTGCTCCTCGAAAACACAATGTCAAATTGAGAGTATATCTTAGTTAGATTCCCATATATTCTGAATTAATGTTGTTGATTTCCTTAAAATGGCTCGATCTTGTGGGAAACCCGGAGGATTTTGTAAACTCGATTTCCAAAGTACGCTATCCAGCAGTATAAAAGTCTTGAAGGGCCTGTCATGGCTGCAAGACGCGGAAGATGCCATGGTGGAAGAGTTGAGGCGTGGTTGTTGCTTTCTGGATCTGTGTAGGCTGCTGCAGTGAAAGCTCCGCAAGAGGAAATCTTCCTTGTGTTCGCGCGATCACATCTGTGTTCTTCCTTCGATTTATTGTTTCTTCCTTCCCCGGAGTTCTGGCGATTGCACAATCGATAGTTAGATGTCGCCAAATTCGGGGTGATTTCGAAAATTCCTTGATGGCATTTTCCGATGGTATTTTGAAATTCCAGCGAGACAGCACGCATCAATTATATATATATTTAGAGGTGCACACCGCGCTGAAAGCGACAGAATAAGCTCTTCCCCACGAACAAAAGGAAGCGACTGGGCAACCGGCAAACTCCTTGTAATTTGATGCAATTCACGCTAATTCTCCATTAATTTAGCACTTTCCCATGACCGAATAGTCAACTTAGGCTTTTGGTAGGTTGTGCGAAGCAAAAGGTCCGATTTCCCAAGCAAACAGGCGCGTGAGCATTTGGTCGATTTGATTGCGATTCGGCTTATTCCGTTCGCCTCCACAAAGCAGATATATCATTCTTTTGGGGGCTACATCGAAGCCAAGCACCTGAGACGGTGGCCTTGAGGGAACAAGCTATAAGTATCCGAACCTTACCGGTGTTCATAGTAATTTCTCCATGACCAATTTTCCATATTTTTCAACCAGTTTAATTCAATCTCGATTCGAAGATTGCTTCGTGTTGATTCGCGATCCTGTAATTTCACGCCTTAGGCTCTTTCCAGCGGAGATCTCAACAAGCGTTGTGCCGTTATCAGGGCATGGCCACCACTTACAGGAATCGCCCGAAGAATGTTATATCACGATAGCTATAAACTTTTCACCAGAAGTCCCGAAGCTACCAGAATCCGCCAAGACTCCTGCGCAGCAGGTTTTGACACTATAGCCGGAGTACCATTTTCATTTTCGACATCAACTGCTCACTCTTTGGAGCGATTGGAAAACGGACTAGAAGGCCTGGAAACAGGCGATTGGGCTCCTCTGCTACAAACTTTGAAAGGTAGGACTTGCGAAAGTTTCAAATTTGTTCTATTTTTTTTTTTTTTTTTTTTCATATTGTTAGGGTAGAAGCTGGTCTCATTTCTGGTGGGCCATCGCTTGGCAGTCTGGAAACTAAACCAGCAAAAGCCCAATATCGGCGAAAGATCTTAACAGAAAGATTAAATACACGATACACGATAAAATTTCAAATATTCTTGGAAATGTAGAGGCCATTAAACTAAAACGAATTATGTGATAGAACCTAGTTTTTCTACTATGAACACATATCATTTGAAGGCTTTTACACCGCAGAGCCCGAGTTTCTTTCTCGTTGGCGTTGTGAAGGTGTGCCTCTAAAACACAAATAACCAGTCAGAATAAACTTTGCGATCGCAGCAGCTAGCGTGAAGCTGAAATTCTGGTTTGGGGCTGAATTCAAGCTCCGCCATTTTCATCTCATTCCTGCACAAGACTGCGAAGGCTAGTGTATATATATCTTTCAATGCCACTGAGAAAAGCCAAATCCATAGAGCAGAGATGTAGCGCTCGCCCGACGTCTTCCAGGTCCTCTCTCGCCCCTGGTTTGGCAAACTTTTATTCTGGTATCTCTGTAAAACTCCACGTAAATAAATGCCCATGCCAAAGGTCGCGGCACACAGTGCAGTCTGTAGACCCGTCTTTCGTGGATTCAGGAGAGCTTGCAAACACGGTATTCAATCGCAATGTCATCTTTTTGCTCTCCCAGTTCATTACGTCCGTCGCTTCCCAGGTTGCGACCATCGTCCTTCCAGATGACACAGACTTGATACGACAATCCAGGCAATATATCAACTCAGAAGACCATTAACGAATTTCGACCCGCCGCCTAGCTGCAATACTGCAGATTGAATTGACACAACAACGGTTGGGGGCTTGAGCTTCAATAATCTTCCAAAGGTATATATAACCGCGGACTACTCTGGAGGATGTCATCTTTCCGTAAAAAGTTCCTGTTGCCCTCAAAACAGGTCAGCGACGGGATATTATACCAGCTCTGGAACTGACTGTCCAACCGGATATAGTCAGCGTAAGTATGTGGAGGCAGGCTCCTCGGGTCCCCCCGGTTATCATTTACGTTCGGGGACAAAAACAGCTTGACCCTGCTGTCCTGCGTATGAACATATCCCACTCTAACCCCCTCCCCCCTTTGATAAGCAATGGATATATATAAGCATGGTTATAGGTTAGACCCAGGGTAAAAAAGTTCTATGTATCGCTAACTTCACCTAAAACAATGTAGTATTACCTCTTCGTTTTCCAAAGGGTCAACTTCCGGTGTAATGTCCGCCCGATCGGTTGGCACGATTGACGGTGCAATACTTTGTGGCTACTGGGGCGTTTCATTGAGGTATAAAGAGTCTGGAACTACCTTTGAGGCACTTAATCAATATTTCGCAAACCGAACCTTCGTCTTCGACAAGTCGTCCGACGAACTGATAATTACCAGTGGCCAAGCTTCAAGATCGGTTCGACCACTGGGATCGACGGAAACTGGGTCCATATCAACTACATCTTTGGCTGCGCGTCCAGGGTCAAGCGCTACTTCCATAACCGCGCCGAGTCAGACACCCAGCGACTCCGGTAATCCTAACGGAGGCGGGAAGAATAACAGTTCAAGGTTATCAACCGGTGCGACTGCTGGTATTGCTGTTAACACAGGTATCCCGATGATTTTAGGCATAATGTATCTTACATATTAGATTACACAAAAGAAGTTGCAATCGGACCTAGCTCTTAAAATAAACCAACCAAACATAAATTATACCTCCAACATAACGCCTGGTATCAAGGAATACCCGGGGGAAATAGGTGGTATTCAAGCAAAGTCTTATATAGTTGACCATAGGTAAGAGGAAGGGATCATATTCCAAATGTTACCGAAAGATTCTGAAAGCAGCAATATAAGAGCGCTGGGCTAGCCGAGGGAGTATTGATAATATGGCGGAAGTATCTCATCTTCTTTTCGTTGGATCTTTCCTTTTTCCTCCCTTCTATCCCATGATAAACCATTCATGATAAATGCTCCCGCCAGGCCCTGCTAGCAGCGCGTAGCATATGGCTGTGAGTTATAGCCATAGGGATAAAGTAATGTTGAAAATAAATTCAAGAGAGATTGAGTCAAATCAAAAATTGCCCAGTCTTACCCGGGAAAAAAATAACACCAAATCAAAACCCTCATTATTAGATACAATATTTTTGGTTTATTTATCATCAGTTGTATCTTCGAACGAGAAGCGTCTGTGTCGTGGTACCGGTTCGCGTGTTGTCGCGTGGGATTTCGCAGGGGCCTGCCTGTTCCACCGCATCGAGATCGAGGCCTGTAGCCGAACTCAATGCTGAATAATCGGTCGGCTCAGAGGCGGCAAATCCCACCATGACGTCCGGTTCTTCGGAAATCTCAACTTTAACCTCGTCCTCTTGTTTCTAAATCAAATGGCAGCTGTCGAATAGCTTCACGAACGCCAAGATCAACGACTCCGACTGATCATATCGCACATTTTCAGGTTCCCCGCAACACTCACTTCTCACCATGGCGTCCTCGACGAGATCCGTCGCGGCATCATTCCTTCGTTCGCAGATATCCCGAACAGCATCGGCCGCCATCGTCAGACATACTCCCAAACGTACATTCTCGAGCATAATAGCCCCATCACGGCCGACCCTCCTTCCGAAACCCAACTCTCTCCGTCCGATAATACCCTTTCCAACCATCCTCTCCCAGCGCCGAAGTCTCTTCATCCAAACAGAACCCACCCCGAACCCGGATGTAGGTCTCTCCCCGTCTAAACCCACTTCACAACATACACCCTCTAATTATCCATTGTATATACAAAGGCACTGAAATTTATCCCCGGTCTCCCCGTCCTCCCTCCTAAATCCGCAAGCATAGAATACACGGACGGTCGTCAAACAAACAACTCCCCGCTAGCCCGATCACTCTTCCAACTCGACGGCGTACAATCCGTACTATACGGTCCGGACTTCATAACCGTCACTAAAACCCCGGATTCGCATTGGCAATGGCTCAAACCCGAAGTGTTCGCCCTGGTAACGGAGTACCTCAACAACGGCTCACCAGTGGTAACGGGTGATGTAGCGGAGAGTGAAGATACGGCGCCAAAGGAAGGCGACAGCGAGGTTGTTAGTATGATTAAAGAGCTGTTGGATACGAGGATACGGCCTGCTATTCAAGAAGGTAAATATTTCATAATCCACCACACTATATTTAATCCTATAATCCCTCCGAGATTATAGTACTGATATAACTTGGTATAGATGGTGGCGATATAGAGTACCGCGGGTTCACGCCCGAAGGTCAAGTTCTCTTAAAACTCCGCGGCGCGTGTCGGACATGCGATTCATCAACTGTTACCCTCAAAAATGGAATCGAATCAATGTTGATGCATTATATCGAAGAAGTTAAAGGTGTAACGCAAGTGCTAGACCAGGAAGAGGAGGTCGCACAGCGGGAATTCGAAAAATTTGAGGCGAATCTAGCGAAATTGAAAGGAGGGGATGCGGTACCGAAGAGTAGCGGACCACATGGGATCGATGCTGCTCCTTAGATGCTTCGGAACGGTGAAGGTCTAGCATTGGGATTGTGTTATCTAATTTGACGTATAACAGAAAATAGGGTAGATTGATGAGTTTTCTCTTGTACATTATTAAGGATGCCTTTTGTGCCATGAGCGGTATCACCAAATATTTGACTTTCATTTAACCTGAACTGATGTGATATATAACGCGGCTATAAATTCATCAATTCCTTCTCTTATGAATTAACTTGGTATAAGCAATTCAAATAAACCAAAAAATAATTGCGATGCTATAGGCTAGACCGCGATAAATGAACAGTACGGCAAAGATAAAATGCCTGGGCACAGTGTGTGCAAATTCAGAGGGAGTTGGTACAGTAATTATACTAGCGTAACCAATAGCCGGTTAAATTGAAGATACTAGTTACATAATTTAGACTTTCTTAAATAGATCGAGAAGAGATTCTATGATCTTAGAAGCTTCATTAGGGTGCCTTATTCGATCTACATTGCAACGATCAACTTCTATGCAAACGGTTTAGCCAAAGTTAGAATAATGGAACGGCTAAGGCAGTCTATTATGTACCCGTTTTATCTGACTATCGGCTGTACTGATTGCTTGATCAAAATCATGCTCGCATTGTTCTTGTATTGCCTCGATACATTAGATCGAGTCCCCGTAATCATGTATTCTCTCATCGCATCGGGTAGAGACGTCTCCAAGTATATCCAGAGGTAGCTGGAACGTAGTCTCGGTCTTTAGATCAGAATCTTGGTTTCGCGGTACGTGGGTAGCTGTAATCGCAACAAAAAGAATAGTAAATTGAATGGTTAATTTGAGTAGACCCATTTTTTTCGCAGGTTGGCGGTATTACATATAAATAGAGATCGTGAAATGGAACGGTAACCTTATTGTAAGATATAAAATTAGGTGTAAACTTGGGGACTTTGTGTAATCTGTGAAGAAGTTCGAAACATTGCTTCGTTGACTGTAGAGCTAATGAGAACGTGATACATGGATATCTAGATGAATCGGGACCAGATACGTTCTCAAGATGGATCTTAGATATTGTGATTTCGAGTAGTCAATTCTCAAGATAAATATGTGTATATACAAATTTCACCTTTCATACTAAATTACATAAGGAAAGAACAGAGTCTGTATTTCGTGCTACGTAGCTACCTTCCATGGCATGTCTGAAGTGGTTTAATCTTCCTTGCTTTGTTTACATAACCCCCATGTTTAGGTAGGATACAACAGCTTACCAGTAGCTTTTTTCTTGTGGAGAAATCTAGCCCCACGCCAGGCAGACAGAAGGGCAGAGAGCGGATCAGAGAGGACGATTAGCGAAGAAAGTGGTGGTTGCCTACCCTATCATCCTGTCCACCCGCTCTAGATGATCGTAGAAACTGCGATTCCTGAGAAGACAACATTTACGCAGCAAATCAATTATTCTTCCAGTTTCAGCGATGCCCTTAAGTCTTCCCCTCCTTGGGCGACGGCATCCCAAACCATTATCACCTATACAATTAATCAAGTCAACCACAGAATCATGAAGCGACCAGATGGTCTAATACGTACCCCTACCGGATCACTGTCATCAAACTTGACTGAGCATTCAGGCCCAAACTTTTCCCTACTGCATTCAACAGACTTGGAGCTCCCCGAATTCTCCGCAATGGTGAGTCTTATGGGTGCTGCTGTGGTTAGGAGAATGAAAAGAGTAAATTGAATGAATAATTTAAGCAGGCCCATTTTATCCGTGGTGATATATATATATATCTATAAATCGAAATAAGGAGATATTGTGAGATCTGATTGAATGCGAACGATAATTTACAGGCCGATCAGATAATCAGACCTCAAAGATGCTATGAAGTACCTCTAGGGTACTAGAGGCCGTAAATCCAAAGGATAAAGAATAAAGTGATGTTATATCCTACTTTCTAGATAAAATCCCAAGGTGGTTGGTTGGTGTCATAGGTTAAGTGACCTATATCGGGTGCATTTATATAAATTTCATCATTCGGACCAGGCCCACAAAATTTGAAGTGTGAGCAAAATCTAGAGTAACTCAATATTACTGAGGCAACTCTCATATTTAGGCACCAGCCTGTCAACACGAAAAATTTCTTCTTAAGCAAAGGAAAGTCTATTTTGTGATTTAAAGAATGCATTCATCCTGAATTATACGTAGTTGAAATTGGGCAAAGCTAAGTAGTTTTCAGCTACAGACCAACCATCTAGTAGAAATTTATTGCTAGGGTATGGAATAGATAATCAGACGAACACCAATAAACACGTGCTTTGATTTGATCGAACCCCTACATTTAACCTTGAACTTTCAACTTTGGTTCCCGACAGGCGTAAAATATATCACGCATTCTCGAAAGATATATCAATTTCGCTTGATTCCTGAGTCGGAGGTCTGAACCACTATAGTATCGTATCCGATCAGCAAATTCAACTACAGAACTGTAGGACGAGTGAGTAATCTAATACGTACCTCACTTTCTATAGATTTCCGCAATTCTTCCCAAACGGCCTCGCAATCAGGTGTTCGCAACCTTGCCTCCAGGCATTTAGAAGCATGTTCGCGCTTCGGATCAATACGCGTACTGACGTCTACGAACTCCAATTCCTCTGGTATTGGTAGGGGTGTTGCCATGATCGGGAGAATGAGAATAGTAAACTGAATGAGTAATTTGAGTGAACCCATTTTGTTTTATAGATCGAATTGGTGAAATATGATGAGGATGGATCTTGAGGATATGAACTGGACGCTGGTATCGTGCTCAAACGTACGTCGCGGAGAGCGTGGAGGATGATTTAAAGATCTTAGGGAAGTTCCGAAGAATTTCAATGTATAATAAACGGCGCAATCAAATGATAACTAGTCGATATGCTAAGGCAGAGTTTAGCTTTCTGTTCCGTACAAGACCAGTTTACTGCGAGACCATGTAATCTCAGAGTAGTTCTTTGGATTTCTCACGTCAAAAAATACTCTACGCAGGAGCCTTCACACACATATATATATTCCACCATTGGACCAAGCTGCATGATGTGTGCACAGAGCTCAATTGTCAAAATTTTAGTTGGACAACACTCATCCTCCAGCCAACTATAGGCAACAAATAATATATCCCTGGGAGTTATCTTATTAAGCAAGGAGAAAACAGATCGGAAATGAAGTTAGGAGCAGGTATATTTTATATACCAAAAACAGGTATCAATTAAAGGTTACATATGATTTATATCATAGAACAAAAAAAAAAAATCTAGTGTTTGTAGGCTATATTACCCATCTAGGAATATTATAGTCAGAGGGTAGAAAGCTTCAAAGAATTAAAGGATCGTTATACGTGCCTCCTTTAATTTGATGAAATTTCTATGTAAATTGTAAATATCCTCTGGGAATAGACTATGAGTAAGTATATTTCGCCAAAGATTGATTCAACACATCCAGGAATAATATGACTCTGTAAATATGAATTGATAAGGTATAACACCAACAAATATCGAATCCTGCACTTGTACATTATTGCATACTGTTGCGAAAGTTAGATCCGAAGATCGCCCGGATATCTCGGATTGTGCTGGAAATCTAGATCGATCCAAAAACATCAATACACCAATTATATGTGCAGCTGCGTGTCAAGTCAGTGATTACTTCTTCTTCACCCCTTTGCCTCCAATTCAGGCGCCATAGTCATCTATTTTTTTTTTTTTTTCCCTTCTAAGCTTTTCTTTCCTTTCTTTTTGAATCTCTCAAGTTGAAGCTACGTTTGTATGAGGTTTCATGCTTACGCTGACATACCTACGCCCAACGCAATGCAAAGAAATATAATGGTCAGGAATTCTTAATAAAAATGGTGCATTAACCTTCTCTACTCTTAAATTTTTATACCCCTTCCACTCATTAATCACGATATTCTAGAAAATTAAGATTGCCACCAGTACCCTTGCATGTTAACCTTTGCATCTACGCATATTATACAGCAAAAAATTTTTACAAACTTGGTTCCTTCCTTTGCTTAGAGAATTTCTTTATTGTATCTTTAGCGATAATTTATCGTTTTATTGATGATACATCAGCCCGTCGTAGTGACTTTACAATCCGGAACCGCCGCACATTTGGGCAACGGATTGGCATTGGGATCACATTCCCGGCAGTCCTTGATGTTAACCCAACCAAACGAAGCTTGTGGACCGACACCATCAGCAAAATCAACGACAGCCTCAAAGTCCGCTTCAGGAATCTGACAGTTCTTATCATCCGAACCGTATCCGAATTGAGCATTCGGATTGACTCCATCAACGTATTTCCAGACACAGCATGTCGACGAAGCGACAGGGCCTCCTTCTTCTTGATCGCATGAGGCGGGATTAAGCCTTTGCTTGCAACCGAATACATAGAAGTAGAACGCAGGATATTTGTTTGCTAGGGTGTCCCATAATCGCTAAGGTACTGTCAGCACTAATCCATATCGTAACCCGGAGCGACTAGGTGTGAGCGGTCTACCTACCTGAACATCATCTTGCATCTTTTGCAGTTGTGCTCCAGCGGCATCATTCACTGAGTTTGCCCTGTAGCCATCTTGTAACATAAACCCAGGTGGAGGCAATGCCTCACCACGACACGCTGCTGCTTGGACTGCTTTATCTGCTGTGTCTAGAGCAACAAACAACTATTCAATTCCACCCAAACGTCAGCTCGTGAATTCAGAGTATCCATGGCCTATATAGGGATTTAAGAGAGGTACTGACATTTTTATATGCTGTGACTATAGCCTTTCGTTCAGCGCATGTCCTCTTCCTCTTCATTCCCGCACTAAGCAAGGGAGCTGTCTTCGGTGGCGGAGAGTTTGGTTGATAATATTGTGGGTTGATGGTTTTATATAACGTGCTATTGAAATAATCCGTTATGGTTTTGAGTTGAGTGACCACATCGTTGGAGAATGCACGGCCATCATCGAAGTTTGTAATGTTGGCTCTATTATTGAAATAAGCTGTGACCGCATTGACTTTGTCTGTCGCTGTCTCGAGCGCAACTCGAGGGTACTGCTGGTCTGGTCGCTGGACCAATTGGGCTGCTGAGAGGGCAATGAAGCCCGCGATGGAAATTATTGAACCTTTCATGTTGCTATAGTACGGAGGATATCTTTCGGTCCTGTGTGATTAGGGCTGATTTGCAATGCTCTCTCCAATATGCATCACATTCTACTTTCAAAAACCAGAGAGGGTTCAACAGAGAGCTCTTTATACTTGAGCGAACAAGAAATCTTGATTACGCTCATATGTTAATTTGGCAGTAAGGGAAACCTTCAGAAATCCCATGGCCAACAGGCCGAGTTCAGGGCCAAGCATGAGGATATTCACAATTGTAATTTGTGAACCGCAGAGAAACAGCAGGGAAACAAAACCTGGAACGGATATCGATCGACGCCAAGGGACGGAAAGCCTGCCTGTGGCCTAATCGAATCCGGCCGTCAGTGGACGACGGAGTGATTTGATACGACTCCCAGCTCGAATCTGTAGTGATCCGCTGTGACAAAAGGCAGACCAACCCCTTCTCGGACCCCAGCCAAGTCAGCCCTCCCGAATCGATCTAAATCGCTAACGCCAGATCGCGGAGAAAATCCAATTTCAAGGAAAAATAAAATCAAGTTTTTGTTGCCTTGCATGACCCAAGATGCTGATGCCAGGGCTTGAACTTTGTCTTACAGGCCAGAAACTCAACACCAAGACTTGGACTGGCACGACCAAAGCTCTCATGTGCATCAAAACATCTCATTCCTGCTTTCCTTCACTTGCATATTGTATGTGTCACACGCCGCTGGTCGATCGATCGATATCCAGGAAACGAAACCACCCAATCTTCCTGTGCCACGTAAAGTTGAATCGAAGATTTTCAAAGTGTTCAGTGTTCTGGGTATTTCAAAGCTCTGCTACGAAAAGAGGTTTTGCTTTCGGGTTATATTTCTTCACATATATCTGCATTGCGGAATTTAAATCTGTAGATCGATCAAGCAGGGCGGCGTCCCCACCAGCTGCGAATGCTCTCAGGGGACATTCGCTTAATTAAGCTTAGATATTTCAGATCCAATCACTAGTGTGCAAGGTCGATCCCATGCACGAAGCGCGTCCTGAGTTCCAGTGACCGCGCCGACTGCAACGAAGCTTCACGAAAGTAGGTCATCTCGAGTTCATGTCAGTCCTCATGCTGCTACCCGTTATTTACAAACATACCAAGAAAAAATAAAAAATAAAATAAAACTAGACGACCAGAGAATCCCAATTTCTCAAAACTACAATTCCAGTTCCTATCCCAATTTATAGAGAGCAATAGCGTCTAAAGAACCTCTAGATCTTGACCTAATGTGGCGGCGGATATATACATGCTATATAAAATAACATTATAGAAATACCGTAAAGAGAAACCAAAAAAGGTATCTATATAAAAATCCGATATCCTTAAAACGCGTGTATAAAAAAATAATGCATACAATCCATTGAGCCCCAAAACATGATCGATAACCCCATAGGAAATGCGATATACCAGAAACTTCCAAAAACCAAAAAAATGAACATCAAATTCGCAAAACCGATCTTAAGAAAAGAAACCATCCAATCCCAATCCGAGTTCCAAAACCTCGAGCAAAAAAAACAAAGCAAATATCTAGCTTCAAAACTACCCAAAAAAAAAAAAAAAAGAAAACGATCCAGATACGAAAGAAAAGATAAATCACTTCAACCCAAACCCTTCGCTCTCCTTCACCGCCCTCCACAAAACCCTCTCGAGCGTCTCTTTACTATCGTATCCCCAAAGCGTAATACTATTGAAACAAGTCCTAGCGATAGGATACCGCTCCACCTTCTTCCCCCTCCCCTGCACCCCCGGCGGCCCACCATACACAACCTTCAACACCATATTCGCAATCCCCATAGCAGGGATCCTATCACTGCCCGTCACAAAACTCAACAACATCCTCTGCATCTCCACTGTTGCACTCTCAAACGTCTCCCAAAACCACTTGACGACGTTACTTTCCGCCGGCGAACTCGACGACCAGTTCTCATACACCGCCACCGCTCTCAGCGCCGAGATATCCAACGGTTCGTCGGATCCCCGAACTAAAAGCTCAATCTCATCCGGTTGGAACAGACTCAGCGCGTTACCGCCACATACCGTCCAAAACCCTCGTTTGAAAGGCTCGAATTGTCGTGCGACAGAGGTATCCAGTAAGAACTGCGCGTATAAGTCCACAAACTCTCTTCTGTTTTCATTCGTGACGGGTCGGTTTTCACCACCAGGTATGAGCGGAACCTGCGTGATTTGTCCGTATCGCTCGACTTCGACCACAAAGTCCCTACAAAACGTCGATTCTACATCGCCCTCGAACTCTAATAATTGTCGTAATCCATGCGCCAAAACCGGGCGAAAGAACGCTAGATCTTCCAAGGTAGATGTGAACGGCATCCTAGTTGTAGGTGAGGGCGTCGAAAATTTGTTGGGCGTGCTGACCGATGAGTTTGGACTCAACAGCTTTTTGAAAACCACGGGAGGCAAAGCGACATCTAGTATCGTAGAGTTGTGTATTGCCATACCAAGCAGCACCCCAACGAGGAAATACTGCTCCGTAGCCTCGAACGTATGCGGATTGAAGTAACAATACCTCGAATCTTCGTCATAAACAAACATGCCTGATCCTCAAAATTAGTAAACGAAACTTCCATATAGAAAATGACGAATAGCAACCTACCATGCCTAGGATCGAAAATATCCCTAATAAGCAGCAAAAACCACTCCTTCCTCAAACCACCTATATCAATCCCATCCTCTCCATCAAATTCAATCTTCAATCCCTTCTTGATATCTCCACTACCCCCACCAACACTCTCACTGATCCTCTTCAAACTATCCTCGACCAAGCAATCCCGCCGAACGCGCAACAAAAGGTATTGGCTAAACGTCCTACGTAATCCGATACTATTGAAAAACGCTTCGCGAGCCTTCACTTCCATCTGTCGTTTGGCATCGTACTCTAGAATTTGAATCTTAGACCCCATGGACAATAAGAAGGGATATTGGCAGAAACTAAATTTGCTTGATTTAGATTCCCATTGGTCAAAGTCAGCGATCAGGTCTGCATAGTCGAGCATGCTGTTGTAAAAGTCGCTAGTGGGGATGATGTGACCACGTGCTATAGCTTGCTGTCGCGCAAGATGTCCCTCCCCGATGCTATCGAATGCCAGCACCTCGGAATTTGCGTTAAACCAGTTCTCTAACGGAGCTTCCGCGTTTTGCTTTCTCAACATCGCCGACGCGTTGGCGGCAGCTAGCAGGGAGAGAAATTTAGAAGCTGCTTTTATCTGCCAATCTTCTCCATACACCACACCTCTGATTTTATCCGTCGTTCCAATCATATGTTTTCCAAATTGCTTGGTTAATCGATAAGTGATAAAGCTACCGGCAAAATCGACCAGTTTTCTAAAATCCGGTTCTTGCAGTCTTGAAAACCAGGAAACCAAAAAGTGATGGGATTCGTTCGGTAGGTTTGATAGCAGTCCAAGAATTCGCTTGATGACAACAGAATGCTGTCCAGGTGCAGAAACAGCTTTAGATTGCGGCTTATTACGGGTCCGAATGTCGTTACGCAGCCGTAAGTTCTTCGAGCGAGCTGAGTGCAGCTCGCCAGCACTAGATGGGTGTAAGAGTGGGCAAAGCATGATAATCAACAAAGTCCTCGAGTCTTCGGGCGTTTGTAGCGGCTTTCCGGGGCGTTTCAATAGATGTTCGGCCGCCTTCAATAGCACCCTTTCTAAATGATCTCTCGCTTCATCAATGTCCGATTCGAGATCCTCCGCATCCTCTCGAGGAAATTCTGATTTTTTAAGAGCGGGTTCTCCATCTTCACCAATGCTCTCAGAGCTCGGCTGGCTCAAATTGAACAAATGCGCAGCCAGATGATCCCCTGCTGTCAAGATTGCTTCGTAAAACTCGGCAACCTGCGCCCACTCAATCCAGGGACTCTGTAATCTAAGTCTCTCCCTCTGTTTTCGCATCGCTCGCTCCATACTCGACGCGCTCCTATCCGGCGAACTAGACAGCTTGGCCATATCATCAAGCTCGTCCGGTCCCATCTTTAAGAACGAGTTGTTGATCGCATCCCAGCTGGAGAAAGATCGGATAATGTACTCTTCCAACGGTCGAAACATTCTTCCTGTGAGAGCCCGCTGCTCCAGCCGTCGGGGTGAATAGACCACTTCCGGTTTCTTCGGCGAGACGTTGCCATTCGGTGATGCATCAGAGCTAGGGCTTTTATTATCTTCGGGAAACTCAGGCGTCCGAGGGAGATTAACAGATAATTGTTTGGTATGGTTTGATGTACTCGCCAACTCGCTCGGTCGACGTGTGTGATCCACTTGCTGTTCCTCAAAAGCTGGATAAGGCACAGGTGTAGTAGTTAGATGCGGTGACGTAGTCGGGGATTTATCTGCTCTCTTGGGACCGGCCGAGGCTATAGATGAAGCTGGTGTTTCGCGGGGTGTTTTCCTCTCTAGCATAGCTTTTCTAGAACGCAGGAATGATTCGATGCAATTTTTAATGATGCCGTTGACCTTCTCAACGGCAAGCGGCGGCGGTGGAGGTGGTGGAACCGCTATAAAGTCGTTAGTCTACTGTACTCGGACCACATGATAAGGAGGTACCTACAGCTCTGCTTTCCCTTCCCCTTATCGTCCAATTTGACTGTCCTTTGAAATGGGACCAAGTCATTGATTCCCAAGCACACCGTGCATCTGAATACCGTTAAATGCGTAGGCCATCGTACCGTCGAAGCACAAGTCATGCAAGGTCCTACTTTCTAACCCCCCATCCAAACAATTAGTTATATACTCATACACAAAAAACTTCAATTCAATAGCAATTATATCAGGGCGAACAAACCATCTCAGGAGTAACGCTGATTTTCTCTCTTTTGATTCCAATCCCACCGAACGGGGTAACCTCAACCTTGTCCCCGCCCTGAGGTACATTTGAACCCTTCGAATTCCCAGCTCCATTCCCAGCCCCGGCGGTACCAGAAGAGTTAGAGTTCGCGGCCCCATTGTTCCCGTTCAATAACCCTGCAACAGCGGTCGGCACATGGCTTTTGGATCTCTGATGGCCGTATAACGTCGGTACGCTGCTTTCGTCGAGTTGTGGAAATATAGAGTGTAATCTAGGTGGGGTGACGCTACGTTCTGGAAGCTGGGTGGTATGTGCTGATGAAGCCTGGGTGAACAACTTTGTCGGCCAGCTAGGCATTGTTGCTGGCTTTTTTTCCTTCCCTTTCTTTCGTTTGATGTTCTTGATTTTTTGGGGTGGTGCGACAGGGGGTCGCGATGGGACAAGGGCAGGTCTGGAAATTCGAGACTGGTTGAATGCGAATGTCGAAGCTTATGGGAGATGTTGTCGCATGCTAGTTATTTAGAAGGTAATAATGAAAAAAGATGCATATGATATGGCGAGAATGCAGTCGTTATGAGAATTGAATCGCATCGACGGTAACAGAGCCAGCGGTGTCGTAACTTATTCGTGCATTCGGTTGTCGTCCGTCCGTCGAGCGCGGTTCCCGATATATATTGCAAGAAATATAGGCCGGGTCTCAGAAACCGAACAGAGTAGGCAGGTAACCCCGGCGAGAAGAAAAAAACCCAGATAAATATACAGGTCGTATTAATAGAAGCACCGCCCGACAATCCAAGAAATATGAAGAAGGCAATAGATCAATCTTTTAGAGACAAGAAGAGACCCATAAACACTCTCCCGCTCTCTCTCCTATCCTCTCTCTTGACCGTTATGTCTCGATTGCCACTCAAGTACTGACTCCACCCGGAGAATGCAATAATTTTCGAAAAATAGAAGTTTCGCGGGTTTGAATTGGTGAATTGAAACCCTTTTCGCTTGATCGAATTGAAGTCGAACCAGGATGAATGTGAGAAGAATGCTCGGCCCTTGAAGCTATGTGGAGAAGTTATGCAGAGGAGGTAGCACTGCAAGTGGAGCCGGCGTTCTCTCGTCGTAGCATCCAAGACGAGGGAACCTTAACTAATATTGGTCGGTCGGTTCGTTCTTCTGGAGTGTCTCAATTTAGCGCGTCCGGATTAATCGAAAGTTAACCACCACCGTGCACCACAGTCTAAGTCTATATGGTAAAAAGATAACTTCAGTGTACAAAATTTACGTACGACGGAAACCGAAAACGAAAACAAATGAAGATTAGGGTTATGAAGCAGGACAGCCCGAGGGTTATAAAGAGCGTGTACTCGGAGCAATACGAAAAGGAAGAGGCGGAGATATTCAAAATGTCGAAGGTTGGTGTTGTTTGACCTGGCTTGATGACCAGATTGACGATTCCCGTGCGGACTGCACAATGACGCCCCCGAAAAAAAACAAACTACGGCTCACCCCTGCGCCCGGCGGGGACCCTGAGCTTGTTCCAACGTGACCCTCTGTCAGATACCTCGAGTACTTGAAGCTCTCGGAGAATCATATACGGTCAGAAGTACACGAATACACTTCTCAAACATCTACTCATCAGACGTGCGCAAATGTTAACATTTGTGAGTAAATATGTGTGCCTTGGCGCAATCTGGCATGCCCAGCTGGACATCACCGATGAAACGTGCAACAAAGGACCGCTATCACAAGGCGATATTTTTAAATAAGTTCTGCTGCATGCCCAAGCCATTAAACGGTAGAAAATAGGAGGAGGCGAAATAGCCCAGGGGAAGTCTAATATATTTGCATATCGGAATATCTTAATCCCAAGCTAAGGCGGGTCGCCAAGGTCGTACTAAAAACAAGCTTGTCATTTTAGCTTCTTTCAAGATCACTAAACAAATGGAAAAGGCGGGTTTCCACCACTTTTGCTTTCCCAGCCATGATATTTATTGAAGTTTTGGTTGCTTCTAGACTAATTTATACGATACCGTATAGAAACTTTGAGGTCGGTCTCCACGTTGCAGTCGCTAACCTAGCCAACCAGCTTAATTTCGACCGGAAACCCTGGTCGCTTACGTCCTAGGAAATTTGCGAATCACCATTACATCTAGAATCATAGAGAGTGACAGAATACGATTATTCGGGGCGCTTGATATAATATTTCCTGGAGGAATACTGAGCTTTCCTCACAGAATCAATATAAAATTCTCTCTAGTATAGACAAGGCTGACAAAATAAAGCAACCTTAATCACCCCACACAAGCAGTTCATAATGATATTTAAGAAAATGAGAATGAGGAATTAATAGCTCTCAGCAATGAAAAAAAATACACAGGTTGAAAAAAAAAGGATACCATATTCAACACCGAAAACAAGCCAGAATCAACAGACCTAATGTCTGTATCTCCAGAGAGACAAAGTGTTCTGGCGTTTCCAGGTCTTTCTTCTTCCAGCCTTGGTGTTGTTGTATCTGTGTCCCTTGTTGATACCTCTGCTCTTCTTGCCGGTAGCGGTGAGACCACGGCTCTCGCGGTGCTTGTGAACTGGCTTGACGATCCAGTTGATGCGAGCATCACGACGGATAGCCTTGTGTTGGGGATCGACGAGAATGACCTCGAAGTATTTGTAGGTACTGTTATAACACAAAAAAAATCAGTATATTGGTCCCAACTTTCCGACCATGGGATGGAGAAGACGCACGAGTCCTGGTTAACCCAGTACGAGTTGAGAACACGAAGGTTTCCGCATCGTCGTCCGACACGCTCTTCAGCGGTGGATCTGTGCGATCGCTGGTACTTCAATTGGTTCACACCCTGGTTGGTTGGCTTGCCGTATGTGGCACCCTTTGGAACTGGCCTCTTGCGACCTCCACGTCGGACACGGATACGGTAGATAACGTAGCCCTGCTTGGCCTTGTATCCGAGACGGCGAGCCTTGTCGGGGCGGGATGGACGAGAAGCACGATGGCAAACCGCTGTTGAGATGAAACGAAAATTCCGATGCGGTTAGTTAAATATTTCGATAAAAAGAAAGACGTGAGATAGAAGAGATATCCACAATCCCACAGCCCCTCTCAAAAACTCCTTCACCCTCAGAATCTCAGTGAGGAAAATTCTGGCATCGAGTGTTGGAGGGCCGAGAGGATAGTAGACTGTCGATATCCTTCATATTTCCCCATCTTTCGTATAAAATATGCTTTATCATAGGAAAGCAGTACCTAAGTTTCTATAGTGCCAGCATCGAACACGGAGAAGGAATTGCAGCACATCAGACTGCTTCTTCTTCTGAAGTTCTTCGATGTATTTAAGAGCACCCATCTATATTCCAAAAGATGACCAATAATCAGCATTCAACCGTCGTTAAAAGTTTGCTCCAAAACCGCCAACAGCTTCTTTTGCTTTCTATTCGTTTCAATTGACCGATGGAGAGCGAGCGAACGAACCTTGGTCGTATATTAGGGGATGTTGGAATGGTCGGGATTGGAAGGTTGATGTCGTGAGAGTTCGTCGTCGTCGTCGTCGATAGGGTTGTCGCTGGGCTGATGCGATCTCGAAAAACGGGTGCAAGAAAACTTTCGTGAGGTACAAATTGGCGGTTGGTGGAAGAGGGTTCCAAACCCTCTCCAAACGCAACGCTATCCCTCTTTCGGCTGTTGCTCAAATAGGCACTTTCTGAGAATCAAACAGCAAAGCCAACACAATGTCACTTTACAACAGCATCAACGCGTATCGCAATTCTAGCAGAAAGAGCACCAGAGTAGAAATTCAAGTTTAGAGAGGCGAACAGCGATGCGAAATAGAAACAAATACATGAAATTATAGAAACTCAATGCTATACTATTTTAATTAGTCGTGATCGAGGTTTATATACACAAAGAGGGGTATCTACATCTTCAGGTTCTTATATACAACGCTCTTCTAGAACACTTGATCAAGCATATCTTGCTACCAATCCTAGGTGTTACAGGCATATCCATCTAGGACCTAATCACCAAGCCTATTAGCGTGTCCCTCTATTCTCGTACTCCATCTATGCCCCTCATAAGCTTATTTACCGCTCCATCAACCAACCACCTCGCATACATCTCATGAAGCCACGCAAATGCCCACGGCATTAACTTCGCATCTTCCTGTCCATTAACCCTATTCACCCTCTCGAGGTCAACAGCACACCCAAATCTCACCGCCACCATTTCATCCTCCAAATCTCGCTCATTTCGTCCTATCAGACCATCCGACACTACCTCTAAACAGTGTCTCCCTCCACTAAGATGCCTCCACGGCCATCCGTACCTCGCAGCTACAACTTCCCAAGACCGTACCAACCCATCCGGCATGCTATATTCAACTATCACCCGTCCCAAAACTCCACCATTCACAATGTCTGCCTCTTTCGCTTCACCTCTTTTTATCATATTTTTACTCTCCTCGATGATATCTTCCTCTGTTTGAAATGCAATGACTCTAAACAGTCCATGTGCGAGTCCCTGTCCCACGCACACCCCATCCCGTGCTTGATCTCCAGTATTGAACCCATTCCCAACTAGCCACCCCAAGCTAGAAGCTTCAAGAGATAATGTTGGTGTGGAGAAGAACGCAAAAGTCCAATTTTCGACCGGGTTTTTGTCTGGCACCGGAAATTGCTTCTCTACCTGCACCTTTGAGATAGCGCTGGTATCCTTGTCTGTACTTTCGGACAGTACCGATGATCTCTGTGATGAGGATAGGAGAGTTTTAAGTGGTACTTTTGCTGAAAACCAATGTACGTGAGTTTGCTTGAATCGCTGGTTATCTCTAGAAATATAGACTGGATGAGACGGATGAATTTTGGTAGTTGGGTATTGGTGTAGCAGGCGGACGAAGGTAGCAGAGGTGTACAGTAGGGGCGGGGCCAGGAGCACTATTATTACTGATCTTCTTGACGATAGTAGCGGTCGAATGGAGTGAAAGAACGTTCCTCTCATTTCGCGTGACGAGGTTTTAGTATTATCGCGTGACTAGGTAATGCTGACTTCTTTGTGTTGTCGGTGTAGTAACCTTATAGGGAAACGACAGGAGGTAGTGGGTAGACTTGGGCGGGTACCTAAGTCAATATGCTAACACTAGCTTATGCTTGAGTATTTAATGTTGCTCTGTGAGCCATACGAGTTTTATATGTGTGAATTTCGGCATGATTGTATTTTAACAGAAATAAAATCGAGGCTTTCCATTCGAGCTCGGGACCGAGGAAACCCGTCCGGTTTTCGTTTTCCAAATAAAACTTCGGGATATCCGTTTCCGATATGGCCCGATACTCTTAATATGCAGCCAGCTGACACCATATGAGTCCGCCAGCCTTTAAAGTGAGGCTGATGATATCATTCTATAATTGAATCAGTTCCCTTATAAGTTAATATTTTTCCAAATAACGAATTGCTTGTTTGTAAGTAAATAACTATGAGGGCTCTGGTTTTCGCCTCAAAAATGCAACAAATGGGAACTGCCGCACTCGCAAAAGCAGGCTAGAAGCGAGGCCATTCGTAACTCAAAATATACTCCATACATATGAGGACTGAGACGAATGACAGCCCGAAGATTAAATCTCGATTCCCAGTCACCATCCTGCGAGATCAGCCACCATTGGGGCTAGACTCTACTCGTCTAGACTTCCTTGGTAAACCAACGCACAGCGTTGTTTCCCCTCAATCCTTAAATTGCCTTCCATGTAACTCTAACCGTTGCGGTGCGGGCTGCCTTGCAGCTGGACTGACGAACCTGGCGTGCATATGCGTGTGGTGATCCTTCTCTTTGCTAAACAAGATTTATCTATTGTATTTCTTATAAATATATAGTTGGAACAAGCCGCGACAAATCGATGAGAGATCTATCAAATACTAAGTGTAATTCCTCAAAAGAGTGAAATCGCATATTTCCGCCATAACCTTGAGACAGCTTACCGATAACCAGACCCCCGGAGGAGGTAGGAAAACGTCCGAATAGGAAAAATGTTTTCAGTTGGACAACAATCTGGAATAAGGTTGCAGGGGCGAGCGGTGAGGCAACTATTCCCGTTGTTTATAGTAGACCCAGAAATGGTTGAATTAGTGGACGGTATGGTCAACGATGAATTGTTGGCTTTTGCAGAAACCCTAGAGGAGCCCCATAATCATACTGATGCGGAGCTCTTCATCTTCGTTCACTTCCTCATCTTCTGTAGAATTGGCTCAATTTCTCATATCGAAAAATCAATTGCCCAGTCAGAGGGATGGATGGCAACCACGTCTGAAACTCTTGAGCTTAGCCGAAGGCTTGAGATTACTGACGGCTTGGTTTCTATGAGAGCAGATAATCCTTGGGAAAACGCAGCGTAAGTTTTTTGTGTACCTAAGATGAGAAATAGGGGATTCAAAAGATTATACTCGAGTTTTGCCTTAGATACTGATTCAAGTTTTGGGTTCTCAAGCGTCGAATTATTAAACAAATCGCTAGGTCAATTGGAAGTTTTCAAACGAACAGGCGATAAAACAGCGCTCGATAATGCGTTTTCTGGACAAGAAAGAGCCTTCTCAATGATCCCGCAAGATAATCAGAACATGGCTGTTGCGAACGGCAATTATGGGCTGATGCACAAAGCAAAGTACCAGCTAACCAATGATATAGCTGATCTTGAAAAATCCATTGCATTCGCCTGGAAAGCAGCAAATATGTTTCCGGAAGGTCACAATAATCGTGCCTCTTTTCTGAACAATATATGTGGTGCCCTCGAAGTGCGATATAGAGCAAGCGAAAGCATTGCGGATCTTGAAGAGATGGTGAGGGTTTCTTCCATGTTGGTAGATTCAATGTCGCCAGATGACCCAAGTCGACCGCACCATTTATTTTTGCTTGCGAAACATTGTTCGAAAGTCTTCTCTGATAATGCTTCCATCGAAGCGATCAACCAAGCGATCGAAAGTACTACAACCGCCATAGACACTGCGCCCAAAAATCACCCCGAACAGCCTGAATGGTCGGGTAGCTTAGCGACCTTTCTAGGTAGCCGATACTTGCGGTTGGGAAACCTAGCAGACCTGAATCAGGCTATCGAAATTTCCGAGGGTTTGGTACAAAATCTTCCTCCTGATCATGGACGGCTAAATTCTTCTTTAAGTACACTCAGTTTCCTTCTTACAAATCGCTACAAAGCTGTTGGCGCGATGGAAGATTTAAGCAGGGCGTTAGAAATAGCGGAAATAATAGTCCCAGACAATCTCACCGCGCAGGCAAAGTTGCTGCGTGATCGCGGGATCATGTTGCAATATCGATTTAACCGTAACAAAAACAAGGCAGACATAGATGAAGCTATCGAGCTTTTGTCTACTGCAAATGATATCATTGAACTCCCTATCCTCCTGAGCAATCTTGGAACGATGTATTTGAACCGATTTGAACAGTATAAAGAACCTCAGGATATCCTTGACGCTATAGAGGTCGGCAAAAGAGCTGTGAACTCAACACCTCCAGACAGCCACGCACTGGAGCTATTTGCAAATCATCTAGGAGTCTTTTACATGCGAAAATATTCTTACTTGACGGAAGAAATCGAAGATTTAGACGAATCTATCAAATTCAATTCAATGAGTGTTGATGCAACTCCTCCGCAACATTGGAGATTTGCCGGAAATATAATGAATCTAGCAACAGCATTGATAACACGATACAAAGTTACACACTCAGCCGCAGACCTTGAAAAATCCAAACTCTGTTTCAAGCGAGCTATCGACTGTGGTTTTGCTACATCCGTGCAGACTTTCCTGGGAATGATATCCAATATTTCTAACTTCATCATTGAGGAGCTGAGTCCTGAAGAAGCAAGCGACTATCTAGAAAAAGCAGTACATATGCTCTCTCGCCTTAGCTCAAGGTCTCTCCAACAAGGCGACAAGCAGCACCTATTATCACAGTTCCCTAATGTAGCCTCTAACGCAGCTGCGGCAGCTTTGAATGCGGAGAAGGGCGCATTTCACGCGCTACAGTTGCTCGAGACAGGACGAGGGCTGATTACTGATCATCTAATGAAGATGCGGACAGATATTTCTTCTCTAGAACAGAAAGATCCCGCTTTGGCAGCCGAATTTGTAGAGCTGAGAGAACAACTGGACCTGTCAGGGACCCCAAAAGCGGGAATACAAACGAATTCAGACCTGGAAGATGCCGCATCGGCAGCTGGGCCATCACGAGATCAGCGCATCAAGGCCGAAAAGCGATTTGAAGCCCTTTGCGAGAAAATCCGCCAACTTCCCGGATTCGATAGATTCTTACTGTCGCTAACTGCTGAGGAGATGATGAGCGCGGCTGACCCGGATCCTATCGCTGTAATCAATATATCCTCTATTCGGTGTGATGCATTTCTCATTGAAAAGAACCAAATAAGACACTTGGAGCTTCCCAATCTTACGTACCGGGGAGTGGCAGCATTCGCTGAAGTGATACATACGTCAAAAGACGATTATGAGCGAACATGGGCAGTTGAAGTGACATTGCAGCGGATGTGGGACGACCTCGCAAAGCCGGTCCTAGATGCTCTTGGCTTCGCAGAGGCCCCTGCGAAGAGAAAGTTGCCACAGCATCGAATTTGGTGGATTCCTACAGGACCTTTGTGTCAATTACCACTCCACGCTGCTGGCTACCATTTCGAATCCCCAATGGCCGGTCAATCAGTACTTGATAGAGTCATGTCTTCTTACAGCACATCCATCAAATCCCTAATCCATGGCCGTCAGCGCAGCAATAAGGAAACCACATCTCGCAAAATCCTGATACTTTCTGTCCCAGAAACTGAGGGTATGCCGACATTGCCAAATGTAACGGAAGAAGCCAACATGTTGGAAAAACTGTGCAAATCTTTACAGCTCGACCCTATCAAACCTAGATCGACGGCGACGCGAGATGAGATCATGGATAGCATTCGAGACTGTAAAGTTTTCCATTTCGCAGGACATGGATTCGCAGACGCATCTGACCCATCGAAGAGCGGCCTTCTACTCAAGGAAGGGAGGTCAAATATGCTACGCATATCAGACCTACAAGATAAGCGATATCAACTTCACGACAATCCTCCTTTTCTAGCCTACCTATCAGCTTGCTCAACTGGTGCTATAGAAGCCGAACGGCTCCTCGATGAGGGAATCAATCTCGCTAGTGCATTCCAGCTAGCAGGATTCCGCCATGTCGTCGGCACTTTGTGGGAAGTATCCGATCGGTATTGCGTTGATATCGCGATGCTTCTCTATCATAATATCAGGAAACACGACATGACGGACAGGTCTGTGTGTATAGGTCTGCATCTTGGTATTCGAACACTTCGTGACAGAGCTGTTGCCAATTACGTTGAAGACTTGAAAAAAATGAGAGAAGAAGAAGAAGAGGGTATTGCGAGCGAACCAGAGGAGCATATTTATGAAATTCAGCTTCCTGACGGATTGGATGAGGATGAAATGAGCTTGATGATGTCATTGTTTGCAATGTTCGACCAGGACGTGAAGTCGATAACATATGAAGGTGAAAAGGCTCCAGAATCGAAGCCCGATTCCACAAGAGGGAAAGCTCCCGAGAACGACACCGGGGGGGCGGCTAGAAATGCTAAGGTTTTGAAAAGCCAGCCGGGCATTGATTCCGTATTACCACAAATGTATTGGGTTCCGTTTATGCATTTTGGCGTATAAGAGGTACAGCTAAAGTTTTCGAGAACCCGAGCGAGAGATCAATGCTAGTCTCGAGGATATATCCATACTGCTAGATGGTCCCACATCTTGTTGGGCCACCTTCTAACACGTTGAACTTTTGCATAGGATTTAAAGAGACTGAAGCCCGATCAGGCCTTCGTACATAGCGGCTGGTTTACTAATGTGATAGTTAGAATTCTCACTCCATCAAGTTGATGAATCCCTAATATTTTAAGACGCATATTTTGGAGTTCATAACGCTTGAGAATACATATTTTACAATCTTTTCCCTTTTTTTCACCCTCTCTTAACTCATACATTAGCATGTAAATTCTATTAAGTATTTAGAAAATCATATATCAACTGATCGATTGAAAACCCATGATAAATCAGCTTCCTAGTCTAGTCGGCATGTCTTATGTGTTGAGATGTCGTCGCTATTAATTGCCTCAGATCAGCCTCGGCCAAAATTGCATATTATAGAACTCCTGTCTGCGGAAATTGCAGCCTCTTAGAATCATACGATCCAATCGAAATCTGCGACCAAAACAAGCTTTTCTCCCCTGAGCTCGTGCAGGCCACCCATCTTTTTCTCCGGTTTGATTCGCCTGTGCAAGATTGCGTTAACGCCAGGTGGCGAACGAAGGATCATTATGTCAAGCCACGGGTCCACCATTTCTTACAAAAAAAAAATCGCACCACGGTCGCATCGGCGTGAAGAGGAAAAGTGGAGACGGACGGGAAGTGTGAACTTCATTCAGCTCGCGTGGGTGTATTGATCATTGTTTATAGATCCAATTTCATTTAGCATGTTGAGGTTATCCTAAATGTTTAATAGTAGCTCTCTCTTAAGACCTCTTAAGAAAGATTTATAGCTCGACAATACAATATCAATTATAAAATTCATTTCAATCTTTTAAAAAGCCCTAAATGCGAAATCAATCGTAAAAGAATCAAAGGCTTAGACGATCGTTGTCACTATCGATATCAGTTCGCAAATACTAGCATAAGTTTGAGGACCCCTTACAGAAACTTGCATACGCAGGTACGCGCACCAGTTCCATTACCTCACATGAGACATCGAGGCGCCAAACACTTAAATTTTGCTTGCGCTAAATTTGAGTATCTCTGTAGGAACCGGCATATGCCGACATTAAGTTCCTCATATCGACGGACGAAGCCTTATAAACACGGCTCAGAATTTTGTCAAATTGGCACGGCAGATTAAAATATTTCTCAGAAACACGCGGTTCGACGCAATGGCGCATCGTGGGAAACAAGATGATGCAAACTGACACAGGCCGCTGAGGCTGCACTGAATCACTGTCGCGTTGATTTTCCAATTTGCCTCCACATTTCGCAACGCCACTTCGTGTATTGATGAGCGGTTAATACGGACTAATAATTTTCTGGTTGGTCTATCCGGTGGGTTCACTTGCCACAGTCAAAAGTGGTAGCTTCTATTGGTATCGCACCTCATTATCAAAAGGTATGAGCTGAATATACATATATGTAAATTCAAACCTACAAATGAGGTTGATAGGAAAAAAACAAAAGAAATAACATTGCGGAGATACCGCGGCATACAATTATACATAAAAATATACGTAGTCAAAAATCTTTGTATGACCTGTATAACCAGCCTCATTCCTAAATCAAAACGCCGTGTAACCAAGTTGTGGGACGAAAACGTAAATAGAAAAGCATAGCGAACAAAAGAACTTTGATAACGCCCCATATTCCTGCGAAAAGGTGTCCCTCTCCATGAACTGCATCTAACAGCTCGCTCGTAGTTGACATCTCAAAACAATCGCTCTAAAATAACCTAACGCCGATGAATGCACTGATGGGTATTGCATTTATGGAGAAAGAAGAAGTGAAAGATAAGAAAATAATTCAAAGTCGTCTCCGTTCCTTAAAGAACCCATAATCGATCAAACGCGGATATGCCATGGGGCGCATCCTCGGACATGGCGCACCGATTCGTCATCCTTGGGCTTCTGTAACACAGTGTTACCCTTCAGCACAGTGGCTAGATCAACGCCTTGCGATCTCGGACGCTGTCTCGGGTTTGAAGATTTGGTCGAGCTAGTCATGACAGAGTTTGTTCGTCGGAGCTGTTTTTGCGAAACCTTTTCATCCATCTCGGACCAGTCCGGCCGTCCTCTTGTGGTTGAATCTTTAACTTCTGGTGCGCGCCTTCCGGGTACTCCGGGTGTCTGCTGGCCCAGTATCGTGCTCGAGAATAGTTCGTAATGGGGACTCGCCGGCATGAATCGGTTTGTTGGAAGCTTTGGGCTTCTGCTGTCTCTGGTCGGTGTTTTTGCCGAATATCGTTCATATTCACCAGATGACCGCTCGTCGAATGGTTGAATGATATTGGGCGACGGAGCTCTTCTCGGCTTTTTCAGATCCAAAATTGGGTGTGAGCGTTTGCGTGTTTGAGTTCTTAGAAAGGCATCAGGGGTTGCGGTTAAGGCGAAAGACTGTGCCGCAAAAGATGGAGTGTGATGATATTGTTCGGTCTTTTGCGGTTTCGTTAACTTGGCCTTTTTCTTTTGCTTTCTACGTTCGGTTTTGGCTTCTTTTGTTTCTTTTGTTTCTTTTATTTCTTCAATTTGTTCATCTTGCTGTTTTGATTTCGCATCGCTTGGAGACTATCTCTCGAAAATATTGATCAGTGATCACGATGCATCTCAACGTCATTACCCGTGCGAATACGAACCTGTGGAGCTTCATCCATGGCGGTTTTTTTCTGACGTCTTTTCGTCGTCGCACAGTTGCCCAGGGAATGATTTAAAATATTGAACAAATCCTCTCCGAGTTCGAATTGTAAAACTAGTAGTAGACGAGTTAGAAGATGTCGTGACAACTGCTGTAGCTGTAACCTGGGTTTTCGAGTAGAATAATAGATATGACGAAGGATAATTGAATACGAAAGTGTTTCAAATGGCTTTGCGTATATATGTACAAGAAACTGGTTTCCGAAGCGAGAATTCGAAAAAAATGCACTCCATGCGGTACATACTTTTCTTTCTGTACTGCCATATATATAAATTCACTCGTTTGTGCAAAATTCGTCTGCCGAAGCAGGGTTGGAGAACTACCCCATCCGGGGAGGCTACAAGGGGGGTAAAAACGGTGCGGAGAAAGGCTTGGTTCGCAAACTGTCCGGGGTGCTTGGGGCATGTGGACGAGCTGCTAGCGTCAACGCTCTTCCCCTGTCAACCAAAGAGATTTCTTGAAAATCCTCATCTTTCTGCATATGGACAGGGACCTCTCAAAGGTAGCGAAATGCGGAAAAAATTTATTGATATCAAGGGAAAATGAAAAGAGAAAGGAAATCTCATACCTGGAAGAGAAAGAGAAAGAGGGGAAGTTGCGAGCCGGGCAACCGCTCCAAAGTCGCGTGAGGAGCATCTTGCCGTCCTCCTGTTTCGAGGAAAAAGCATGCTGAGCGAATCCATGTTGTTTCGCAGATAATAGCGGTCGTATTAAGAAAACTTGCAGCAAGGAGAAGCCCGTCCCCGAACAAATAGGAAACTTATTGGAAAGAGCGAATTGTCGGTCCGGTTCAATACTATGTGTTTTTGCTCCACAAAATTTTGGTGATATTTTCGTGTGTTTTTTCGAAGTTATATCGACGACTTGGGCACAACAAAACCAGAGCGGTGCGAGGACACTCCTTCACTCATATATAACATTGCAATAATTTGACAATAGTGTCTCGCTTTTACAGATGGTGCTTTGTTCAAAGTTGGAATGGCGTTAGTTAAAGGGGACTCCGAGTTCGACCGCAAGCCACAAGCTGAACATTTCCCTTCGAGCTCCTTCACCGATTGCTGTCAATTTACACTCTTCACCAATGGGATCAGATGGCTTGGCTTCTAACTGGACGCCTTCAAAAAAACAAATGCCAAGTCACCACCGGATATCCAAACATTTTTGACTTTCAGACAGCAAATTTGCATTCGCGCTGATAGTCGGAGTTCGGTTGTTCTTATCGTTACCCGCGGTGACGTGAAAATCGGATCTTTATCTTGTGGAATTGAAAAATAAGATTTACTTCATAAAGAAAACAGCAACGCTGGTTCTCAGGCTCGTGCGGTGCTCCAGTTCGCAAGGTCTTGACGGAGCGACTTCAAGGGTTAGCTGTGACTCCATTTCCGCGGTAAAAGGTCACATCCAAATTTTCTCAATACTTTGCATCATCTTTCCGCCCGTGGTTCTGCTTGGTCATAGCTTGTTCCATGCGCTTGCTCGTTGGTAAATATTAACTGTGGCTACTTCGCGAATCCGCTCCATGGATGGACCGGATAAAGACACCGGAAGCAAAGCACTTGCATCAGGCAATATTCCTCGCGAGAAGATATATCGCAGCATGTATTGCTTTAGTGTAGCGGTGCCTTTGCAAATCAAAGATTTTTTGCAGCCCGCCGGAAGCCAGAAGAAAATTTGGAAGCCCTGTGATTTGGAGGTAAGGCACGAGAACTCGAGACTCAGACCACCGGGTCTCGCTTCGGAACACCACACGGACGGTACCGGAGTGGTGTTGAAAGCTAGTTCAGGGTTCAAGGAGAAAGCCGACCTAACGTTCTGCCCAATCCCAGTCGCGCCGACAGGATCGTGCATGTCATGTGCATCCGGAACAAGAAATTCATCGATATGCTGCCAGTCTCGCCACTTCCTGGAGGGGTTCGAGCAAACGCCGCAAAACTCGAGCTGAACATGAGGCGATGCAATGTTAATGCCTTTGAGAGCCTCCAGGCATACCCTTTCCGTCAAATCTTTTCATTGCTCTCTGCTGGTGCCTTTCAGCTATGTGGGTCGCTTCCGGCAGCGTGGTGCACTGTGGAGATTGCCTAATTAAAAAGCTTGATCTAGACCCACGACCATCAGCAAGCTCAAATTACGCCACATCGCGCCTCGGAGAATTACCTTTTACATGAGAACCCACCTTTCTATAGATAACGATTTTGCAAAGCTTCCGAGATATATCTCCGTCATCGCCGAGATGTTTTCTAGCCGTGGGGGTTAGAAGGCTTATAATGGTCTCAGGCGGTTACTATCAAACGGTTTGGTTGCGAGACTGGTGGTTAATTGTGACCTGAACCGATAATAGCGAAATAGTAGGCGCACAGCAGAAGAGCCACCAGTATGCAACGGATCACATCATATTTGGTCTTATGCGCGTGTGGGTTCTTAGGAAAGACAATTATCACGTAGCGAGAAGAGCAGAAATCCGTCCTCGATCTATTGGCTCAAGCCATATATTTGCTAGATTGATCCTTTTCTAAGACATCTAGTAGTGTCTCCAACACTTCTCGTTTTGGATTTTTGTACAGTATAAAATTGAATTCGAAAGCCAATCTTGTCTCCAACACGACAAGCATGACCTTATGATGAATATATTCATATCCCATACGCAGTACCAAATTGCAAAAGCTCGTAACCGATGTGATATTTAACGGGATGACTTGACATGAATGATGTACTTTTTCTCGCAAACTAGCGACAACATGGGAAGGTACTCATTGTTCAAATAACCACTATAAATTACCTATAAATGATTTACCCTTAAGATCTTGCCTAAATTTGTTCTCTTTTGCAGTTTCGCGGCCATCGTGTCTCAATCAATCAACATAATAATATCGTTGGAAACCTAGATGATCGAGTGCCACGTTCTTATAAAAATGAAATCGCTTCAAGTCTTTTAAATTCAGGTCCCGTTCAACATTTACGCACTAGTCATGATTTCGTTTACAATATTCTTCTAGATCTACACTTTCGAGCTACAAGCGATAATCCCTTATCATATATCACGAAATTTGCATAGTTTATCAATCCAGCCTTCTAGCTCTTGCGTATAAACATAACTAATAGTAGGTGCAAAACTTGAACTAATTGCGACCCGGGGACATTACAAACTGCCTTATGCGAAATGTAACGCAAGTATTCCAGGTTAAGACTACACTTTGTTTATAAATCTACTGACTAGCATTCATCGAATATCAAATTTATGTTTACTTTCAAAGTAGTATCCCCCAAGCTCTTGAGCTTGATAGCACCGCATTTAAACCTATCATATCTGAATAGCCGAGAACACAAAATCGTCCCCACGCTGGAATCGCAATCATCGAAATATTGAGACACGAATCACATAAACGTGCTTGTGTTGTATCTTGGCTTCGACTGTTGGAATAGCGACTACGATCGGCTCAACATCGACATGTACATGCATGCCGATACATGGTCTTGCACGACCAGCACAGTACAGGAGACCTTTTCTCAAATGGTAGGCCTATAGGCTCTCTCCTTTAAGTATTCGATTGATCTTTCTTTCTTTCGAATACATCTTCAAAAGGGGTGAACCCTCAAGGATTCTCTTCCTTCTCTACATCGACTAGGTTATCTGGCATGGGACATCCTGGGCTAAAGTTTTCGATAACCATCAATTCTCGCTCTAGAGATCCAACGTTACTCCACCTTCCATGCTCATCGCTTGAACCTTCCAATCAAATCTAGCTTGTAAATTCACTTGCAAGGTGCCTTTTGGACTTCTGTAGTACCTCGGAAGTCTTCCACGGAGTGTTGAACCAACCACGATAAGACGATTTGATACCGTATTTTGCAGCGACATACAATCCGCCAATTTATGGAAAAACTACAAAGTGACAATCACATCTGAACACCATACCTTTAGTTCCAGATAAGGAATGGACCTCAAAAATTCCGTTCTATTAAAGACTAGCGCATTCACGATCTCCACACCCTAGCATTATTCGAGGAGATAGAAAAAATAGCACAATAGTATCTAAATGTAGAGCATCGAAAGATGAACTTTCAATTGCAAACGGCAATTACCGGCATCATCGACCCGGCACTCCGACCCCGCGTCTACCCTCCACAATCAATTAAGACTCCGGCCGTTTTTATTATTACACCCCCCCTCCTATTGTTCACACCATCTCTAGCGCCTGTCTTAAACATTATTTCTTCTGGGAAATTCGCTAGCCGAAGATGTGGGGCAGACAAGAAGTGCCAGTGTGTGGAACTATCTCGTGCAGCTTGCATGCTGTTATAGAATGTGGGGTTTGTCGAACGAGCAAAGGCAGAAATTTGAGCCAACCAGGTGTCAGGGTGCGGGATGCAAAAGGGCACATGATAAAAAAAACTACAAAATGCATTTTTCCCGAAAAGAATTCAAGCGAGTCTTAGGGTTGGGTTAAGGTTGGTGGGAGTGTGTCGATGTATCCTGTCGGTGTCGAACATGTATCCAAGGGTCGCGATCGAAGGATTCATTGGTTCAGAAGAGCCATTGCTTGGCTAAGCGGAGACTCACGGTGCTGATTTATTGCCGTGACATAATCTGGACAAGATATCACATCAGTCGCGAAGTGCATAGATAGCAAAGAAATATTATGCAGAGCGGAAAAGACAGTTATAATTTCCCAAATCCCCCCGATGTGTGTATGGTATATGTAAGAAGACAAAGCAAAGAACCAATGTACGTTGAAGGCATATAGTTTTTCAACGCGTAACGAAATGCTTATGAACTATATTCAAAAACGAAGATGACCAGCTCACAAATTTGAATATTCCAAATACAACAAAGGCAAAACAGCAAAACCAAACGAACCAAAACCAGATACTGGTGCCATTCTTGATATTTCTATTCCTTACTCTCAATTCAGTTTTGGGATTTAGACTTGCGAAAAGAAGTGAGAAAACATATAGCTATAAACGAAACGAAGGACGCTACTGAGAAAAGCAGCCTGTACACGAAAAATTTGAGTACGCAAAGAAGAATTTAAGCAAATACTAGCAAGATTTATCCCGATCCGGTTATCCAGTGTAATCAACGTATTTAAAAATCCCGTGTCTACAATGGACGTATTAAAATTCAAGGCGTAACAAGGGAAAACAAAACTACAATGAAAGGCGTGACATGGCTGGAATGCTAGGCTTTGTCCATTGAAATGAGACGTGATAGATATATGAAAGAGGTTGCAAATATGACAAAAGAAGCATGAACAAGAAGATTAAAATTAAGAACAAAACACAATAATCAGAAAAGCAGATGGTACTATAGACCAGGTGCAACGCCAAAATATGCTTTCGGCAATTCCACCTAAAATACCCATGATATCGTGAGATACTCGAGACATATACTAGCTCGGAATCCGAAATGAAGAATGGAAACAACGAAATAACTCGAACTCCCCAATACCTTCTTCTAAGTTGTATGTGTAAAAGATCGCTTTTGTTTTTGTTTTTGGTTGTATGCCCCGAACACAAAAAACGTTAATTAGAGTAAATTCGTGATGCGTATGCTTTTCAATGATTTTAATTTTTGAAAAATGTCGTAGGGTCCTAGTTTTTCATCAAGCTTGGCGGTAGTCCAGACCTTGCCCATGCGGACTTGTGCCACCATTTTGACTATTCATATAGTACCCGTTATTTTGTTGTTGCTGAGGAAGATGGCTGAAATCTTGATGAGGTACGACGCCGTGGGTGGTTTGGCGGATAGGATAGAGCGCGATGGCTTGAGGAAGCGCCATCTGCTGTTGGGCGTATATTTGCTGTGTCCCTGGCGGGACTAGAGCACGAGGAATAGAGGGTGCGTAGGCATATTGGTTAGGGATCGCCATGTTTCCGTAGTGTTGCTGGATAGCAACATCCGAAAGGTGATCGCTGATAACCCCTTGAAGGATTGGTGGACCTGTATTCATACGGGCACTGATAGGGCTCCCGCTTGCGTGGGCGAATGAGGCGGGATTCATAGCGGACATCCAGATTCGTGTCTTGTAGATTTTGAAGAGATCGGTTACCAAAGAGTTGAAATTAATGTATGTGTCGGCATAATAGTAGAAGGTTAATTTCTTCCAGTCCCTACATGAAGAAGGTTATCAACATATGGAACTCTTTTCAACTTAAGGAGTTTTAATGAGACTTACATTTGAAATTCCGCATCCAAGATCTCCATTGGAAGTCGGTGCTCAATAACCTTTTGTTGGCAAACCCGTTTAGCTTTAGCCTCGTTAGCCTCCTTGTCGCGCAGAGTCTGAATTTCGTGGACTTGAGCCAAGCGTTTTATCATCTTTGGCTTCAGTTCAGAAGCTGAAGGGTCAGGAGATTGACCCGCGCCTAAACCTGGATCTCCCATATTTTGTCCATTCACCAGAGTTGGTGTCGGCCCAGCTCCATTTGGAGGTGCAGCACCGCCTGGTCGACGATTCGAAAACATCATTAACCACTCGTAGTGACGAGCTGCAGCCTCTTCTTTCAATGCCTTTGCTTGGTTCCAAGTGACGTTTTCACCAGTAACTGTACCCAGGTCTGTTCCTCTATCTGCCTCAACAATGACGAGGTCGCCATTCTTGACGCGGAGTCCTGTACCTTCTTGGACAAAGAAGACATCGGCGCGGCATGCTTTGAAGGAAACGAGATACAACAATTGGTTATTACGAGGAGCCATTTGCGAAAGTGGAGGGTAGCCAGGTTGATAAATGCCGCCAGGACCATTCATGCGGTGATGTTCTGGTGAAATACTGAGCGGCGGTGGCTCAGAAGGAGCGAACCCTGATGATCTCAGCGTCGGGTTGAACGCTTGGCCCACAAGTTGTTGCTCGATAAGATAGTTGTCAAAGTTGATTCCTGAGCATTCCAGTTTGTTAGAACATGCGAACAATTTACACTCAGAAACAACTTACCTTCATGATGTGTAGGGCTAACGTTCTGGTACTGATCCAAAATCTGATTGTTCTGGTTGATACTATATTCTTCTCCTGGCAACTTTGAGAGCGGGCCTGCGAAAGAGTGCCGGCGACTTTGGCTACCGAGATCTTCCTCACCACCGAACGGAACACCAACGGTTTGCCAATGCTGTTTCTTGAGGAGCTCAAGACGTTGGTTTTCAGGGAAATTCGTGCTACGCGGAGCTTCGCTGAATCTTCTCCCTAGATTTGACGAGTCAAATCCGCGGTTATGGCCGAAAAAACCGGCGGATGCTAGAGCGTCCACTTCATCGTCGTCAGCTAGAGCATTTTCGAAGTCCTCAGATCGCTCAGTAGGGTTGGTGTCACTGGTTCGCCCGGAAGTAGCCGTGATTGTTCGAGCAGAACTAGAGGCTGCTGAGATGGTACGATTTCGGAACCTGATGGAATCATACTGTCGCGAATGGCTAGCATAGGCAGGGTGAGTGGATGACATATTTTCAAGTGGAGATTCTTCGAATTTTTCTTCGATATGATCCGGTGCCTCAAAGACGCTCCTGAGTGGGCTTCCATTGGCGTAATGTTCCTCAGACAATAAACTCGGTCGTGATGGTCGGTGGTGAAGTCCAGAGAGTCTTGAAAGTGTATGGTGGGCAGGAGGCGATAGCCTAGGTCTTGCTTGGTCTTCTAACTCACGCTGGCCTACAGAAAATGACATGGATCGATAATTACGGGGTTGAGGATTCGGTGGAATTGGGATGGACAAATCGCTAGAGCTACCAGGAAGAAGGGAGGTTGGAGATTGCAGACTATCGGTGTTCGAGTACAGCGATCCAGGTCCCGTGGGAGTAAGAATTGAGCCTACGGCGCCTTTTGGGGGATTCTTTCGAGATGCTCCTTGGTTCCATATCGACCCAGCACTCCAAGTAAGGTTTATAGATGCTTTCCTCTCTTGTGGATTTTTAGAAGCTGGCCAACCAGGAAGTTCAGTTAGAGGACTAGATGGGTTAGATTCCGGAAGCAAAGGGTCATGTCCATTTTGCGAGTTTAGGTTTCGGTTGCGGTTGGAGAATTCGGCGGCGTAAGAAGGCCGTCTGGATGACATGGTGGAAATGCTCTCCAATTTCGGATTCTTCAGTCCAGGTGGGAAATACGATGTTGGCTGGTCCTGTTCCTCGTCCGACGAAGCCAATGCCTCGGACTCTGGGGTTTTGCGATACATGTCTTCCGACACATATGCCATCGGATCAAGGGACCCATTGAAAGTGTTGGATTGAAAGGGGGGTTTGATTCCAGGCATCCTTGCGTTGGCAGCTTTCGCGGCTTGCACAGGGGCAATGGGCTCGGGGAGGTCCTTTGGCGAATCCACACTCGAGACTTCGCTCAAACGTGGAGTATTTGTCGACTGAGATTCCGACATCCTATCGTCCGAAGTAGCCGTGCTTGTCACGATAGGCAAAGGATTCAAGCCACGTTGAGAAAACAAGGTGTTGCTATTGGGCGGGAATGTCTTCTCTAGCGATTGGCGGGCGATGACCTCTTGTAAGTAATCGGTGTGCTGTTGCCGGGTCAGATCTGGAAGGTGACCAGAAAATCCAGACTAGAAGGAAAGAAGTTCTGTTAGCCATAGCAGTTCCCCGGACGAGCGACCTCCATAGCTAGCCCCAGCACCAGGTTAAACGTTTCAAGTCGATAAATAAAAGAGAGAGAAAGGCCGGTAGCCCAGCGACGGGCAGGTGGTGAGAATAAGAATACGGATACTTAAAGTACTTACCAGTTTATTCATATGAAAATCTGCAGAGGAAGATCGATAAATCTCCCTAACCCAAGTCTATTACACAGGATTTACAATGCGTGGTTTAGAGAGAAACCCCGAAGCTCCACGAGCTGCTGCGATTTCTCCACCTCTGTTCCGCAATGTGAAACCCAAGTTGTTACGGCAAACCGGGACCTCAAAGACTCGGACCAAGGAAAGTGCGAGGAAGGAACGCTTGGCGAGGAAGGCTCGTCCGCTTGCGCAATAAGAGCAGCAGCACAGCGGGGTGGCTGGCGATGTTCACCGCAGTATCCTAACCGTCGAGAAAGAGTCAGTGAGTATACTTGAAAACTGGACAAGTCATCATCTTACGATGTCACTCACTTTCGGGAGTTATTCGTTCGCGGGAAACCAGGAGTTTTCCGGTCACCCTGAATAAAAAAGGCGGGCTGCTGCTCGAGGACAACAAGCACGAGGGGCCAAACTCAAGAGTTCGCGCCGCGTTGTCCGTCAAGGACCGGAGAACCTGACGATGGCAATCTGGTGGAACGTGAATTCGAACGTGAGAGGGAAAAGAAAGGCCTATTTGCGGAGAAGGGAGAGAAGTCGTCTATCAAGCGCTATTGAAAGGCGAAGAATTTAAGTTGGGTTCAAGCTGGGTTTCTTCTTGGTGGGAACTGACGACTGCTGGATGTTAATAGAGTTACGGTTGTTGGACCTGTCTCAGCCCGGGGAATAGGCAGGCCCATGCGCGATTGAATAGAACAAGGCAAGAAAAAACAAAAGGGAGTAGAGGGGGTCCTTCGAAGGGGCGGCCGAGGGAGATGAAGATGCGAATTTGCAAAAGGGAGTCAAGTTTTCAAAACCGGATGGCGATGAGGAGAATAGGAAAATAAAAGAAAACGTCAAAATAGACTCGATGACAGCAAAAGCATCCAACAGAAAGAGCAAAAAACGAGGCGTTTCTATGGCTGTTATTCGCCAATTCCTGGGGAAAACGAGGTCTTGCAATATAATATCCAAAATAACGACCAAAGAAGAAACAATAATATTAATAGAAAGGCGATAAGGGACTATCCCGACAGGTATTCTATTCTAGCAACGATTATTATGCGCCGCAAAAGGAGGTATATGGAGGAGCACGCTCCAGGGTCACGGCAATGTATCAACAGTTGAAAAGGGCAGGATACGTGAGAAGCTGGGGCCAAACAGATCTAACGAACGAAAGGAGAGGTTTTTGTAGATTGGGAGTAGACACTTGAGGAAGAGAAAGGGTTTGCCGGGTCAAGGCGAAAGCAGGCCACAAAAGTCCCTTCCAAGAGGTGATCGAGTGAACAAGAAGTGGACGGTGTGGGAGATTCGTTATATCGTGGGACGTCGTAATGGTGTGCAGAAGGCATAATCAAGACAGGAGAGACTAAGGTAAAGGTATGCAACTAAACCATCCTCTTTCTGACGGGTGAGTCTGGTATGCTTGCACAGATGCACGAACGAAGGTGCGCCTGTAAGTATATTTCGATCATGTTATGTTGCAGAATCAATAGATTCGTTTAATCTGGGAGCAGGCCTGGCTCCGGAGAGAGCCTTTAACGAACAAGGGAAATGCTTTGGTCGAAAGAGAAAAAAAAAAAAAAAAAAAAAAAAAAAAAAAAAGGTGTATCGTGATCAATTGTCCACTTTTTTTTTTTCGACACCATTTCCGTTAGCGGGGGACTAAAAATGTCTCCTGCCCATATGATTCGTTGGCTGTTTCTCACGACCTCTCGTCCTGGGGAACTTACTCGGTGCAGGGAACTGTGGGAAAAAAGAATCATGGTCTGCATTTTTCCTTTTTCCTTTCGCCTGTTATCGTTCAAACCGCACTGGACCCCTCCTTCCATTCTGCCAATTGAGTTTCGCTGTGGGGAACCCCAGACCAACAGCGGACGCTATGCAACCACTGCTAACCTGCTTGTCCTTGTCCGCATGCTAATGCACTTGATCGCTCAGGTTCACTCGAATTAAGTATTCTCGAAAGGGTACAGCTCTCAGAAATAGCTATTCGATGATGACGAGTGCGGTGACCTCTAGCATTGCTGTGCATCCACCGTCTTGCACCTCTTTGCCACGAGCAAATGTTCGGACAAGAATCCGAAAAAAACAGGGAATAGTATTATTCCCCTTCCCCTTCCCCTTCTTCTACTTGAAGATCAAGGTTGTTTGCCGCAGTTTGGAAGTCTCCATTTTCAAATTTCGCGAATACGCAAATACGCAAGGTCCCTGGATGAATTGCCCCGGTTGATGCCGCTTGCGTCAGACCTGTTTTGTTTCTCTTTGAGAGAGTTTGGACATTTCATCAGGAAAAGTATCGCTTGTGCACAATGGTAGATGCCTATTTAGAAAAAGACGTTAATCTGTAGCTCATAAGCAGAAACTTGGGGATTTTAGGTTATAATAGGGCGAATGATGTCCATCGGGACTCCAGGACGGAATTTTGAATTCCCATGAGGATGAGAGGGCAAGTGCCCATAAGTTGACGAAATCCCATCCTTTAGGCCCCGATCGTCCACGCCTTAGGCCCACTATCGAATCGCCACTCAGAATACGACGGATACCGCTGGGATTGCATTAGTGGGTGACTTCTCTCTTTGCGAAGACGAAACAAATAGCATTAGTGATAATTAGAACGGCAGACTAGCCCAACTGTATATTGCTATGGACTCTGATATTGATACAAGGATCTATGGTCGCCGTAGTGCAGGTTGACGTGTTGCGATATTCGTCGCTCCAACCTCACTACAACACAAGAGCTGAAGATCGTTCTCAAGCCTCAAGATCTTGCATGAACATATTCGTACACTAAGCAAAATATCGAGATCTAATTACGGAAAAACCGCAGTGACCTAAGAGTATTTTACAAGGTATGTCTAGCTTTTGTGCAAGATGCTTGCTTCTTCAAAGGTTACTTATTCGTTCTGGCATTGGTTAAGTATCTTTGCTCTTCACCGGGTTTCAACGTTTATTCCAAACAAGAACCATACTAGAAAAGGCATTCTTCCATCATCAAAAGTCTCTTCTGCTGAAAGATGCCGCATCAAAACCGACTTCTCGTCGAAAATGAGGGCTTCATCATTTGGTCTAACATGACCTTCCTGAATCAATTCGACCGACACCACTAACGGCCACGATATGCCAAGTTTGCGAAGCGGCTGCCGCTGAGGGTTTTCGGTTAGCCCCTCCATGCCAGGCATCTCCACATCTCATGCAGACAGCTCAAAAACCATTGGGTCGCTTGAGACGATAATCCCGCTTGTATACTTCCTTCCACAGTATCGAAAATCGCGCAAATCTAACCAATTATGCAAGTAAAGGAACATGGACGTGCATGGAACATAACAGAGGTCATTCATGACAGTCCTCTGTCGTGCAGCGTGCTTTCCTCCCGCCTTAAAACTCAAAAACCAAACAGACAATCTCTCGCGCACGCACAGAGCGATGTTTTCTTCAAAGGGTTTCTTGACTTGGGCCGGTTCTTGCGCTCGCTCTCGATTACGAATATATTTTCAGCTCTTTTGGTGGTGGCGAGTTAAATCACCAACATCGCCGGTTCAGGGAAAGCACTTCCAAAACCGCCCAGAGTAAGATTTCGCTAACTTCTGCTAGTGCCTGCAGGAATATCCAGGGGACAGTCCAGTGCGGTTCAATTATGCAATTTTCTTTGCAACAGGAGTATTGGTGGATCTCGACCAACGAGACTGGTCCGCCGTTTCCACACAATTCGGAGGTATCGCAACTCGCTCTCTCATGTCTCTTTTTAGCGTCGGCACCATCAAGGATAAAGAAAAGATCGCTTCGGTCTGGCTAGTTTTTTTGCATCAAATTGGAATGTGGGAAATTTTCGACCATCGAGCGTCTCCGTGAATTTATTAGAAACCGTTTGATCCCAAGCATCCTCCGGTTGTTACACACACACAATATCCGGTCCGTCTAATCAAGTCTCCGGGTTCGAGGTTCACGGATAAGGAAGGAGGTATATTTGCGTTCTCCCTTTCTAATATCAAAGCCCTGCAAACGCACAGACAATACGAAGGCCTTTAGCGAAAAAGAGATTTGTGAATAAAGGTCAACAGGAAAAACATGATTTGCTGCTCAGAGGTGTATGCGCCTGTGGAGATCAAATGCTGGATTAAGCTGAGTCCAAACCAATTGGTCTCGACTTCGAAGCTGACGAAGACACAGGGGAGAACAAAAAGTCTAGCCCAGGCTCTTGGATGTCTGGAGGCATACTTACTGAACATGACCAGGAATATTAAAAACGCTCTAAACCTCGTTCGAAGATACTTTTCAGCAACTTTTGAGCTCCTGGGGCCGGAACTTTCAGCTTGTTGCTTTAGCCTGGCCAACTTTCCAACTAACCCCGCATTTCGATTTGGTTAGGCAAGGTTTCCGACATGTCGTGTCTTCCCGTCTTTACAGAATCCACCATGTCAACTGTGTTGCCCTGCGAGCCTTGCATTAGGTCCCACCATCATCGGTCACAATTGTCGCGAAAAGGTGACGAAAAATTCACCGAAAGGGCTGGGTGAAATCCTTAGGCGTTCCTAGAGGCGGAATGCTCTCCGTTGTTGGTTGGATCCGCACCTCAGAGTGCTGGGATGCCCTCTGTTGGATGCATTCTGGGACGGTAGTTTTGCAGAAACCCACACACCATTTCATCAAAAAGGAACTTCTCGGCATCTCAAGAAAGCATGTCTATCGGTTGACTCGAGCCTAGACGATCATTTGTGTGTGTGACAGACCCGAAGACCCTAGGAACATTTTAGTCATGCAATCCTCGCGGCCGTTAAAATGCGAGAGAAGACTCCTGGTCCCAGAGTATTTCCTCGGTATCAAGCTCGGTTGGCTCGGCCCACATGCCTTCTCCGTGGTTTTTAATTTATTAGGAAGGAAGACTTCAACAGGAGGCGATTGGGTTCTTGAAACTCCATGATCTTCTCTGCAGTTCAGCAAGCTAGGCTAGTAGCGACGGTGTTTTGCGTATTGATCATCAGTGGCTAATATATTAATATTCAATGTTTTAGGATTTCCTTTCTTTTTATTATTTTATTTTGTAAAAGAGCCTGCATTCTGGATTGTTCTGAACCCCGGGCAATGTTGTACTACCTGTTTCCTGGCCTGTCTCTCGACTCTCGGTTATGCCATGAACCTCAAGTTTTGACATGCTGCAGGAAGACCCTGGTATCAATTTTTTTTTACCTCACTTGCTATTCTTAGTGACTATGACAAGTTGGCCTTTGATTGAGACCCTACCTTTCTGTTTATGACTTTGAAACAATACAGGGAATGCGAACGTATGATGAGATCACTAGCGCTATGACGCTTTTCATTCTAACATTTACTTATAATTTCAAGGGGTACATTTACGGGGAAACACAAGAACTGAGAGGCAACTTGAGAACCCTATCGCTTCTCATTGTTCTAAACCTAGATAAATCGCCGCAAATTATAATTAGGGGGTGATATCTAGTAAACTAGTTAACGAAATGATGACGGCAATGCTGGAGAATTGGAAGCAAAATTTAACATCAATAATCAAGCTTTTATTGACTCAATTGGAAATGGGTTGAGATATTGAGGTTCGGATACGTCACATACATATGTATGCATATTTAGGATGGAAATCGTTTTGCCGATACTTAACGTGTATTGAAACTTCATAAGAATTCGTATAGCCGCAGACCTGGATGTTTTTGTGATGTACGCTGGAGAGTTATATAGAGAAAATAATAGAATAAACTCTACTGATACTTTCGGGAATCCTCGGTGGCAATTGCCCATGGTCTAACTTCAAGCGGACGAGCATATGCAGCCTCAAAAATGCAACATTTTGAGATTGACATCTAACTTGCAATTGCACAATATACCACATATCTATAGGAATCTACACCATGATCGTGATGCAACTGTATTGCATTTTCAGCAGTTCTGAGGAAAGAGCTCAAGGCTGGATCCAATATCACGAGGAAGAGATAGAAAACTATCAATGCATGAAGTTATTGTTTCAATTGTGCGAATTATATCGCTGGGGTGTTCATGGGGATTGTGTTGAAGAAGTTTCGTGTTGACGGGACCGGATCGCGAGACGAAATAAGTCGAGAACATCGATGCAATACATCAGCCACCATCAACTTTCAATAAACGTCGACGCCTTCCGCAAGAATAGAATCCGTTACCCCAAGACCCATCGATTATTATCGTAACCTAAACATCTCTTCTTAGAGCTGTGGAAGAGTTTTAAATTAGATTTTAGTCCTTAGAGATATAAGGAACCTGCGGCCTCAGTACCTCGCCAACTCAAAGTATCAGCTGTTATCACCGTCGAAGGTTGCTTTGGTTCCACCCCACAAGGAGCCAAAACTAACCGTATACCCCCTTGAGATCAAGAATTTCGTCTATTTCGAATTTAAGCGTCTGTAGAAGCAATCACTTCATCACGCTCCTTCCGCTCCTCTTTCACGTATGTTCAATCCTATGAATCAGCTTGCATACCATAGAAATCGCAACCAACGTTCTAATTCAAAAGTTGCTAATACGTCAAAATTTAAGCAAGAGTCAAGGCCACGTGTGGGGCCATGGCACCAAGTGGTGTCTCGAGGCGTCTTGCAACGAAAAAGGTCGGAAAACGTAAGCTGAGAACTGAACCCTCTGTTGAATACTGGTTACCTCACGCTAAATGATTTATTTCTGCAGCTACCACCTTACGAAATACTCTAAAGGAGAGAGTCTTACAAAGAAAGCAAGGAGATACCATCGATGATGCTCCAGATTCTAGCTTATGGGAAATAGACGTCAGTGACAAACGGAGCAAAGAACCTCTCAGCCGTAGTCCCAATGCACCTCTGAACCGTGGCACCAGAGATTTTCTAAAGGGGAGGCACTCTGCAGAAACTAGCAAAAAATTAGATGATAGTAGCATCTGGGACATCCCACCTACCCAAGAAGATGTTGCTGCTGTGGTGAAGAAGAAGGCTGAGGCTCGCCCAGGAAAGGTAGTCGAGCCTAAACCCAACATTACTTGTAAAAAAACGAAACCTGTACCGAAAAAGAAATCAGGATCAGAGGATGAGTATGTCCCGATGAAACCAAAAGCACGTTCTACAGTCTCGAAAAAGACTACTTCGCAGCCTGCCAAAAATATATCGAAGGTGGAGATATCAACCATGGTGGAGAGTATCTCCTCCTGGTCCTCATCTGATCACAATGATACCATTGACGGAAAAACTTTGGTCGAAGAGTCTAGGATGTCAGGTGCTGACCAGAAAGTCGACGATGATAACACGCTGCAGAAGATTGCAGCAGCGGCAATAGATCAGCTACCCAATAGTCAACAACTGCCAATGCTTAGGGTCTCACAATCAGGTATCATCAAAGCCTCCGCCGTTCCCAGAGATGCACCTGCTAGGAAATACTCGCCGCCGAGTCCAACCGAAGCTGAGTCCAATTTCAATGAGAAAACGGGCAGCCCTATTCAAATACCCGATAGTGACGGTGAAGTTGACTCTGTCTTGATATTGAGAGACGAGGCCAAGGAAGAGAATGAAATTACCACGGCACCCAATAAAGAAGATAAAGTCATAGGAATTGACTTGGAGAATGAATCTGTCAAAGAACCGGAAATTATAATCATCGAGGAGCAGAGCTCACTACAGTCGTCCTCTCTGCAAATCTCCGAGAATGAGGATGTAGAGGATATGCTGGTTGAGAGGCCGGAGCTTTTAAGCACCGAGGAGCAAACTCCTTTGCAGTTATCCCCTCTACAAATTTCTGAGGATTTTGCTCGTATGATTTCCTCTATATCTAATATTCATGAAACTCCAAAACACGAAACCGCTGCAGATGCCTTCAGATCTCCGGAGATTTCTATTCGATTACCTCAAAGCCAAGAAGACATAATCCCGGAACGAACCGAGGATGAATCGGAAGTAGAAGTTACAGGACAATCGATAACAGCACTCGCCACCCCCTATCCTGCTATTGATCAAAATGGTGGGCCAAGAAGGCCTAAAGTCTATTTCGAAAAGGAGGAAGTCAGATCCGACCTTCCACATATTTCTCCCTTGAGGACCTCGGAGGATAAATTGATTTCTATCAGACCATTCCCAAAACTCCAGTTAGAAAAGCTCAGATCGCCAGATACTCAATCGAGGAAGGTTTTTAATCCATCCAACGCCGATAAAATTGTTCATGATAATAGAAAACCTGTCGGCGATATCTCAGCCGATGGGTTGAGAAATTCGAAGATCCAACAACAGAATATTTACTTTGATGGGCATCCAAAACCTTCAAAAGATAGCGGGTTTCTTTCGAAAAGTGCCACCGAGGTTACTCCACTGAATACCGAAATTACACCAAAACAGTCATACGCGACGGTATATCATGATACTAATTACAAAAATAAAGCTACTACAGTCAATGATACCAATAAAAATGCGTGGAAGCAACTTCAGGGTTTGGGAATGCAGAGGGTCAACCCAAGAAATATCAGGAGGAGAGTTGAGGAAATGGTAGCTGGAATGAAACATAAAATGGAGGAAGAAGAGCAAGAAGCGTCAAACAAGCAAGTTAGAGGGCTAGACAAAAGGCGAGCCAAGAAGCGACGAATGACGACTAGCTCTCCTTATACCAGATGGGAAAACCTGGCCGAGGGAGCACCACAAGTTGAAGCTGAAACACGGGCAGAGTTCGAAAAAAGTTATCAGGACGAACAGGAATCGTCTGAGCTCTACAAAAGCTTAGAGTATAGTACCTATACTGAGAGTTCTTCAACCAGCCAAGTTCAGAAACCAGCACACCATGATATCATGTAAGTGGGATCCCCGAGCGATCGTGATACGAAATGATGCTGACGGTGTAAACAGTACTAACTCTGCTATAATGCAACAATGTGAGTCTCGCAAAGTTGGGAATGTCTTGTTCGGTATTTTGACCTTTATTGTTTTCCATAGTGAAACGTGACCATCGGCTGCAGGAAGAAGAGTTACGGCTCTTGACGGAAAAGTACATCATTGAGATTAAACAAAAGACTCACGACGCAATTCGGGAATTTAAGAAAGCATATGAAGCCGCGTAAGTAAAGGCATTCTTTTCATATTTCCGATCGTATACCTAATAGTCTCTAGTAAACGGGATCAAAGGAACGAAAGAGAGAAGACGTTCGATAGAGTTTCGACTGAGTTGGTTAAAAACCCGACGCATCGATACGACAAATCTAGAGATTTCTATCGTGCAATCGCTTTCAAAGATAAACCGAAAGCACAAGAATTGTTTCTACAGCATGAAAACATGCTAGCTCGGTTGGAAGACGCATTAAAGAGGCGCGGGGCCGAAGTTGACAAAATGAATGAAATAGAAGCTCAACTACAACAATACCACGATATTTGCATAGAGCTCGCGGACAACCTCAAAGAAGAAGAATACTATCACGACTTCATGTACGGCGTCTCCGTCTATGGTGAGGCATACATGAAGAAGAACTACGAAGTCCCAGTTGACTACAAGCCTCCAAAAAATACGGCCGGAATCATCCCTCAATTCGATCATCTTTCCAAGTCAATAACGGAAATGGTTACGAACGAGCCAAACTTGACAAAAGAGAAAGAAAAGTTCTACGAAGATATTTTAAGGAGAGGTATCGCACGTATTGATGCTGATGATGACTCAGATGTTGATAAATCGGAGTCTTTCAACACAGAATCTATCATCAAATCTAAACCTGTCCGCCAAAAAGGTGCCAACCAAAATCGACAAGATCGTTCGCTTCATCGTAAGTCCCGGCGGCATTGACGTAAGAGAATGTAGCAAGTCAGACACCTATCACAAGCCTATCCTTTTGTTCCTCTATTTTTCGTTTGAAACTCATTGCTTTTCCGTGAAGTTTAGATGCCACCAGTTTGAAGGCGAACTTCGCAGTTTACAAACCAAAAATTATTCTTTTTCCTTTCCGCTTGTAACTGTCTCATATTCATCCATACGCATCACTCGAGTTATGTGAGGTGGCTCTTTCCCAATGGTTCAAATAGTGGACTACATGTCGTTTGCCACTGTTTTGTACACCTGATGCCTTCCTTAAAATGCTTAAAATACTGAAGTTTCTGCCTATATACTTTAAATTACGAATTCTACGTGGTTTTGCAAAACTATTTCTCTGAATTGTTCAAAAATACCCCTAAAATTGAAATAGCAAACCCTCAGGTCGCCTCAAATTACATGGAAACTGATGGACCAAGTACTCTACTGGAGCTCGCTCTTCGAAGAGCGTTAGAGAGTGATCATAGGACAATAAAAAGGATCGTAAGCGAATAAAGAGATGATAAAGGGATAATTATATAAATATCGCTGTTGAACAAGATCATTCTTGGAAAATAGATACAAAATATGAGATATATAAATTGTATATTACACCTAAGCATAAAAGAAGAGCAGCAAATATGCAGCTAGCTAACAAAAAAGTCCCCAGTTTATTCATGAGATGTATTGCCAATGACAAAATCCAATCGAAGTATACTAATGACAAACGACACGAAATATCGTGCATGAGTGCAAGTGCATGTGATGAAAGAAAAAATACAGTCAAAAAACGCCGGCAACAATGAGGAAAAAATCCTGGAAAATAAAGAAAAAGAAAACGCCAACCAGATCCGGTAACGAACATATGAAACAATAAAAACCACATTCAAATATCCCCAATATAAAAATCAAAGAAGGTCAAACCAACATGCTTGTTAGTACAGATGGTCGTTATCCAACAAAAAAGCTTTTTATCCTGGTTATACTATGATAAGAGAAAAAAATTCAAGAAATACGAAGGCACGGAAGAAAATAAAGCGAGACGCTGGTGCGGATGACGGATCGCAAATATGGTATAAAATATAAAGGAGGGTATAAGTAATTTCATTTGCAATATGCAATGAGAACGCTGTCGATGTTGAAAGTTATTATGGATGTTGTATCCGTGAATGTTGTAGATTTTTGAAGAAAAATTTATCGTAGGTCGGTGTGAGAGCATTGCTGGCGAAGACTGGCCAAGGATACTAACGCTTGAACCAACCCCGCTTGGCACGCTGCACATCTGAAGGGTGGTTACTCGGCTCGAGTTGCACACTTCGTTCATAGAGTTCTTGGAAGCCTTCCATCAATTGCTATAATATTGTTAGCTAGGTCTTAGATTAGAGAGAATGTGAGAAAAAGGGGCTTACTTCATCGTTCATAGTACCCGTTGCATCAGCGATGAGCTGGTTGGTCATACTATTAGGTCGGAGATCCCGATGAGGCATTGACTGACTGTTTGTCAATGTTAAGAGGATGTCACCCATGATTTCGAATTTCCTCCAGTTGATCCTCCCTCCGTCCCCAAGGAAACTTCTGTTACCTTCATCGGCAGAAACTAGATCTCTACGATGAAGAGCGATGAAGGGAATATGCTCCGTTGTCGTATTTTCGAGCGCTAATCGATACGCGAAGTGGCTTTTATGCGTGCCCATAAGAAGTTCCAAACGCATAAAGTTTTTGTGGATGGTTTCATTGACAAGGCTGCGTGTGAGAGCTAGACGATGGATAGCAAGGCCATTGACGCCGGCGATGACGGCACCTAGAGAGTTGTAATTGTTCATGTGGCGCAGTATCTAATTTACCGTTAGCTATAATTCGGAAAGAATCTCTGAAACATATCTAAAGCATACCCATGCGATGTTCATAAACTTCTCCAACGCTCTGGCTCTGTGCTTCGCCTTAGGTCTCTCCAAGATGATGCTTGCAACCCAGTATGCAACGCGGTTGAAATGTTCGATTAACTTGTTCATATATTTAAGACTCGATATCCTCTCTTTTTCAGCCGCAGGGACGCTAACGTGCCGCACAAAGTCTCGAGGCTTGATCCGGCTGAACAAGCTCCAGTCGATCCTCGTAAGTTCGTGTGCGATATCTTCATCGGGAAGCTCCATAAAAACCGAGTATTGTTCTTTGATTGCCTGAGGGCTGTTTGGGCCGTGAGGTAGTCCCTCCAGCATACTTGAGATGTTCATCATCCCAGCTTGAGCGTCAAGGGTAGGGCTTAGAGAGGTTGTAGACACATAGCTATCTTTACGTATACGGTCGGTCGTTGGACTCTGAAGAGATAAACTGGTGTCTTCGCTGGCTCCGGATTTGAGGGAAGTGGTGGAGACAACTGACATGTTGCGAAGCGGTGCTCCATTTTGCAGAAGTGGTGATTGCGCAGACGTGGGAAGTGTCGGGCTGTTTGGGCTATGAATCATGTAACTCGGCATACTAAGTCGGTGCGAGTCGGTGTCCTTTTTGCCCCAGATCTGATCGTCGTCCTCGATAGGTTGGTTCAGAATCGCGATAATATCTTTTGCCATTCCCGCAAAGGTACGGTTAGACTCGAGAGACCGGGCGAATTCGATGGTTCGCTGCCGTGTGCTCAAGTCGGCAAAATCTCCTGGGCACTCCCAAACCCACCAATGAAGGCGCGAGAGTATCCGTATCTTCTCATTCATTTGGAGAAGAAAGATAGGTTCCACTTTGTTGACACGCTCGAATTTGGCCAAAATCGAATCTAACAAGTCGACTGGAGCCGCAAATTTCCTGAAAAAGCAGAGCATAACCGTAGCAAAATCTTGGTCGGCCCTCGACATCGGATATGCGAGTAATCTATCGGCAAGATCTTCCCATGCAAGTCCAATATATTGCCCAGAACCAGAACTTATCCTCTGCATTCCATTGTCACGATCGTATAATACTTCGCTCATTGAGGTCGAATGCTCTAGCTTCTCTTGGGGGGCGTGAGGCGAAGCAGCTGAGGTGCTCTTAGAACGAAGAAAGTTGGCCGCCATGCTGCTATAAGTAGCACCATCTGCATTCAAATACGAAAAGTCGTCATCGTCGGCATTAGGATTCTCTTTACCAAACGAGGGGTTGAAGTCTTGGGTGTACGCTCTGATGTTGTTTGCCAGTGGTGAATTTGGAGTCGAGTGCGAGGTTCGGTTGGGTGATAAGAGCATTCCATTTGAAGCGGACAATGATCGAGTAGTTCTTCCGTGAAGTCCTTTTCCTCCCTCTGGGAAATCCCGCGACTTGGCAACCGGGATTGATAATTCGGAACTAGCACGACCGTGGGTAGGCTTTGCATCTGAAAGCGGTGAAACCGATCTCTGGCTGTATGCAGTCGAGTTGGCTCTTCTCCGGGCATTTGCCTGTGACGCTGCCTTGACCTCTGCAAAGCAAATATTGTAATCAGTAAAGTCCGTTATGAGGAACAACATGGTAATAAGTGAAATCGCGGAAATGGCACGAAAACACAACGTTTGTGACAGACGCCGCAGTGTAAGGCCTTTTGTAAAACATATCGGAAGACAGTGGTTGAATGGGTCCCAAGACCAAAATATACATATCGCGTGTTGAAATTTGTACGACCCAGCTTGATATATTCTCTCAAAGTCGAAATATGGTTGGAACCCCAGGAGGAGTGGAACCAGGGATAGGCGAGTTCTGCACCTTCCCTTTTCTGCTCCTAGCAGCCACGCGAAATTTATAGCTTGGCTGGAGCTATTTTGACCAGACCCCGCTCAAACGATCATGGGAGACGGCGAAGATTTACGAGAAAACAGGGATAAGGGGTAGAGGAAACAGATCTTTCATTCAAGGAAAGTGGGATTTCGAAATCAAAAATTGAATAAAAGACGGGAAACATACCAGCTTTACGTTGAATGATATTAGAAAGCATGAGGGAAACACATCGTTTCTGGCTTTGTCCACCGTCAGACGAGGATGTCTCCATGACCTCGACACCCAGGCCATGCTTTAGCTCCTCTACAGCATCGGGCTTTAATTCGCGCATCTGAGCCGGCGAGTCACATTTCGACGCCACTAGAAGCGTGGGGATTTCGGCCTTGAAAAAGAAATCTGCACTAGGCTTCAGCATCTTGCATGCACACACGAGATCCACGTCTCTCAGAAGACATCCAAATTAAAGCAGGGAATGTGAAAAATTTTTTACCTATAATATCTGGCACCTTTTCCAAGCTTGTCTTATCAGTGACGTCGAAGATAACCAGTATCCCGTCCGCGGTCATGATTTCAGTCCCGTCGTGCAGCTGCAGGTGGGTGTGCATTAGTAAACCAATCGTTCTAGAAAGTCCAAGTGACGCATATCAGGCAGCCTACCGATGGCCATGTGAAATTGCTGTTCCTAATATCGAGGGCACTTAGGTCCATTTCTACTAGTCGGACAACATATCTGAGGTTATCGAATCGATACACTATACCATATATAGCATATTAGCACCCATAGAACAATTCAAATCCACGTGTGTTGATCGGACTTCGGCGTACCTCGTTGACTGACGCCATTTATAGGCATTCTCTTCGAGCCATTATACGTTTGAATGAATGTACTCTTGCCGGAGTTCTCCATCCCCAAAACGACAATGCATATTTCTTGCGAGTTTTGATCCAAGGAGTATGTCATCTAAGCACGATTAGTAAAAAAGCGACACCAAAGGGCAATCGATCTTAAAGACGTACCGCGTCTGATATTTTATGTCCATCGTCTGGATTTGTCGGGGAGTCTGATTGCAAAACTAAGAGGTCGCTGGTATTCCCAGTAAAAGCGGCTTGCAGATCCAATTGAGAATTATGAACGTGAGACGGGAGGCCAGGCAAAGGACTCGTCATATAAGTTTGGAATTGCCGCGGTGCTGCAGGTGATGTTGGTGAGATCTCTCCATCCTCATCAGAAAGCTCTTCGGGTTCCAATGCCTCAAATATGCTGCTGAATCCACGAACTGTAAGATCCGAAGAGGCCGTGTTGTAGCTGTAAAGGGACCCGGGGGATTTAGGCCGAAGGTATCCTTCTTCGTTAAGTAATGCATCGTGATACAGAGCAGCCGAAGACGCAGAAAAGGAGGGATTCCGAAACACGGGATTCGAAATTGGCGGCGAAATGGGAGCGGGAAAAAACGGGCGTGATTTCGAGATTTCCGTTACCTCGGGTATCCGATCCGCCCGAGTCGGCGAGTTAATGGACGGCGTATATGTGCTGTTTGTGGCCTGAGAGTAATTTGAAGAAGCCGACTGGGTTCGCTGGAGATTGTAAGACGCAAGAGTCGTTTGCGAAGGTTGTCCAGCCCCTACCATGCGAGGATTACGCTGGTTTTGTGGTCGAAGGCGAGCCGGAGTGGCCAAGCAGAAAGAGGCCCCAGCCCCGGCTGCAGTAATCATTTTGGAATGTTGATGTTCTCCCTGAGGGTGGTGAAGAACTCGGGTTAGCAATACTGTCAGCAAAGGTTGCAGCCGCTGCTCAAGGTTTGAACAGATATCATTCATCTCGAATCTAGCCATGCCTCGAGATTTCATAAATACCTTGACCCATGTCAAAGCTTCTCCATGACATAACGGGAAGGGATGATGGCTATTAAAATGCAAGGTTTTTAATATTTTAAAAAGCAACCTACCTCTCGAAAGGGCAATCCTTTTGGTATAACCAAGAGAGATTAGAACAACGAAGTGACCCAAATTTCAAAACCAGACCGATCACTGCATGGCCGTCTTTGTTCGAACTTTGTGGAGCTGAAACGTTGGTTACAGAGGCGAATGATCCTCTCACAAGTGGTCCCAACTCTGTCAACCTTCGATCCTCAGTTGTTAGGGTCTGCGAATGTTCCAACAAAACCCAAACCGTTGCTGAGTGATGCGTGGCGAGTTTTTGAAACTGACGGTCTCGGGACGAACAATGGAGCTATCTCCGCAAGCTTTAAGAGTCAAGGTGGTGGTCTGCAATCGGGTTCAAGGCCAGAACTATTGTCTTTGTTATATTCGATGAATAGAATTTTCCCCCTCTTTCGTCGTTCGGGATATCACGTCAACGTGCTGCACGCTAAGAAGCTAGGAGATCGGACTCGACCGATTTTCGTGGGTTGCGGCAGCTGAAACGAGGAAACTATATTTGAACCGCCCTATGCGTGTGATCCACGTTGTGAGACGGTTTGTCGGTGTCAAAAGGCTCGTCGTCCCTTATCGAATGAAATTCCAACGCGATGCTGTAGTTTTTTTGAGGTTCGTAAAGGTCGGGTGTGAGAACGGAGGAGGTACATGTAAGTCGAGAGCGAGTAAGGTATGTGGTGTAGTCCGATGATGAATTCCAGCTGTTCGAGGTGGAAACCCAGAACAGGAACGAACCAACAGATATCCTTAACCGCCTCGGAAAAGGGCAAGCTAGACTGGGAAGCAAGCAAAAGACCTGGCAGGGCTTGTCAAAAGTGGGTGGAGCAGCAGCAGCATTTGGTACAGGTAATGGTACCAGGTCGGAGAGCGGCCAGCAGAATGGAGACTAAAAGAAAAGGGAAAGGGCGGTCTTGCGTACTGGGTATGGCCCAGTCCGACCGATCACGCTAAAGGAAAGCCTCGACTGACCCAGGAGATCGTATCCGGGGACAATACGCAGACGGCCAAACTTCGGCAAAGGTATAATTCTTGCGGATAGCAGGATGCTCGAACCAGTTCCTTGGCTTTGGTAGAGGCTATGGCCATACGCTGTGAAGAGGGACGGCAAAGCTGAGAGTCCAAATTTATCCTGCGACTAATATCGTACCATACTTTGAGCTTTATTAATTTTGATGATATCGGGCGGGCGACTGGGGTCCGGGGTGTTCTCCTTAATACGAAGATGGCGGAGACGTGAACGGGGGACGAACGTTGGCTACGGGGGTGGCAGGAAACGAGCGAGGCCGTCAAAAGTTGGCACGAAACCTGGCGAGCCCTTCGTCAATCCAATTCGGTCGAGCCGTTTGCAACAGCCAACCTGTTCAAAAAACAAAAACGAGGACAAGTCCCTTGCCAGAATGCGAAGCATGTTCGTTAATAAGGGCTAATCATAGCGAACCCGCCGTTTTTCTCGTCTTGTTTCTCGGGCTGCGAGGAAAAACAAGCGCTGCAGGGAATTAATTTTTCATTTGGCAAAAGAGGTCAACTGATTTGATTTCACGACAACAGCCTGACCAACAAGTCACGACATCTGGTTGAGTGATAGCTATCACCATCACCGCAGGCCGACCAGGTGTTTATTTCATTGCGTGGTTCGAATGACATCTGGTGCCCCGTTGATCTCACGAGCTCGCTCCCAAAAATAAATGACGCTTCGAAAAAGGCTCTTTTCCCACCACGAAATACAAAAGTGCGTACCCAAGTCAAACGGGGGAAAGGAAGGCAATCTCGGAAGGGTGGACAAGCGAGATATCACCGATGTCTCGTCTGCTGGATGCAAGATACTCGAGTGGAGCTGCTGATTTTTACGTTAGCTCCATCCTTTTGTTAGCCTGCATACCGGGCGTCTCGCCTCTCGGGATCCAGACTTTTGGATGGCCCTATTCCAGCAGCAAGGAAAAAAAAAAAAACTTGGAAGCAGGTGCTATTGTCGTTTCAAGCTCTTTGAACTGGCGAGATTGCGCTCTTGAAAATGGCCAGGCCGGAGATATTCCATGACGGACGGCTTTTTGTTACACCGGACAATTTTCACTAGACTCGCTTCTGATTCGCGGGACAGATTGCCAGTCAACCTGAGCTCGGTGAAATTCTCAGAGACAGCATCATGAATAAGCTTTCTAAGAGCAAATGTGATTTTCCTGAGTGCCTCAACCACCTGCAGCGGATGTGCATCGATATCAGTACGTATATTACGCACTTCTATTACTCATCTCACCTTGCTCTCTGACTGACCCTGATAGAGAGATCAAAGAACAAGAGGAAAAATTGAAACATGGGTTCTTAAAAATGACAGCTCTGCGTTTGCTCGTCCCGGCAAATATCTAACCGAGAATTTTTATCGATTAGGCTATGGCCTCTGGGCGAAGGGAGAAGGCCTTTCAGGATCACCAAAAGGTCTGAGACGGAAACTCCCACAGGACAGCCAGACACCATCAGACAAACCCCCGTGCCCTCCCCTTCAACTCTTTCCTCAATGCAACCGTGTCGTCAGATCATCACTAAAGGGTCCAACGATTCAAGGAACTTTCCCAGTTCCTCATATTGGCACCTCCCTCTACTTTGCTCGAGGAAAAAAAGAAAAGAAAAGAAGGGCACGCCGATGTGGGTCCTCGCTTTCTTTCACGAATCAGGTCGAGCCCATTCCACGTGGAAAGGTGGAAGCAAGCTTGGCGAGCTGAATTGGTGCCGGTAATTCTCGCCTATGCAATGTGGGATGGAAAGGCGCGAATCAGATGCCCGAATGAGCTGCCTGACATCCAAGGCAAAAGGAGAGACTTAAGCATTCGAATCGGCGAGTATTTGGTCTTTGCGAAGGCAGAATCTCGAGGGAGAAAGGAAAGGAGAGCTCGAGAAAGTGGCAATCGCGACTGACGAGTCTTGTGACCGAATGAAGAGAACGACAGGATGAGAGATCGAGTGAGCAAGGTGTTCATTGGAAAATGCATGGGAAATAGAGCGATCTCTCCCGGCGTTTTCACTTCCCAGAGCTGAAATTAGAATGCCCAACAGGTCGCGAGCGGGGCTATCCAGAGCTCAAGCCAACTACAAAGTTATTGTTAACGTATGTAGCTTGAAAAACGGGATTCTGGCCGTGGCACGGATTATCCGCCTCACAATTATGGGAATCGAAAGCGAGGATTGTTTTTGGCATCTACTGACCTTTCGATTTTTTTCTGCCGAAGCAATAATGCATTGGCTGTTAAGAATTTTTTACACACCGTGCAGCTGCGACGCTGAGCTCTCAGCACCCCGCCCAAAAGGGTCGACTCTCGATGATGGCGGCCCGTACATGGCGAATCTAAGGATTCAGACATGAAAGTAAGCATCGGTTATGTCTTGATCTCGATGCTGTAGACAATTATCTCTGTTCAAAGTTCCGAAGACTATTTCGCTGTCTCATTAGCCTCCAATTGAAAAATACAATATTCGTATGCATACGTATGCACAGATGCCAGTAAGTCTCGGGCCAAATTAAATGGATCCTGTGACAAATTGATTGCCACAACACATAATCAAACCGAAAGCCGATTTCATCTGCAACTTTTGTTGTTCGTCTTATAATATAATTTGAGGCACGACGACTGCAACGCCATCGAACTTAACCGGTACAGCCAAAAACAAGTATATTTCTCATGATAAAAATAACCACTCGGCTGAGCCAGCTTTGCATTCAGGAGACCTCGAGACTTAGGCTAGAAAAGCGTCTGATCAAAAGATTGGCTTTGAAGGGTGGCTATAGCTTTTGCAGCGTATTTCGAATCAACAAACTTGATCGCCAACCGTCACACGAGCCCTTGACAACAAGTGGAAGATCCCTCAACACTTCGAGTCAGTTCTATCAGACTAGTGTCGTCAACCAAGTGCCACTCGCCACTGCGATCATGTGTACGAAAGATTCATATCCCATCAGTACGTTGAGGATCACTTACCTGAGCCAAGGTATGATATATCAGAAAATAAAGAGATCCTGCAAATATGTAAGCTAGTTACGTCGAAAATTTCAGGGAATCAACCTGTTTCAAACCATGCGAATACTTTCATGAATCTATCATATGCATATATAACCCTCAACCGCCATCACCATCGTCCCACCTTCAAACTCCGTGGCCGGTGGTAACCTACCGAACGACCAATCATGTGTGCATTTAGAAAACGCTCACGCCCCATATCCGTCCATGATCAGGATGTAAACCTCAAGCCGCCAGATGTAATATAATGCAAATATAGGTTTCGCCCGCTCCACCTTCAACCGTCTCCTTCTCCGGAGGAACCCCAGGATTTCAAATAGAGCAAGTCCCCAAATGGAAACCAAAAAGTACTCGGCCCCATTCCCGATTTCCGATCCTTTTTACCACCTGGACCCACTTTGGATGATATTCTATGCACGGGATCCATGACCATTCCAGGGTCTTACCGAAATCCAACCGAGAAGACGTCAAACTCCCACCTTCAAACTCCGATATCCTTTTATTTTTCAGTCCCCTTTCATACTATCGAACCTTCTTTGCAGGTAATTTATATGAAAGGTACAGGTACAGCCTACCCTGCGAAATGATCCAGATGCAGACACGACCTACATGCACACAGACGTGTTACCCCGTTATTTAATCCCTCCCCAGCTCGCGCATCCTCTCGATCTTTCTTCCGTTTTTCAACCGCTTTCCTAATGTGTAAATACTAAAGTATGTATAAAACATCAAATCAGAAAAGAAAAACACAAAGTGGGTCCCGGGATCCTGGTATCGGGTCTGTCACACCAGTTCCCTTGTTGTAAACCAGTCTGATGTTCCTTCTTGCGATTCGCCTGTTCCTCAGGTCATGGTACTCCGATCGTCCTCCCCTTGTTATCTTTTCTTTCCCTTTTTCTTTTCTTTCTTTTTTTGTGGGGAAGTTGTGGGTGATATCCGGGGTATACCCACCTTCAGACATACATGGCAGGTCATCTAGCATATCTCACCGCGCGTCAACCATACCAGATGAAAGCACGATGAGTGAGCACTTGATTAGACGGTTGTGGCACCACACACCCATTGATATTTTTTTTGTTTTATTGCGCAACTTTGCAGGTTTAAATTGCTCGTGAATGTTGGTAAGCTAACTTTGGGAGAGAGAAAATCGCTCAGGAAGCCTTGGTTCGTGCGCATCCTGTTGCTGTCAATATGCAGCTAAGATCTTGCGTATGCGAGTGTCATCACAGACAGTACTGGGGCCTAAAATCGTACATCGTGTCTCATATCCTGGTACTATTAAAACTAAATTTATAAACTGTTATTTCGAGTGAGCAAGAATAAATTAAATAAACGGGATAACCTCCATTTCAACTACGCCACACTCCACACATAAATATTGAAAATGCAACATAGAGGCAACAGGCACGTTGTACCAGTGTCGAGGGGAAAGTTGTGGCGAAGTATGGCTACGACACTGGCTTCTGAGATCTATTCATTTGGACTGAGGCATTTATCACAGTTAGATTGTATATGATTCTGTGGGTCGAGCTTCCAAACGTAGCTGACTAAATTTCTTTTGTTTGAATGTGTCCATGAACGCACATTAATATATGTGGGCGTTACATCCATGTTAGTGATAGCCAATCCCGCAGATACCATCTTGGAATGTCCTGTTGAAATTGCTCTTGATATTGATTTTGAATCTCAGTTATGATGCGGCTTTGTCTTCCAATTCGATTGAAAATACTATCACTAATGTAACATGATAATCAATTCCTAACATGACCATTATCACTAACCTTTACCACTAAAATAGCATTCATATTGAAATTGAAAATGGAACCGGCGCCGGTACGGTATGCACGACCGATTAACGTGAGTAGGTTCTTGAGGCAGTTCAAGAAACCATTGAACCACACCCAAGGCTTTCTTCCAAGAGAAGATGAGAGCAATGACGAATATATGGAATTAAAGATGAAAACCCAATCAATTTGTATCAAATATTTCCGTGTAGTCTGGAGCGCTAAAGTCAAACTTAATAATAGCAAGGAGACCAGAATTATCCCGAAGGGCAATAGTAGTCCCATTCGCCTCCGATACAATCACCTTTTCATATCTATCCGGAGCCCAAAGCAGCTCTTCTTCGCCTCGGATAAGCCACTGATTGTGAATGTAAACGAAATCGGATGGAGGTTGAATAGCAATTGAGGATTCTCGCAATCCCGGGATAGATGGGGAGAAAAAGGAGACTTTTCCATTACTGATGTATCCGTTATTGTACCATAAAAGTAAACCGGTATTTGAGGCGCCAGTAGAAATTTCACAGCATATATTGCCCGTGGTTATGTCCCATAACTTGATAGTATGAGCCGCTAGGCAACCCGACGCAATTATCTTCCCAGTTGGCGAAAACGCAATAGAGTCTGAAAAAAAAAATTGCTCTTTAAACCTATGGCGTATCTTGCCTGTATTTTTATCCCATATCATGATAGCGTAGCCAGGGTTAGATGCAACCGTCTGACCATCAGGTGAGAACGTAACTGATGTTAGCGGTCCATGCCCCTCGGCTTTGATAGTAAGATGTGCTTTAGCCGTGCCTGCCGTGACATTCCAAAGCCTGATTTGGTCTATGGAACACGATGCAATCATATCACCGACCGGCGAGAACGCCACTGAGTTTACTGAGCTTACCGAGTCACTATGCCCATTGAACTTGCGAAAATTTGGACTCCCGCTCCTGGTTGCGATCCATAACCCGAGAGTATTGTCCTCAGAAATTGATGCAATTATATGGCCATCCGGTGAAAACACTACTACTGTTATAGCACAACTGTGTCCATCGAATCTATAGCACACTTGGGCTGTTGCGTCCCATAAATTGAGAGTTGCATCCGCGGAGCCGAATGCGATTGTCTGGCCATCAGGCGAGAATGCCATCGGTACGAGCTTCTCTCTGCGCCCTTCGAGAGTTTGATGCACCTGACTCTTTGTCGTTGTTGCATCCCACAGCCCGATGATTCCATCCTGGGAACCAAATACAATTGTATGGCCGCCTGGCGAGAATGCTACTGCATTTACCGAGTTATAGTACCCTTCAAAAGTATCAAATACCTGACCCGTAGTTGCATCCCATAACATGACATGCCCACCCGAAGAGGCAGACACAATGAATTTTGCATTCTTTGGTGAGAATGCCAAAAAGTTTATCCCCACAAGATGCTTTTTGAAAGTATAGCGCACCTCGCCCGCAATCACATCCCATAGCTTTATTGTTGTATCTTCAGAACTGGATACAATTGTTTGACCATTGGGCGAGAATGCAAGTGCTATTACCCATTTATCGTGCCCTCGGAAAGATTGCAAAAGCATACTCCAATTTTCATCACCTCTAGATTTCCAAACCCACTTCACCTCGAATAATCTCTTGATTATACTCGACTCTGGTAAGAATGTTAAACATGACGAGTATGTTTGTAATGGCGCATCGTCAATCAATTTCTGATTTTGAACTATAAACCGCCTCGTATCACGCAAAAACTCTACAAGACTTTTAGCACTTTTAACCTGTATAAAGCTCTCGTCAGTCGTGTCCAGGGAAGAGGTGGCGATTTCAGGTGAATACATACGTCAACCGTATTTTGTAGGTTTGTAATGAGGTGTATGACTTCGAAAACGTTACCCAGGAGGCACATGGTTTCCAGCCAATGAAGCAAGTGCTCTTGAAGAAAAGCATGCATTTGGCAGCCGTCTTTTGAACGTTCATCACTTTTGATTAAATGCTCCGCCCAACACCGGCACGCGTATTGGAGAGTCGGAGATATATATTTACTAATTGACGCTTGATCGACTTCAACGCGCAGAGTTCCGTGAGACTTCAAGTGACAAATGTTTTTTCTGAGATTCTTTGACATGAAAGCGATGTAATTTGAAGCGATATCTCGATGTATCTTTTTTTCGTCAATCCAGAGTTGGTGCAGCTCGCCCTTTTGTAATTCAGAGCCGCTAAGAAATTCGCAAAACGAGAGATGAAAAGGTCGAACGAAACCATTTGGGTCCTTTGGAATTATCAAAACAGAATGCAGGGAAGATAATGTACGGGTTACTGTTTGTCTGCTGATCAAAAGAAGGGCTGCTAGAGAAGTTGTTGAGAGGGGTGCGATGGAATTCACAGCCGTGCCAACAATTTTTCTAAAATTCGCTGCTATGACTGGGTCAACTGAAAGCAAGTAAAAGTCAGTTACAATCAGCCTAGTTTTTATTTCATCAAAGAGAAGAATAAGGGATGAAATTACCAGCTGCGCCTAAATGTCACCATAATTTTGTGACCATCCAAACATCCTGATAGTGGACAGCACGTTTTAGTATCGGAATATAAACGCTGCCTCCGCCAAAGGAGTCATATCGTATGCGATTTTCAATAACATTCAGTCTATCGACGGGGCCCTCAGGGCCTTCGGGGCTCTCTCGTTCCTCTGCTCCGCATTTGACGAAGCGGCAGATGGTTGCGGCGACAATAAATAATGGCATTGATATCTGGGTCAATTTCGTAATACGATCTTCGTCTAACCACTCTGCTGGAAATTCATACCCCCGTGCTTCTGCGTCTATTTGAATTGCTGATAATTCTAGGCGAAGATAATGGGTTATGTCTTTTTCGACCGAAGAAGCTTCGTTTAGAAGATAATGTTTAACCTTTCCAAGTATCTTTTCGAGCTCTGACCGAGGTGGTATCTCCGGCCTGCTTGTCAAAATAACTCGTAGATCAACTGAGGTTTCCTCACTCACTCGGGCCAGTACTGCTATTATGGCTATTACATCCGAATCTCCCTCACATTCGTCTAACGCATCGACGACAATCACGACTTTCCGAATATCCGAACTCGATAAAGGTTTCAGAATCAGTTTTTCAAACTGGACCCCGAATGCCATTTTCGGTATCTTGGGATCTATTTCAAGAGCGCTTGCGATGCGCGCTTTGAGAACAGGTGAGTGGGCCGATAGCCGATCAGCAAGCGTGGTAAAGAACTTATGAGCATTTCCACGGTCTCCTGAACCCTGCTTGAAGAAAAAGCTTCCTCCCAACAGGTTTTTTCGCATAAGCCGCTCACAAATAGTTCGAGCTATCGTTGACTTTCCTATTAGACTGTTAGATAAAAACCATTCTTTTATTCATAATAATTTGCCTTTACGAATTAGCTACCTTCTCCTGCTTTCCCGTCCAGCCAATAAAGGCGCTTTTCTGATGGATTCTCTACCCACTGAAGAATATCATCCACTACTTCTTCCGTGTTCCCGCCGAGCACCTCCGCTCGCTCTGAACATCGAAACTCTCGAAAATAGCATTTTCTACGATAGGTAAGTTGATTCTAGGCGCGGTCTCTAGAAATCAGGCCAAAATATAAGTTTATTATTTAACACGGAAATTTGGCCAAAATACCAATACGCTAGAAAAAGTTGAAGACAGGACGAGAGTATACTCTCAAGGTAAACTAACTTGAGGATGAGAACTGGCGAATGTCTCCTTTGGGAAATGTTAATCATGAAACTCCGATCTGGCATTGCAGGAAAACCCATCCTGATTTCTATTGTTTCGGACGCTCGCCAAAGTAAAGATTCTGACCAATATATTGGCCTGTATTGAAAGTATTAGAGCCGCCCTGAACGTTGTTCTGCTGGCCATGCGCATTGCTGGCAACGGATTGCTGCGCATTGATTATTCCGGCACCTTCAAGCTCAGAGTCTGGTATGGACGGCTCCACAATAGCCAAACTCTCAATTGCCTTCTCGATTGCGGTCAAGTCTTGTCCCGTTTTAAACACTTGATTGAGGGCCAACAATTTCGCTCCCTTCAAGATATCTTCCATCAGCCGTTCGACTTTATTAGCCTTAGTTCCCGCTAAGACGCTATGATACGTATTGCGGATTCTATCTTTCCACAATAGAGGACCCCCCTCGGCTTGACATTTATCCTGGAGTTTCTTGAATATATTTTCAAGTTTCTCAGCCTTCTCTTTACATGGGTTGACGATTGCCAATACTGAAGCCGTCTCTTCATCGTTAAGCTCTAGACCTTGCGCCAGTTGCAAAGTGGCACCTCGCAAGATTTGGTTTACAATCGGGACCTGTCGTTTGACTTCTTCGAAGGCCTCGGGAAGCCCGGATATCTTCTTTATCGTATCGTAGGTCTTTGAGATAGCCCCGAATATCGCTATTGTAGAGGCGATAATGCTGAGAGGGTCCATATTGATAGAATCGAGACTATAGTAGTAGGAGCTGAAAATTCTGGAGTTCTCCACGGACGAAAATCGAGTTGGACCCCGAGTGAGCGTTTCATAGTTTCTACTGCATCGTTTAGGTTCTCCGGGTTCAAATATCCCTTCAAATTGATCCTGACGTCGAGGTAGAGGTATTTCACGTAACCCCACTTTCGACCCAAAATTCTGAGCCTTCCTCAGCCTCAGAAGTGCCTAAGATATTTCAGCCAATAAGCAGGGTCATGTGCCAAATACTTGAATTTTCAGGTGTATGGCCACGTGGAAACACATGTGCATAAATATTACCATGGACCAGATTGGCTGGGTTTTGCTGTGGTGATCCAAGATGTTGTCCAAGAACTGCGGAGAATGAGTCTATGAATGGTAGAGGGAGATTTATCAACCAACATTGTTGGATTTTGAGTCGATAGCAGAATATTTCCATTTATGGAAGTAACGGTGCTTGATGCTATTCTGAAACCTCTTGACAAGGCGATGTTCGAATAATTAGCTTTGGCTTAAACCCAGTAAACGAAAATTGAAGATTTCAGAATTTGCAAGTTCAGAATCATTTCGTAAATTGACTTGAAGAACTTGTAGCTTTATATTTTGACAAATATCAAAGAGGTCAAATGCCATGCAACCCGACGAGTCTTGTAAACTGCAAGACCCTTGCTATACATAGCTTCGAGTTTGGTGGATTTCGATATCTAAGTCGCCTAAAATCGCTTGGGATGCCTGCTGAGCATCTATCCTTGCTTTGAGACTAACGTCTGTATAGGCGTTAGAGGATTGAATCTTTGAAGCTAGGGCTTGAAATCTAGAAAAGCCGTTTATTCACAAACTTAAGCCTTTATATCCGGGATTTCTAGTCTTTGTTCGAGATACATTCCACTATCGCCAATGTACACCCAAATCCACACTCAACCTGCACAATCCCACTACTACCCACATAGCTCCTAACAGCCTTATCATCCCACCTCCTCCACACCTTACACTTCGCCTTAACGTCTTCATCTACACCTAAAGCCGCCGGTAAACATCGATACTCCCTCCCGAACCCCGTTTGCCCCAAATCACTCCCTCCAGATACCCAGACCCCCTGTCGCCCAGCTTCAACCATCACCGCGTGATCTTCTCCCACGGCCATATTTTCAAACTCAATAATTTCGCCCGTTCCCGGATCAAGCACATCTATCATCCCAACTTCTTCGCCATTTTGGAACGATATGGCGATAGTCTCAGTCCCGTCGCCTCCCCACGCGTACCCTGTTCCATCTTGCGAGAGGGCGAATTGGACATGTCCACCTGGATTAGCAGCGATTTGAGTAATGAATATCCCATCTAATGCGGTGACTTGACCCCATCCCCTCCCATTCAACAGGTCATGCGGACAATCATCCGTGTTTTGTTCGGTATCAGCATCTGGGAGTATAGTGGCATTGGGGTGTCGCCCGAGCGAGTTGAATCTCGCATCGCCATAAGTATACACATTTCCGCGAGAAGTTAGGGCTATGAAACCTGTAGATGTAGCTGCAACATCTATGAAGATTTCATGTTCAAGTTCAGAAGACCTAGTTGGTAATGATATATCTGATAAATCAAACGTCGAGATAGCTTCAATATCACTCGCAGCAAATGATTGTAATGTCGGGTTATAAAGGCTGGCTGCGATGGATTCTATGGGAGGCAGTATTTTTATGACCGAGTTCGCCCGCTCTTCACTTGTACGACACAAAACGCAAAGTTGTAAGAGCCGGTTGATCTGGATATCCATCACATTGCTCAATCCAGTAAAATTTGTAAAACACCAGGTCTCTAACGAGAAAGTGTATATCCGTCCGTCCGACAGGATAATACCAATAAAAGCCCACCGTGTCCCGAACACCTTTCTGATATCACATGTTTGAACATTGTCCGGGAGCGTGACAGGGAGCTCCCGTAGCTTCCCGGGGTTGGAAGAGGTTAGAGTCGGGAGCAAGCCACGAAGGTATAGCTGGCCATCGCGTTCCACTATAATACGATATAGGTAGGGATGTCAGTATAATATTTCCACTGATCAATTGAATTTGGGCTTCGTGACGTAAATGTGCCCACGTGCGCCGTCACGAAAACTTAAGCAGTTATTACACAGAATAGGAATAAACCCCGAGGGATTTCGTTAAGGCAAGGTACCCACTGCGGGACTTTGTGAAATGCGGCTTGCGTTTCTGCAGCTTCTAGGCTCCTTTTCGAGATAAAATCTCGCTTGGAGTACAGAATCTGATACACTCTCGATTTCGTCTCCACGTTATTGAACATAACCGGGTAGGCAGACATTATTTTCAATTCTCGCTACCATTTGTCACCAAGAGTACAATTGTTCCTGACGAAAACCAAGACCCAAGAAAAAATATATCACTCACCGCATATACTATCCACACCGACGTACAATATTCGCATGGAATCGCTCGCCGTCATGATGACTGTGGGGGTCTCGAGCGTCGTGAACAAACTAGGCTCCCGCGCCGCACGTGTAGGGGTAACTGTAGCCGCAGCTGCATCCTCCTCCGCAGATCCGGATGTACGTGAATCACCAAATGGTGGGGCGTTCGTATAGTTGTCAGGAACGATGCTACGGTCACGGTGGTAATCCAATTGGCCGTGTGAATTGCAACCGCAAGCTACGAGCCGGTAACGAGGATAATGGACACCACTTGTTGCTACATTATCTTCAGGTGGTATATTTGTAGAGATGTAATGTCTATCTAAACCTCCACTCCCTCGATTTTCGCTCAAGCTTGGTGTAAATTTTGATAGTTGCATAGAATCCTTGTCGCATGTTGGTGATAATCGTCGTTTCCGCGAAGTTGAAACCGCTCCTGATGGTGCGGCCACTGGATCTTGAAGGGATTCCTGCGGATCCATGCATGGAATTTTCTGAGAAACTTTTAGCTCGCTGGTTCTGAATGCATGCGAGAGTGTGAAGGTTTCCCTGTTTCCTGTGCTGAGACAAGGGCGCGGAACGGAAGCCTAAAACCAAGCAGTTTTATTGCAGGAGCGTGAACGAGCTGTGTGTGGTTGTTTGAGAATCGCGAAGTTTGAGCTTTGACGGCTCGCTAGCAAGGCACGCGGTCGAACTTGAGCCCCAACGAAAAGCAGCGAAAAGGTTGGCCTAGAATTCAACGTCGCACGCTTTCTCCCACGTGTTGCCAGTGGGTCTGGACTATCCAAGGCTACAGTTTCCACGGCTCGCCTTACAAAAAGGTACATCATATTTAATAAGCAAGGTTACACGAGTGGATTTGGTGTCCTCGTTTAGACTGGTTTCAACTTTTACAAATATACAAATATGAGGGAAAAGTAAATATGAAATAACATATTTTTTATGAATATAGCATTACTTCTGGAAAGCTTAACCCCGAGCTAATATCTCCGTTTTTCCCTTTCACCGTAATATCAAAAAACCAATGATGATATCCTGCATTAATCTTATGCATCTCTCTAGGGTTTATCGTTGCAATCCACGCTTGGAAAGCCGTGGTTTCTTTAGTCATCTTAGCATCTAGAGCGGGAATACTCAGCTGCGTTAGGTCAGTGAACGAATAGTGACTACTATTCGCAATAACAGGCTGGACTTTCGGTCCCGTTTGCACTTCCATGGCAGCGATCTCGTTCTCCGGACCACCACCAGCATGACGAAGAAAGTCAGGTAGTAATGTCGGATCGGATCTCAAAGTCATATACGGACGATGAGCATCAGCATCCGCCGGATTCGTCAAGTTGGTCGCATTTGCACCGTTCCAGAACCACCCATCCATATTGGTCCCCGCGATTATTTTATTCGTTTTTAACATTGCTACCAGAGATAGCTCCCCTCCGAGCGAGTGGCCGAACATGCCTACGCGGTCAGCGAGCGAAGCTAGATCGCATCCTTGGACTCTGACCCTGCCGCACTTGATCGACTCGAGTGTAAAGAGGGTATCCGCGAGTCGCACATCAACTGCTTGCGCCGTGATTGGAGAGTATCCCGCCGGCTGTTGTGCGAGAATAGGAGAGCTGCGGACGACCCGCCCATCCGGGAACTCGGTATAATCGCTATCCCAAGGATGTTCCATCTGCGCGACTATATAACCCTGGCTAACGACATCTTCGACAATAATCTGATTCAACTTTGCCGGCACACCAAGGCCATGGCTGTATAGGAGTAACGGAATCGGCGCATCGTGTTTCCCAATATGCTTGAACGGCGCGTCTGTGATGGAATGCGTTCTGAATTTCTCAAAGTAAGATGCGGATACATTGCCGCTCAAGAAGTTGGAAATCCAACCAGCGAACCCAGCTGTTGCATATGCCTCTCCATGGCACGTATTTGAACGTTTTACTGTTGGATAATATACGCGCACGAGAATTTGACGGGGAGCCGTCGGGTTGCTATTGAAGATATCTTTGCGGGAATAGTCGGTGAGAACAATTGGGGCGGTTTTGCCGACGCAGTGAGGGCCAGAGAGATCGGGGAAAGAATAGAGGCTTGGAGAAGGTCTGCCGGCGCTCACAGAACTAGATATTATCGTGGTAGCGGCGACCACCGCGTAAACGGTGAATCTCAACCCGGGCGAGCGCATGATGCAAAAGTATAATCGAGACTCAAGTTGATACTCTTGAGATTTCTTTCAAGAAACATGATGGGATTTGGTCCGCTTTTCAGAAATTTCAGTTCCTATTATTAAGATTTTACATGTGCGACCTCGCGCTTCGAAAATTCGAAATCTGGAAGGTGTAACGCCAAGTAGTAAGATTTTAAGGTAGTTCTGCAGAGCGCGCATCATGATGACACTCAACACCTGATTGAGCACCCGATTATGTAATTAATTACTTACAAAAGTCTAGTTGAACAGCCGGCTTCTTCCTTAGATTTTGCGATTTTTCGCAATTATACGGGTATTGCCTTTAGAACTGACACATACTTTCAACTCGCGATGGCTTGTCGTACTTGCTCAAGTACTTCTACAACCGCGTACACAACACAAATCCCACTTGGTGAATCTGTCATTTCGGTCAAATTTGGTCTCGCAATGTCAAATTGAGAACGTCGGTTTCGTCGCGAGATCCCACTTTTTTAGAATACAAAAAATTAAATGATCAGTAATTGATACCCTCGAGCCTGATCGTTTTGGTTCTTCAAACCTTATCCGAATTTGGATAGTATATTTGACTGCTAGGTTGAATCACTTGCACAGACAACAAAGCCGCGCCAGATCAGGCCCGAGCACCTGTTCGACTTTTCCCCCGAGACACAGTCCCGTTTCTCCAAAAGGCCCGACATTGGCTTGCAAAATACAAGAATGGGAGTATTCTCGCAATATATTTGAAACGTGGCTGCCCTTTCTCTGCTATTGGCGGCCGATGCGATCTAGATGAGATCTCGAGCCTGTTTCAAATTGCTCGTTTAAACGTTTGTGGCTTTCAAGGCTGACACCAAATAAACGTAGCAAAGCTCAGGCAACCCACAAAGCTCAGAGCTGTTTCGAGCTATTCCATCCGAGCTCTGCATGAGACCTTCAACCGCATCCCCCAGATACAGCGCAAACCGGTCGATTGCCCCAGCAAAGCTGATCCGATCATCCAGCCAGAGCCAGTATTGTAGCTAGGCAGTTTTGTGGTCTTCGTCCTGCCTGTCAGGGTCACCCAGCCAGTTGAATTCCGTTGAGAAGTTTAAACTGCCGTTGTAGCCCGCGACAGCCGTCAATCAAATAAAAAAATCAATCAAATCAATACAGCCAATATTCATCCGACGAGGGACATAAAAATCTACCGCATGCGTTACATGCATGGCGAGATGGCAGATCTCTAGTAGATTCCCAATAGCAATTGGAACTTTCGGATGTGTTTACCTCGCCGGGGGGGCCTTGAACGGTCCATCTCCAGGATATAGCCGCCTAACCTAAGATCTTCCTTATCGTACTCCGTCGTGCCAATATTAAATGCAACCGTAGACATACATGGTGCACAGGGTATGCTGTATGGAAAGAACAAGCTCGAAGAAGGTCATGCCTGAAGTTGTAAACCGGATGCTTAAGGGTCCTGCTAAGTCTGGAAATGTAATGGGCGATTCTAGAAATACCCCAACCAATTTGGGGCTCGATTTTGCCGCTACCAACCTGTGTTAAATTCTCAGATCGACGGTCTCGGCAAGATGATTTTTTTTTTCCTTTCTCATACCCCTCCGTGATCTTCTCGAATGTTTGGGAACAGGCTTCTTCGAGTTTCTACATGCAACGAGATACCGACGGGGTATACGTGTACGTGTTTTCCCTCAGGAACTCGAGGTTCATCAATGCCATATTGTCTTTTGAATCCTTCGATCGTCACACGGATAGTTGGACTTTTGCGCATCGGATTTGCACATACATCTATTACAGCAAGTGAATTCGGTGAAAAATGTAAATCCACTAAATTAGGTTCTCACTTCGGAGAGAGAGAACAAAACAATAAACCTCAGAAAATGTGTGATCGTTCGCTGTTTCCTTCTCGTCAGAAAAGAAAGCCTCGGAAAACCGGCACCGTCTCGGAGTCTCTAAATTTGGCGTTGGATCGTCACATCTGCCACCGTTCTTGTCGGAATAGCCAGAGTTACGCTACTGGCGGGAAGATTTTTAGGACAGCCCCCAAAGAAAAACTTATTCCGTTCAGATCGGGTAATTACGAATGAATTGACTGCTGTTGCGGAGTACCTGCGGAGTACCTGCGGGTTGTTCCATTATTGATGTGATAAAAAATAACTTATTGCTAGATTTTGAGCATTGAGAACAAAAAATTTAGTAGGAGAGAGGAAATATGCTGAATTGATGCTGAAAATCGCAAGATCCGAATCGCTAATGCTTCCAAGAACCCTTCTCGTTTGCTAAAAAAATATATGAAGAAACAAGTATATACATGTGCGTTCCCAAAGGTATCCATAAAACAAAACATGAGGAAAAATCATGTCGTAAAGAAACACTTAAATACGCCGAAGATAAAAAAGAAAACAAAGCAAAAATGTCGCTCGAGAATTTGACCAAAAAATGCGGAAAAAATCAACCAAACCTTTGAAGACCAAATTTTGTGGGCTGTCAAAATAAATGATACTAAATGATATACGAAGGGATACAAAAACATATACAAAGAAGGAATGATCCCAAAATCCTCCGTAATAACTGCCGTTGCCTTATTTCTTCTGCTTGAAGAGATTCTCTCCAAGCCATCTCCAGTTATATCTCGCGTTATCGCCACCAAGACACTCCAAAGTCTGCACGAGCTCTTCCTTGAACCCAGCAACGCAATTGATGTTTGGCTGGTTCGCATGACCTGGTTTGAAAGGCGAGATGTCGTTACCGTAGGTGCATAAAAATTGAGCTACCTGGCTTGGCTTTGGGACGCATCGGTTCCCGGAAAGGATCGATTCCCTCCAGAAATTATTCCACGTATCGCGGACCTGAATGCGGGTATACATCTCGCAAGAGTCCTTGTGGGGACAGGATGCGGTATGGTCGTAATCAAAGTCGTCCCAGGGGCTATTCTCGTGGAATGATTTTATGCGACGAACGTAGCGGCACCATTCGGCTGCGAAGAGCTGTTGGAGTTGAACTGGGACCGAGTTGAGATATTCGGTCCATCGAACGGATGGCTCGCCGCAGTCGTAATCTGGGTAGTCGTCCAACAATGTGCGGACGGCTTCGTGGAGTATGGGTCGAATTTGGTGGGTTATGGTGATTGGAATGGTGGGTCGTTCCGCGGCGAATGGTGCGCATGCCTTGATGGTTATGAGGGGGTGGAAGACCGCACCCTGTCGAAGATGGTTGATGCAGGACTGTACCAATGCCTCATTATTCGTAGCGATGCCGGTATTTAGTAAGGAGCAAATATTTGAGTCGTCTGGTTTCGCGGTGCCACTGTTCAATTTCAATGATTGTTAGTCAATTGATTGATACGATTGCTTCATGAGATATCTCTTACATATAGTCACTCAATGGGGGGACCAATCTTTTCGGTGAGATTGGTTCCCCCATAACCACATCACAGAATGATGTAGCAACCGACGTTTTGCTCTTCATAGCGGTATCGCAAGAGCATTTTGACTTTGCCTCATCAGAGACATGACCCAAAGCAGACCCCGACTTTTTCGAAAAGCCGGAATTTGTTCTCGAGGGAACAGGTCTGGCCGGCTTGGAAACCTTCCATTTCCTTTTAGGATCGTTCGACTGCGGTTTCGATTTACGCGAACTCGTATGGTTGGTTCGAGGCGACTCTAGGAGGTCGTCTGCTACCTCGGTAACCGTCACGATAGCAGCAGATGATTTTTTATAATCGTCGAAGTCGTTCTCATGTTTGCTGGGGACAATGGTAACAGTGGACATGTTACTGATCGGCTGAAAAGAATAAGTCAAAGTTGAAAGCCGTCTAAGAGAAGCTTCGCATCGCTTCACTAATGCATCGACCTCTTGCGGCCGTTCGAAAGAGACCGGAGACGGAATTTTGTTGGATAGAAAAGGGTCGTGGAGTTTGGGGAGCAAGGTGAGAGTTGGGAGCTGACTTAAAGACATTGGCTGAGAGATATCGTCAAGCATCTTTTCTTTTATTTTCTTCTTCTTCGAGTGGAGGAGGAGGATGGATGGAAGAAGTAAATATAATGAATGCGGTGCAAAAGAAACAAAAAAAGGGTCCGAATAAAATATAAAATGAATTACAAAAATATATGCGCCGTGCTTAACGCCCTTATATCCTCAGGTCCTCCAAGAGACACTAAGGAAAGCCTCCTCACTTCGATAAGTAGGCTAATGTACTAATCTAATAAGGAAGTGGGCGGCGTGGGTCGAGATGTCGTGGAGCCTGCTGCGGACGCAAAAAAACCAAAGCGGTATAACCGTAAAACGAAAGTGCGAGGCCCAGACCTGAGGAAAAGGAAAAGTAACGAGAGTCCCGTGGGAGAGGATACAGGGTGCCGCTGCGACCGTAAGCTGGGATTATATGCACGTTAATGCACGTTCCGGCTGGCAGAAAAAAAGCTGTGAACTCTCTCTGGGTTCCCAAAGAAGTCAAGAGGCCTCGTCTTGCGTGGGTGTGGTAGGCGGTTGCGAGGGCCGTATAACTTTTTATTTTATTTTTGTTTTCTTCCTGATAAACCTTTTTGCTCTTGTACTATTTTAACCCTCCCAGTTGTCTCAGACAGACACCTTTAGCTGGAGAGGGTTGTCTGTCTCCAGGAAAGCAAAAAAAAAAAAAAAAAAAAGTAAAGGAGAAAATAAAGACGATAACAAAAGCCGTGGATGTAATGTGAGGGAGTCGTCCTGATGAATGTGGAGGTCGAGTCGATTATACCAAAGTGTCAGTTCGGCCCTGTGGTTTCCGTGAGAGAGAATATTCTCGTGGTTATGCGGTGCGGCTGCAGCAGGTAAACGGCAATTTCCTGTATCACCGTGCTCACGTTTTTATAAGTTCTGCTGGTGCCAAGCTGGGCCCCAAAAGAAAATAAATAATTGTGGCGAGAATAAATTGGCCCGGTTGGCTGCGATATTTCGCGCTGGGGTGTGGAAAACGGCGGATTTTGGACCGGGTGGGAGAAGCGTGTGTAGTGCAGTCGTCAAGCTAGCTATAATTACGCTTATATTCGTATGTATCGTAGGAAATAGGTAGGTGGAGGTAATATGATATATAGTCAAATATAATAACCTGCACGAAGAATAGAAGAGAAAATTAAGCCGTCGAAACGAAAGTCGAAGCGTAGTTTCTACGTATTTCGGGGAGACCGTGAAAAACAAAGATTGTTAGATGAGATGTAGTCAACAATAGAACAGAAAGATGCATCATGAGTACGATCGAGAGGGGTTGAGCCTTTTCTATTAATTTTACTTTGTTAAATTGTAATATGTTTCTTCTTTTCTTTTGCCCGAAAATACCATCAAATGCAAAGCAGCCTGTCCGCCAGCTGCAAAGGAAAACAAAACGTCTGATCCTTTCTTTGCATGCTTTGAATAGCTCGGGTCCCTAGTTAATTTTTTTCCCTCTCGCGCTGATCACTATCGAGTTCAGGAATTCTTTACGCGGACTGTCAAGGGAAGCCCAGGAAGCCCAGAGCACGCTCGCACAAGAGCAGGCATATCTTTGGCCTAACGAGGAACGAGGGGGTCAGTCAGTCAGTCATGGTGAGTTTCGGTCTGGTGGCATTTTACTTTTTCGCCTTTTTGGCTGTTGAATCGCAGCAGCTGGACGGTGGCATGATCAATCGGTCAATCAATCTTGGGTCCACTGGCGAACGCCCCATCGGACGGGGATCTTTTTTAGCGATGGTACCTGTTCACTCCGGGCATAAGTAAGCCCATGGCCGGCCAGGGCCTCGCTGCTGGCTCGAAACGAACACGCCACTTTGTTTTCTTTCGCACGGGCGACGATGCGAGAGGCTTCAGCGTGGCCCAGGAGAGTAGGATCCTGGAATAGCAGCATAACGACGACCAATATTACTGATGCTTCTGACATCTGAGCGGCGCTGTGCCCGTGTTTGAAGATCACAGTTTCGGACGCTTGCTTCGACATACATTGTCATTTATTGCTCAAACGGCCGTTGCAAAGCAACCGTCGAGGATTGGCCTGTCCGAAAATGCCTATTGCCAATCTCAAATTTGCAAAAAGGCGATTTCCCGTTAGGGTGGGGCAAAAACCCAGACAGACCATCGGCGCCAGGAGCCATTACAATCGACAAAGCCAACAGGCCATGCAAGAAATAAAAAGCAAGACAAGGGGAATCGAAGGGTTCCGTGGGAAATAAGCAATGAAAAACGGAAAGCTGTCACTTGCTGCGAAAACTCCGATCCAGTGGGCCTTGAGTCGAGAGGTCTGGACATCGGATTCTGAGGGCGCATCTTAAAAATTGCGCCCTGATAACAAAGACCAGTCGAGCATCTCTCGCTACTTGCGAACAGATCTACAGCGCTTTATTCCACAAAAGGAGCCCTGGTTACCTCGTCTTTTCCACCGTTTCAAGGCATTGCTGTGTAAAAGAGCATGGCTGTAAAAATGAGTCTCGCCAAATCCTCGATGGCCTTTCCTGCGGTGTCTCCATCTTCTCACCCATTTGACAAGGGCTTGGGGAAGGCGCAACCGAGACTCTTTTTTTTTTCTCGATACATCGATATGGGTGAATTTTCGAATCGCGTTCCATGTTCCATCCCCGGGCCCGAATTCATGGAATAAGACAGAAATGCCATGCATGGGAGGACCCAGCCAGATGGTGTTTCCGAGGCAAGTTTATTATTTTCCTCTCGCTCACCTCCCTTTGCCTAGGCCGTTCTAAAAGAGGGTTATTCACCTCAGCTCCGCGCAAGGGCGATAGGACTATCATGGCCATCCTGTCCATTTTTCTCTCTTAACTCTGATAACTGTTCGAAATAGGGAAGTCGGCGGTTTCCTCCTCAGAGATGGAAGCTCTACTCTCCGATCCGTTCTTCAATAGACTGAGGATCCTAAGAGAACCGCTGATCTAGACTGAGCACGACCAAAGAGCTCGACGCTAGCAGCAAAAAAATCATTCCAACCAACATTGCAGCGCAAATTAATGCTAGCAACCGCAAGATCAGTAACATGCTAATTCCCCAACTAATTGATTAACTTTGGCGATACTTTGACTCTTGTATCTCAACTGTTGCACCTCCCCAAAATTAGCCTGCACGAGAGCTTGTCAACTGGTGGAACGGTGTCGATCAATATCAACCCAGATATTTTATTTCGGCAATGCTCTCCTCTGTTTGGTTAATTATTTTTCTGCTTTTCCCTTTTGTGCGGCTGATGCTTTGGATCCGCTTCCAACTTGGGAACGTCTTTTTGGTTTGCAACATGTCCCAAATTCGAACTTTCTCGCTAAACGGAAGCAGTTTCGTAAGCTCCCGTACGCCGTTCCTCGACGTGGACCGTTAATCATCGTGTTCTTTCGGTTCAAGATAACCTCGTGATCCCCTGCTTCTGGTTCTAATTTGAGCGTCCTCCGAACGATCGACAGCCGGAGGAAATGAGATTTTTCGACCGCAGCGTTTGCTCACCGTGTCTCTAGAGACCTTTTTTATTTTATTTTTACTTTTCTTCTGTGCTTGCCGGATCTCGCTGGCCCGGAAGTGACCCCCGCAACCATCCAGAGGCGAAGGGGAAAATAAAATAAAATAAGAAACTGCAAGCTTGAAGCAGCTACGATATACAATAAGTTTGGCTAAGAGTGAGGATTGAAGCTACGAGACAGATTACCCTCCGCTCTGGACCCTGGACAGACTTTGCTTGCTGCAAGGCACTGCGAATGATAGCATGCCATGCCCCAACCATGTGGCGTGTCATGATTGTTCTCGACCACTTTCTTACACATTTTGGGCCTAATGCTGTGCGGAGGAATTTGCATGAGGGTGCTTGTACGCGAGCGAAGCTCACGATACATTTCTCTTGGTGTTTGTTTCCTTTCCCCTCCTTCTTTTGCTTCCTTCCAAACAGTGCAACCCTGCTCTGTTCTAGAACAGTCGGGCCATGCACTCGAACATGTAAGGCAAGGGGAACGAACCATCACACCTCTTCGAGAATCGAGTACCAGCCAGAAAAGCATGGGATCCTAATATAACTTGTCAAGAGGCGGAGAAATGCATTTTTTTCCCCTCCTCTTCGCATGTTCTAATTCTTCGCTATTGCGCCCAGCCAATAACTTGCAGGTTTCCACGGGCCATGCATGTTTGTGCAATATAGCCGAATTACTGTTGCATGCATTCTCCTGCTGCTGGTCGCCTCGTAAGCGTCGATGCAGCTCATTCTAGTGAGCATGCTACCAAAGTTTATTAACGATGTTTTTTTTTTTTTTTTTTTTTTTTTTTTCTTTCTTGTAAATTCTTTTCTGGGCCGTATACAGTTTCCTCGGAGGGAAACATTCATGTCGATCAAAACCCCATTATCTGAATTCATATTAACCTTTTTCGTATCTTGTTATCCCCTTTCGTACTAATTTTCTCGGCCGGGTGCGAAAAAGTGCCTATCAGCATTCCGAGCTTTGGCTACGTTAATCTCGGACCAGAGAGATAAACTTCTCCGTTTCAAGACAATAAATCGCGGCGGACGCCACAAAATTAGGAGAATTTCCCAGCCCGTGGCGGAAGTGGCGGCAGAAAACCCAGAGACGAGAAAGCAGAAGAAAAAGAAATTTGGACGGAAAGGGAAAGGAAAAGTCTCCTTCGCTTTCGCGAGGTTCACGCGGGTGATGATTGGACAAAACGTAGAGGTTCCGTTCGTTCCCTGGTTTCCCCTCGTCGAACCCCCCTCGCGACTCAAATTGCAGCTTGCTTGACAGCGGGCAATCTGACCAAACCTTTGGGTCAGGAGAACTTTTTTCTTCGTGCGCTTGGGGACAATTATCAGAGGAGACCCACCTCATATCACCAAACCATCCCCCAGCTTCGAAAGACTAGCCATACCCTGACGAGCATTTTTAGTCCTCGGAGATTGCCTCCACGGGCTTTTTTGTTAATCTGCTTGCATCATTTTAGCAGATTTTCCACACAAAGACACGAAAGTGTCTAATTAATTAACCACGTGGTTCATGTCAGCAGCAGGGAAAGACTGCGGAGGCTCAAATTGATCAATTGATCGAACCGGCGCCAGTAGCTTACACTTCTGAGAGTGGTCGGACGCTATATGAATGCCGACGATCCCTTCCTATCTATGCCTCGTACATGGCTATTTCATCTCAGACAATAAATTGTTCAGCTAAGCGGTTGTTTCTCCTTTTTCTTCTTGAACGTTCGAACCGAAAGCGGGGTCTCATACTTTCGAATAATAGTCCACTGGCAGCATCGATATTTTGCCTACGGATATTACCATAAGAGGAGATATTCGCCTTGCGAGCTTAACGACATGAACCCCGCTATCGCAATCTTTCTTTGAATATATTATATGGGCTACCGTGGCATATAGTAGAGTATACGAAGTATCATTTCACAAGCACAAGCACCCCTATCCCATGCGTCTAATTCGCCGTTCAGTCTTATTTTATCTTAACGTTCTCAATGCAAAAGGCTCGAGCTTTTTCTCTCCTTCCTTACTTCCCCCCCGCCACGTTTTCTTCATTCATATGTCGATCACACGGCAGCATCGGATGGCAGCCCGGTTCATCTCGTGGATACCCTTTTTGGATGTAATTTACGATCCAATGTCGCTTGCAATTCTCTTGTGCATGCACCCGACCACGAAACGATGCAATCAACTTTGCTACTTCGACAGTAGTCTACGCACGCACACCTTGTTCAAAAGGGAAAGAAATCAAGTTTAGACCTCTCGTATTCATTTGCCACGGTTATATCGCTTGCCGGCGACGATCTTTTTTTTTTTTTTTTTTGACAGCGACAATCGCAATCAAAAGTTGTTCCTGAAACCCGGGAATTCAGTTGGTTAGATTCGATTCAATTTGAAGTGAGATGAATTCAATCGTCATAGCAGATGATACAATGCATTGGTGTTTGAAACCTTGACGTCGAAACATATCTTGAATTCGATCTGCGTCTCGAGTTGCCTCGGCAAATGCATTCAGCCGCAATTGACAAGATTTGGAGCTATTGACCAAAAGGAATCGCAAGCACTCAATACCCGCATTCGCAATCTCGGGTGCACATTAGGCCGGCCTCATTCGATGGAATACAATGATACTCCACGCGCCATGCCGGGTCACGGAATGCTTCTTCCATTGTCTTGATTATTACGAATTAATAAGCTCCAAGAGATGTCGCTAAGGTGATTCTGATTGTGGTAGCAATCAATCGAAGCGAACTCGAAGCGCCATCAACTGCATTGCATGATGGCGCTCAGAGCTCACCAGCTCTCGAGTCCGAAAAGATATATGATCTTCGGTGCGGTGTTCGATTTCCGGGAAAAATGTAGAGAGGCATGATGTTTAGTGCGTTCGCTAGCGCAGAGTTACTAGAAGGAAAGCAGACGAGTCGTCGGGTTGGCCGACACACGTACCCTCAATTCAGTGCGGCATTTGATCGGGTGGAGCTGGAAGCTAGCCAGGCTACGGCCGCACAAAAAAGTATCCCAGACAAGAAAAAACTTGGAAAAATAGAATGGCTGACTTATCCCATCCCATCGATCCCGAGCTTGGGGAGGGGAAGATGGAAAAAAAACTTTATACCACGTTTCGACCCGAGGAATTAGTTGTCGGGAAACATTTACGGCATGTTCATTGGGTAGATGCTACTAGCTCCGTTGTGATGATGCAGTCTGAGTCGCATATGCAGCTCGAAGCTCCAGCCGTCTCGATGGGGTCATTTCCATGTATGTGGGTTCTGACTCGGCTCCACAATAGCTCCACGTCCTCGACATTGAAGGTGAAAAAAAAGAGAGATACTTCGTAATCAAGTGAAAAGGTCCACTCCACCTTTGTGAAGGTATTTACCACACTCCAGCGGAAGCTACTTCTCATCCGGACCCGCTTTCCATCTCGCCTAGGGATTGCGACGATTTCCGGTTGCTGGTACGGTCGCTGGTCGGAAAGGGGAGGTTACCGACTCGGTGGTAAGTTCTAAGTTAATACCAGCATTTCAAGGAGAGCTACTTTGCTCTTAATTTGCAATTTAATTGTCCATTGGCGAGTTTGTCAATCAACCGAGACGATTAACGAGCTGGGACTACTTTGTTCTCCGACGAGATTCGTGGGATATCCCAACAGCAACACCGACGGCGAACGGCCTTACGGCACGGTGTATTTTGCGGCTGACGTGTTCAGGGTTCATGATATATGTTTTTCGGCAGAATAACACTGCTGTTGAATATCCTTATCCTCATGCTCAAGTGCACGAGTGGTGTCATTAGAATAGTAGCTAGCCCAATGTAGCATGTATAATTACTTGATTGCCAACTCACAGCTCCATAACTGTATATCATTATGGAGTCTTGAAATGATATTTAAATTCATAGAAGCTAAGCCACAGCTTAAATAGCAGTGTTATTATGCGCCGGCAAACTGATTATTACATTATTTGGCGGGTAATATCAGAATTAAGAGTTGATCGAGTGATTGAAATATTAAGCTACATGATGATTTAGCTTGCCTTCGACAAGCACACTAATACATTGCATCAATCGCATAGCGAATATTCCTAATTCATAGCTATCCCTGATACTTCAAAGTGCAGTTCTAGCATTAGAAGCTAGCTAGAGTCCTTCGTATGTCCGCTTACTCGCTATCGTGCTTATACCTACACCAGCCAGCACGTCCGACGAGATCTGAGCGCTTGATTCTGACCCTCATAGAAGCAGGCTGGGTTGGTGAATCAGGGAGGCGGTTGACACAGGTGCCGCCGTATGCAAAAAACTGAGATCCAAATTTATTTTTGATGGTATTGAGCTGATTATTGAAGCAGCCTGGGGTGGCGGGCGAGGCGACGGTTGGGAGGAGACCAGTGTGGACGTTGTACAGCACGGCGATACTCATTTCTGCGAATTCTTCGTGTCTACCTGTATCGCGTTATGAAGGGTTAGAGAATATTATATTATTATGCTATTCTTTTGGGGGCCTATTGCGTACCATTTACGTTGCCGTAGTTGCTGATGCTACAGGTATCTGCGGCCAAAGCATTTTCGAAATCTGGCTTGGCTGGTAGGCATGATATGTTAGTTTTGGGTGTATGTAACAGTTGACTAGTTTGTAAAACTTACAAGAGAAATCTTCGCCGTAAACGTCTCCACGGTTATCAATCAAGTGACCACTGGTTTAATAAGTTAGTAGGTCCTCTCATGCAAATGATGGCTGGATTCGAAAAGGTGTCGATGAGAGAAAACTTACATCTCATGCGCAAAAGTTGGGATCTGACAGTCCCCGGCGACCATAAGGTCGCCGTTATCTGGCGAGGCGCAACAGCATTGGCCATCGGGATTTGGTACAATCATAGGATGACGCACCATGCTCCGCATGTGCACTGGGAGACGACCAAAAACGTCGGCGGTACGGCCGATGGGAACAGGTGCGTAGTCGCATCTGCAGAACACCCATGGACGGTCGCACTGTATATCACATAGCATATTCTCTTAGCACCGGCCAAATCAAAACCGAAACCAAATCGCGTCTTCGAGATGCTACGAATTTAGGGTGAGGGTAAAGATACTCACGTCAGAGTATGTTACGTTATAAACCTGGACGTGGGATGCAGCACACCCACGAGCGGCCATTTGAACGGCGCAAGAATTTGGGAGCGAGCCAGCAGGCCATTGGACGACAGTGTTTTGCGTCCAGACTGAGGTATCCCAGGTTGGCTGATTGAAGTAAGTATCTATATCAGGGTACGCAACGACGTCGTGCCATGGTTGAGCTGCCACGGCTGTAGCCATGAACGCAATGGCGGCGAGGTGCTTCATTTTGGAAATGATTGATTTGACTTTTGAACAATAGAGTATTCTATGGAATTACAAGAGTAGGATATTGGATAGGCTGTTTCTTGTCTTGTGATGTCTGTAGGCGAATCGTCAACTGATGGGCATTCGAGCTGTACTTATAGAAAGACTATCACTAATCCAACTGCTGCCTTTGCGGTCTCGATAGTGAGAGTTAAATGACCGTAGAAGCCTCCTTCTGCAATTGAAGTCTCTGTATCCACACCTTGATATCAGAAATTTCGGGTAAAGACACGATCCCAAACGGTGACAGTAAGCTGAGGGTGTATCCTTTGACGAGATGAATGTCCATCGTCACATCTTCGTTTTAGCCGGCTGGAGGATATGTGATATTGGAGATGGGTTGTGATCCGATTGGTGTAGCTCTCCATGATGTCGATAGTATCAGTCAACATCGGCTCGCGATCGAATGTTGTGAAAAACTTGAAGAACAAGAATAAATCGAACGAAGCTATCGTTTCATCAACTTTATTTCCGCTCGTCGGTATACGTAGAGTCTAGCCAATCGGACCTCGTAAATCCCAACATGAACCGGGAAGTTTGTTAGTTGTAAGCGAACGGTGGGATCGAAGACTAATATCTTTAATATTAGATTGGAAAATGAATAAATCCTGATGACTGGAATACGAGATTTCTATGATATCGAGAACTGCCAGAGAATGGGAAATATCTTGGCTGCTACTTGGCAAAGCTTCCATGTATCCTTTCTTATATCTTTTACTGGCTGAGAAACCGGCATCCGAGAATCCACTTTGGAGGTGAAACATGATTCAAATGTCCTTTATCACACGTTTGTTTCTCTGCATTTTACATAGCCTCAAGAACACAAATCTAGATTGGTAGGAAGGGAGGGGTATAACAGTCAAATAGCCCACACTCTCTCAACCTATGTGGAGCTGTTGAGACCAACTGGACGCGAATTCGCGTTGTTTGTTGCATTTCTTGCCTAATGGGAGCGTGCCTTTGCTGACTACGAGATGCAGGATGCATGCCTGTATGATTGGCCAGCATATGAGTTTAGGCCCATTTCCTACTAAAGTCGTGAACCTTGAACCCCGACCTCGTGTCTCGGATGAAGCCGTGCTGACTGTATAGAATCGTGGTGATGCATGGGGTTTTATATCTATGAAATCCTCGAGGTGTTAAGCTGGGCACTAGACTAGGGCTTTATCCGTGTGCACGGATCCGGATCGGTTTATATGGAGATTCTCGGAATATCTCTTTATAATACTCGAATTTTAGACGAGAAACCCTATACCAATAGAAAGTCTCACTAATCATATCCCTCCTGACACCCGGTACCCGTGAGCTAGTCACCCTGGTTATCTCGTCTAACACGGACAGTACGGAATCAAATACGATATAAAATCTCCTCTGTCTGACACCACAAACCGGCCGAAGCCGAGGTCGTTATGGTCCATAGGTAATTTTACACCAGAAATTTATATATGGATTACGGATATGCTCCACCGCGATGCTGTGAGCCCCCAACGAACACTCCCCAAGCTCAATCCTGAAACGAAAAACCTTTTAGAACCTTCCTTCCCGAATACGAGGTCAATATCCAATACAGAAGACTTTTATCGTTAATAATTTATCCGGTCTCAATCTGGTCTCAGCCTTACCCTACTTCCCGGTTCCCCTATCACATTTAAAAAGTTCTGACCTGCACTACCGTTGTATTGTGACTAATATTCCGAATAGTAGTATACCTTGCGAGAATCTGAGCCGCACGTGTTAAATTACCTTGCTACGAATTATAAGTACGGGATCATTATCATATAAAACATCGCGGTGATAACAATCGGACCGATCGACCGTAAAAAATAAGCAGCCGAACAGATCGTACGACGAATTACTAATCCCCACCTAAAAACCCCCACGAGATGACACGACAAGCACATAAGATCACATATAAAGCCACATGAGAAAACATAAGCGACAAAAAAAAAAACATTGTCAAAAGCGCAGGTATTAATATGAATGTTATTATCTACTGTATCTACCGTGAATTTATATCATTTGTCAAGAAACAGGGAATACCTACATATTTATCTACTAGGAAATCGCGTATATGGGTTTTATGGTATCGTGTATGCATGGAATTTGGGGAGACTTAGCTGTTTGGATACAAAACTCATTAGGGGATTACTGGGTTGTGTAGATAAAATATATCAACTGTATCCAAACATGGGGCGGTACTGTCACGGTAACTATTTGGCTATTGCTGAATGGTTCTGATTATTTCATGGCGCTTGCCTCGCTAGCTAGATACCATGCAGGGTGCAATATATAGAAAAATATCGGATTTTTACCGAAGAAGGGTAAAGGTCAAGAGAGGACAGCAGTCTGGTCACACCCTCAATATCTTGAGTAGTCTCTAGCTTCATAATTTTTTACTTTCGCTATGTGTAGTCAGCTATATCCGGTCCTCAAATCCCGCGGTGTGAATACCCCTAACAAGGATTGTTTGTATCATCAACCGAACCACATGGGGATGATGTCCAAAGCAGATATTCGGTTTTCGGATACGATGAATCTACTTCAATTTACAGTAAGTTTTGATGTTGGAAATAATTACCGGTCAGTAATATATGGCTTTTAGTCGAATTCAAGTTGGTGAATGCCAACCCCGTTGATGATATGAGCTCCGAGCAGAAAATATCTGGGCTGGTTGTACCGAAGGCCGGATTACATTGTCCCTCTAGTGTTAATTTCTTGCCATTCTTAATTGGAATTCGGCGTAGAAATCGAGTACATTATGAAAAAATGTGATAATTCCAGACTATGGCTATTAATTGGCCTCCTACTAACAGCTATATCGTTGTAATACTGTATATACATTCAAAATTATACCCCCTTTCCGCTCTTCGACTCCACAATCTCCAAATCTCCCACCTTCTTCACCTCCTCGGCGCTAACCACAACCTCTTCATTTTCGCCCTCCCCCATCTCTCCTTCAACCACAAAATACCTGCCCACTTTCTCACTGGCTTCCCGTAACGGATCCCACTCCACATCCCCCATAGGTCCCATCCCCTCCATCTCCCTCTCGGCCCGCTCCACATCCTCTAATGTGATCGCTTTCTCTTCCACCTCGTCTCTTATCGCCACCAAAGGTTCCACACCCGTGACATCGACCTCCCGCATTTTATTCACAAAGTAGAGTTGGTCGTTCAACTCACTTATCATTTTATCTTCCTCTGCTTTATCTTTTGGCGGTGGGAGACCCGAGAGACGAAGGAGATGATGGAGTCGGGCGGGGGTTACCAAGTCGGAAGGGTCGGGTGGGGGGGAAGTGGAGGTGGAGCTTGGGTGAGAAGGGGGTAGGAGGGAGGTGATTGACCAGGTTGGTTTTTCGAGGATTTTAGTGACAAAGTCGATTGATTCTTGAGAGGGCTTGGTGATTGGTTTTATTTGTTTGGCGTCTGGTTTTGAGTTTTGCAGACGACGACGGGCGGTGGAGAAGAGACGGAGGCTTGACCGCCGTATCATTTTGCATATATCGTGTATTTTTGAATGCAATGTCTCGATATCTTGAAACGTACGAAAAGTTGAAATGAAAAGAAAATTGAAAATGTTGGAAAAAGCGCGTTGCGACGGAACGGGCGAGGCTCATGTCATCACCGCCGCCTGCCAAGCAGCCCGGTTCAATCGAGCGAGCTTAAACTCAGCAAGCTCCCCACCACCCCTCTATTATTCTACGTACCACCATTTTCATCTCAACTTTCATCAGCATCTTACGTATACATTTCTCACAATCATCACCATGGCAGACGGTAGAGCCCTTCTCGCAAAAGTATACCTTCATCACTCGCTACCTCTAAGGACGCAGCTGACTCGAACAACAGGCTCAAAAAGAAGAGCAAGGCGCATCCGGCGGTTTCGGCTGGTTCAGCAACAAACAGGATAAGATCGAGCAAGCTATCGAAACATACACCCAAGCCGCGAATGCCTTCCGAGCGAGCAACCAAGGTATCATTCAAATATATTTATACATCCACGGAATATCCAAAAATTAATCGTTCTTTGTGTGTTTGGTATACAGGAAACGAAGCCGGAGCCGCATTTGAAAAGGCCGCCGCGCTGAGTAAATCCATCAACGAACCCAACGACCAGGCAAATTACCTCTCCGAAGCATTCAAAGCCTACCGTCTTACCAGTCCCCCGGATGCCGCGAGGGTCATGCGCCAAGCTCTAGCACACTACTCTCTTACAAACATCAGACGGGCGGCGACGAACAAGCAAACCCTAGCGGAGATGCTGGAGCAGGATTCGAATACAAAACTCGATGCGATTAAAGAGTATGATGAGGCTGGGGACTGGTTTAGAAATGATAATGCCGAAGCGTATGTCACTATTTCTTTGTACTTGCACTTTTGTCTTCTGCTGGTGGTAGTAGCAGTAACTGACGTACGTGGCTTTGTCGCACGGCGGGTGAAACAGTCTGGCGAATAAATGCTACATCAAAGCAGCGGACTTAGCGGCCGAAACAGGAAACTACTTCAAAGCGATTAACCGATACGAAGAAGTCGCCAAAGCGTCGGTCAACAATAATCTGATGAAATGGAGTGTTAAGGATTACCTTTTCAAAGCATCGCTCTGTCAGCTTGCGTCTATGGATATGATTTCCGCGAAGAGGGCGATATTAGGGGAATACCCCGCGCTCGATAACGCCTTTGCGAACGGCTCTATGGAGGGGTTGTTTTTGGCGGTAAGTTATACGCAACATATTACATCCTTCTGTCACCGTAACCGTTTACGGCTGCTCACTGGTATTCATATTGAATTGGTGTTGGGATATGGTATGCTGATGCGAAATATTATCATAGAATCTATTGCAATGTGTTCAGGATGGGGAAAGGGAAGCGTTCAGGAACAATGTGGTACAGTTCATGGCGAGGTTCCCGTTAGATAATTGGAAACAACAGATTCTTCATAAAACAGAGGAGCAAATCGAAGCTGGTGCCGGTGGAGATGTTGAAGGTGACGATGGGTTGTTATAAAGGGGAAGTTTTAGTTAGTTTGACTTTGGTAGATTGAAATGGGTTGAAGCTTTGCTTGTTTGAGTAGCGGAGTCTACGGACGGCCTCGTCTTTTACTTGCTGTACCTTTTTTCTTTGTGGTCTTAGGCTTTTTTAAGTTTTTAGCATTATTGTGCAATAGTTGATACAGAATTGGTCATATTTTGTTCTCGATAGAAAATTTGATACCTATGCATCAATCAATCATACCCGCCCCTCCTATCTGCCTCCCCTCCCCACGCATTACTATCACTATCGAATGCAACATTTACCCTTCCCCCACTCGGTCTGTTACTACTACCGATACCGGTATCATCACCGCCCTGCTCTCCATCCGTGCTGTCAATGGCACCGTATTCCCTCGCCATGATCAACCTACTTGTTTCCGAATTCAAATGTGAGTGTCCATTGACTCCGTTTGTGATTCTTCCTGATTCACCGTTTGTGATTTTTCTACTGTCTTCCTCGTCTCCCTCATCTCCCTCGTCGTTTACTTCTTCGATGATTCTGTAGTCGGTGTCGTTGGGCTTGGATTTGAAGAGAGTGGCGAGGATATCGGGTCTTCCCCATGCGAGAACCAAAAATACAAACTAGAATAATAATATCAAGTCAAGTCAGTTACCCTAGACTCCACAATATAACCGATCCAACACTACAATATATATATACTATATGATTATAGGGAGGAGGAGGAGGAGGAGGAGGAGTATATAGAGAAATATAACATACCTTCCAAAATGCTAACACAGCACTAACAGCGACATACAAAGCAGCAACCTTACTCATCTTCCCCTGCCACAAAACTCCACAGGGCCTCGCTTTCGGGCCATAAGATTTAGCACAAGTATCCTGCGGCACTTCCGATTTGGGATCTTCGTCCTTCTTGGGTTTATGAGGAAACGGATATGGCATATCCAGAACACCGTTAAACCCGCAACAGGCCAACGAATCTTGCACCTCCTTTATGGTATCGCCTTGTTTGGTGGAATACCATTTCTGCCAGGTTTGTTGAAGGGTGCATTGCTGGAGTTCGGGGGAGAGGGAGGTTGAGTTTGATGTTAGGGAGACGGTTTGGAGGATTAGAATGAGGAGGTTGGCGGTGTAGAGGAGGGTTGAGAGGGGTTTCTTTGATTTACGGGTGCGGTGGGATGATTGTGGTTGTTTCTGTTGGGATGATGCGAAAGAGGAGGCGGTGAAGGGTGCTAACACCAAGTCTAGGAAGGGGAGGGAGGTGGAGAGGAGGGAGAGGAGGAGGGGGACTGGGAGATTGTATTTTCTGATCAAAAGGAATGCGATCACGGAGAGGGAGGAGAGGCCGATGAATATCTGGTTATTATCAGTGCATTGTTAGCTATGTGGTTTATACTGTGTGTATATATGGGTTTTATTCGGGTGATACGTACTATCGTTAGTATAGTAGTGAGGAATGATCCAAACATGTTGAACATTGTGGTGGAATATGATGTCGATATTGTATCTCCTGATGAAAGCTTAGAAGTTCATGTTCATATCATATGTCCAGAGAAATTGAATTGGATTGAATCGACGAAGAGGAGGCTATCTGCTTTATTGTTTAAATCGTGCCTGAACAATGGAATGCGGGGCTCAGGCGCGTCATTTCATGTCATGAAATGGCTGGCGCATTTTGGTGCATTTGATGCCTGAAATGGACCGTGTAACAATCGCCACCCCTGCAACCCGTGCAGACATATGTCCACCCACCGAACCAGCGCCGTAGATGCCAATCAATTACCTCGAGCTACCAGCTCCTCTGCAGCTTCATCTAGTTCGCGGGTTCAGGCCAGTCTAAGCTACAGCAGGAGAAAACCGTCCGAAGAGCAGCTCCGAGCAGCCAGCCCTGTTCGTGACGCCGAACTAATGCTCGTCTCGGTTAGTTGGAAGCCTCCCCGAGCAAGGGGAACTCGGTCTGATTGTTAACAACCGGGCGTTGATTGGCTACTAAACATAGCAAACCCCGGCAAGCTGTTCCAATTTTTTCTCACTCTCCGCGGGAGAACCCGGACAAAAGGCCACAGAAGAGACACACATACGGACCGAAGAGTGAGAAGGAGAGAAGAATAAGAAAGAGCAGCCGATCCCGATGAGGGAGAAGCAGAGGATGGGGGTACCTCGTACCTACATGCCCTGCGAAGAGCATGCTCTTTTGGTGTGCGCACCGGGATTTTTCCGCCGTGCGAGAAAACCATTTTTCTGAATTTTTTTCACCCGGGCTATTTTTCTCACTCTTTTATTTTAAAAGCCTGAGACTTGATTCTTTTTACTTCCCTCGAAATTCACTCAACCTCAGCATATTCATCACTCACGAATCCTTTCGTTAAAATCTCGACTTCTCTTCTTCTCATTTGTTTCTTTTGAGCCTTTTAGCTATATAATCTATCAAAATGCCAGGTTCGTTGTTTCTCTCACATCTCATCACATATCGACCTCGACGGCGATGAAACCTCAACCCTTCCTAGATTTACAGATGAACGAAAGAACTGACCGCGATCAATTGGCTCTATAGGAGACGCTGCAAAGGGTGCTAAAATCTTCAAGGTATATATTCTGTCCCTTCCTTTGCTTGTGATTCTTTGAGATAGTGGAGAGCTGACCGGTGTGGATCGATGGGATCTATAGACAAGATGCACACAGTGCCACAGCGTTGACGCCGGCAAGAACGGGACGGGACCTAGTCTCCACGGCCTCTTCGGCAGACATTCGGGTAGCGTCGCAGGATTCAATTTCTCTGATGCCAACAAGAAGGCCGGTGTTGAATGGAATGAAGCCGAATTGGTAGGTTTTTTTTTTTTTTTTTTTTTTTTTTTTCGCTTTCACGATGCCCTTGAAAAGGCACCATCCTCCCGCTTTTCAAAGTTTCATTTAAGAGGATCCGAAGGATTTGATCCTGGCGATTACACCTGGCGATTGCAAGCTACGAGCAAAAAGTCGGGAGCTGTGGATAGCTTTCCCGATTATGGTGATGATAGCATCGGCGAAGCGGTTCCAGCGGTTGAGCAGTGAGGCTGGTGATCACTGTGCATGAATGATGACGTCGATGGGACCCTCTTGTTTTTCGTTCGCTCGCAAACAAAATCTTCTTCGCCACAACAACCGTTTGCTTGGTGTGGCCTGGCTATCGCACAAGCGACATCTATAGCGCCAGGATTATGGTACCTGTTCGGTTTGCTGCGAATTATACATTTCGTTCGGTACAGAAATTCTCATGATGATCTTTTGCTAACGGCTCGGTCGTTTCTAGGACAAATACCTCACCGACCCAAAGAAGTACATGCCAGGAAACAAGATGGCCTTCGCTGGTCTCAAGAAGGACAAGGAAAGAGCGGATCTCATCGCGTATGTTATATCTCCTCAAATCTCCTATCCCTACTATTCACGATGCTAACGATATTATTTGGAAATAGATACCTGAAGGATGCCACCAAATAAGCGCCTGTAATGAATTCACGAAGCTGAAAAACCACCCTTATGAATTGGATGTAAAGCAAACATTAGAGCCCAGTTCTGATTCTGATACTCTCTTTACGCATCAAAATCCTCTCTCAAATTCTATTCTTTTTCACTTCGATTTTTTCCTTTCTTTTGGTATATATTTCGCCCTTTTTTATTATCATTATTGGGTCGAAGAAGAAATTTAATTTTATAGAACTCTCTCCTCTTATATCAATCAGTCGTTCATTCTACTCAAATCTCTTCCCGTCAAAAAACCAATTGGACCTTTCTCGTTCGACTTTTCTGACACGCGGTTGCTTTCATTCGTTGTTTCTTTATTCTGATGGCATGGCGCCATCATCGATTTTAGATTTTGAATGGGAGCTGAAGTCTGCTCCAGGAAAGAAGGAGAGCGTACTGTTTTGGTTAAATTAGCCATGTTATCCTTTTCCCTCGAGTCAATAGAAGTGTATTATAGACAGATTTCCTTTTTTTCACCATCTTTGGTTAATGATATGACTGGAAGAAATTCTTGATGATGTTATCATGACGATATATTGTGTTCCCAATCCATTAACCGTATGGTATGTGTGCGTTACGTTACTGGCGGTGGGATGGCAGCTCTCGCTAACTAGCTACACACGGCGTGGGATACGTGCATGGCAAAAACACGCGAAGGCCCGAGAATGTTAGACTCATCGTACGGCGAGGAATGGAGAGAGGCGAGCTGAGGGTGTACCTTTTCGCAGCCACTTTGTTTGGGTGAATGGTATTGGATTCACCAAGTCCGGCGACGAACGAGGCGTTCTTCTTTACATTTCCATGCAAAATGCAGGAAAGCTGATCCGTGCTGTTCGGCTTGTACCTAGCCTCGCGGACACCATTTCGGCATCGTGGTCGCTTTTGTACTCGGACCGGCTGGGCTGTGTCTGCTGCACTTTTTTTTTTTTCAGCTGACATTTTGCTTTCCGTTTCCCGTTCCGGTTTCGTCCGATATTCTGGGAAACTTCATACTTGTTCGCATGGGACTGGGTTATTCATTCATTTGTTCAATTTTTTTTTTTTTTTTTATTCCGCCTTGTCAAAATTTCGAAAATCTCAAATTCAATAATGCGAACGAAATAAACTGTTAGGATTGGTATTTTTTATGCCGATTTCATGCGCTCGAAAAGGGAAGAAGGTCCTCGAACAAATTTTTAGAAAAAAGACCGCATTGTCGTTTGTCGGTATAGTTTCATTCAAAACCAACCACGCGATGCATGGGATGGAATAGCAGGAGGGGAAAGGAAATGCCTCATGGGCATGGTGGTTGTTTTTTCTGCCCTTCCTAATGCCCCGGTTCGATCGATTGGTTCGAGGTATGCATGGACAGGCTGGGACGGGAGTGTAAGTTCCAAATGTAAGTGCGATAGCGCGATGCAAGGTGCAGCTAAGTAGCAACAACAGGGAGGTCTTCGGGCAAATTGCAGGTGGCCACACATTTACCTACTTGTATTTTATTTTTCTGAAAGTGAAGTGCTTTTTTTTTTTTTTTTTTTTTTCGTGATAGCTTCGATTACTGGTTAGCTAGCTATTGAATGTTGAGATGCTGAACAGGAGTGAAGGAGGGGAGGGGAAGTACTTAAGATGGAGTACGTACCCTGTTTCCTTCGTTCTCGATATCAGATCTCGCCATAGCAGCAGCAGTCTAATCTTCAGGATTGAATATACCCGGACATCATCATTGTCACACTACCACACCTAGAGCTTCCTATCGATCCTGAATCCTAGACATACATCATTTTTTTAAATTTTACTTATCTCTTGTTTCGATTTTCTTGCTGCATTAGTGCGATATTTTAGCAGAGTCTGGGGTAGCACGAACAAGCTAGCTTCAGCGGGGTATCTTAAAAAGTTGGTTTAAAAAATCCCTCTTATTTTTCTTGGAGAAAACTTGCTAATTTAATTAATTGACTGGGCAGTATTTAAATTGCTTGTGATATCCGCTTCTTTCTCTCGCCTTTTCTTTGAAGCTGTATATATAAGTATAGCTAGCTGCTAGCTCGGGGCGTATTTTGCATTTTTGGGTGGCGAGCTTCCAACGTAACGGCGTCGATATTTGTTCAATACTGTCAGCGCAGGGCTGGATTATATCACAGTTATATATAATCAATCAAGCAGTCAGTCAGTCAAATCGAAATTAGATATTTAATTCACTCGATTCTCGATATTCTCTCCCGGCTTCAAAAAAAAACTTGACCTCCTTCAATTCACTACCGTATCCGTATCCATATCCGTTCGTTGATATTTTTTTAAAAGTTCAAAATGTCGAGTAAACCGCACCTCTCGATCCCCTTCTCCAGCCAAATCCCCATCCCCACACCGCCCTCCTCGTCCGGCTCCAACCAACCCTTCTCCCCAAACTCCGCCAAGTTCGTCCACCCCGCCCGCCGCCGCGGCTCAGCAGACTCCTACCTCTCCGAAGACCACCACACCAACCAAAACGGCCAATTCACCCACCCTTCCCGCCGTAGCAACTCCGGCCGCTCGCCATCATACTCGTACTCACTGACCTCCAATTCTCGCCAACGTCCACCCTCGTCAGGCTCTCAGCTGGGTTCCTCGCCCAACGCGTGTCTCATAATCCGGAGTAACAGCACCAGCAGCTCGCCTCGCTCGGGAAGCCCGCTCACATCGCCCCGACGAACATCAAGCGGTACCATCCCCTCATCCTCATCCAGTGGCAGAGATGGATCAAACATCTCGGGCGATTTGGAGTTCGATGTCGAACCGTTGTCGCCATTTAGCTATGCTCCCAGATTGCCATCGCTACCACCGAGCCGGAAGAACTCGCGGGATATCTACAGTCATATGACGCCGCCGGTTTCAGCTCTCACGCAGTCGTTACAGCAGTTACAAATGCAGCCTCAGTCGCCCGCGCAATCCCCGAAAATGCAGCACAGTAATAACTACAGTTTCAGCAATAGTAACAGCTACAGTAACGGTCAGAATTATAGTCCATCGCGGGGACAGCAGCAACAGCAGAAACAAGAGCCACGGTTCGATGAATATCGACTAGACGCTGAAGAGGAAGCGGAGGAGGAAACCACGATTCAGTTACACATGATGCCGAAAAACATGCTACTCCCGCTCCCCGACCGAAACGCGGAGATGAAGCATTTGCTAGACCATAACGCTCTCTTGATCTCACAGATCAGACGACGGTTGGGGGAGGAGAAGTATGCCGCGGCGGTGGATCTGTGGACTAGGACGAGAAGGAGCGAGGTTTCGGATCACGAGTGGTTGAGACGGAGTCGGTATTTTTTGCAGTGTGATGAAAAGTTGTGGAACGAGTGGGCTTTGATGGTTGGGTGGGATTTCAGTCGGGATTTGACGAGGGATGAGAAGGGGGAGAAGAGGGGGGTGGAGGAGTATGCTGAGCGGATGGGGCATATGGCATGTTTGGAGGAGGAAGAGGAGTAGACCTTTTATTCTTATTATTAATTCTTTCTGTGAGGCGATGATGGGATTGAGGTTGTAGGTAGGATATGAGGTCTGAGGGTGTTGAATTATTCAGTTGCGATATGATGGAAGGTGTGTATATTATCGAGCGGGGGGGTTCGGTCGTTTTGCAGGGGTGGGGTTTAACGTATTTTAGCATTCGTTTTCTGTATTAGCATGCGTCTCCATGATTGATGATATTATATCTCTGCTCTTTTTTAATTTTCTTTTTTTCTTTTGATATCATACTGAATCGATCGATTGATGGAGGCGTTTGAGCTGCTATCTTTATTTACTATCTGTTGTTTTCTTACGCTGAGCTAGCTTCGTAGCTTGACATCATGACATTCAATGCATTCTCTTTTAGACTTGTGATTGTAGGTTTGGTTTACAGCTATAGCTACGAAACAAGTCTATCTGATATTTCTGATCATATTAATTCATCGTACTATAGAAGATTCTAATGTTTGGTACTACAGCTGTGCATTCGAGTTGGTGATAGAGCCACAGAGCTCCGACACAGCGTTCTGGATATCCGCATACAAAGCGCCGGGCGAACATAGAACACCAATAACCCACCACCCGAGTTAAAGACGTTCAATACGATCTAACGGGGTAGGAATTATAATTTCTAAGAAAAACGAGAGAAGTCATCTGTCGACGTCAATGCAATGCAATGCACGCGATATCAAAGCGCCGGCGACGAATCACGTGATACAAGCGCCTTGCCAGAAACGGCCTTTGCGAAAAAAAATAAAAAAAAAAATAAAAATTAAACTCAATATCGAATAACGATCCACAATATATATACTCCAGCTACCAATCCACATACACCCCCCACACCCATCACCCATTCACATCAACGAATCCTCCAACGACCGCCAAACTCAGTAATTATTACTTAGCTTCATAATCCTCCTACCTCACTTTATCCGATACCATCCGATTTGATAACAGCAGAAGCTACCTATATCTTAATCGAAGCTCGAGTCGCACGACCCCGATACCCACCCATACACCCACCTCACCCGCAAAGAGTAGAGAAACAAAATGGACTCGTTAGGATCTTCGTTCGGTATGAACGCTAGCACACAAACCAAGAAGCAGCAGTGGATGGATAAGGTTCGTCCCCATTATACCCAACATGCACTCCGAAATCGAGATCAAATTCGAAAGCCGAGGTTCACCTCAAGAGCAAAAGCAAAAAAGTGAAATTTACATGAAGTACCACGGGATATTGTAGAGCTGGAAGATACATGGAGTGGAGTAGTCAAGCTAATGTGATAATTTGAATGGAATATAGATCAGACAAGAAGCAGCGGTAGACCAAGCCCGTGCTCTCATCGATGTACGTTCCCTTTTACCCAGATCTACATCCACAACCAGCGTATAATTTGGATGCTAATCCATCGTACCGGATATATAGAAAGTATCAGAAAACTGCTTCGAAAAGTGTGTACCGAAACCCGGCGGCGACTTGTCTAAAGGCGAAACCGTACGTTCTCCTTATTCATATCCCCCACCTTCACATTCTCCTCCACTTCGTCAAGAAAATTTAGCTAATTTTGGGCATGTGGGGCTATGATAGACTTGTATAAACCTCTGCATGGAAAAGTACATGTCGGCGTGGAATACCGTGTCGAGAAAGTATATCGAACGGATACAACGGAAGGATATATAATATAATATATCATATAAATGTCGTCACTAAAGGACCGATTTGGGTATAGCTATGATATGTCACGACGAGCTATCAGAGGCGCGGGTATTGCTGAAGCATGCATGGTATATCGATGCGCTTGATTTACTAGGAACTGCGTACCATTGGTATGAAAGTGGAAGATGAATCTCCACACTGAGAGGTATAGCCCATCTCTCTTTGGATAGATTGTGTATTTTATGTGTGCGGATAGAAAAGAGCACATTTGTATATAGTAATAGTACATATAAAAGTCTACCGTGAATAACGCCAGCCAATCAAGCAACATACACTTCATCTCTCATTCTATATCATCCCTCTCCTTCTACAGCAGCGGCAACAGCGGTGGTGGTCGTAGTTGTAGTTTTAGTGATAATCTCACTAACTTGAACCCCACTGCTGCCACCGCCGTATACCTCCCTGACCTCCCTCACCACATCTCTATAATCTTCCAAATCGACATTACCACCGGATACCATCTCGACCCACCTGGCTTCTCCTTCCCCTTCGTCGTCTCCATCATCTTCACCTCCACCGTTATTACCATTATTCATATTTATATCTCTACTACTTTTTGTGGTGGTAGTGATGAGAACTCCATTCTCCTCCAAAACTACCCTTACAACGCCACACGCTACCGTCCTCGCGTCGTAAAAGTTGGCGATACTATACTCCGCCAAACACCTCGTCGCCAACCCGCCACACTGCCGTCCGAGATACGTCTCCATCACCCTAACAATCTTATCCTCTTCTGCCTTTTCCGAGGAGATGTCATAGTAATCTTCCCCGGGGATGGAGGAGAGGGAGAGGTCGAGTATCTTTGGGATGTGGTTGTGCGGGAGCGGGACGCGGAGTTCGAATTTGAGGATTCGGAGGAGGTGGAGTTCTGCGGTGACGAGGGTGGAGCGGAGGGTGTCGTAGTGGTGGGAGGGGACGGGGATTGGTGGTTGGTGTGGGTGGAGGAGGGTGTGGGCTGGGGTTAGGAGGGCGCGGAGGCGGCGGGGGGATTCAGTTGCTTTTGTGGAGAGGGAGAGCGAGGTGAGGGCTAGTGTCTACATATCTGTTAGCGTTTGATAATGAAATGTAGGGATGGTATATGTGGGCATACGTGAGGGTCCAGGAAGTCTGGGGTGGATTTCGAGTCGCGGATGAATTTACGGTATTTGTGCATGTAAATGTATGCGGTTGATAGGGATTCCTCTTGTCTGCATGTATCACACACCAATAAGTACTACTCCTATGTGATATGATGTACAACAAAGGGTAATAGGACGTACAGTCTGAGGATGTCAGCTAGGATAGCCATGAAGGAGACGGCATCTTTGGTGACCAGGTGAGGCCGGGGATGCATCCGTCTGCTGGCACGAGGCGTGTCGTGTTCGTCGTCGCGATGGGTCGTCGCCATTTTTCATCGCGCGTTCTTGTATCCTATCACCGCGATAGAAGTGCGATCGATGCAAGGCCAGGAGATTCGATTCGATGATGTCGCTTGTCTTTGAATTGGTTGAAGGTGGGACCCTGCATGGATCAATCGCATGGAGCGCATGGATTGTTTTGGCAGTGCGCAGTTGGACGAGTGCCGCCTGACAAAGCCGGCTAGTAGGGCTGAAGATCCCCGAGTTCCGCGCCGAAATGTTTGAACGTAACGGTGTTATACTCGGCATGATATCATCGTACATTATATTCGTAGAGTTTCATCCGACCTGCTCGCTCGGTTTCATATTCAATCAATCTTTTAATCATTAGTTCAAGAGTTTTTAACAGAATTTGGCGGCTGTCGCTGTTCCGAATGGCTGGCTTGGCATACGCATCAACCGGGGTTTATTCCGAGACGTCCAACTTTTTAAAAACTTTTTAAAAGCTTTTATTTTTCGACGGATTGGAAAAAACTTGAAGCAAACTTCATGATGTGTCAATTACAGGAATCGCATGAATTTCTGGAATCGCAATTCCGGTACGCGAGCGTGGGGTGCATGGAGACATGTGCCTCCACCGGGTTTTCAACCGAGCGACTGTTTTTGAATTTTATATATGATATCATACACGAGCTACCATTGAAACATGCATGTGGCTCCACGATAATTGTTCACGGCGTGTGAATTATATTATCTATCAATTCCACTTTGAGCAAACCGAACCCGAACCAACCGATCAATCCTTGAAGTTTGAGGTATACTAGGCCCGTATTGTCGAGCTCCCCTGTCGATATCCACCTAGAGGAGAAGAGCGCCCCCATTTGCTCTATTAAATTCCTCCAACATGAACTGGTATCACTCCGGTTCCAACCAGCTCCTCCCATCGTGAAGATCGTCGACAATTGAAAACTTTGTTATTCTACCGACAAGGGGATTCCTTTATATGATAATGCGACAGCATGGAGTCTCATCGGTTGCAACCGGTGTCTGAATCGTGACGGGGTCTCGTTTGCCTTGTTTTTGAATTGGAAAAAAGTATGTTTCTAAGTTTTGTTGATCGTGGATTCTGGAGTATAAAAACAGACTCGAAATGCCCTCCTTCATCTGCCCGGGTTCTTTCTGTTCAATATATTTATTTCATTCTGTAGAATATTAGACTATCCGTTTCTTTCTTCATCAAACCTTTGTTTTTTTGGATAGACTCAAGTTTAATCGACTTTTTATCATAACATATATAATCTACTATTCAAGATGGTGTCACTACCTCCCACCATGAAGGCTCTCAGGTATGAAAACACTCTTTCTTTTCTTTACAATTTTTCGAATAGAAGGTCATGACGTCAAGATATATCTACAATTTGCTTCATGGCCTAATCTGACATCTCAATTGTGTTCTTACGTGGTTCACCTCCGACTAACCTTAAAACCACACACAGATACGAGAAGCCAGAGAAATTTGGAATCGTCCAAGTTCCGCTTCCTACCGTCAGAGATGGTGATATCTTGGTATGCACACCACATCTACCCCTATTCCTCACCTCTTCTTTTAAATATATTAATAGAATCATCGGTGTATACAGATCAAAGTCCGAGCCTGCGGCGTCTGCGGCACAGACCTACACATCCACGAAGGCGAATTTATCGCGAAATTCCCACTGATCCCAGGCCACGAAACAGTCGGTATCGTAGCAGCCGTTGGCAAAAACGTCAAGGGATTTCAAATTGGCGACCGCGTCGTGGCTGATAACTCTGAATTGTGCAATGAGTGTTTCTACTGTCGCAGAGGGCAGCTTTTGCTTTGTGAGAACTTCAACGCTCACGGTGTCACCAGTACGTATTCTCCAGCCACACCTCTGACTCCCTGCTATTATTATATGGGTCGGTGTTAATATGTGAATGTTTATATTTATAGTGGACGGCGGATTCGCAGAATACTGCGCCTACCCATCCGGCAAGGTCTTCAAAATCCACAACTTGACCGATGTCGAAGCTACACTCCTCGAACCCGCCTCCTGCGCTGCCCACGGCCTCGAAAAGATCGCCCCGAAACTCGGTTCATCAGTGTTAATGTTTGGCGCAGGCCCAACCGGTCTCGTTCTCTCGCAAATGCTCCGTCAGAACGGCGGCTGTCACGTCGTCATGGCGGCACCTAAGGGCCTCAAGATGGATCTGGCGAAGAAGTTAGGAGCAGCGGACGAGTATGTCGATCTTTCAAGGGATAAAGCCGAAGCCGCGGAGCAGTTTGAGCAATTGAAGCGGGATAACCCTTACGGGTTTGATATTGTGGTCGAAGCTACCGGATCCCCTGCTATTCTCGAGGATTCGATCAATTACGTCCGACGAGGGGGCAAGCTGGTCGTTTATGGTGTTTATTCGAATGCGACGAGGGTATCATGGAGTCCTGCGAAGATTTTCGGGGATGAGTTGACTATTATTGGGAGCTTTTCGGAGACTTATATGTTCCCTGCTGCTATCAGTTACTTGGTACGTTTACTTCCTCCTATCGTATTTTATTTGAGGCGATGTTGAGAACTGACTGGCGTGTGCTGGGTAGGATTCTGGGAAGGTTAATGTCAAGGGTGTTGTTAACAAGTTGTTCAAGCTCGAGCAATGGGAGGAATGCTTGGAGTCTATGAAGAATAAGAGCGCCATCAAAGCCGCGATTATCTTTGATGATGCTACTATATAAGTTTCGTTTCCTTTTGCTTCCTTTTGTTTCGTTCGGGTTGTTTTTTGAAGCATGATTCTTTTGGGATGGTTTATGATAGACTATACGATGTTGAGATCGTATCGCTCAGGTTTTCTTTTCTCTTTTTTTTCTTATTGGCCTTTGGACATATGTTATTTATAACGGCTGGATGTCGTTTATGGGTGGAGCTTGATGGGTTTTCTGTCATTAGATTAGATTTCGATAGAGCTATAGAGCTTATATAGATCGATTGATTAGCGAATTAAATAACCTTAATAAAGACATTTCCACGGGATCAACAGCTCCGCACAGACACCACGGCGGTGGCGCTTTTAGTGCGATCGTGAACCGTGTAATCTCTGATTTTAGTATTTCTATGCGGCGTGAGATTAGTTTCCGATCAGAGATGGGGTTCCGTTGAAGTGAGGGTGTACGGCCGAAATATAAGGGAAGATTGTTCCGTGTGACCCGAGTTAACCTATGGCATTGAATTCTTGATGGCTGGACGGACTTTTTCTTTCCTTGAAGATTTAATGGGTCTGGATCTATATATCTTTCGGACTCGGATATATTAATGCATTATCTAATTTGTAAATTTAGTGTGAAAGGAGGTCGCGGGCTGAACGAGCTGGAAGATACGTTTAAAATGATGGCGATGCCCACACCCTGGAGGTTATTCCTTGGGAAAGCTTGGAAAAAGCTTGTTACTAGTTGTTGATGCCATCTCGAGCACGTATTCAAGTTTTTTGATATTTTGGTTACCATTCCGATGAAATCTTTAAAGACTTTGCTATTTTCGACGCTACCGGTGCTATTTGCACGTACGGCTTCTGCATGCGCTGCGGATAACTGTCTTCGAGGTCGGTACATTTTTTTCTATACATTTCTCATATCTTGAATATTAACTTGATTCGTATCATAATTATATAGCCGTCATTGCTTCGGCTTTTACTACCCGACATGGCACCGCTGATTGTTCCTCGTACTTTCTGGCGACCGTTACACCTCCTACAGTGTAAGTCAATCTTTTGTATACAGGGCATGATAAGTTCACATGATTTCTGACACGCGAATTGGATAGTACAATTACGGCATCGGCGACCATAACTACTGGAACAACAGTTATACAATATGTGTCAGAAACGGATACAGCTCATGCCACAGATACAATCAACAGCCATGTCACATTAACAGTCAATGCGGCCTCCACATCTACCACCCTTTTCCCCCCTGGAGACCGCAAGAAGAATAAGCGGCAGGTAACAGTCAATCCAACAAGCATACCAGCCTACGCCTCCCCATGCAGCGGTGCAGCACGCTACTCATCCGCCTGCTCCTGCATCGGAGTCTCTCATGTCACCGTCACCGTCCCCGCCCCATCTACAACCATCACACAAACCACAACCTCAACCACAACTGTAACATCAACTCTCACCACCACCACCATCACCTCTACTGTAACCGACCAGACCGTCACCGTAACCACCACGGACTCCACCCAAACCAACGCCCAAGTAGTCGTTGTCACCGCCACGACATTCCTAATGCAATCCCTTGACTACAACGCAGGAGACTATCTCGTCCCCTCCAACGGCGGCTTCGGACTCGCCGCTTCTTCCGCATCCGCTGCCAAATTCCAAATCCTAGCCTCCAACGGCCTAATGAACTTAACAGACGGGTCGGCACTTTACGGCACCCCATCAGAGGTAGCAAGCGGGAGTGATACTGTATATTTTATTTCCGGCAGTCCTTCATCAACGGTTCCGTGTGCGCCGTACTGTAATATCGCAGCGGCGACGAACCAGGTGACTTGTTTGATGACGTGTAATGATAGCAGCGGGAATTCGCATGCGTATAACATGTGGGGTATTTATGCTACTTATTTGGTGACATATGTTGATGGGTCGACTGTGAATGCTGCGATGCAACCTATTACGTTTAAAGCGGTGGCCTATTCGTGATGTTTTAAATGATTTGGTAGTTGGATGGAGTATGCATAGTTAGATATAATTGTAACTTTTAGTTTAGGATATAGCGTAAAATGTAACTCTCGGATAGTGTCGATTTTGAGGCTAGTCAATATCTATTTTCGTTGTATTGAAGAAGACTAAATTGTCTCAATTTGAATTATATAAAAGAGTATTTGTATTATGAAATACTGATGTTTTTCTTGGTTAGCCCAAGACATTCATTAATGTTTCAGTCTAGTCCTGCTAGATTAGAAAGTGGGCCGTGAAGGGATAAGTATATATATTGAAACGATAAACTTCTGGTGATATTACATGTTGGGGAAAGCTTGAAGTTGTATTATTCAGGAGTATAATATCTACATATTGGCAAGAAATGCGGCCTTTGAGAGTGAATGGGACAGCCTACTCGTCAACAAGAAGCTTAACTACTTAAAGTATATACAAATATCCAAGTACACGTTTAGTTTGCGAGGAATGGAAACTTCGTCGCTTGATTAATATTTCTTATTCCTCGAGGAAGGGTTATTTGGAATGGCCGTGGCTGGAGGGGCGGCAGTATAAACTGGCGTCTGAGTTCCAACGCACCATCCCGTACAATCGGCGCCTGGTACTGCTGGGTTGCATCCATCGTCTGGGTTGATCCAGCAAGACATTCCGTTAGGACAGGTCTTCCCTGCGCAACCAGCGCATTGAATCGAGGAAATACAAAGTCCAGGGCAGTCCATAATTGGTGGCTGGCAATAAGGATTTGGGTAAAGACATTGTTGACTTGATGGGCAGACTCGTGGTGGTCGAGCGTTTCCACCACAGTAGAGCCCATTGCTTGGGAACTGTAGTGGTGTGCTACTGGTAGCTGAAACAGGGAGAACACAGATACCAGGTAGGTCTGGAATGTATGGATGTGATGGGTCGTCAATACAGATCAGACCAGGTGGATAGGACGGACAAACGAGTGGAACGCGAGTGAATCCACCGCAAGGACCATAGTTGGTTCGGCAATAGTAAGGAGTCAGTGTCGGTCGAGGGCCAAGGGTGGCGAGAGTGGCATATGTAGGCGCAACTTTAGCAACTGTTGCAGCGCTCTCAACGGGCGCAGCTCTCTCAACTGGCAAGTGAGCAGCCGTAGCACACCCAATAGAGATGGCGGAAAGAACGACAGCCGACTTCATTTTTAGAGTATCTTGATTGGAGATCTAGATGGATATGGCGGGAATAGTCGCTATCCTCCTTGCGAAAACTTATATTGATTTATTGTAGAAAAGAGAAAATTAGATTACCAAAGCAAACCGTTTTCCCAGATCGACATTCCTGAAAGGACCAATCTATCGAATTATATACTTTGTGCGACCCATACCCGCCAAGATATTCCAAGTCTTCAAAGCGACCAAGAGTCTTGAAGGAGAAAAAGGATAATTAAGTAGAAGGAAAAAATTCGAATGGAATCCGACAATCTTATTCTTGAGGGATATCTTGGGCTGAATGGGAGCGGTGGAAAATAAAAGTTTGGTCGGCCCTTCGGAAAGTAAAACCGTAATGGACGGCGTTCATACATCACGCTCGCTAATTTGGCTTGGACGTCCATTTTCGTTTAACCAAGCGATTGTGCATATCGGCTATTTATTATTTCCAAAAGGTTTTATACTCTAGCACTCAACAACATTTATTGTTTCCAAAAGCATCGATATTTGCTGCTAGTACTTCTTCAGCTGATATCAGAGCTTCTATCACTTCGAGTAAGCTCTTCCCCAACACAGAGTCTTGGCTCTCGCCTCTTTAACTTGCTCTAAGTCTCCTACTTTTCCTATATGAGACTTCGAGGATTCGCAGCACTCCCTGGCCGGAACTGACTCAGAACCATGAAGTGTAGCAACATTCAGTATAGTTCCCAGATCCCGAGTAGCGGCCCGCCCCAGCTGCGAAAATGGCGACTTTGCATGTCTTCAAGGCAGTTACGCAATTATAGGTACCAGAAAAATAATTTTAAATTGCGTTGTGGCAGACATGACTGATCCGCGAAAGGGTTAATTCTGCTTAGAGGGTTGACAGGGGGCGGTTTTAAAACCGTTTGGGTTGGGAAGAGTACTCGGATACTACATGTATAGACGACGGTATGGGCGCTATATGATAAGGACAGGTTTAATAGATTGCTCGAAGATACGACTGAATTGGTGGATGGGCGAGTCGGGTTATTTTCCTGTAAGAGCGAAAGTGAAAACGGGTCTGTTACCGCTCTCACCAGCAGCCTAATTCTACAAAAACAGGACACATTGTGTGAGGAGGGCTTGGACATTCTTGTCAGGCAAAACAACATCCCTGCGGAACTACTGGTAAACGCTACCGCTACTACTGATAAAAAGTCTCAAAACTAGACTTAAGATACAGTTGAATGAGCCCAAGCCTGTATATACTGGGAATAAGGTTAGAGGCCAGACGCGCGTTAGGTTTGGCGATGAGTATTTGGATAGTTTCATAGCGCAGAATGCGGGAATAGGCGGGAGTATTTATCGAAATAATGTCACCAGCGGGAAATCATTCGTTCAGTTTGGGAATACTTATGGTCGGTATGGTTTTTTTTTGGAGCTCCGATGGCGAAATATAACGATTAATTACTATCGAAGAAGGCATTGATTGTTTATGCTTTTTGCTAGAAAAGTCTATCGAGATTTAACCATACAAGTATGGCTACCTTTGCGCGCCAGAATAAACTCTACTAGTTACTTAACAATGAATTATGTACATATCTACCTAGGTACTTAGCTACTATTTCGGCCTCTCAGCCAAGATTACACCATACCAAGGGAAAGCATTAGCACTTAATAGAAACGCAGTAGTTACCAGGCCAGCGCGAGCCCACATATTACGCTTTTTCACGAAAACTCCCGACCTTCGTTGATAATAGGCGTGGTAGTAAGCGTTATTCAGATTGTGATCGAAACAGTGACAATACACGTGATAATAAGCGCGATCCGGACTATAGTGATATGGTTGTTGTTGATGAGATGGTTGATCTGGTTTTTGATTGGTTATATGTTTTTATTTTGATAAGGTTTTCGATCCAAATGGCACCGAATAACACCAGATGGACCCTATGGATCCGATGGAGAAGCTTCCATGCCAAGGCCCAAAAGTGTTTTTTTGCTGATGTGAATGATTGATTTTGATTTAGAAGCCGATTCATAAGTTATTTAAATTTTATTATCCTCATTTATTCGATGTTACTAGATATAACTACCAGAGGTATATTATCGTTCTACTGATTATCGTCGGAAACCAACCTCAGGTTTTATGATTAGATGACCCCAGAGTGTTCCAAAAAATAATTGATAGTAGCTCCTACGACATCGTCTTCTTGATAGCTGCTCATACTAGGATTATCTGATTTCTGATCGGTGTCTTCGCCGTCGAGGACTAAGAACTCCGAAGATACGGGTTCGTAAGCCAGATCTTTGCTAGCAGATCTTACCCACCAGAAATACAACACAGTTTCCGCTAGTTTGGAGCGATATACATATCAGAATAAGAAGAATAGCAATATTTCAAAATTCAATACAAAGACTTCGCTGCCGAAATATATGGCATAATTTGCCCGGCGCATAAAAACACATGTACTCTCTTGAGAACCCAAAACTCCGCCGTTCAAATTTAATAATTAAAACCTTATAAGCAATTTGTATTACTAATTTGATGAGGATTTTATCCAAAGTTGAACCATGTAAATTCCTAAACTGTTCTATTGTCAGTAACAGTTCTGATTGGTGTGTGCTGGAAGACTTACCTGCTAAGCCACCCATTGATTTACTTAACTCATCAATCTCATTGGTCGCTGGGACCTTAACATTCTTTTGCTTTTCGCCTTCTTTTGCTTGTTTTAGTAGAACTTGCATAATCCGTACGAATTCACTTAATTCTATGGCCGGTTTCGAGCACCTTTCCGTTCTAGCTAGCGCAGTTTCGAGTTTGGATATTGGTCCTACGTCGAAAATTAGATATGAAAGCTCTTCGAATATAGGCGATGTCCTACCGTCTTCCTTCTCGTAGTATTTAATACGCACTATCCGGTCGTCCTTCACAGATCGAGGTTTGAGTGCCAAAAGCATGGCGATCATAGGTAAATACCATTCTTCACCAAAGCACTTGGAAGCCAAACTATGCGAGCTTTTGAGCTCGATTTCATCGATAGCGATATCAGACAGCCAGGCCTTTCGATAGTCGTGAACAGCCCACCATAATTTAGTTTCGGGCACGTTGCGCGGAAAAATATCGTTCAAGCCATGAGATACAAGGTCTTCATACGTGACAACTTTGCTTTTTCCACGTATGTCTAGTTGGCCCTGTGAAAGGAACTCGCCCTCAGAATAGCTATGCGTAAGTTTGCCTTGGCTTCGGACTGAATAGGCGACAAGGAGTGCAGGAGCTGGCAAGAACGTTTTGCGATCGAATTTACGAGTGTCTAGGACGCATATATAAATGTTTCCAGGATAGGTGAACTTTCTCCTGTCAAGGGCATTTCGATATCGAGCGAGTTGCAATGCGTAAAATAAAGAGCTTGTCCACGATGTGAGATTATCGTCAAATCGATTCTTCCATAGCAAGTGATCGCAGAGCATTTCTCTAGCAAATTCATCGTCAAAGCTGAGAAGGTCGGACGAGGTTTTACCATTGTAAACAGCTGCGGGCATAATGACATCCTCATCGTTATATCCGTTTGTTTGTGGGGCCCAAGTTCTGAATAGATATTGAGGCACTTGGTCGAAACCATCATCAAGTGCTCCATGCCTGCGTCTTGGTTGGAAGAGACATGGCTGTTCGGTGGGCTGCTGAGACATATTTGTGTTGTTGATTGATGTCAAAGGGTTTTATAAGAATTAGTGATAGCTTGAAGAATGTAATTTTGCTACCGTCTGCGTTATCCACTGCTTCAAATCTTCGGAGCTAATCTGAATCTTTTATACAGGTTTATGATAGTTACGACTTATTTTGCTCTCACCCCTCATCGTTTTACGAGGCGCCTTCGAGGATTTAATTTATGACTCGCGAGACAGGGCACGTTTGGTTCGCGAGGCCAAGCTTATGCAATTGCGGCGGCGCAGAAGGCTGTGATCCTTCAGCGGCGTTGAGTTGCGCGTATACGCATTCATGCATGATCGTGTGCTGAAACATAGCGGCACGAACGACCAACCTAGACTTATTTTTTGTGAATGCCGGGAAACCGGTCCGGCTAAAACAACTGAAGATACGGGGAGATACTGATAAACATATAAATATAGACATCGTTATCACTGCGAAGTAATTTAACATCACTATCAAGCTCAATTAGCTGTGAGTCCCACTATGCGCCCATGACACGGCTTGGTGAACGTGCACAAGGTATAGGGAACTTAGTATTACGTGCATTCTCGCTTCCGCTCCGTTCCCGCCTCTAGCGTGAATGGCTTTCGTCCTTTTTCAGGCAGTATTTCAGGCCTGTTAACGGTACTTCAGTAGTCATAGGTCAAGATCCTCGTTATTGCTCGTGTGACTGTCGTTCGCTTCCCCCCCCCCTCGCATCTCCTCATGATAGGCAAGGATTTGATCAATGGTGGATGTCCTTTCGGATTTTTTTTTTTTCAGGCTTTTGACTGTTTGTCTATAATACTGATATCTAATATATGTATATTTATATATATTCGATATAGAAACACTGGTTTCTCCACACTTTCTTGTTTTTTTTAAACAAAAACCCCCATTTGAGAATAAAGTAAATAAGCATTCAGGCTGTCTACGATTAGTCACTCACTGTAAACAGCAGATCAGGTAGCTCTAGGAGAAGGAGTCATGATCATAGGGAAGCGGGGATCGAAATGGGTGAAGGGAAGCATAAGATGCCCGACATACAATGCCGAAGAATTTCGGCTTGCTTAACCGCCAATTCGGTTGTGCCGGCTGGGCAATTGTGGGTTTGGGTCCTCGCTGACCTATCAAATGAACCCGAGACATCGGCATACCGAGTTTTCGGCATCGTTAGTGGGACCAATGCCGGTCTTCCGAGTCATATTTTCGGTACGGGTCGTACGAGCTTGGAATCGATCAATTGAGCTCCTCGAATTCACAGATAATCCGAAGTATAAGAGGGCCGGATTATCCGCTATATCGATACCGAAAAAACCCATCACCATCCTTCGATACTCTCTCATAATCCCATCTACCAATTTTCTCTTTTCCTTTAGTCTTTTCTTTGGTTTTTACGAATTGTTTGAGTTCTCGAATTCGAACATGGCTGCAACACGCCCTTCGGGTTCCGACTTCGAAAATGCAACACTCCATAATTTCCCAACGCACACAGTCCACCATTCAGAACCTGATCCTCTAAACACTCCATACAGAACATTTACTGATGGGGCCAACCTCGAAGAGTTCACAGAGGAAACACCAGCCGGTGAAATCCTCAAAACTACAAAGTCGCATGTCACCGGAGAGTTTCAAGATCACATCCTCGTAACGTTCACCCTCAACGATCCGGAAAACCCTAAAAACTGGTCAAAGGCGTATAAATGGTACATCACTATGGTCGTAGCCCTCACATGCTTCGTCGTAGCCTTTTCTTCAGCAGTCATCACCAGTGATATCGAAGGCGTAGCAAAGGAGTTTAATGTTTCGGATGAAGTCGCGTTATTGACTATCACTGTTTTCGTTATCGGATTCGGATTAGGCCCACTTGTCTTCGCACCATGGAGTGAACTCTCCGGTAGAAGAATTGTATATGCAGTAACTCTTGGCTTGGCTGTCATATTTATTATTCCCGGTGCTGTAGCGGATAACATCACAACCTTGATCGTTACAAGAGCTATTGACGGCATCGCCTTTTCTGCGCCAATGTCTCTCGTTGGTGGAACACTGGCAGATCTGTGGAGAAATGAGGAGCGAGGTGTGCCTATGGCTGCATTTTCAGCGGCTCCGTTTATTGGCCCCGCTATTGGACCTTTAGTCGGAGGTTTTCTCTCAGATGCAAAAGGCTGGCGTTGGCTATATTGGATTCAATTGATCCTCGCTGGGTTCGTGTGGATTTTGATAACCTTCACAGTTCCGGAGACGCAAGCTTCCACAATTCTTGCGCGACGAGCTGCGAAAATGAGAAAAGAAACCGGGGATGAACGATATACTACAGAGCAATCGCTTGATAAAAGACCCTTCGCGGAGAGAATGAAGTTGTTCTTCTTCCGACCACTTCAGCTCCTCTTCCTCGAACCAATCGTCTTGTTCATCTCCCTTTACATGTCCGTGCTCTACGGTCTCCTCTACATGTTCTTCGTCGCTTATCCCATCGTATATCAAGAAGGAAAAGGGTACTCTGCCAGCACCACGGGCTTGATGTTTATCCCAATTGCAGTTGGCGTACTCCTCAGTGCCGCTTGCTCTCCATTCGTGAATAAGCATTATTTGACACTTGTTGCAAAACATGGAGGAAAACCACCAGCTGAAGCACGATTAATCCCAATGATGATCTCTTGCTGGGCGATTCCAATCGGACTCTTCATATTCGCCTGGACTAGCTACCCGCGTTTGTCATGGGTTGGACCGGCACTAGGTGGCTTTCCAGTCGGGTTCGGATTCATCTTTTTATACAACTCCGCGAATAATTATCTGGTGGATACGTATCAGCACCAAGCTGCTTCCGCGTTGGCCGCAAAGACATTTATTCGGTCGATTTGGGGCGCTTGTACCGTTTTGTTTACCACTCAGATGTGAGTTTCTTATTCCTCTTCCATGATATTTTGAATCTAGAGGTTCATTTATCCGTGATGGTTTTGCTAACATTTGTCTTGAAATAGGTATCATCGATTGGGATATGAATGGGCAAGTACCTTACTGGCTTTTATTGGGCTGGCATGCTGTGCTATCCCGTATGTCTTTTATTTCAAAGGCGCTGCTATCCGAAAGCACTCGAAATATGCTTATCAGGATCCCGACGAGGTAGTAGAGAAACAACTTGAGGGGGACGCAAGGGTGTGAGAGCAATAAGCGTTCTGGCATTGCTAAAGTTAAAGATAAGAAGATGGAAGTGTAATGATTTAATGAGCTAATGAGCTTAGAGGGATTAAAGAGTAAAGAATTGTTTTTAAAATGTATAAGCGGCGATACCCAGTTTCCCTTTTCTGTTCATTTTTAGAATTTTGCATATGGAAGTCCTCTGTATATTTCAATTTTTGGTATAACGTGATCCTGTGTACAACATAAAGACCGAATAAAAATTTCAATAATACAGTTAAATAAACTCATTTTGGAATTCTCTTGCGTAAAGTCTTTTCGTCTGGTTAACTCCCAAACTCAGGGAATTTGAAGACGCTGATGCTTACGAACTGTTGGATCGTCAACCGAGGGTTTCAATACCATCGTATGAAGCTTTCAAGACGCATTTAAATTGATCCTGTAAAGTTACCTAGATTTATTTTCAGATAATATAAGCGGGAGTAAACTTTGAAGCCAATGTTTTGTATATAAACTCGTACGTGCGCGGAAGACTTTGACTCATGTTTGGGACTCAGAAATTAACACACATTTTACAACATAATTCCTGGAGTATCGAATTCCGGCTTCAAAAGCTTCTTTACCATCCACTGTCAATGGCATGAGATGCCAAAGGCTATAGGCACAGTTATTTAAGATCTAGTAGTAAATAACTATAAAACGCAAAGATGAGCCCCTTGCAGATAAACCAGCAAATCATCCGTGATAGGGGGGTTTCATCCATGCTCGAGACTTTTGACAAATCAAAAAATTGATATTTTCTCTAACAAATTTTTCATATGGAGAGGGTTATCCGAGATGAAATTTTCAGAAATAATAAATAATATGAAGTAATGAGCAGTATCATATGCCATTGATAGAGTGGAGTACACTTTAGCTCTGGCCCACTTCACTACACGTAAACTCTACTATACATACAACATATATCAAGCACGCCCTTCAAAGGTATAGTACCTCGACTTTATTTCTATGCGCGCAACCTAAGCTATATATACCCCGAATACCAGTATGTCTTTCACAAGCTGAGTGGATAGTTCAGTGGTGAGAATACTCGACCCGCTCGACTCAATCCTCCCAGGTTCAACACCTGAGAGTAAGGGGTCGGTTCAAGTGGGTCGAGAGACGTCGGGTTCGACTCCCGACTTTACGAAGCTTTCTTTTTGTACTTTTTTTTCACTTTTTTCTTCTCTGGCAAACATCATGACTTTGTTTCTGAACCGATGAAAGCTTCTCAAAGCTAGGAAGGCTAACGTTGCGACTATGTTACTACTATTATCAACGTTGCAATCACCAAATTGCCGCCATCCCAATTTTAATTATTCTCGCCAGCGTCGTCAATGTTATTTTATATGCTGGTAATGATAATGATACCTCTTGATGACCTTTGATAAAATCTCTATAATACGTATCCCACTATCCTTCATTCATTCATTCATCATATTTTTTCTGTGACGTCCCTGGGACGTGGATTGCGGAGGACGACTCGCAGTCATTGTATCACCGTAGTGATAGCTTGCAACGTTGAGAAGTTGCAATTTGCTGTATCACTGCACTAATTTAATAATATCGACAGTTTCTTCTGTCTAGTCTTACAAAAGATCTCTCTATATCAGATTTGATATTATATCTCTTATCATTCTAGATAGCAGTTATGTCTTGAGGCTTCAGATACTATATCATACTAGTGGTACTAACATACAATGTCTATATTTTCAAAGTAATCAAGATATGGAGACTCCAATGGTATCCTAGAGGATAGATAAACTTCTCGCAATCTGGCTGGTGTGGCTGAATAGCTTTACTATAATTCCGAGACGACTTCACCATAACGGGGCTGTGGCGCATGGGCCAATAAGATTCATTATCACTCACTGCATAACCTGCCATATCATGCATTCTTCCATCAACTTGAGACATAAAATCGAGTCGTGTAGTTAAGTGCAGAACGTCTGCTCTATCTGCGGTGATGACACCCCTTCCTCGTCTGCGCGATACCAGACATCTAGTCCCACCGTGGTTGCGGGAAACGCATGTTCGAATCATGCTACGGCCACATCTTTTTTTCGGCCTTTATTTCTGATATTAATACTTAGTATCCTATGTTTTATTTATCTTGGAGTGAGATTTGCACGCTCCGCTTTTCCAAGGTCTTCGAGTTGACATACTGTTGCATCTCGACCGGAGTGATATAAATTGCTGCCCTGTGGAACATAGCTACACCAGACGTCACAAGGTTCACCATCTGGAACAGTCCATACCTACTACCCAAGTGAATGTAGAGATACTCAATTTAAAGGCATCAGAAGGACCTCGATGATACATTCATCTGCTAGCCGTTTCATATATGATATAATAACAACATACCACGGATGCATGGCTCTTCTGAACAGGTACTCCACCTCCCACGTTATTAGCCCTGCATTCCATAGCCCCTGATACACGAGGAATCAACGATGAAAAATGACCGCATAAGGTATAAGTAGTACGTAAAAACGACAATCCTCCATGCAAGAATGAGGGTGCCTAACTGAGCTAAGTAGAGCTACGGAGGTGTAGACCGAGTGGATGTCTCTAGTTTCTCAATTATGGTCGCACATAGAAAGATACGGGGCCACTTTGGTATAGACGATGATAGAATGCGGATTAAATTTCGCTTTTGAATTAACCAGTTGAACCGAAAAATGATCAAGTAAGTATACAAACACCACCCTTCTTTAAGTTCCAAGCTCCAAGCTCCAAGCGCTTCGTGCCCTATTGTATGTCTCGTAAACCAGATATAAGAAAAAAAAAGAAAATGCCTATCCCGTTATCGATATCCCGAATCTTTAGTAAGAAATGATTATAAAGCAAGTGCCTTGAAACACCAATTCTTTCTGCAGAGTATTAAGAAAAAGCCACCAACCGATACTTCCAAAAAATAACAAGAAAATGATATAAATATACATAATATCGTGCTCCATGCAATACATCAAACCGAGATTAAAAAAAAAGAAAAGATGAGAAGAGAGATAAGATACGCCAGAAGCGGTCTAACAGTTCGATGATGATGGACTGGCAGGCAGGCAGATGCGCTATAATTCTGAGTAATTCCAAGAGGTACGTTTTTGTGAGAGAGATTACACATGCTAGGTGTAAAATAAAGCGAAAGGTGACATTTAAAATAGTACTTAAGCCGCGTATGTAGAATTAAAAAGGTGATACAAGAGATAAGTTTTGATGATTGTCTGTTAAATATCACCGTCCGATTCCGAATACCCTCTTAACCATACTTTCGCCTGGGGTCTTCTTTTTGGTCATAGATGGTTCGGGTCGCGTGGGTTTTGGAGGCCACTGTCCGTCGGCTTTCCAGCCTTCGACGAGAGCGTTGGTCTATACATTTACATTTGTGGTTAGCTTTAAGGTAAGGCTATGATAAGAAACAATGATATACTAACCATATGTTGTAGATTAATGGGTATGGTGGGTGTGTTGCCCTTAATGATAATTCTCGAGTAAAGCTGAGGATAGGCATCCGGCACAATAGCATCGTAGAACGGATTCTGGGGCAAATATTCCGGAGGAATAGGTGTCAGCTCATCCTTCCACCTAGCGAAAAACGAGGTATCGAATCTCTTTTCAAGACTGACATCTTGGAATTTGCTCTTGCCGATGGGCACGCGACCCTTTTTATCGGCTTGAGTCCATAAATCTCGGCGTTCAACCCAGATCCGTAAGCCTTCGTTCCATTTCATCTCTTCTTCCAGGTCCTTCTTGCGACGCTGCTTGCGTTCTTCCTTTGTGGGTTTGGGGACACCGATAGAGGTTGGGTCATGGAAACGGTAAGCCGATTTAGGCTCGTCGTCGGGATAGACGGATTTCGAAGAGCGGGTACGGTTATCATCGCTATCGGATTCGTCACGGGATTTGTATTCTCGTTCGTCTTCGCTTTCGCTGTCGGTATCTTCTTCGTCCTCGGAGCGGATGGAAGGTAGGGTGTTTGTTGGTGAGGTGGAGTTGATGGCGTCCGTCTTTCGTCGTTTTTTTCGAAGTTCCTCGTGCCAGTCCCAGTCGTTCCGGACGGTCTGGAGGATTATGTGAGCGTTTCGGACAGCCTCCTGCTTCTCAGCGGCTGTCATGCGAGGAAGGTCTTTGTCCTTCGAGGACGACTGCTTTTTGGTGGAGTTCATGGTTGTTGTGGCGGGAGGATCCGAGTTGAAGTGAGAGGAAAGGACGGGTGCGATGGACGCAGAGCTTGGCATGCGAGCAAGCAGCGACGACAGGGAAAAGATGCCGCCCGCGAACCCTCCACCACCACCGTTACTATTACCACTGCTGACACTGGATTTGTTAGGAGAAGGAAAGAAGGAGCGTCGCGGGGAGGAAGATGAGAGGATGTGATCTTTGGATTTTGATTTTGTCGGTTTCGAGGTGGAGGTTGCGGTCGCGTTTGAGGTGGTGGGAGCCAAAGGCGCAGAAGGTGGAGAATCGAAGAGGAAGGAGGGAGTCCGGCGGGCTCGCTGGGTTTTGGACGAGCCTTGCTGGCCGGACGAAGAGATGTCCTTTGGAGCTGAGGGAGGAGGGATTCCGGTGGTCGAAGTCGGACGAAGCATCTTTGAAATTACATATACAACCACCGCCGTCCAATTATATTCTAATGGAACGGATACAACCAATCGAGGATTGGAATCGTCGTGCGACCGAAAGCGTGAATGAATCCGAAATTCAAAAAAACTTTGCAGGGAGCTCTCAATAGACTTTTTTTCGCTTGACTGAATTATCGAAATTCGATTAAACTCTCGCTCGCTCGGGTATCTCTCTGAATTAACCAGTCGGGACAAGGATGGGATTAGCTTCGTTCGAATCGGGGAGGGAACGAGCCCGCCGACGGGAGACGGAGCCTTTCTTTTGTCTTTCTTCTTCTCAAAACATGTATGAACTCTATATGCAAAAGAACGAGGAAGAGGATGAATAAAATACGGTGAAGAAGATGTCGAGGGCTATTATTACTATTATATCTGCATCGGTCTGTTCCGAGACTCGAGGCTGAAGTCAAAGATGAAAGCGAAATGAGAGTGGCGGGGGGAAGGTATAAAATATAAAAGTATAAAATAGAAAAATATGCAAGGCAGCAAATTCTTGTCGTCTCCCGCGCGCGATAATCTCCTTGCTTTCTTCTTTTCTTCCCGTCCGTCTCTTGTCCCCCGCAGCCGATGAGAAAGCAAGAAGGAGAAGGGAAGAAAGGAATGGACAGGTTAAAAAAACCGGGTGGCTTACCGTATTATACGGATGGTGTCTGGACGTAGATATGGGCTGTGAGGGCGAATTAGAAATGAAAGAGGCGTTTCAAATGTCTTGTATGTGACCACCACTGGCTACGACGGCTGTTCCGAGGGAGTGTTTTATTTATTTATTCTAGACGGCTCTAATATATCGAAGCTATTCTGATTTGATCGTGATTCGGGCTCTTCTGTAGCATCGCCAATGCAAGCTGTATCACGCTACCACATTCCCAAGCCTCCGCTATCCGAAAAGCGGTCGCAAAAAAACAAGGAGACCTTCAAAACCCAAGCCAGGGTTCTCTCGTACATGTCTACATGTCTGTCAAGAAGCACCCCGCCATGAGATGCATGTTGGCCAAGGTCATGGCATGGTTAATGACTCCGGTCACTCCACAGTCGGCGCATATGCATCTGATGCTTCTTCTTTCGAATTCTCGCCCCTTTCCCCGCTCTTTGAAGCAATAAAAACTACGAGGGAAAGAATCGCGATATCGGTGATCATGATTTCAGACTAATCCGAGCTCTTTCGTTCAAGCGCTCAGTCTAACAGGCCTAGCGCTCATTAGCTCCATCTATGATCGATTTCCCCGCTTTTGACTTTTTCGACTTGAACCGACTTGGGAACTGGCACCGCTAATCCCAAGCTAAGTATCGTCATTTGATTTCTGCGAATTCTGCTTCATAAATCTGGCTTTTCTGATGGATTGACCGAGGCTAATAACAGGGCACCTGGTATCTTGTCGACGCATCATGTAATGTAATGTATGCAGGCAGGTCTGTTCATGTATGCATCTCCCGGAAATCACACGAATCTGAAGAATTTTCTCCTTTCTTCCCGTTCTGTTTTCGGCAATCCCCTGCGTGATTTGCTCATATCATGAAGGACCCTGATGTCAAGAGGGAACGCCTACAGAGAGAGCTCTCTCAAGACACTTCCTTATCATGATCCAGAGAGTTCAAAATTCGAAAGAGGCGACAAGAGTTCGCTCGTTCATTCATTCAGCGCACTCTCGCCTTTCTTTTCCCCACTCAAGCACTCCACCCACTCGCCTCATTTCCCATGCACTCCACTTTGAAGGAAAAAATACCCTTGCTCCACCAAGCTTTCCCGCGAACGGCTCAGAGCCTGTCGTACCACCCATGCCATGCAAAATGCAAAGAGAGACAAAACGGACAAGGATGCCCTTCCCAGCCGAACGACAGGCTGGAGCGTTGGGTCCGCGAATGAGCATGCATCGTGATACTTTCCAAAAGTTTTGTGTTGTCAGGTGTCCCCTTCACGCTGACGAACCCACAGGGCTGAGTTTACCAAAAAACTGAGACTGGATATATATAAAATGGGGGGTAAGACGGTACCTTGCATCTTCAGTGTAGATTAAAACTATGGTAATGTATGATCGCGGGAACGGGTGGTCACAGGAGAGACATTTTGGGTACCTAGTTTTGGTGGTCGCTACGTAAACCGTCTACGCACAGGTATATACGCGAGTATATATATACGCACCGGCACCGCCTGGCGCATCGCCTGTCATCTTTCACGTCATGAATGTCAGATTTAAAACGGTTAGCCTTCCCGGCCGAGGTATCCATGAGATTTCTTCTGATCACGATCTAAAGTTTATATCTCTATACTGCTTCGGGTAGCTCGCTCCCGAAGCTTATGAAATCGTGAACGCCATCAGCTGCTTGAAATCTCGATCTAAATTATCTATACACTATTATAATTATTTCTATTAGCAAAATCGATTGAAAACTCAGCCCCGTGCCATTACATACCGTCTATTTCGTCACGTTATATTTTAAACGACAAACTCAAACAAATCTACAAAAACATAAGATCTATATCAGCAAATTTCTGACACCCCCCGGAATCTTTATAGTTCTCGTTTCCACCCTGCCTTCGCTTGGTTGCGTATTACATCTTCTAGAACTTATAACGATATCCCTCCAAATCCACCATTAGACCCAAGCTTACTTTTCGCTTTTGCTTTCGCGCTCGTACCCGAGCCCAAAGATGAGGACCAAGATGAAGAAGCCGCCTGACTGTTCCTAGTTCGCCTATAATACCACGGCCCTCCATTACCATCGGCATACGGCGCCATGCCTACCGTAGCATTCTCCAGGGTATCCCATTTGAAAAACGCTGATTTGAATACCACGCTACCGTAGACGTAGTATTCCCGCCCTGGTGCTTGAGCTTGTATTGTTCCTCTACACGTTGATGAGCCTATATATAGGTAAAAAAAGGACATTAGCAGAATCCCTAGTGGTATATACTTATGTAAGAGGCTAACTTACAGCTGTTGGAGCCGACAGGCGGATGGCAAGTATTATAAACCTCACTCGCAAATTGTGTCATATCAATGTTAATCGTGGTGCCAGAACCCCACGCTAGGGCAACCGTAGTTTCATACGCAGGCATGATTGATAGGCTAGAGAAGTTGTATACGCAAGGGTAAGTGCAGTTATGTAACCCGCCGTCGACTGTTAGGCAGCTACCCGATAATGCATCGTATATTGTTTTCACATCCGTGGCCGAGATGTATGTTTCCGCGCTGCCAGTGTCTATTCGAAATTCCCTTGCTTAGAGGTTTATCTAGAATAATATTAGAGGATAGAGTTGTGATGACTTACCTAACAAGATTGGAAACTGGCCGGTCGAAGATGCTGTTGATGTTGAGGCTGAATCAAGATAAGATTGGCGTTTCACATTCTCGTTGTTGTCACGCTTTATTTTTACTACATCAGCAGCCGTCGTTTCGATCGCTATGTTTGTATCAGGTGCAGCACTGGCGATGAGATTTCCGACAGTAGCCACCTCTGACTCGAGTGCCAAGATCCCACTCCACAGCGATGAACCGCTGTTCAAAGGAGCCTTGTTGCCAGTGGTAGCCATGGGCTCCTCTGGCGCTGTGGTGGTAGGTTCCTCACTACCACTAGCATTACTTTGTATTGGCGTCTCCGTAGCGAGTATGGTGATATTTGAAGATGACTCGGAACTTGCAGAACTAGCTATAGCCCCAGATTCTTGGGGCGTACTAGTTTCGATAGGCGTATATGTGCCTGTCGCCCTACTTTCCGTTGCCATCGTACTTACTCCACCGGCAGCATTACTCGAGTTCCCTACAGTCACGGAACCCCAAGTACTTTCCGGCATAACAGACCATGACCCATTGATCCCCAGCACAGGAACACTCACCAAGCTACCCTGATACAAGTCTGCCCCCTCATAGTTAAACCCGATAAACATTTGCGTTCCCGGCTTGAAATACGTTGTGAAGAAGTGCCAATCAGCAATGTTAAGTGGCAACTCTGTCATCACCGCACTCGTTGCATTACTTCCACCCTCTTCAGCTGCTTTCACGAGATAATACTGCGTCGCGTTAAACCCCAGTGGAAACACACCCGTTATGCCTGCATCGGCATTCCAATTCTTAAGACTATCCGGCAACGCCACGATCTGCTTCTCCCACATTGCCGCTCCGAAGAAATCTTCAGTGGTGATGGTATCAGCGTACACTGTCTTCCCACTGGCCTTCACCCCGCCGGGATACGAAAAGGTATAGGTTCCATCGACCTTCACCTCCTCGCTACCCTCACCCGGGTCGTAGCATCCTGCACCGGTGCTTAGTGACACAGTGCAGTATTCTGGTAATAAAGGCGACACGACCCAGAAATGGAAGGACAAGGTATCGAGTTTGAGAAACACGACAGAGGAGCCAATGTTTACTTCGGCTACAAAGTAGGAGTTGGCGTGGTAGACTGGTATCACGCCGGCTTCTGTTACCGTATCATCTTCTTCTATGATGGTGGATTCTATGATAAATTCATTTTTGTTGGAGGTAAACCCGCCGGTGCTGGAGCTTGGAGTGGATGTTGAGTCTGAGGCGGCGGATTGGAGTAGCTCTTTGAGACCATGATCGTCATAGTGGGTTGGCGAGGCTGGTTGGTAAGAATTTTGGGTTACTGGCTCCGAAGCACCGCCTATGGGAGGCGCTGAAGAGGCTGATGCCGTGGGGATGATGGATTGACCCGAGGGCCGGTCAACCTCATCTTGTATTACCTGACTGGTTCCGGTTGGATGAGCTGCTGCCACTGATGACCAGTCGCCGGTTTGGATTTCTGGTGGGAGTGGCGAATTTGGAAGGTGGGTTGTGTGGGCGGGATTTGTAGTAAAGTCGAAGGCTTCGGTTGAGAATCCTTGTGGCCGACAGTTTATGCCTGAAATATGGTGTAACAGAAGGAGCGCTGCCAATAGCATCCTAGCGTTGGATTTTGAAATGTCTTGTGTTGTGAGTCGTAAACTGTAAGTAGGGTATAAAGTTACCTTGCCAGAAAAGGTTGAGGAAGTTACCAATTGACGACATAAAAGTACTTTTCAGCTTAGGAGGTTGCTTTCAAGTATTAACGAATAATCTAAATGTATACCTGTTCCCCAGTTATAAAGATATCCTGTAGTGGGCAATAAGACTAATATTAACACGAAATTCCATGATAAAGTTCGCAGTTCGCGAGATGAAATCATGATCCTCAAGATTATTTACCAAAACTGTGCAAACTCTATATATTTAGCACTGCATTCACGTGTCCGCTTAACGTCTTGGGAGAAGATCTGTGTTTTGGAGCCTCAACAAAATCGCGTTCAGTTTCTACAATAGAGGCTTTGCTGGTCTCATGGTTCTCACGTAACAGCAAGTAGTTATGGAAGATCGAGGTCCTAGAATACGTGGTAGCCAGAACAAACCCAAATTTAGTTACACTCTTAATGTTAAATATTTTCTCTTTGTTATTGCGAAAGAAAAATGTACGCACCCAAGCACACTACCTGGCACAATAGCTAGTTATAAGGATTTCCGCTGGATTCATTGATATATCGGATGAGTACAGATGTCTTGATTAATGAACTCTTATCTTAACGATTTGAAGTAGCTGTTCTTTGTTAATATATTGTTAACTACTGGATACGTTGAATAAACCTCCTGGTTTAGTAGAGTACAATTGTAAAGTTGAAAAGGAAAACCCTCTAACTTGAATATTATGTCGGGGTCTACTATTTTCATGAATAATATTAAAAGCTCTTGATCAGACATCATGAAGGGACAGGTTCATAATTTATAAGCATAATCTTATAGAGCAACCTAATCAAAGCAAGTTGTATCTGGCCATTGTAACCGTTCCATTTTTTACATCCCATTTGAAAAAAGCATTTCCAAAGACTAAATGGACATATACGTAGTCGTTTGTGAGTAAGTCAAGGCCGATGTTCAGCTGGAAAGATGTGATACAAAAGGAGTCGCCCAAATGAATTAGTTTAGTTAACCTAGAGGTGAGTAAACTATCCCATATCTCGAAGCTTAATGAAACTGCGAGGAGATTTTAAATCAATTGTTAGGTAACTTACAAGGTTTTTCCGTGGTGGGTACACATGTATCATCAGATGATCTTCCTGATGGAGGGCCAAGTACTATAGGTGTCTCTGGCGGTATCCAAATATAACTCTTAGAGCCCTAGGGCAACTCGAGGCCACCGAATGGGTAGGTTTGCATGTATTTATTTGGTGAGTTCACCGTACGTTGACACAGGACGGCACAAATCCTTCCCCGGCGAAGACCAGTAAGAACATAGTTGGAGCCCTTATAATTAGGTGGTTTTTCTTCCCACCATTCCCCGCCGTCTGCGTTTATATCTTGACAATAACCTCGCATTAGACGGGCTAGGTTATCTGCTTCAGACATTCCTATGATAGTGTACTCCGATTTTGTGTCTATGGATGGTTAAGGTGAGCCTATGTCGAGAGAGAAAAGAAGAAGGGAGAGATCATGTTCTCAACACATGTACGCTCATTGAAAGTTTTGAAGTCCTTAGATTGACCTCTGCTCTCTTGTCTCGTAAACAAGCCGGGAAGCACGAAGCTGCCCTCCTTTAAAATGACTAAAAATACCTATAACTGAAACTTACCTAACCAAATGGTTTGGTTTGCTAGTATTGGATACCCATACGTCTCAGATACTCCTGGATTTCCACTCGATGAATTTTTGAGCGACCAAACATCCATCCCCCACGGAGAAGAAGGTTGAATCTTCCACTGCCACACGCCATCAGATTCACGATCTGCAACGGAAATTGTTTCCTCCATGGGGCTTGTGTCATTTGGATTCAGGTAGTCGAAGCCAATAAAATGTTTATCAGGTTCTCTCCAATTAAGATAGGTGGTAAAGAAGGTATAGTTGCCCCTTGGTGATGAGTGCCGTCCCCAAGGTAGACTTTGAATCACACCAGTAGATATATTTCCTTGTCTATGAACCTCTGTGTCTGTTTACCAAGCATATCAATATATCAGGATGATTAGATAAAGCATCTTTATTATATAAAATGTGCGTATATTCCAAAGAAATTGTTGAATATTTATTCAACTTGGGGTTCCCGCGCCAGATTGTAGATATCGGTTCGAATTGTCAAGTTTATGGAATTCACATCCTCTTCGCTGGACCTGATTACACTTCTATTTAACAGAGAACTTGAATATGATGGATTTGATATAGTCTATGATACTGGTGGCGTATAAGAGTAATAAGATCAGTGGGTTTTTGCAAATTTTAAAGTAGTTCTAGGACCTGTGCGTTGGCGTTTTCGGGGTTTTTAGGTGGGAATACGTATATTTCAAGTATGCGTCAAGACGAGACTTGGGGAATACTAGCGCATTTATGCATGTTAAAATGTCAAATTTCAAGAAAAGGTAAGCATGGCATGAATACTGTCGCTGGGGGATGGAGAATCAACGCAACATCACCTGCAATTACCGGCTCGATATATATCTGTCTGAGGGGATGGTTGTGGCACTGTTGGTAATACAACCTATCAACTGTCTGCCAAACATGACTATATATTTAATCAGTTCACACCAGCATCATACCTCTCAAGCATGTATTGAAATACTAGATCGGTCACTAGCAGTTATGAGACAACCGAAAAGCCTTCCGCGGCATCAATATATGGGGGTTTTCTTTTTGTTAGACCTTAAATGTGTAAACTACATACTTAGTTGCTAGTTGCGCCTCGCGGGGTAAGTCTGTAACATATTTATTGTTGATGAACTAGAGTTCTTGGTTATCAAAATAATTAGGGTGACTACCTAGCCTTTGCAATGTTTGGCTTGGCTTGGAGACTGTTTATCACATTCGTGCAAGGATTTGTCGCGCTCTATAGATCTATGAACGATCGATTTCCCTGCCCGAACTCTCACTGTCTATGTAACCCACTTAGGTATTAACTCCAACTACATAATGATTTAGTTCACAAGATATAGTCGGCGAGAAACAAGTTGAGGTATTTCGGATTATTTACCTACTCATTCGACAAGAAGTTTCATACTAAACGCCGAAATGAACATATGGTGCCCAGTAAGCTACTCCAAATCCTTCTTTATCCCCCTTCAACAACTTTCCATTTCTAGCTCCTGTTACGCCGACCTCCTCATTTCGGAGGGCTCTTATAGCTTGATGAAGTCCTTTACAAACAGCCGTATCCGTCATCCCTTCTTTCAGAATAGTATCATAAAATACTCTAGCAACATCAACACAATGCCTGTCCAAGACTTCCCAGAGTGAACCAATAACATGCCTGAAACCCGCGAGTTGGAAGGCGCTAATAAGATGGATTCCTTCATCCGCAAGTTGATACACCTCGTTAGCACCCGTTAAACAAGCTGACAAGTAACCAAGAAAAGGCTGTTTTTTTCTGAATTTAAGTGCGCGGATATCTTCCATAGTGAGCGGATCGGTCTTCCAATCTTCGAGTAGTAGATAACTGCGCGAGGGTTCTGTTGGATGAGACAATCCATGCCCGGCGAAATGGAATATTTCACAATTATGATCCTGTAACATTTCCAGAACATTTGCCTTTTGCGGCTCTGGTATAATGCACTTTATTTGTAGCGACGAGTATAAATCTTTCAATACGTTTGCTTCTTCTTTCACAAAAGGCAGGTTTTGGTTGGCGGCTAGGTCTGGTGTTTGTTCCATTGCGATAAGAAGAGCGTGGCCATCCTTAAGAGTGCGTGCTGTGGATCCGTGAACATTATGTCGCCCGTGTATTAGTCCCTTGACCGAAGATGCATAAGACGACATAACCCTATCAATTACTGTGTCATTTGGCCTTGTACTATTATAGTGGTAACCCGCAGCGTGGAGTGGCAGTTGACTTAGAACGCCGGTTGGAATCCACCATATGTGAGGCCAGTTACCGTCGGAGATGGAGTCTCTGAAGCCTAATATATCTAAACACGGGCCGCAGATGGTGTCCCAGAGCCACTCCAGCGTTTCTGCTCCAACAGAAGAGGATAATCGCAGGTCTTTTGCACGCTTTTTCACTTCTTTCAGCGTCAGGTCTGGTAATGGAAGAACCCTGATCTTATCGGGTTCAATGAGAAAGGCGTCGCATCGATATTTACTTAAATTCACAAGGACAATTGGCCCGGAACATGCTGCTTCTTTAATATCTGTCTCTGTCGGCGGTAGGAGAAAGTTCGCGAATCCAGGTTGGACACGGATATCCTCAATCAGTTTGCTTAGTTTTTGATTCTGTTTTGAGCGTAGTTTCTTTTGTAGCTCTAAGACGGATAAGGAATTGCGATGTAGAGAGGAGTTTGGCAGAGTTGAAAGCTGGTCTTCAGACTGACGGAAAGCATCAAGCATGTCTGAAGAAGGTGTTTGATCGAGCGCGTCTCGAAGGGTTATATATTCTTCGGCAAAGTCAGGGTACAGTCTCTTCAGGTCCGAGATATCACCCCGGTTCTCCATTAGCAAGCTTGCAATAATACCGCGGCCCAGCTCAAGGAGTCGCAAACTACGATAAGCACCTCTCCCAGCAGTAATAGATACTGCTGCCGCTGTTGAGGCTAACCCCGCAAAGTCTTTCAACATCTGTTGTTTATCGGTGGGTTTCACGATTCGTGGGCTTACAACAGGTAGAAGCTGTATGGCTTCTTCAAGCATCAGACTTGATGATTCCCAATCTTGCCGCATGGCGAATATACGGGCAGAGTTCCAAGCGAAACGGATGCGAACGTACGGAGGCGCGGTATGACAGCTCCAACCTTCTTTGTACAAGGAGAGCGCACGGTCGAGGTCGTTCATCGACCCAGTCAGATTTGATCGCGTCCAAAGCCACCTCCCAAGATCATCGAAAAATAAAGCCCTTGAGTGAAGTTCTTGAGGTACTTTGCTTAATACCATGCTAATGTTCTCAATAGCACGGTTAAGATCGTCTATTGATCCAGTAGCTTTGTATCGTATCGCAAAATGATTCCCTAGGCTGCTAAACAAGCTAGCCCAGTTGGGATCACTTTCCGGGGTTGCATTCAAAGCTGTCTCAGCACATTCAATGGCGCGATTGAGATCATGCAGAATCTCAGAAATATCCGCAACCTTGATATCCTTTTCGCGTTCCTCCAGTCTCCATAAGGATCGTAGTCTGAGCCAGACTCCAAGATTCTCTAGGAGGTAAATAACAAAGTGGTTGTCTTTGGGTGTGATTGTCACTGCTCTTTCTCCAACCTGGATAGCGCTGCTGATTTCATCTATTGATTCGGTTAGCTGTGCCCGTAGTTGGAGACGGCCTCCAAGGGCCATTAAATGCAACCCTAGAGAAGGATGATTCTCGGGTGTAGCTTTTACTACCATCTCTGCGATCTCGATTGAGCGGTATAGGTCTTCTATGGTCCCCATATGCGTGAATCGCGATGATAGAATGGTTCCGAGCATATTTTGATAGCTAACCCAATGTGAATGAGCCGCAGGTATCAAGTTTACTGCCATGTCGGCATTCTCCACAGCATGGTTGAGATCGTTTATCGAACCCGTCCGCCGAAATAGCTCCTGGTATTGGTGAGCAAGGCTTCTTAGAGTGACAGCCGCCCCAGTGTGTTCCTGTGGTCCAATTTTCACAGCTCTTTCTGAAACTTCAATAGCGCGATTAAGATCGTCTATGAAGCCAGTTTGCTCAAATTTTTTATGAAGCCTTTGCCCAAGGCCATGCAAACAGGAAGCCAGGCCAGGGTGGTTCGGAGGTATGATTTCCGCTGACATCTCTGCAGCTTCGATAGCACATTTAAGATCTTCTATCAACCTGGTATGCTGGTATTTGCGACTGAGCTGGTTCCCCAAGTTGTGCAAGGCAAGAGCCCGGCTTTGCTGCGTAACAGAAGTGCTAACGGCGCTACCTGCCATTTCGATAGCGCGGTCAAGATCTTCTTTAGACCCGGTCCGCTCATATCGTGTCGCGAGCCATGTTGAGAAGTTTTGTAAACAAACAGGCCGATAAAAAGGGTCTTTGACGGTGCTCACTGCGGTATCTGCGACCTCAATGGCGCGGTTAAGATCGTCCATCGAACCTGTTAGCTCGTATCGTATCCCCAGCCATCTTCCCAAAGCATCTAAATTGGGGGCTATATTAGTATGACCTGGGGCAATTTCCACTGCCATATTTGAAAATTCGATGGCGTGATTAAGATCATCTATTGAACCGGTCCGCTTGAATCGGTCCCCAAAACGTTCTCCAAGAGTGGTTAAATAAGTAGAATGCAACTCAATATTAGAATTTTTTGACGGTTCGGTATGGATTAGGCTTGCGTTTACCGCCATTTCTGCTATTTCGATGGCGCGATTGAGATCATCTATTGAATCGGTCCATTTGAATCGCTCACCGAGGTGTACTCCAAGGTTATGTAAACAGGAGCTACGAGCAGGATGACCTGTAGGTAGAACACTAACTGACATTTCTGCATTTTCTATGGCGGAGTCAATATCAGGTATTAGCCCGGTCAATTCGAACCGCCTCCATAGCCAACCCGAAAGGCAGCTTAGATAGATAGATTTGTTAACGTAATCCTTGGATGAAGCAGCTTCCACCGCCATCCCTCCGACATCAATACAACGGTTAAGATCATCCATTTCCCTAGTCTCGTCAAATCGCTTCTCGAGCATTCCTGCCAAATCAAGTAAGGAGCGCGATGTGACAAAAGCCTTCGGTATATCTATGTTTTGTTGCACGATCCTGATGGCTTCGTTGAGAACCTTTAGATCCTTCGTTTGTTCATACTCTTTGAAAAGCTTCGATCCCATTTCTTCATTTTGCTCGGCTTTTGCTCTACACTCTCTTTCGATGCCGCTTTTACCTATGAAATCTAATTGGTAAACCCAGGCTCCCAGCCAATCACGTATTTTGACTCTTCGAGAACGGTCAGGTTCGTCCACGGCGCCCGCCTCCCACTCGGTGCTTTTTCGAAGGGCGTGCAGAAAATAATCTATGGAGCCTCTTTTCCTGAAAATTAACAAAGAGGTGTAAATATATAGTTCGAATTCTTCGTCGTTAAAGCTCCCTTGCAGGAGTTCTGTTTGTTGCGACGCTGCATGGGCGTCAAGTTGTTCGTCATCCAAGCTACCGAGCAAAGCTATCGTATCTGGGTTAATCTTCAATGGGGTTTCCTCATAGTTGGGCCCACAACGCGGAATAAATAGGTCCATTATAAATTCCTTTTCGAAGCTTTCGGGGAGCGAGATAAACGAGTAGATTGTAGATTGAATTAATCGAACATTGGGAGCTGACTTGAAGATATCTTGAACATACTATAACTTTAATGTCTTAAATACGCTTGAGAGTTTCTGAAGCAAGTTTAGATAATATCTTTAAGATTTTGATCACACTGCAGTCCTTCGTTGCTTATCGGAGCCAGGATCGATCCTGAACAACGCACACCAAAGCTTGGCGCACAGGCCCATTATGAGACCACACTACTCGGCCCTGTGCAACCACTTGACCGCGGCTGGCTGGCTAACTAAGGCACCCCAAGGCAGAGCTTTAATAATATATTTTTTACGATATAGGCTACATGCTTGTTTGTCATTTAAAGGAGCTCAAGCCCCGGCTTGAATGATGGTTCTAGTTCTTTAATCAGTCTCGCGCAAATCTAGGTGAAAAGGGGCAGAGTGTTTTCAGCAGCCAAATACAAAAGCGTCCCCGGCTGTTGGCAAGGAAGAGTGTATTATTGAAAATATGAGGGCATCGTTGGATACAGTAGCCGTGCTTGCCGTAGTAGTTACACTATGGGGTATGAGTAAGGCCTTGATAGCGGCATTATTATTCGCTGAAGCAAGCTGTACCAGAAGAAAACAAATCCAAAGACAATACACCGAAAAATCATGCTGTATGCAAAAGGATAACTATTTCGAGGAGAATTTATCTGGAGGTTCTTCAAATTGTCGGCAGAAATCTCGACGGGCAATATCTGAACTGCGCTCCATACTCGAGTGGTATGTGCACTGTTGTCACCAAACCAACCGTGGGAACCACAGATGATGCCCCTACGCATGCCCTCAGCGTCAACCGCAAGGGTTTCTCTTTTCACTACAGCGACGTTGAACAAAAACGCAGGACCAGGAGGAGAGATGTCAGTGGAAAGAACACATGTCAGGCGACGGCATTAGTGCCAAGATGGTCGAGCATTTGACTTAACTTATTGGCCTAAAGTACTGATTAGCTGAAAGATCGGTTTATACTGATCTTTGATTTATATGCAAGTTTGAACTTGCAATCTATCTTAGCAAAGTTTTGCTACTATATTGAGAAGACTCTCTTTGAAGAAATTGATATCAATTAAGGGCCATACATTCTCGAAAATATATCAGTTGCATTGTTCATCAGATGGGAGAGCAATATTTTAAATCTATCTCAAACTAGTATAGCGTAACGGGAAATGTATCAACAATGACATTGCATTGGACAATTTAATTTTACTTCGAATTTCCGTATTTAACAGTTAACTACTTCTGGTTCAGACGGTTGCCTAATGAAATAAAATAAATAAGAAAGATCCAGCCTAAGCCCGTTCTTCTAGTTCGCAGCACTCACAACTGATGCTGGCCTTTTCCCTTGCACGGTAAGAGTAGGATATTCGACCTTTTTATAAGAACGACCAGAATCAAGCCCAGGAACATCAAGTGTATTGAGTGCATTCCAAGTTTGCATCAAGCTGTCTAGGTAAGCATGATACCCGCTGTTGACGCCAACTTCTCCATCTCCTGCAAACTCCGATGCCAAGTATATCAATTCATCAACAGTGACATCTCTATGGTCAACAACTGAAATGCAGAGAATGTAAGCGAGGATATTTTTGGCGTTGGAGATGACTCCTTCGTTCCGAAAGTTGTACTTGTAAGTGAACATATCCACGCGTATGATGGCATTACTAGGATAAATGAACCGTGAAATTAGTACTAATGAAAAGGCTCAAAGATATTCGATCAGGTTCACTCACTGTTTGATGCAAACGAAGAATTTTTCATCATAACTTTCGCCAGCTGAGCAATCGCCTAGAATAGCGGAAAGACCTGTCTTTACGACATTTTTAAACCCTTCGAGAACTCCCTTAGATCCGGTTTCACCAGCACCGAAGAAAGCGTCAACTGCAGCATCGACACCTGCCCCGGGCTATCAAAATCGTTAGTGTCGTTTAAACTCCTTCAGAAGGAATTAAACGCGTACCTTTGTTTCAGTATCGACTTGACAATGGCGTTCGAACCTCAAAGCTCTTTTCCCTGGAACACTAGTCTTCTGTGAAGACTCTTTATCCAAGAACATGGTTTTCAACTTGGCTTCGAATGTATCCAGTCGAGCGTCTGCGAGCTTCATCATAAGCTCAAGTTGCTCTCTGGACTGGGCTTCTTTCTCTTTGCTGTTGTCAAGGGCATTTGCAACAGTGCTCGCAACTTGTCCCATCTTGGAAATTGTGTGAAGTTGAATGTATAATAGGATATGTTAAGCCTTAGAGATAAAGTATGGAAGTAAGATTTTTGCTATCCTAGATATACTATCTGGCACTCGTCGCCCGGGATATGTAATTTAATGGTGACTATTTATAGATACTTCAGACTATGGTGTCTGAAGGTATTGCACTTTATTTACTTAGCTTAGGTCATTGCTAGGTGTTATTTCGATTGCGCTGATCTGAGCTTTTTAGCTAGAAGTAACTTTGCATGATCTTATTGCAGCCGATCATCATCGTAATTTGGACTACTACCGTGAGATGAAGGGCCTCGAAGGTCAGTCACTCGTATCGATTGGCCATATATGGTTCAGTCATTGGTTAAGGGTATTCTCGGAGAGCTCCGTGGCAGAGAGAATCTATGAAGAGTAAAGCTGAAAAAAGGATCATGTTAGTTCATCAAAGATAATGAGCACGGAGGAAGCGATGCACATACATCGTGGCCTCGATAGTAGGAAAATCGATGCTTCACTTTCGTCATTATATCACTATCTAGGACGCATTGAAGCATTGGTAGAACCAGAAAAACTTGAAACTTGATAGCTAGTCTAAGCTAGAATTTAGGTATCTGCTAAATAGAATCTCCCATGCTGATGAAACTTTAAAGGTTGGAGATGCCAGTAACTTCAACTAATTATAACGAATCGGCGAGAAATAATGTAAGCTCATCGGTATATCGATGAATATTCCGTCAAGTTCCTATATTACGCTCTATCGAATTAAAGATATGATAATATTAGGCGCAGTACTATTATGGTTGCTCGATCCGAAATGCCCTGAGTTTTTAACCCGGAACGTTCAAGCTTGACGAATTGATGAATCCAACACTCTTAAAATTTTGTGTTTCAATAGAATTGACATCTTCAAGTACCTGACTTGTAAAGCTCAGCCGTTCTTACCAGAGGACTCGGACTATTCTCAATTCGGTGGATATTAGCGAAACCTGATATGATTTTTGTCGTATCTAACTGAAGCACCAAGAAGTACCCTCTTAGAATTGCTTGTATTTTCCTCATGGATTCCAGGGCCCAACCTTGAAATTACATCGATTGAGTATTTATCCAATCAAGATTGCAGCGCACTTCGGGATGGACCCACATGATTCCACCTAGTTCCTCGCGGTTTAGGTTCCCCTTTTCCATTTGTTTCGGGTGAAAAGTGTGGGATCGGCCCGCTATATTTCCTCCCGACCTGACGGCATCTTCCAGTTCAATTCCAAAATAGGATTATACAACATTTTTTCTTGAAATTAAATGCTGTTTTTGCGCTGATTTGGGGTATGCGGTAGAGAAGATGTATTCAGGCATGAGCACATGAACTGGGCAATACTCTGCCTCGTCGACTGGAATATACCGGCATCCTTTATCTCCGTGGCTGAAGGTAATAATTCCTAAAATTATAGATTTTCCTATTAGGTTACAGTATTCTCTTTTGGCCAACTGTTCTGAGATGCCCCCACAGAGAGCTGGAACCCGAGTTCTGTGTGGGTCAAAATACAATGTAAATGCAAAAAATATCGATACGTTATTCTTGCGCTATGGATCGAGATATACAAATTTGAAGCGCTCAATTTTATAAGTCTCCTTCGTTACACATACATACACTTAGTCTTCCACAATCTAGGATTTTATAGTAGAAGCCTTATTTTTATGGTCTATTTTTTTACCACGAAAAGAGCCGGCATTTTCTAAAGATCAGACTTGAGCGTCAGATATATCGTTTCACAAAAACTAAAAAACCGACTTGCCTAAGAGATATCTCATATATAAAAAACCCCTACCACCACAAGAGGGACCCGTATAGCCCGACCTGGGGATATTTGTACGAGACTAGGCGGGCTCAGTCTTTGGCCGCCACTGGAGAGTCAGCGGCCCCTGGAACTCAGCATTACACGAAGCAAAAGGCTCGACAAGTAGTTGCAAATCTTGCCTTCCTTTGACAGATCTCTTCTGAAGCTCTTGCGGACGCAGATCAAACCTAAGCCAACCGGACGGATCTACTCGTCTCGAAACTTGGTGTCGATGCAAATGACGAATGGTGCATAGTCAACCATCCGACCTTTTGCTTCGAAGTCCAGAACCAAGACAACCAAACTCTGCAGAATGGAGAAAGGTACGCAAGTAAATCGAAATTTGGTGCGATCAGTCCGGAGGCGTTGGACAACCTAGTCCATGTTGGGCAATCAGGAGGATCGGCTCAAATGTCAAATTTTGGATCTTTACTAGCTCGATCATGGACGCAGAAAATCAAAATCTAAAGAGCAAGATGCCGCCTGGGACCTGGAGAGCTGGTGGGCTTGGCGTATCTGCGGAGCCTGAGATCGTATGGGCTCCGGGCGGATGGGACGTTGCCCACCGCATGGATGTTGTCGCACCACTAAGCTGCAGTAACACTAACGCCCCCGCTACCGATGCTCTCCTGGATTGGGTGCTTGCACATAAATGGGCTGAAGGTCTACCACATACATGTTTGGCAGGACTACCATTTGTTAACCATTTTCAGCACCAACAAAGATTAGTAAATTTAGAATGAGGTAAAGCGCGATTTCGGGAAACCCTGAAGCGGTATTCGAATATTCTAAAAAGAAAGTACGTCGACAAAGGTTTGTCTAGTTTGCTTGCAAGATTCCACAGTTGTTCACCGTCTCTATACTTCTAATTTTTTTTAGTTTATCTAGTTTAACATTCCATGACAAATTGATATGTAGCCTCGTGAACCGGATAAAACGACCTTCGCAATATATCTGCTAATATGTAGAGAAAATTGTATATCCTAAATTTGAATTACGGTATGAATTTTATGCATTATAGTTGATTTATGGAACAACTTAACTAACTAAGAAGGGCGAGGGTGAATCAAATCTCACTGTTTCAAAAAGTGGCCATCTTCTAGACTGGTGGCACTGGATACGGTCCATGTATAAGCAGAAAAGATAGTCTTAACTAATAACAGAGAAAAACATTGGATTCGTAACCTATAATTCATACAAAGTGTAACTCAAAAAACACTAGTAACGCTTAGGTATACCTAGCCATTGTAACAGTTCCATTTTCTACATCCCACTTAACAAACGCATTCGCAAAAAGTAGACGCCCATATATATAATCCCCTTTGGTGTCGCCGAATGGATACACCGGCTGGAATGACGTGACACAAGTAGATGTACCTAACGCCACTGTTTTTTAGTAAAAAGAATTATAACTGTATGGCTGGTATATCGTATCATGATATACCAAAGCTTGAGCGACTTACAATTACTTTGCAGAGTAGGTACACATGGACCAGTCTCTTTGGAACCATCATTCGAATCGTAATTCTCTGAAATAGGGCCAAGTACCATTGGTGCATCTGGTGGTATCAAAATGGTCTCACTTCCCCACGGCAACTCAAGGGCTGCTTGAGAACTTTGGAACCATCTATCTGGCGAATTCACCGTTTTTTGACACGGGACGGTGCAAACTGTGTAAGATCCGCTAAAAGCACCGAGGGCTAGTTAGAACCTTTGTAGGTTGGCGACCTTTTACCCCAAAGCGCTGGATCGGTTCCCTGTCCCAGGAAACAACCGCCCCCCATCAACCTTGCCAGGGCATTAGCCTCGTTTGCCCCAATAAAAGTGTACTCTGATTTTGTATCTAGAAATATGATATCAGTAAAATAAAAAAGAAATGGTGAAATGCGAGAATTGAAAATAAAGAAAGGAATCACAACTCAGAGGGCTAGCTAGTATTATGTATAGGAATATATAAAATCTCTTTTGGTTGAAGATTTGTTGGCGACGCAAGAGATACCACTCACCCAGCCAAATTGTCTTATTCATATCAAGCGGATGAGAAGAGTCGTAATATGTTAAATTGGTCGCATTCGGGCTAAAGCCGTAAACATTGATCTGCCATTCCGAAGGAGTTTGAACTTTCCATTCCGAAGGACTAGAGGGCACAATAGGGATAGTCTCTGTTAGAGGAGCTGTATCATTTGAATTGAGATAATTAAATCCTATATATTGTTCGTTTGGTTTTCTCCAGTTAAGATAGGTGGTAAAGAATGTATAAATGCCTCTTGGTTGTTCGCCCAAAGGGAGACTCCGAAAAGATTTAACGCTGAGATCAGTTTGATTGACCTGTTGTATAACTGCATTTCCAAAAAGCAGAAGTCAAGGTCAGTTGGATGCAGCTCCCGTTCTGTACGATTTATGCTCCCAAAAATATTTCCAAGCCATTTCAATAAGATCTCAGTATCAGTAGGCTAGTTGAAACTTACCGGCTGAACCGTGAAGAAAGTCGCGCGCCATACCAAGAATACCTTGCTTTCCAGCAATTGAAAGGTCGAATGTAACATTTGCGAGCCCAATGAATCCCCAAAAACTTGCAGACGGCTCGGTATTTAACCATTTTTGGCCTTGGATCTCTTTGAACAATATATCTTCTCCGAGCGCGGAACTACCATCGCTTTGGACGTTTCTTTAATATGGCTCGTTAGATATTCTGATGAGACTTGGTGGGCAGGCGTTGTTAATGGAATAATAATTGTTTGGGACATCTCCCAGATCTTCATTGGCTCCTGCCATCTTTTGATCAGTGCTATTGCCCCAAGGAGCTCTTACGAAAGAGAAGCTCGTGAAGGTGTCAAGAACTAGCAAAGTGGGCTCGGTAGCAGCCATAGAAGAGCCATTCCCTCCAAATTGGCAGCCAAGATCAGTCTGAGCAGCGAAGGTGTAATCACCCGACACAACCTACGGCAGTATATACTGACCAGCCTTTGGCTCATAATTCAAATTCCACATCAAAAAATCAACATCGTCAATTTACGGATTTCTATTGAATTGACCCTTGGAATAGGAAGCTGAAGTGGCCAGAAAACGCATATTTCAGTTTCAAAAAATTTAAATCAAAGCTGGAAAAGTTATCAAAGGTTGAATTTTCTGTTTTCAACCCTGTTTTATGATGGAAAATATTTTTTTTGTTGTAATCAGACCTGTGTTGTGCTGAGCACCATACAAATTACTAGTGCAAAACCACATTTTTTTGTCAAACTGGTGCCAAACCAAAAATTTCACACTCAAGCTCAGCACCACACAAAACCTCAAATTTGAAAATTCAACCTTGAATAACTATTCTAAATTTGATTTAAAAATTTTAAAATTGAAATATGCGCTTTCTAACTACTTCAGCCACCTGTTCCAGGTGTCAAATTAGTAAAAAACATAGTATTGGTGATGTTGACTTTTTGATGTGGCGATTTTGAATTATGAGCCAAAGGCTGGTCAGTATATACTGCCGTAGATACAGGGGCTACAGAAAGCTGCGTCAAGACATCTTGGTCCTGCAGCTGCCGGGGCTGTAGTTTTTTATACTGGGTAAAACGTCTCTGCAAAGAAGCTGAGGAGAATTTTGGCAATCCACTGTGGCCAACGCTGAGTCCTTGCACTTGAATTAGATTGAGAATTTATATTGCAATGATTAAATATAGCATTCTAGTAGATTAAGATCGGCCCAAAAGAATATAAATAACCAACTTGAGTTTAGATTTTACGATAAGTAGGTGTAAATTAGGAATCCAATCGATATAGCTGCTTCCGTTGACGATGTTGAGAAGAAAGAGGTCAAACAGGAATTCTTGCCCTTTAAATAAGAATATCAAAACAGTATATTTAAAAGAATCATATATTACTGCAAATTATGCATATAGTTCGCGTCTATCTAGAGGGAATTATACCCCAAGAGGTACATCCAGTATAGGGGAGTTCGCGGACTACTTCTTACGCACTATGCACCAAGCAGTAATTCCTGCTCAGAGAATATGAAATTACAACGCGACTTCTTTATTCCAAGACTATTCCTGCTAGTTTAATTGTTTAATCACATTGACTTTACAATGTTGGTAAGTTGTTCAGATAGAAGCAGCACTAGATAAACGTAAGATTTGAGAGTAGTTTGTTGTATGTTGGGGAAGTAATCCTCCAGTGGTTTTTGAAACCAAACCGATTCGAAAGGCCTCGCAATCATTATACATTTGTGCTAAAAACACAGTACCCGATGCTCTTAGAACTAGCAAAGCCTCAGGGGTAGTGGCCGAACTTATCAATGTTTAATTAAGATTGTAATTATACAACATATCAGGGAATTGATTGGTTTCAACTGATCTAGAATATCATAAATCAACTAACAAGTAAAAGTACCGGGGGGAATTTGGATAACGGTGTTTCTTGCATCAAAATTTAGGTTCGAATACCTCTAGAAAAATACTAACAAATGTTGAAATACTCATTATACAAGCCATGTCTACATCCTTGTGTTACCAATGTACAGCACTATATAGCAAAGAGTTATAACTTGCAATTCTGGGCTTAGAAGCTAAGCATTGGATTCGAATTGGACGAACAGCACAAATCTCTGCTATTCTAATTGAAAGAAGGCCAAATTGATACACCTACGGAAACGGGGGCTCTAGTCCTAAATGATGGCGGTGTGCACACGCGAACCAATGAATTCATTCGCTAACACAACTTTATAATAGATTTAACGGTCATAGTGTTGATCAAAGCATCGAATTGCGGCAGTGATAACCGTTGAATCTCAAGATCTCATGATACGTAGTTGGTTGGACCGAAAACTGTAGTAACTACGCCTCACTATTCAAACCTGAAACGTTTTGAAGTCAACTTAAATCCCCCAACTTCATGATGAGATATACAGTATCCTACAGTATCCTACAGTATCCTACAGTATCCTACAGTATCCTACAACCCTTCCGTATCACTCAATATAATTCTGTTCCTGGCAAGCCCCGTATAACGATGCCTGGAAAACTTAGAGGACTAGGGATTTAACCAGTTAACTCAAGATATTTGACTATTATCGACCGGTCGAGAACCCTTATCAACTCTTGATAAAGCTAAGTTAAGATGCCGCATATCATATCGCAAACAAATAGCAGCGAATTTACGTTGGTAAGCTTGGCGCACACGATCGATGATGAAAGGTCGAAAAAAAGAAATCTTTAATTGTGCATAAAGAGCGCGATGGTCAAGCTTCCGCTTTCACGCTCTCTAGACGAGACCTAGACTATTTGGATAAGATTACTGCGGCATAGACGAGAAGTTGGCTCTAGATTTTATTGCGCGTTTCAACGAAACGATGTCGATTCAGTAGAGCATCTCTATCGATTAGAACTCAACACAGCAATTGAGTATTCGAGTGGCTGAGATGTCTTTTTAACAATAATCGTCGATTTTATTTGTTAATCCGGTGTTTGAATATCCTGATATGAAGTATTACATTGAACGCGGACTTCGAAAGCGGGGTTTGATACTGTGTCGAGAACCGGGCCGAGCCTTTAGCGGCTAGTCTGGGTTTAGTGGCCCGCTAAGAATGCTGGAGACCCAAAAATGGCTACCGCCAATGCATTTACCCCGCCGACGTAAATACGAATCCCTACCCCTCTGCTTGGCAAAAGATTGAACATGAGAGCGAGACGTGAAGTACTTGGTGACATGATAACAAGACTGTTCATACGAAGATTTCAAAATCAAAAGAAATATGAGTATTTAATATTCAATTCGCTACAGTCAAAAGCCCAATGAAATTTTGAACGGGGCCAAGTGGTAAGGTGGAAAGCAAGGGTCTGCCAATTGCATTTGCAATTGCAATGGGAAAGTATACAACTTCCCCATCTGGACGCTTCAACAAAACTGCAGATACCGTACCATTCGCATAGAATACCCACGGTACTTGCAAAACTTAGAACCCCAGAAAACCGTCTTACGGCCTTCTTCCGACGGTGCCAAGATGCTCTAGGCTCTCAATTGAGACACGTCGCGTTGACGGTTTGTCCAATCGACACTGTCTACACGTACTCCGCCAGCATTCCGAGCCATTGGGTACATAGGGTCCCGCGAAGAAAATGTGCTCTTCTAGGATCTTGCAGATCTGGAAGCCCCCTCAGTTACATCGATTGAATTCTATTCGCGTATAGTTACCGAAGTCGTTAGAAATGTCCATTACGTCAATACCATTCTTGCTTGGGTTTAGTTGCTGAGCGGTTTCTGAATTGATTGCTTGCAGCGGTAGGCCAGTTGCGGGATTGACAGGAATGTGGAATCGTAGAGCTGAAGAACAGCACACACTAGTGAAAGTTGAATAGACACTGAGAAGTATAAAACGGATGGTATTTCCCTCGTAGATCTTTCATTATCCATTCGACCTACAAGTTTCCAATCCGCGTCCAAGTATCACAATCCAAACAACACGCAAAATACAACAAAGTACCCAGAAGCAAGCAATCCGACTTCAATTCAAAATGGTTGAAGCAGGCAGAACCTACTTGATCCGTAACAAACAGACGGGCACCTGTCTAGACTGTAATACTGGGAATTCCTGGGTTCGCGCCTGGCATGATAAGGGCGGTCAAAATCAAAAGGTTCGTAGTTAACGATTGTAATGTATCTTCCCGGCCGGGTTCTTTGCTAACATTAAAACGTTTTCTACGAAAGTGGGTTCTCGATCGAGAAGGCCGAGGCCACCCATGGACCCTAAGAAATGTTGAGACTGGTCGCTTTTTGGCTCCTGCACCGGAAGGTGGCGATGTTGGCCCGAAAACCCCAATCAACACTTCTGATGAACCACATCTCTGGCATTTGTCAGATGATGGAGGTCTTCTCCGGTGAGTGTCAATACTCAATATGTTCGTTTCTATAAGCTTTATCCCTTCAACTTGCTAATTTAGTACCGTAATACTTAGAATCCAATATCCCGGTAACCATGCTTTGAACATCGATATCGAAGGTGGCAGTGACCATAATGATGCTGTTGTCTTCCTCTGGGAAACCGGGGGAGACAACCAGGTCTGGGATTTCGTAGAATCCGGTTAAATGTTCACACAAGCGTAATTCGACCAGTCATATTGTTGATTATATACATTTAAAAGTAATATTGAATATAAAATAGTCAACTATCACGATTACAATGATATCAAATCAATTAAGTGGTTGTGTTACACTTCACAACAAATACAAAAGCTCCATGCTTCCTACCACATGTAAATCTAAAGTTCAATAGTCTCAGCCTTCCCAAGATATCTTGGCCCACACTTGGCTCCAATTGACATGAACACACTTCAAATTCCTGCATTTTTATCGTCATAAAATTCGATGGGAGGAAGCGTATCCCAACCAAACTACCCCGCTTTCCAGAACACCCGTAGATACACGCGTGCTAAACCATGTTGATAAATTCAACCACTTTAGCGCTCCTAGTGCTTCTCCACTTCTTACCCCTCGTCAAACCCCAGGTAGCAACCCTTCGTTCGACGACCGGGGATACCACTGCACTAGCTACCTACCTAAACGGGGGGCCTCTGACCGAATTCAGTCTACCGCAAGCGTGCAACACGGTGCTCTCTTCTGATGTTGAAACTTTCACCTTACCTGAAAACTTACGAGCTGGATCTGGGGTAGATATTCTCGTATATTCTAAATTTCTTGTCGGATGTTATGCTTCCGGACCGAGCTCTTGTTGTCCACCCAACTGGAAGGAATCGTATTTCTATGAAACTGTATCATCGACTGGGGCGAGAGGTAGTTGTCCCGTAGGATATACAACGCTACCAGCGACGACATTGGTAGATTATATCCCACCTGGATCTCTGAGGAATACGGAAATAGTATACCTTTATTCAGCAAATCAGACAGCGAAGCCATGTTGTCCGACGTAAGGGAGACCTCAATTGCAGCTTATAAATACACCTACTAACGCAGCGACATATGTGTATCATATATAGTTTCATCTACTCAAGGTCCACTATAGCAACATACACAGCAGAATTAATCCTCTCCTTTGAATCTTCACCTAATACCCTACCCCACACCAACTCGTACGCATCCTGCATCTACCGCCAACCAGATATCGACACATCTTATACATCTTCGGGAACAACAGTATCCGTAGACAATCTATTCTGGGCTCACGCACTCTACGTCTTCACCAGCACTGAAACTCAAGCAACAACGAGTAACATATCTAGTACTGAATCTAATGCTCAGACCATAGGTACTGTGAGCCCTACCTCGACGTTGGCGGAACCTGGGGTAGCGGCTTCGTCCGGTGTTTTGTCTAGTACTGGACTTGTACCTACAGCGACCGGTTCGAATAGTGGCGCTACTCGCCTAGCGCGGAGTAGATACTTGTTTTGGATTACTTTCGTACTAGCTTTAGCCTGTTTTTGAAATACCGAAGTGATTTTATATGATGGTTACCAGATTACGTATACCGTCGAAAATCGTGATAATTGATAATTTCTATCTATTGAGATACCATAATGATCTCAACTTTCAAAAGTTTATACAATGAGAAATCCACCCAAATGAGCGTGAATAGGTTCTACAAGTGAGAGAATCACATGTGCCAAAAGCAACCAAAATACTAAATACACAACTGAAAGGGCTTCAGATCAAACGTTACCTGTCTCCCAAAGCTAGGCTGCAATTCCAAGAACAAGCGATGGAAGACTTAAGCTTTAAACAAAGTATCAATAAAAGCAGTCGCTAAACTACCAATAACACTTCTATTCGGCACGCTTCCAGCAACACCGTATAACGCGGCAGTATCCCCCTTCGCAGCTCCCTTACCCCTAGCCCTAACCTTCACCACCGTCTCTCCCAGGTCCTTCAATAAAGTCTCCACACTCTTAACCGTTAGGGTAGTGCAGGCCATGTGGACTGCAGGTGGATCCTGCAGAGCGTTTAAATGCCAGCCCAGTTTCGAGAGCTCGTCAGCGACATCGTAGACATCAATCGTGTTGCTGCCAAAGGCGACGACGGAGACGAGGGGTTCGCCAATAATGAAGAGATCTTCGGACATAGTTTCTTTGATTCCTGTTGCTAGACGTTGTGCGCAGGTGACAATAGCATGGGCGGAAGAGATGTACCCTGATTCGCCGAGGGAGATCATGGAGGCGTAGCAGCCAGCAATGAGAGCACCGGGACGGGAGCCAGAGAGGTTGGGGGAAGCATAGATGCCACCAGTCCAGTGGGTGTTTACGTAGTATTGGTAGGCGCGGAGCTGAGAGTTGCGGTAGATGAGGGTGGAGTTTCCTTTTGGTGCAAAGCCGTCTATATAGGTTTATTAGTGAGTGATATGTGCAGTAGAGATTTGGGTGACATACATTTGTGAGTATCGCAAGAGATTGATGTGACTCCCTTGAGTCTGAAATCGAAGGGTTCGGTCTTGAAACCGGCTTTTTCGAGGAATGGAACGATGAAGGAACCGAGACAGGCGTCAACGTGGAGTGGGATTTTCTTTCGGAGAGCTAGACGGCTGAGACCTTGAATATCGTCAATGATACCGTGGGGGAAGTTGGGAGCGGATCCGACGAGCATGACAGTATTGTAGTTGATAAGTTTGGCAACTCGCTTGAGATCGACTTTGTAGGTAACGGGGTCGAGTTCGACATGGTGGACTTTCATCTTGAAGTAGTACCCGGCCTTGTCGAATGCAGCGTGTGCAGTCTTTGGGATGATGCTGTACGCCGATATTAGCAAATTGATGGCAGAGCTGCTTGCTGCTTAAGTGCTTACATTTCCGGTTCGGTGACACCCTTCTCGACATATGCTTTGTTTCGAGCCGACAGACAGGCCATGAGAATAGACTCTGTACCACCGCTGGTGGTGACACCGGCACCTCCAGCAGGTGCGTTAAACATTGACAGAACCTAAACATATAAATTAGACATCATGAAAATTGCGAATTGATTGAGAAGCTTACCATAGCGACAACTTCAGCCTCCATCTTTCTTACACCGGGGAAGACATCGGGATGCAATGGGTTGCTGACCGAGAACATTCTCATACAGTCGGTTTGTAGGTCGAGTAGGTCTTTGCCGCCGTGGTAGACAGCTCCAGAGACCTGGCCGTTCTCCCAGTTCGTGTGTTTCAACTCGGATAACCTATTTCATAACTCTTAGCGATCGGTATACCTAGGATGCCTATTCTGGCGTATAGCATACTTTTCAAGCTCCTCTCTGATCTTCTCCGGGCTCAGGCCGGTCTTAGGCAGAGTGAGATACCGGGCGAGATTCGGATCTCGCACTATCATCTTTTCCTCCAGCTTCGCAGTTGCTTCATCGAGTTGAGCTTTGACTTTGCCCTTCACGCCGGGAGCTCGCAGTAGTAAACCGTATGCCGTACTTCGGAGGTAATCGTATAGAGCGACGAGAGTACCGAGGATGCCATAACCACGGAGCTGACGGGCGGCCTTGGAAGACCAGCGGAGAACGAAGTAAATAAAGACGATGTTTCGGATACTACGGGTAGGCACACAGATGAGCGACAAGCACGGGTATTAGACTGGAGGCGATACGGTATGTATATAAGAAGCAGTATACGTACACTCCGAGGTTGAAGAGCAATGCCTGGTTCCGGGGATTGGATTTTTGAATGTTGAAGGCGTCTCGTAACGAGACGGGGACGCGCGAAGACATGTTTGATGATGACGGGAATCGAGTGGGTGTCGCAGCAAAGTCGAAAAGAAAACAAATCAATTAAGCGGAGGGTATCATGTCAAGAGAAGCCAGAACGAAAGAACAGTATATCTACGAAGGATGTCGACCAAGTTTTATACAGAACAAATACGAAACGAATGCGAAAGCAGAATAGAGATGGGCCGCCGGTTTGAGCAGGAGGGAAAAGGTGATATCACTGCAAAAAGACTAGTCTCAACCGAGGCATCGCTCCGACCGAATTGCAGAAACGAGCCAGGGTTCCTAAAGAAGGACCCATTCTCGCTTCGTATTGAAACCGACCTTGCGGAAATCATAATACGACGGGACCCAATCCTAGGCGTCGGATTATCTAAGCATGCATCTTCACTCCGATGCGCATATGCTCGATGTTCATAGATCTTATGAAAAATATATATTTACAAAATGCTGAATTCTCGCATCGACAGATTGGAGAACCAGCTAAATGGGTGTATAATACAAGGGAATTATGTACAAGGACAATCAATTCAAGCTTTGTAGCATGCGAAACGACGCTGGGCTCCTTCGTCAGGGCTCCCTTTAAACCACTCTCAAAGCGAACATATTCTTCGCTATAAGAATACGATCGCTCTCAAGGAGGTCGGCCGTCACCGGCGTCCTTTATTATTCTGTTGGTGGTCGAGCATCTTGCGCCTATTTACTCTTGTTAGACAGCTTTGTACTTGCCGCCGACAATACGCCCTGCGTCTCTTCTGCCTTCGGCGCCATGAATCTCGATTGCTCAACCACAAAGCCTGTCGGTGGCTTCCGCAGCTCGTGCATTTGCCTTCTCGTTAACCTCTTACTCGCTGTTGATACTGAAATCAACTCTTTGACCTTCATGAGCTGACCAGCTGTCGCAGGTGTGATCTTGTGGAACACTGTTCGCATTCGTTTCCGTAGGCCGAGAGCTTTTAGGACACCTAGTTTCTTTTCTGGCATACCGATCCCCGACCGGAGGAGAGTGACTTTGAAAAACATCGTGAAGAGGTCGTGATTCGTATTTCTTGTCCTAAAGGTTGTTGCTGTCATCATGTTAGCAGAGTTTTCATCCTAGCTAGTCTATGGCGATGCCTTACCAATTGATGTAGTCCTATAAGCTCATGGCGAAACTAACCGACCCTCCCTAGTGTTTGCTATCGTCGCTCGATAACTTGTCGCCGAATCCGAGTCGCTTTGTCGGGTGGCGGGTGCTCGCTCGTGCCTTTTGATTGTGAAGGTGGGAAAAATGGTGAAGTTTTTGGCGGGTGTTTTTCTCGATTTCTCGCTTGCAACTGCCAAACTCCGCGTGGGCCCCTCAACCTCCCCGGATTTAATTATCGACGCCCGATTTAGAGACCACGACATCCGGAAACCTCATCTCTACAACCACCTCCAATTCTACCCTGCTCTCACCACGTCCGCTAGGCGTGGCCATGTTCTCGGACCGTCGGCCGCTGCTGTAGCCTTCTTCCACTCGAGGATGGTATAATTCGCCGGCTCGATAACGACCCTCCTATCCTTACTACTACCGTCGAGAACGCTTCACGATGGAGGACGCTCAGGCCAAGGCGACGGCCAAGCTCGCCGAAACTCTCCGGCATCCAGATGTAACACAAGATCCCTCGATACTGTATCTACTATGGGCTTTCCAGAGTTTATACTCAATATTTGTTCTTTTAATAGGATCTGGAGCGAATATCGACGCTGAAGACACAGTACACGTCCGACAAAGCCGCTATAGATGCTCAGCTCAAATCCAGCGTCCACATGCAGCTGGACGTCACAAAGGTTCGCCACTATCTCGAGTACACTTTCAAATTCAATGATAGCTAATAAGCTGGTGGATATCAGGCTGGCATGAGAGCTGTTGACGATGCTCAAAAAGATCTCAACCTAATTAAAGAGGAACTAATCAAGGTACCCCTAACCTCTCATTACGCTGCTAAAATTATATGCAAGCTAACAGTGAAATAGATTGACAGACTCTGTTCAGAGGCTCAAACTATGATTAAGGACTTCCCGATCATTAACGAGGTACATTTTATCTTCCCAATATGCGATTCTCGAAACACCAGCTAACCTGGTTCAGGTCTCCAAAGTCCACCGAAATTTCACTCAAGTCGAGGAATTCATGACTGGTCTTGCCGATCTCAGCAAAAACATCGAGGAAATTGAGGAGATGCTAAACGACGATAATACCGAAGAGGGCCTGCTCGGCCCGATGCCCAACCTCCTCCACGTTCACTACAAACTCGGCAACCTCCGTGATTTCCGCGACGACGCCATGTACCAAGCCACCAGAGCCACCGACGATACCAGCAACACCCTCGCAAACTACTTTGCCGTTATGGACGATGCTATAGCCGAATTTGAGAACCGCTTGGACCTATTTTTCTCTAGCATGCTCGATATCATCCGCGGTAGAAATGTATCCCTTATCGTGCGTGTCGCGAAGATAATAGAAGCAGAGGAGAACGCCGACTCGAAAATCAAAGCTCTTCAGGATGCCACCTCCCAGCATTCCGACCTCGTATCGCGTTTCAAATCCATCAACGTTGGCGCAAGACAACAAAAGGAATACAAGAAGCGATACGTAGAAGTCATCAAACAATCTATTGCTGAAAGGATCGCAGAAGCCGAAGAACTATTCGCTGAGGACTCGGGCACTCTTCTCGAATCCTTCGAATGGTATTTTGATGACCTCTTCATCGCCAAGGACATGCTCACACGGCTGGTACCACAAAAATGGAAAATCTTCGAAACATACCTCAACATTTACCACGCTCAAATGCACGAATTCATCGCCAAGATTGCCACTAGCGGAGATTTGGATGGACAAGGTCTTCTCCAGATCATTCTATGGAAAGGGCAATACGATTCGGGTCTTAAGCAACTCAAGGTCGATAAAACTACCCTCGATCCACCTGTCCTAGGCGTCCCTGAAGAAGACCTCATCAAAGAGTACCTCAAGATCATTGTCTCCAAGATGAGTGAATGGATGAACAACGTGAACCGTGACGACGTGAAGGAATTCCAAGAACGTAAGGACGCACCGGAAGCCAACGAAGCCGGCAATTTCTTCCTCCAAGGCGCCATCATCGCCTTCCAAATCATCAACCAACAAATCGACGTCGCCTCGGACGCAGGTAAAGTCTCCGTCTTACTCGGTGTCGTCGACGAATGCGCAGGCCTCCTCAAAAACCGTCAATCCCTTTGGGATGACATCACACGGCAGGAAATCGACACATACCTCAACGAACCCGAAACCATCCCCGAAGGTCTCTTCGAATGGATGATGGCCGTAGCGAATGACCAGGCTCGCTGCGCGGTGTTTACAGAAACCGTCAAGTCGCGATTACTACCCGCGTTGCCTAAGAAGGCTCAAGCCCACGTAGAACAGTCGCTCGGCAGCGTGGTCGACGGATTCGTTGATATGGCGGGAATAATCACGAAGAGAATCACTGAGATCATTTTCCACGACTTACGCGCACCGATCGCCACATTTTTCACGCCAGATTGGTATTCGCCCAACCCTAGCGCCTTCACGAAGCACATGGAGTCCATCACAGTTACTATTGAATCATATCTAGAAGATTGCAGAATTGGACTGGACCCTTCCATCGCCGGAGAAGTAGCGCTGGAGTTATCCGAACTGACGGTCATCTCATACCTCTCCGCTGTCAGGAATAAGGGAGCCAAGTTTTTGGTAAATACCGCAGATGTAGGCGGACAAGTACGAGCGGATGTCATGACCGGGTTCACGTACTTCCGTGACACGACTAGCTTGGAAGCCGCGAAGCAGTGCTGGCCTGTTATTGAGTTCTTCATACAGCTCGTCATTAGTCCTAAAGAGGGCTTGTGGGATACTTATGTCCAGTTCAAAACGGCGTATTGGGATTTGAACAACGATTGGGTCGATTTGGTTATCAGGTGTAGGGAGGACTCAAATAGGGATATGATGGGGATTATTAAGGGACGTATGAAGGAATTCGAGGCTGTTCCGATCGGCGCACCGACGATTATGGGGAAGATTAAGGCGAAGTAGTTGTGGAGCATGGGAATAATTCGAGCGATGGGCTTTGAAGATAATGGCATGCTGGCGGTCTTTCTATTCACATTCAACGGTGAAATGTTTTTCTATTTCGGATATTTGTCTTGATGTTTACCAGACTCGATCGATTAGCGATCTTTTATGTATGTAAATTATGTTCCAAGTTCAGGTTATGCGGATCGATGGGGGTGTAGGTATCATATCTAATTGATGGGATTTTTCAACGACTTAATGATGTTTTAACCTTGATAAAGAAACGACATATATGATACCAAAGGTAAAAAGATTCAGAGCATTTAATTGGTCCTCAGGTTCACGAACTTGCTATGAAGGAGCTTCTCGAGCTGTCCTCCATCCTTCACAAATCCTGCAACAGACAACGCAAATTCGGCCCATGTCTTCGAACCGCCAAAGTCACCAGCACTATAATTATATTTAACCCGATTAGTAACAATCATTCTTACAGTTGTTAGTTAAAAGGTGTATATCCAAACTAACTAATTTTTATCTATCGCTAAATTCCACAACGTGGCTGCGATCCATTCGAGTTCTTCCTGTGGGTACTGATTTCCCTGTCGTTCAGCAATAAATCAGCAAGCCGCCAGGATATATACCATTGGGATGTGAATATGCAAAACATACTGGTAACTGATGTTTGCATATATCCAAAACTTGGCGTACCAATCTCTCTGCCTTGTTGAAATCGCCTTGTAATGATTTCTGAAGTAAAATACGTATCCATCTAGCAACCTTCCCAATCTTGTGAGTCTCAACTTGTATCGAAAGATTGATCACCTTTTCGAGTACTGGCAGAAATACTGCGCACAATTAACGGGTGACCAACGAGACCGGGTGAAAATTAGTATCGGTAATTGAGAAAATCACAGTAGGTTGGAAGGCATACCTCCCACAGGAGCATCCACACACAATATCATATCACCAATTCGTCGGAGAGGTTGCAACTGTTTAAAATTTCCGATTTCCTAATACACTCCAGGGTTAGTTTCTGCGAATAGGACACACAACTCGATACTTTCGGGCTCAGTTGACGCACCTCCGTAATTTTCCCTAACGAATCCCACTTCTCCAGATGAACGCAAGCCTCGAATTCATGAATCAACAAACTCAAATACCGTTCTCCAAAATCCTTTTGTGTCTGTACAGTCAATCTCGGTTCCAAATTTTGCCGGAGTGCGCGGAAGGATGTGATTGATTTTTGTGCGTCATCATACAACTGTAACTGTCAGATATCACCGTCCTCGCCCGTCACAGCATGGAGCGAGGAGTTGCGAGTTAGTAATAATACCTTTTAATCTCCGAAACTTCCACATCTTCAGTACTCTCCGATGCTTGAAATATATGCAAAGCTGCGGCGATGTATATGTACACGTAACTTGGGAGACGGGAATAACCGCCGCCGACAGTGAAACTAACATTCCAAAGCACTAGCAAGAAGGCAATGCTCACCTGTTTGTCCAATTTGTCCTCCTTTCTCGCCAACGCTACGCATGTAGATGCACAGATGTAATCGCAAAAGGACTGTCGTAAAGCCAAATTCTCTTTCTCCTCCTCGGAGCAAGTTTCCGCCGAATACAACTGGATAAACTTTTTTCACCGAGGAAGCACGACATAATATCGATCATCGTTAGCCCGAATCTTCCATTTGGGAGTTATTATTGCGAGAAAGGAAGAAGGAGAGCGTGACATGAGGACTGGGTTCCAGCCAATGGGAAGCACTTCCTCGAACCGCTCCTCGATATACAGGATGGTATCAAAGAAACAGAGGATCAAATCAAACGAAAGTGTAACTGTATATAAAACTTTGCGGGAAGTAAAATTTTTTAAAAAGAACAAGATCTCGGGACTGCTTGCATACCTGGACACAAAGCTGTGCAAACCGTAGAGCGTATTCTACAGGCCAATGCTGCAGGGCACGCAAAGCAAGGTTGTATGAGTTTCGTGAAAACCAATCGTATTCGTCCGTATTCCACAAGGATTTCTCGGTTTCCGTAGTAGGGTCGAGCTCGATCGTCTTGTTCGAGACAACTTTGAACTTGACAGCATTGTTCAACGCTGTTCAACCCGAACCCAAAGTCAGCTGAAACGTTCGTAACCTTGTTCTCTATCCCCTGGTGTATGATTTTCAGTCTGGTGACAAGATGAACCGCCTACCTTTTTGAAAGACCGACTGTAAAGTAGTAAGAATGTCATCCGCAACAGTTTTGTTGTCGTGTATATCTGACAGAATCAGACGGATCATTGTTCTACCGATTTTCAAAATTGATCCGTCAGCCATACCTGAAATCTCCATCCCTAAAAAAGAAATAACTGCTGTGACGTTGCAAACTTGTATATTGCCGGGAGATGTGCTCCCTTCGGTAGTGTAGCTGTATCTGCCTGTTCTAGTAACTGGCTCAGGACTTGTAGTATCATATCCTTGTTGCCTGCGGATTGGGCTTCAAGTGCACAAGCATAGAGAATCGAGATATCTCTGCCCGGGCCGTCACAAACTTTACGAAGGCAATTTCGAGCTAGAGAGATAAATATTAGCTTTTATTCTATACCTCTTCTCTTCAAAATTTGATAATTCCAACAAGGGCTTCATAGCATATAACATATAATGAAAGACATACCCGTGTCGAAATCCAACGATCTCAAGGCAATTTTAAACAATAGAAACTGCGTTGAGCCTGTTTCCTGGCACGCCACCGGCATGTTCTCGTACGCATCCCGGGCAGTCTCGTAGTCATGCGCTTCAATAGCACAGTGTATTAATCTCCTGTCAGGCAACAGCAGCCACACCTCCACATGAATTAGCAAAGAAACACAATGTGCCCCGAGCTATGTGGCAAACGGCTATATTGTCTTCGCACAGTTCAAAAGTCGTACCTCGCAATCTTCCCGGTATTTGTATCCCCGGATCTGCCGAATATAGGGTGTGAAGCTACCCTGCACCACCGGGTAGCCTCGACCCATCGCCCGGTATTCACCATGACATCGGATGCCTTCCACAGTAACTATCGAGTACCAACAATAAGACGTAGGCGAAAAGAAAACATCAGCCAAAAAATACCTCCACACCCTCAATCTCTTGGTTCTTATTCTAAATTTCCGAAAAGCCGGATTCGTCACTCACAATTTGCGAAGCATGGGTTGCACTGATACTCAAAGGTTTTACAAGCTTCGTCAAGGTACCTATATCGAAAATGCAAAGTAAGAAACGAATAAGCAATATGGTTAGAAATAGCCGTTTTAGGTTTTCTTTTCTTTGACAATGGCGTGGTTACACGTCTGTTGCTTTATTGCATTATGCAGCGAATATATTCTCCGAGATATGTAACCACCCACTACATTAATACGGCAAAAGGGAGAGAAAAGATGGGACCACAAGCCTTCGCAAAGTGCATGAAGTCTTTGTATGACTTCTTCCTCATCGAAATTGGTGTCTCGAGCCATCATCCACACTCGAGTAACAAATGCCTGTTCTATCCAAATTTGATTATCCTCGAGTACGAGGCGCTCTGTGACGAAGCGGTCCAAGACATCGCATGCAAGCCGGCTGCTATTTTCAATATTAGTACAAGATGAAAAAGAAATTAAACTGGAGAAAATAAGACACATCAAAAACGCACCCGCGACCTTGCGAGTCCTGCGCCATGAGCACATGGCATTTCCCAATAATTCTGTTGCCACTCATGTCAATTTGGGATTCACAGCCTATCTTCAGCCTCGGTTACTATACTTACACTCTGAACGAATGCTCAGATAGAGGAACTCCAGTCATCATTTTGATTAAACCTAAAGCGCAGATATTTCAGTGCTTCGTCTCTTAAATGGATTCCAAAAAGTCCAATTCACCAGCATGATAGGCTTCAGCTCCGAGCTGTCGTGCGACTATAATATCAAGACCCAAGCAGTGGACATTCAATCTTTCAGGCCACTCCTAATTCACGTTAGCCCGGAATCCAACCTGATATCGGTAGCCCACGAAAGAAATCACATTAGTCATGATCTCCATAGCATCTCTTGCTCTCTCAAGATCGACCGAGGTTTTCGTTTTCAAGCTGGTTTGGACTACCTAATCGGTTAGCACAATGAATTTTCTCTCCAAACCACCAGTTATAGTGCTGATCAAATCTTACCGAGATGCTGCATAATACCAAACCTCAATTCTGCCGCAAAATTCTCTGAGCCAGTATGCTGAGGATCAATAACCTCCAACGCTCTAGCCAGCCATTCCATCCCACCGGTCAAATTGTGACGCTTGATCAAATCCTTTCCGATCTTATACAATATCTTCCCCAGCGACTCTCTTACCCTAGGCGCTAACTTCCCCGCCGCACCTTGTTCTTGAGAGAAACGCTCCATGGCATTGTTGCACATGAATTCAGCGGCGTTGGTATTATGTTGTAAGAAACTCTGCATTGGTATATATGGATTTTGCCCTCATTCATTAGAATCAGCCAACTCCAGTCTGCATGCAGGAAGCTAGGGTCTTTGGTGGCTTCCTCGTGAGAGACAGCAGGGTGGTATATGCGGCCCAGTTTTGTGGGATCGCTCTCTTACCAATTCGATCCGGCACATCAAATATTCGCATTCCAGATTTATCTTTTCTTTCTCCTCTTCGGCTGACAGAGGTGCAGTGTCTTTGGATAAATCATCAACGTACTATACTCTGCAATTAGCTGCCCAGCAACCCGACCATATCTAAACTCTAAATCATGTATATGTCTTCCTTTGAGTTGCAAATTTGCAACAAGTAGATATCTTCAAACTCACCTTGGCAGCATTACTCAAGACTTCCTCAGCTCGAGCAATATCTTTATGGTCTTTGCAGATTGAAAAATTTTGCTATGTAAGGCAAAGCGTATCCTCTTCCGATTCTTCCTCAAAAGAACGAGGAAAAACCAAAAAAAGCCACACCTCGCACAAACACCAAATGTTGGATTAGCACAAGCCTATACCGAGCGCAGCTCAAAAAATGGCCCGGCTTTCCGGATAACCTTTTCATGAAATAAACGAGAACGAAATTGAACAACGTTACACAAAGGTATGGAGGAGAATAAAAAGTGTAAAAATACCCGAACGAACGAGAGAATCCGAAAGGTACCATGTATGATGCAGGTAGCATGGATTAAATGTGGGAGGGGGTTTGGGGAACACGTACCCAGGTCAGTTTTACCGGCTTTAACAGCGATTTTAACAAGTCTCAAGCTGCCTTTCAAGGTTCAGATAACAAGTCAGTAAACTTGACCCAAAACCAAAGGACGTCGATACCCGCCCCCTGTAAGAGTAAATCTGCGAATCGTAGTGCATGCACACCAGATCTGCTGCTTGCAGCTAGGGATAGAGGAATATTATAGCAGACCTTGCACCGTCCTCCCGCACGTTCTCTGAGCGCAATCAAGCGTGAGGTAAGCGAGATGTCTGACTATTACCGGCGTTAACTTGTTTGCAAAATCCACTATCCTCACGCATAGTTCAGAAGATTCATCAAATGCAAGAAACTCACGTCTCAAATGAACCTTCCTAACCTCCCCTTCCACTTCCTCACCCCTCAACAGCTTTGTCGTCATATTCCACAATTCAGTACCTACATCACCGCCATTTTCAGTCAGCAATCAAAACCAAAATATCACAATCCCAAAAAGAATAACTCACCACGTCCATCCAACCCCCCATGATCTTCTTTAATCCCTAACCCCTCCCTCCCCCTAGCACACCTCTCCACCATCCCCTCCAACTCTCCAACCCGTCCCTCAGCCCACCGCCTCGGATCCCGCAGCAAATCACTCCCACTCTTCAAATCCGAGAGTAAAGAATCGAATAACGCTATCAGTTATCACATCGCCACCGCCACCAACATGCAGCGACGGTGTGAGTGTAACGAATTAGCTGACATTTTTTCAAATGTTGGGATTTCCAACATCCCGGGCTTTGGGATTTTTTGATCAAGAGTATACTTGGTTATACACCGGTGGCGTTTTTAAAAAAGAAATGAAAGTGGAGGGGAAGAGGGGTGGGTATACCGAGATATTGCTTGATACGCTTCTCGACGGTTGAGTGGCCGGGTTGGGTACTGCTACCCCCCATCTTGTGCTCCATTGTGAAAGCGAGGAGAAGCGATCGATATTTCGTTTGGAGAGATGAATCGGAAGCTACGTGTGGGCTACGAATGAGTATAGATATTGATGGGTGATTGGTTTTAAAAGTATATTTTATTATCGGGGGTGCTATATTGCTTGATTGTGCGTACTATTGTTTCGTACGTGATGATGTGATGATGAAGGAGACGAGGAGGATGAAGCCTCAACACACAAGAGCGTGCAGCGACGAGTTCCCTCTAAGTGAAGAACATTTAGAACTATAAATCTTTGTAAATGCTTGCAAGAGACTCGAGTAATGTAACATAATATAATTCAAATGGTATTAACCACAGTGCTTAAATCGATCCTATCAAAAAAAAGTACAGATAATACAGCAACGAATAAAAGTATAGGAACACCAGAAATGCTATCAACTAGAAAAATAAATAGCCTGCTTGCAATTGAGTTTTTGTCTCTGCTTTTCGGTTTCGTGAAAATCAACAAAGTGACTCTAAAAAGCGGGAGCTTTCGAAGCTTTTTTTTTTATGCAATCTAGAAAGAATCAAACCCGGCCATTTTAGGGGTGGGTATACCGAAGCGAAAAAAGCCTAAAATAGCAAATGACAAAGCAATACAATCGCGAAATACAAGTATAGATGGGCAGGATATTGACAATATCCTGAGGAAATACATGTTAAAGCTTTCAAGTTGAAGAATGCGATTCTATGGTATCGGTAGGAAGTTTCCGATAATCATGGCAGGGCTATTGTAGCAAACGAAGAACGTTAGAATGAGCCAATGGCCTAAGAAGTGGAGAGTTAGTGAAGACTTACATGTGCGATGAATCTCTTCTGATCGTGAATGAAAAGCAGCAATGTATCAACTTTTCCGAGGCATTGGGATCCGGATTCTTTAAGTAGCATGTCGTCAACATTGCTTTCTGTGATGGATCGAATGCAATCGCCCCAAACTTCTCCCAGTAACTAACTGCCGAATCTTCCGCGATCAATTCATATATCGCAAGCTTTCCCTACACCATCCATACTCATTAACATCAAGTGCTTTCCGAACAAAAGGTCTCAATTCGATACTCACATCTCTCATATGCTCAATTGGCACATGAATCAACTCTGCAAACTCCTTATTCCCTCTAAAAATCTCCCCCGTCCGCCGCCACAAACAAGCAGGCACCGCCATCGCCGCAAACACCCGGTCATACTCCATCAACGACCGTTCGAACCACTCTTCCACAAATATCAGATCCATATCGGTAAGTTGGTGAGTCTTTTCACGAAACTTGGGCCGAAACCTCTCCAGAGACTTTTGAATCCGCTGTTTCGAAGACGGCTGCATGTTCTCGTCCATATACTTTGACAATCGCCTGTATCCGTTGATATAATTGAACGGTTTGAGCAGTCCCGCGTCGTGCTTCGCTTTCAAGACCTGCTTCATTCGGTCTTCGGGTATTCCATCCTTCGGGGGGTCCGCAGCGGTGAGGTAATATAGCTCTTTAGCTTTTTCCAACGTCGGTTTAACGCTCGCGGGACGAATCATGGGTGAAGGCGCCGCCTGTGGCAACATGGCGTTGGGTGCTCGGAGGCCGTTCATACTGTTAGCGTTAGCCGCTGCTGCTGCTGCCGCTGATGCTGATGCTGATGCCGTTGCCGAGGAAGGAGCATTTTCAGCTGAAGAGCTGGAGGTACTCGCGGGCCCGAAGATATTGTTGCTGTTGAAACCGGAGTCTGGGAAGAGGTTGTCGTTTCCTCCAAGAAACATGTCGTTGTTATATATGCTATCGAGGAAGAACTCGTTCATGAGATCATATTCCGATGCAGCCTCGGGATTGGAAAACATCATAGGGTGGTGATAGGGATTCCAGTCCTGCTGTGATACACCAGTCCAGTCGGGAACTCCAAGAACTATAAAAAGAGCAACAAGAAAGGAAAAGAGGGCACAGGTGTACAGGTTAGCCAGCCATCCATCTTTTTTTTTTTCTTCCAAAACAAAGTCCACACTACAAAATCTACACACAGCCGGAAATACCCTCTTTTGTTTCGACCAGGCGCATGACTAAAAATAAGAGATATCGTCATGCATACCCGCTCTTCGGAACAAAAATAAAGGTACGGAAAGGCAAAGACAACGGGAACCAGGGAAAATAGCAAACCCTATGAACAAAGAAAGAAAAAAGAACAAGACTCGGAGAGAAAGAACAAGACATACGGTTCTGAGAGTTAAAATTCCGCTGCGTGGCAGACACGGGAGATGGAGCAAGTAACCCAGACGCAGGAGCTACTGAGTTTCGAGGCGGTGGCATGGGCGAGTTTTGCTGGTTCTGGTTCTGATTCTGCGGATTACTGCTGGTACTTGCACCTCCCGTTGAGGAATCTTCAGCTGGGATCTCCTGGATTTCGGGAGTATTTGTAGCCATTTCATTGGGGCTGGCCGGCGACGAAGGTGAGGCTTCCTCTGTAGAGTGATCCCTCTCGGTTTTGAGCTTCTTCGCATCGCGAACCTCATCGCGGCAGAGGTGTCCTATGTTTCGTTTGACACAACGGGTACAGGGTCGTTCTGTGTGTAGATAAAAAAAAGATGGTGCAGCACACGCTCTTTTTTCTTCGCGGTGTGGGATCGAAAGCTCTCCCCCAACCGCGAGAAAAGAAGAGGTGGTTACAATGAGGTTAGTTACGCAAAATTTCTGGCAGGTTATAACAAATTGAAAAGAGTGCGAAAAAGAAAGCAAAAAATCAATAGCAATTGGGAAGGGGAAAAAAAGAAAAAGCGGGTAAAGAAACAAAATTTTGGGTGGTTGTTTCTTTGCATGCTTTTTCTTTGTGAATCCCTTGGTTGAAGCTAGAGCTCGGATTTGGGACGGTTCCCAACTGTCCCGGGATCCGTCACCCTCCCGGTTCCCCAGTTGTGACGGGACCTTGAGAGGCTAGTGGAGGTATAATAAGGTGGGAAAGCTTAAATTGCCGTCTTAAAAAGAAATATAAAGTTAGGTGTAGATTAAAGTGCTTACCATCATCGCAGGTCATATGAGAACGTCTACAGTAGACACAAGCTACTCACGCGACACAAAGGAAAACCCATAGGCTCCCAGTCAGTCTTCATACCACAAAAACCATAGAAAAATCAATTGCCTTTTTAAATCGGGGGAAGCCGAAGAATTTGAAGCAAAAAGAAAATGCCAAAAGAAAAAAAATTGTATATTGAAAGAAAATAAATCGGAAAGAGCAGAGAATATCGGTTTTGTGTGAAAGAGCGACTTCCTTTCAGCTTTGGCTGTCTCCCCGGGGACTCGAAAATGGGAACCGATTAGCGAGGTTGTTGGAACCTGTATTTTATACCAAACTAAAGTGGAGAAACTTTTTCCGGCCGGCAGAGGCCCGAAGGAAAGCGTCTGGTCGGTTCGGCATATTCAAGTCCATGGACAAGGGGATGGATCGCAGGAAGGGACGAACGGGTCAGCACGACCTGCACCTCTCTCCAAAAAGGAATTAATATAAAATGAAAAATAAAGGAAACCTAAAAATTCAAATAATCGAAGAAAATAAAGTGAAAAAAGAAGCCTTCGAAATTCTTTTTTTTGCCATTATTTCCCCAATTAAATCCCTTGAAGCGCACACATACAGGAGCGACGGTTGACAGACCATGGTTGACTTTTCTGCGTTTCAGCACCTTGCTGTTCGAGGAGGATGACGCAGGAGCAGGCGGTGGTGAAGCAGACGACGATATAGCATTTGCATTCCTCCTACTTCTATTCTCATTCCCATTCACGTCCTCGCCATTGGCGCTCGTCTTTTTAACGCTATTGCCGTTTGTAGTTGCGCCGATACCACTGCCATTTTTGCTGTTCGACTCGCCGCTACCGTTTTTACTCGGACCAGGGCCCTTTCTGCGCATGTTGTCCCCTTTGGATTTCCTGTGCGTAACGTCGGATGTCGTGGTGCTGCTGCTGGGTGCGGCTGCCGATGGATTGTCGTCCTGATCGTCGTCAAGCTTCAGCCGGTTGGCTGCTGCCGCATCTACAACCGGCGCCTTGGAGTCGGACGACATGGCTTATGTTCGATCGATCGCTCGTGCGTTTCGGACGTCTCGTTTTCCCCCGGCCGGCGTGTCGTCGCAATTCGAAATCACGATGCGGGTTTAAAAAGAATTGTCGTCCCAATTCGAACACCTCCCACTCTAAACCACCCCCAAACCTCCTAATACCGATGTACGGACCAAAATATCGAAATCGCAAAAGTATCGAACCCCAGTAGCGGGAATTGGCTAAAGAAATAGGTGTTTTTTCTCGGCTGTTGCAGAAGTAGTACAGCAGCAGCAAGCAGTACGGTTATACTAGCTAGCTTGATTGTTTGTTTCCCATCGGGGTGTTCCGCGTGAGGATAGCGTGCGTATTTTCGGTCGAAAGGTTACCGATCTCGATTTAGTGTCCCCAGATCCAAGATGCAGGTTTCGCGGGCGAGGCTTGCAGCGGCGTAAATATAAACTCTGGTGGCTTGTTGGATTCGGTCGATTGGGGATTGTTCGAAGCAGCGGCGGTGGGATGTAGTAGGCAGGATCGAGAAGAAGTTTAACGATTGAATTTCCAACGAAGGAAGCGAATTAATTTGGCAGTTTAGTAATGGATGGATGGACGGGCCCAGTGAGCGCGAGACAAGGCGACTTGGACCGAATCTGTCGCAATTCTAACGACGTTACAGTTTAGCCTCGCCGATTCAGAGTTTTTCTTTATTTTTCGGCTGGCGGGCATGTCATATGTCTCCTTCAAACTAAGGAAGATGGATGGATGGACACACACATCTATCGACACAAAAGCCAAAACTAAACCAACGACATTGAAACCCACCTTTTCAAGAAACTATAGCTATAACAAAAAGATATTAAATATAATGAGCGAATGAACGAAGGGACAAAAACGAAGAAGGAACAGGCGGTCAGAGAGCGAGCCTGGCGGGCAGCGAATGAGGGCAGTTGATCTCATGTAACACTGCTTTCCCGCTGACCTGTCGCTTTCTCGGCTTCGGCTCAGCCCAATCCTCTCTTTGCCATCTGCTTGCTTCCAAGACCCCAGCACGGTCGGTCGGCTGCATCGCAACGTGAGCTCACTGTTTTGCATCTTCTTGGACTCCAAGGACATGGGTCGTCGAGCCTCAGCAGATTGCTCCAATTCACGAGGAACTCAACCAAGTACTCAAGTACTTGCGTATGTTGAGGACAAAGACCAATCTCGGGCGAAGAGGCTAAATGCCAATATATGATATTTGGGACCCCGTCTCCAAACGGGGCATTTTCAGCAAACTAAAATATGACTGACATTGGCATCTGCACTTCTAGCGACCTCGCCTCCATCTTTTCCCCCAGAGTGCGGCCCATCACAATTGATTCAGAAATCCAGTCAACAAATCATGGCATGTTGACATGTTCCTGCATGCACAAACAAAAATTTAAAATCTCCCACAGATTTAAAGAAAAACTTTCGGAATCAAGGCGAAGGGAGATAAAAATCTAGAAAGAAGAACAAGAAAATTTTTTCACATCCCCATAATCTCATTGGCTCACCCCGTCAAAGCGATTCCTGTAATGCCCAAATCTCGTGAGAATTTAATCGCTCATATCCATCCCATCATGCATCACATCACATCACCGTTCTCGATCCTCTCGCCTTGAACTAAAAAATTACTCGATTGCCGGTTCTCGTACCGGAAACTGTATGTAGCATTTACCCCAGTATATTCCTCATCTCGAGTTAGCTAGCTCTGGTCTGGGGCATCTCCTCGTCTTTTGCAATGAATATACCAATGAAGCATAGTCCAATCGATCTCACAAAAAGTGCTCACACGACACAACATGTGAAAGTCGTCGCGAGGAATTCGAACGGAGGGGCCCTAGCACCAGCCCACCAGCCCGCCGTTGAAGCGAAAAAGTCTCACATTCAAAAACTAGCACATTTACGCACCCACCACCCACAACGACCAATGTGACAAAAAAGCGAGGTCGGTCAAAGGGACCAACGGCAGACGAGTTATTAGTGATCATTTTGATTATATAGTATTATACACTATTAATTTTAGAATAATAGAGGTTAAACAGCCGGGCCTGAAAAAATTCGCCCAGCCAAATAATAAAGCAAACCTCAAAGTCAAAACACCATCCCATGACCGTAAAGTATCAAAACGCCATTCCCAACCCTCCCAGCCCCTCGCTCAAATGCCGTAATAACAGATTAAAAAAAGGAAGTAATAGTAATATATTGGGAAATAAATCTCTTAAACGGTGAGGTCCATGAGATCGCCGTATTGGTCTCCCTTAAGGCGATACAGGACATCATCGACCGCCGCCCTTGTACTCTGTATCCACTCAGGCATATCACCCAAAACTTGGCGGCTCTTAGCAATAGAAGTTAGATGCTTCTCCAACTGCCTCATCGTCGGGCGCAACTCCTCATCTTCCTCCAAGAGATCCTGCGCGATTGAAAAATCCTTCTCGGATCTATTAGAGTCCAATCGGATCTTATCAATCTCAATTTGCAGCTCATCGGGGTCCATGGGTGGTGCTTTCATGGCAGGAATAAACTACAAGTTCAATCGTTAGACTCGTACCTCTTAGAATAATTGTGGCGGTGGTTATCTACCTTTTGTGCTTTCTGCCTCCTGATTTCCTTCTCCGCCTTCGCGTTCTTCTGAAGCGTGAGCAGCTGTCGTTCTTCATTCTCCAGCAATCTTTTCTGCTTCGAAATCTCTTTCTGAAGCAGATTGATCTGTTTGGTTTCCGGTTGTATAAGGCCGTTCAGTCTCGCCTCCTCATTGATCAACCATTCGTTATTGAACACCTTCTCAGTAGTGCTGGGGGGAATCTTCATTTTGGCGAGAGACCTCTCAAACCTATATTTCCAAACGACGCGGTTAGTCGTAATTCCCGTAGTACCACCATTATACATATCGTGAAAATAGTAGACGAGAACAAGCCAATCAGTAAAAAATTAGAGTGTTTGTTGCATATTTTTTTATCTCCATGAATACCCTTTTTAGAGCACCGTAAGGGTTAAAAATATATCATCATCTGGTCTTGTTCCCGTCTTACCTACGCTCTCTATCACAAATATGAGTGTACACGCGAAGGATAACTTACTTTTGATACGACCTGTCCAGGGTCTTTTGCGCCTCTTCTCGCTTAGCAGCAGATTTCAACGGCATATCAAGCACAACTGATCGTCCGACATCGCGTAATAATTTAGAGATTTCGGTAACCGAAGAATCGGAGATGGAGATCCATTTCGAGTCAAAGTCTTCAACAAGTATCCTCTTCTTACGAGCGACGAGTCGTGGTCCTGAGCCTTTACATTCATCAAACTGTTAGTTTGTAATCTCCTTTTAGATCATAGAAGGAAAAATTCGAAGAGAAATAGAAAATGGAGATGGATCAGAAAGGCACCAGAGGTGACAATTGTGTTAATCCTGCAGCGGGGTCTTAATCCGCCTCATCAACACGGACCAATATATATTTCATCATGATAATGCTCCAAACATCGACAATAGAACCAAAGGAAAAATTTTTTTTTCTCAACGAATAACAAGGTAAAGGAAGCTTACCAGGCTTGGTGACACCCCCCGAAACACGTCTCTTTTTAGCAACGGGCTCAACGTTATCCTGGCCTCCCTCTGTTACGCCGGACGCTCTACGACCCGGTCGTGTGGAATCCGTCGATTTACGTTTGCCAGCGGTTGATTGACGCGGTGGAGGTTTGGCTGATGTCTTTGCTACACGCCCTTTGGTGACGACGGCCTTCTTGGAGGGAACTCTGCGTGGTGGTCGAGGCTATTGTTTACTTATATCAGCGTTTGTCCTCCTCACAGGTGAAAAAGAAAGAAAAAAAACAAGCCCGAGAGAACGAAAGGAACACGTACCATATTGAATCAATAAATTAAAATATGTAACAATCGAAAGAAAAGATCTACTCCCTTCGATTGAACCTAAAAGGTTCTTCACATTCTTGTCGTGGGGAAAAAAAAAGTTCGTTGAAGAAATTTAAAGAAAAGAAGGGAAAGAGGAAAAAGAGCGATGATGTTTGGAAAAAGTTTTTGTGTGTTCCGCTGCTTGTTTACATTTTTTAAACGAAACACCCACAGAAAAGGCTTGGCGTTCAAACGACAGCCGCTGAAAACCTCAACACCAAACCCATCCACCACGATGCCGATATAATTGATTGAATATAGCTCCCCATCCCGGCCGCAATCAGACTCAGGAATGCCGTCGCCAACGGCGCGCTATCGATGGCTTAGAGCCGTATGTTCCTTCCTCGATATCTATTCCATTGCAACATATCTAACAGAATTGAGTAATATAGAAGCTACACTCCATCCGCAATGGCACCGGCGCAGCCATCCTCCCACCAAATGTCTCTAAACTCTCCCTCGTCTTCAACTACAAAGATAGCTCTAAGGATAATATAACCGGACACATGGGTGCAAGGTACTTACCTCCAGCTAGTCTCACATATATCTCATTCTTCACCAACAAAGCAAAAGCGACTAACCAGTCCGTTCTCCCCGTGAAGAAAATTCTTCCGCGAATGTCTACCTAGATTACAATACCACAACCCCACAGTCGACATGTCCGTCCTCCGACGAAAAACCCCAGAGCTACCCGCAACGCTCACAATCCACATCCAAGACCTAGCCGCCGCAACTGCCGCGAAATCGAAAAAGCAGAAATCAGATATACCCGAAACAACAGTCGAGATAAACATGCACAATCGATTGACAGCAGATATAATGGACGAACTCATCGAAAAGACTTCGGCGACGCTGTACTCCGAGCCACCGAGGAGTGCAGAGTTGGATGAGGAGGCAGCGTATCTAGCGCAGAAGAGGGAGAATAAACTGGCTGAGAAGTACAAGCTGCAGAGAGCAGGGAGGAAGCATAAGAAGGAGGAATTGCAGGCGCAGAGTGAGATTATGGCCGGAGCAGCGATATAGAACACTGGAGCTATATTAGGGCTTGTACATATATGCGATTGAATGAGATGAATCCTTGGAAGGAAGGGGTAGTTCTGTACATATATTAACTTTGAGGATTTAGAATCTCGATATCTCAAATAAAAGATTTGAAAGGTAAGGACTATCAACGAGGAATGGAAAATGTATATACAAACTCCACCTCATATCCGCTGTAAGAAAGACAAAAAAAATTAATGACAGAATCAAAGAACCCTTCATGCGCACCTCATAAATTATAAAAATGAAGCCTTGTTATCTAAACAGGGGGCCCTATACAGGTAGTCTTTAACAAAGATCAAATAAAACCACCCAGAGAATATAAAAACGCAAGCATAAAGGACATTAAGCTATAAACCGCATTCCTTATTCACAAAATCGGCACCTCTTCCTCCACAAGCCACGAATTCACCCATCCCGTCATACCAATCGTAAACACCACAATCAACGCATCCTGATACGCCGTTGAGAACATCTTGATGTAATGTGATAAAGTGAGAATAGCTCTCCCCAACGGCCGCGGCAAGAACCGCACAATAGTTCCCATGATCAATCCCGGCGGCGGTCCTCCTCTTTCCACCAGCAAATACCGTGTAGACTGCAGCATAAGCTCCATAGTTGCAAAATACCAAAATAACGGCTATAAAGCACAACTCAAGTTAGCAAATCTCCAAGCAAACTTCCTCCTCAAAGGAAAAGTACTCACAATCTTAGGAGTATCCGCAAATTTCAACCTATCCTCTTTCGTTCCTGTGAATTTGTCCGGCAAACTCAGCACAGCATAAACACCTAGTAAAATACTACACAAAACGTGAATCACCGCCCACCACTTAGCAAACGGTGACCCTTGCGCAACCTCCTGCGGTATCTCCGGTCCACCAGCTCCGAACCCGCCGCCCAACATGCTATTAAGCAACTCAGGCGGTATTCCACCCCCATCCGCGCCTTCCTTTCCAACACCGGGTCCGCCGTTAGCCGCAGCGGCGCCGAGCATCTGCTGCATCATCATAAAGATCGGATCGTTGGCCATATCACCCGGCGTGGCTCCACCCGTCGGTGTTCCGAACAATCCACCGCCCTGCATCATCATCTGTGCGATCTGGTCGTTGTCGAGGGAGAATTCGGTTTGCGAGGGCGGGGTTGGTGGGGGTATGGCATTTGGTTCGTCGCGTATACGGTACGAGGTGGGTTTGTAGAAGTGTTCTGAGACATCTGGATCGGTGTCTGAGACGTCGGAGAGGGTTCCGGATCTCGGAGTGGGTGTGGTTTGGATCTCTATAATTCCACGGTTACGATTAGATTAGCCATCTTACTTTCACAGCGAGTAACTAGCTGCAAGCGAGCTAGCCGAAGAAGTTCTTCTCAGTGATCCCGTAGAAACCGGAGTCGCACCATCTTTCTTGTAATCTTCTCCGAATCCAGCAGCCGTTCTCTGCGTCTGCGTGATCTTTCGTAATCTATCGGCGCCCTGCCCCACCTTCGCCTTTCGGAGTTCACGCCGGCGGCGCGCTTGTTCGCTGACGGAGAGAGGAGTCACCTGCGCCAGCGAGGCGTCAGAGGGAGTAGTCTGCTCGGGGACGTTGGGGGTCGAGTCGGACATCGCGAGAGCGGTAAAGTTTGGTAGATTGGGTGGTTTGGTGGAGGGGAGTGAGTGAAGGTGTGGATTGTGATTGTCGGGTTAACACAAAGGGTTTGTGCGTGACGTACGGAGATTGGCTGGATGTGTGTTTTGGTTGCGTCAAACAAGCGTATGCTGCGTCGAATCAGAGCGTCAGACGCTGCGACCAATTACAAGACGGCGAATATTATTTTATAACAGTTGATGAATCGTCTTGCTTCTGCAACGGAGAGTAAAGGAAGTTTCTAGTGAAAGTTAAAGAAGTCCCGGTGGAGTTTATATATATTTCAGTTGCTGTTGAATACCACATCTTGACACAGGCATGTCGTAGCAATTTCAACACGTTGAGCCCTTCCCGTACCACCACGTTTCGACGTTGCCAAAGGACCATTGGGAGTACAAGGAATATTCAACCTGATATTCAACTTCTCCTTTAAGTCGTTGGAAAGTGTAAATGATAGGACGTTAGTGTATGTGACATATAAAGTCGTCGAGCTAGTTTGGCACTCACAACTTGTTTAATTTTCGAGACACTATCTTAGTGATATCAGTTGTTTTCTCAATACCGCAAAAGTCCCTCCTGATGGTGCATTTTCTATATCCTCAAGTCTCCAGTTAAAAAATAAATTTCTTTCTTCGGAAATGTGAATCAAAAAGGCGCCCACCCAGGAAAGTATACGATCGAATTTATACGAAAGTGGTGGGACCCGTACCGAGATCTATCCAGGAGCGTATATGTGAATATCTACAGAAAACCAGGCCAACCACTCGAGTTTCGCCATTCAAGTCTCGCCATTCAAATTACGAAGACATAATAGAGAACAATGCATAGGTAGCACTAGCAAACGAGTTTCTAGCCTTGAATTCTCTCTACTCATAATTACAGAGACCTCTTGAATACGAGCTTATTTCTGGGCATACTTTATATATTGGTTTATATTAACATGCATATATGACAACCCCGGTAGCCAGAACCAAAAGACCAGAAATGATCCGGTGGAAGAAATATTTCCGAACTCCGGATACACGAAAGAAATAAGCATCGAACCCGTGAAATATACGGCAAGTTATATCATGGCACAAAGCTTGATCATAGACCCTACCAAGCATCGCACATCCAGCAGCAGCCGTGTTGTCTCGATGTTCACCCACAAGATGTCGATCACTCAACACCATGCAGGTAACATGACAGGTGACATATCCAACCTATTCACCCACATCTCTGAATAGCGATCGGAATCCTCGCCGGCCTCCGACGCGTTCCCATCCTTAAGTGTATCTATTTAAATAAGGCTTTCGACACGAACTTCTAGAAGGATTCTCTCACAAGAAATGCAAGCCTTTCGATTCCCAAGTCCATGTCACAGGGTTTCGTGCATATCATATATCACTCAACCTTAACTTTCCCAGCCCACCCTCCCTTCCATTCCCTTCAAAAGAACACGAAATTATCTACACACGGACAAAGGATCTGATCTGGGAGTACTTAAAGTGGGGGAAGGTATGCATATCTTGAATAAATCTGGCCACATGGCCTTTCTTTCGTTCGATGCGAGCTGACGTACGTACAGTACATACTTTGTATCTTCAACAGTAAAAACGCTAGCTAGCTAAAAAAGACGTTATACGTACGTCTGTATGTGTGAGTACGTGCGTTAATCGTTCGCATTATCGCGTTCCGTATCCCACGCCCCCCCTGCCCTGCACTGCTGGGTTGTCCAAAATTTTTGCATGTGAAAAGATTACCTAAAAACAACAGAGACACTCGAATATTTCTCGGAACTGCAAAGTATAATAAAATAAAAAAAAAATAGACACCTAAATCAGGCATGCAGGCTTTTTGTGACCGAATCCGCTTTGGGAATCTGATATTTTGAACAGCAAAGAATGTGACATTGGAAGAAAAGACATGTAGGCATTAATCAATAATAATATGATATATGTTATGATAGAGATGGTACTTTCGCAAAATGACAGCAAATAATTGAAAAATAAGAAAACCAAAACCAGTCATGAAATCCATGTACGCCCGTAAGATTGAAGAAAAATAAACCAGACTCCGAGAGCTTGTGAGAACTGACTTCTCGTAAGCGTTCCATGCTAAGGGGGAATACATCAAAAAGAGAGATTGAACATGATATCATGATTGGGTATCCGAGCTGAATGACGATGAAGAGCTAGAATAGCATTCAAGGCGCACCGCCAAGTTGCTTGATTCGTAGCTGTAACGTTTTGTTACCATCTTCAAGCTGTTCCAGAAAGTTGGCAGCGTGTATCAGAATGGCGCTTTTGCTGTATCCGCCACCTCTGAGCTCTGGGACAAGATTGCAGAGATCATCAAACCCTTCTCGGATCAAATTTCTTCTCTTTTGCTCGCTTTGAATGTGATTCTCTCTCTTCTGTGCTTCGGAGAGGTTTTCCCGCTTGGGACCCTTTGGCTTCTTCTTTTTCTTCTGTTTCGATGCTCCGGTGGTAGGACTTACGAGATCGTCTCTTGCAACAATAGACTTCGATCTCGGCTTTGGATGCGGGCTGGACGATGAGGACTCCATTTCCTCTTCCTCCTCAGATGTCTTTCTGTGGAAAGACTTTCTCCTCTTCGATGGCGAAACTATCGATTCTTCATCGGTGCTTTTTACACCCGGGTACGCTCTATCCACTGCTGCCGGTGAATTAACGGTAGTATTCGCAGCCGTGGTGTTCGTCGAGTAACCCCCCTTCGATATCATTGCCATCGCTCGTTCAACCAGCATATCTTCCTTCTTTGACACCTCCTTGCTCGCTGAAGCTGCATAGCCCCCAAACTTGAAATTTGGATCCGAACCCCACTGCAGTCCCGGAATGGAGATTTGCGGTCGCTCCGGTTGTACCATATTTCCAGATTTCCCCGTAGCGATCTGATGCAAAGCGGCAAACGGATCTAGATTGATATCGGCCGGCGCTATCGACGCGGTTTTCCGTGTGTTATGATGCTCGTCATCCTCATCCTCCTGTTTTAACGCAAAGGTACTCCTCTCCGAACTCAACGGTGTTGTGACCATATTTGTCGTCGTCAGGGCTGCTGGGGTTGTCGTCGATGGCTGGTACGGGTAATCACTCGTCGTTTCCTCATGCCACCCCCACGTCATCGGATCGGGGAATTTTGAATCGAATAATGAGATTTTCGGGTCGAACATGAAAGCACTATCGGAGCCTGTGCCGACTTTGTCGAGAAAGTCGGCAAAGGCGCTTGATTCCTGATCATCGAGAAGAGAAGGGCCGGAAGCTGGCGCCGGCGGCGGGGATGCGAAGGAAGCTTGAAAGAATGAGGAGCTGTCGAATTCGGGGACTGCTCGCGTGAGATTAGCGATTTCTGAAGCGATTTTGATAGCCCGAGCGAGTGGCATATTTTGTGTAAAATGTAGAAATAACTTACAGCTGAAAGGATTAGACATTATTGGTGGCGACCGAGTGGTCATTCTCATTGTCGTCCGCTAACTACAGCGCTTCGGTTGGTTGTGGTGTTCGATGTTTGGGTCGCAAGTCTAGTAATCGTCGTTGCAGACTGCGAACGTGGAGCCGTTCGAATCCGGGTTTTTCGAGAACTTCAGTGGAAGTGTGTGTTTATAATCCGGGTATTGTATAAAAAAACCCTTGTATTTAATCCGAAACCCCTTCTTTTTAAGAGAATATGGTTGTGTTCGGGCCTGGATGTGCCGCAATACTACGTAAGTAGTCTGGAGTGTGCAGAGTTTTTTTTTCTTAGCTGCAGAAACAGGCAGAAAGCTGTGATGCCCAGCTGGATGGCGGTGCTCGCTCCAGTTTGCTTGAAGCTAAAGTCCCCGAAGGTTATGCAGCATCCACTTTTGAATGCCCAGGCCTAGCGAGAAAAAAGCGAAAAGGCGGTCGCAACTTTTGAAACGAGAAGCGAAGTTGAGAAAATCCGACGAGCCGGCGTATGTCCGCTGGATAAATAGTGGAGTAATTGACGGGTAAGTTTGAAGAAGATGTATTCTCGATTGTTTGGAAAACGCGGAGGATGGCAAGGTGCTATTATAATTAAAAAAATTTAAATTGTCGATGGCGGGGTTACGTTAGGTTGGACAAGGCGAATGAATGAAGAATCTGGGGCTTTGTTAATTCGAACCTCGTGACAAGCGACGAAATCGTAACACCCACCGAACAGGACTTGGCCGGGATACCAAGAGAACAGCTGGTTGTTTTTTTAGACCGTGTGGGGGAAGAGGATACAGCCCAAGTATTTTGGATCTTAGCAATGTAATATAACACCGCCGTCGGGACTTGCAGGGTAATAATTTTTTTAGCTATTTTTTATTTTTTTTTTCTTGGTCGATTTGGCTGTGCTAGTGATACCGTCTGCAGCTCCAATGCAGCTAACTTTGGTCAGCGGGTTTCCACAGGCGCAGGGTTTGAACCACACCCGTCAGTGTCTGTATGTATGTTTCAATCGAAGTGGCCGTGATGCGTTTTTTCTTTCTTGTATTTGTTTCCTTTCTTTCCTTCAGTGGAAGCTGGCGATGCCCGATGCGATGAGGTATTGTAGACTTTGGGACTGGTGAGCTGACTGTACCGACTGGTGTAATATTATGCAGTACCCATATATATATCCGCATATATATAAAGCGAATGCAGAGGACTATATATAAGGTAACGTAAAGAGGTTAAAGTTGTTTTGTTCTCGTTTCCATGAAAAAAAGTTTAGAGAAGAATAAAGAAGTCGAGCGAGTGGGTAGCCGTTGGGGGTAAGTTAAAGCCGTCTACGCGTGCTAGGTGTTTCAACGGCAGGTACAAAAACTGTCCAAAGAAAAAGGTGCCGGGCGGTATATGCTTAAGTATACTTTCCACGGTCGGAATAAGCTCCCAGTAGTAAGCTGCGTCGAGCCGCCAGTTGCGCAAAATTCGGATCCGTGTGTTTTGCAAGGGTCCTCAGGACAGTGCTTGCGATTCCCCACAGCCGGTTCGAAACTTTCCTTTGAATAGGCGTTTCTTTCTTGTCCTGGGGATACTCTGGCTATGCAATGATGTAGTTTTTCGATATCGCTGGCTTGGATATATTAGATCGGGTGGATCATAGTAGAGTTAAACAAGGTTGGTTGGCGAAACCTACAACAGGCAACGGTGCGAAGATAGACACCGGGCCAACAGGCGTATATGTAGCCAAAAAGCTTAAACCGGTTGAAATGGACAAGTTAAAATTCCAATATGATAAGATGAGCGGTCCGATGATGCAGCCTGGTTCAACTGGGTAGCTGCGGGGCCTTTTAGATGGATCTCCAAAACTACAAACAAGGGGAGCAACGGTCCCAGCAACAGCACCAGCTAGCTCTTACGATGTTTTATGATCGCCTTTCCCGTATATAGTCAGGTTCCTTGGAATCGCTTTGCGATTGCAAACTACATTGTCCCAGAATCTCTGACAAGTTCAGGGTTACCCCGCAAAAGAGGCATGCTCATGCGCCCGTATATGCGCCCGTATATGCTACCAAGAACAGGTAATCTTAGCTATATCGCAGCTGAGAGTTGATACGCTCCGAACAGCCTTTCCATTCTCTCCCCTATCTTCAGGCATCTGCCGAATGCCATTATTGGAGATTTGATGGCCGACAGCGCCACTGTTACAGATGATCGATCCTGCATGCAAGCACAGGCCTTCGTTCCTTTCACATTCTCCGACTTCTGCAAGGTGCGAGGATTCAACAGTTGGTCCGTTCTCGATCTTGCTGACTACGACGACCCGCCCATCCAAACGACACAAACGAGTCTCAGACCCATCTTTTCCTAAATATACACGTTTCTAACGTTTTCGAGAAACGAGGCTTTTGGCTGCCTTCGACGTTCAATACGCCATCCATAGCCGCTAATTCTCATTCGACGAACCTGTAGCTGCTTCACGTTACTTGCAGGACATGGATGAGGCTGCTAATTTCCAAGACATCAGCTCCTGCCGAAATCGATAAAAGGTCATTCTCATTCTTTACAATTCCCAAATTTTGAAGCAAAAGCTCATCTCGTTTCTGTCCGAAACATGCATCTGGGTCTCAATTTTTTTTCTAGACCTGTTCTACGTCTCTAACTCCTAATCGATACGTCAGGCAATGGTCAGGATCCAGGGGTTTGATATATTAAAATGGGTAATATCATCTCGGATCGCGAGTCCACTTTGAGGTTTTTTGATATTTGATGCGCCTGGACCATCGTCAACCGTCCTCCTTCTCCTTCTTTTCACATGTGACGCTTCGACTTGCCGAAGGTGGGTTACTCGGTTGCCGGCTGGGAAGCTCACCTAATTACCCTGGTCTTGATTCGTCCATCGGCATAGAAAAATAAAGAAAACAAAATACAAATCAACACAAGACTCGCCAGAAACATGTCTCTGTTTCTGCTCTTCTTGCACCGACGACGACTTTGGGCTACCAGCATGCTCGTTCGAGGTAAGCTTCTGAAGCGCACGGTTGGTATGGCGTCTACATAGCGTCTTGTCCGTTTGAGGTACACAAACCGTGAGGGGTAGAAAATGGAAAGTGGAACCGGTCACAGAAAAACAAACCAAAAGGAAAAATCAACGACACTCGATGAAATTTCATGAAATTACTCGCAGATCGCTAGCGTCGGAGCTTTGTATTCAAACGAACAGAGGCTTGCTTGATACGTTTCGTTTTCCGTGCGGTTTGAAAATTTGTTTGCGTGCGCAACTTCTATTACCCCAGGTCTGAACCTTTGCCCCATCTGGGGTACCCGTCCGATATCCTTGCGATCTTTTGACAGAACTGGAAGTCAGCCCCGCGATGCTTTTTCATTCTGCGGGCTGCGAGTGGCCGGTGGCCCTACAATTTCCGAATATTCTTTCTTTTCAATCTCTCGAGGCTTGGAAAAAATGGAACTTCCCGGAAAGTGGGGCATTCGAGGACACGAAGGAATATTCATTCATTCTGCTCAGGATGGCCTGACCATGTATGCAAGAGCTATGAATGAAAATCATGTTTCTAAAAAGCTTAAAATGCCGACGAGGTCATTGCCATGCTATGTCACAGTTTATTAGACATTCGAAAGAAACGTTGTCATTGTAGCTATAGTTTCATCTTCTAATCAGCTCAGTATCCACTTCGAAACTTGGTTTGTGATGACCTTTCTCAGACCTCGCGAAGCAGCGGGAAGGCTTATCCAGCCAATAACCAGTCTCGATCGATATCAAGAGTATCCATATATTCCTCGGGCTCGGGTTGCAGATCTCCAACCGCGCCTCAAACTCGGCTCCGGAATTAAAAATATTAACCGCGGCTGAAGTGTAAGCTTTCGAAATGCAGAGCTACTCAACTGTAACGAATTCTCCACTTTGAGGACGAACGAGAACGTTGGGGACTGAATTCACGTCAATATTAATTATGTGATCCACTTTCAAGCTATGCAGCGAACAGATCACCCTCGCTATAAGCTATTTTGGTAATTCATCCGAAATGTACCAAGCGAGCTCATTATGATACTTTAGCCAGTTTTTGAAGGTTCATTTCAAATCTTGGGAACTCGAGGACTCGGTTCCGAATTTTTGTGTCCCGGTCCCGAAAGATTCAGAAACTTGAATATCTTAAGATCTGCGCAGTTGGGATGTATGCAAGCCAGCCCCACAGTTGACAGATGCCGAGGTAATTTTTCTAAAATAGACCGAATCATATAAGAACTGCACGGATACCTGCGAACTGAATAATTCAAATTTGCAAGCTCATGATTGAGTGCTTTCGAAAATTTCGTTAGTGCATGAATCGAAGCGAGAAATTAAATGCTGAAATGATGTACGCATGAATGAACCTCTGTTCAAAAAATGGGCGCTACGTTTCGACCCGTTCCTGCATATTTTGTGATCACTTGGTCTGCGCTTATCCCGCTCGTCCGACGCGGGGAAAAGAGTACCTGACATCTAGCTACTTTGGGTATTTGCCTAGGCTTTGGTTCCTTTGTGACTCGTAGACGTTTGCATTTGTTGATGTGTGCATCATGTTATGCATGTAGATTTGAGATTTGTTTCGAAATATCGTGTGTGTTCATCTCAACAACTGACGCATCTCATCGAGTTGTCCTCGTGCTCACGATTTCTTTCTTAAGTGCACATTGGTATACACGTGCGTACATATATGCACTCAGAACGTTTGAGTGATGCATGGTAGGGTGAGCGTAAACGAGATCAAATCATTTCCGGTGTTACATGCGCTCTGAACCTAGCGGCGTGAATATATCTTATGCATATATGCAACAACGGGACGAGGTATAGGATTCGGCATCGCGTGGACTTGAGGGGTTATCAGGTACATTCTCAGGTATGTTTTATCTTCAATGGCGTTTCGGACTCCGTGGAGCAAATCACTCAGTATACAATGTATCTCCTCGATGGTCTGTGCTTTCAAACCACGATAATACATCCTTGCGATTCGGAATATTCCAGGTCTCTCGCATCAAACTCGCTTTGTAGCCGGTAATTCGCTTTACGAGACATGCTCCTGGGGGGAGATTACATATACGGGCAGTGCAGCAAATCTGGGATGTTTGCATTGAAACAGAAATCTGTGGGAATCGAGAATCTATGGTAAGGCCTTGAAATGGGGGAAGGAATATTAGCTAGGGGTGGGAGTAAGCGGGTCCCGCACGTTTTGCTTCGAGGGATTTTGAAGCTAGGGGTTGTTCCGAATGTTTGGCGAGTATTCACATGTTTTTGTAGATGGGTTTGGTGAGGTGAGTGAGGGATTAGGGAGCATGTGAAGAATCTGGGGATGGCGTGGGGAAGCGATGACTAATTTTGATTTTTATAGAAATTGCGACGAGTTATTAGAATGAACTTTGTGTTTTTGGTTTCGTTTCTGGAAGTCAGTGAGCAGAACTTCGTTTTGAAAATCTAGAGGCTTGTGGACGAATTGAAATTAATTCGAATTGACAGTTCAGTATGCTATTAGACTGTACTTAGAGCTTTCGGTAGCTTATATGAATAACTCAACTATGATAACTTCGGTATAGACAAAGACTTGTACAAGTTAGATATATAACTATGAAATGATAAAGCTGAGGAAAAGACGAATAAGGCTGATATAACATCTCTCATGGTGTTGATATATCCATAGGTAAGATTTTCAATGAATACTTTAGTAGATCTTTTGTAATTCTTCATTTATTCAATTTGACAACATCAAGCCCCCTGCGGCTTTGAGAATCCATTGATTTTCTGTAGGATAGACATCCAGTTGGAGTATTACATATCGAGATGGACTATAATAAGGTGGGCATGTAAATGAGGTTGAAATCTATAGCTGGGTTAACATTGATCTTGAGATTGGCCCTTAGGTATCAAGTGATGTTAATTGTGGCCTACGTGTACAGTTTCAAAATACAAGGTATTCAATAATCGTGTAGACCTAGTATATTGTCTTTTGCAAACACTTGATTGTCAAGATGGGTGACTGAATTCAGTGGAAACGCTACCACCTTAGTAGCTGGTTGGTCCGCCCTTCGTTAGGTTCCAAAAGAGCAGTGTCCCATTGAAGGAATGAATGTTTTTGGTCCCAATTGTTGAAAATAGAGGTGTTTTTTAGCTAGGCTACTTTGGAATTTAGTACCTCAATTGGAAATTCCGCTTCTATGTCAGTAAATCCCCTTTCCGCGAAGAAGCGTCTAAATTTAGCTCTTCCAAGCGCCCAAGACGCACGAAGGGAAGTCGCTGCAGAAAAATATCACACAAACAACACAAGAATCGTATAACTCAATTGAAACACAGAATGTAACAAATAACCGCAAAAGTTTACAGAATCTCTGTGTGTATATGGTTGTTTATACGGTTACGATTGACTTTTGAAACCGCTAAAGATATCTTCACTATGTGCAAGTCTCAATGTCCCTAACATGACTCCGCAGAAAATGATGCATAATTCAAATCTACTGAGTATATAAGGTGAGGAACCGGGCGTCCCATCTTCTTTTTGCTCCTTCCTGAAAGTTATCCTCTTTCATACTTTTAACATACTATTTGTAGACGGCTTTAGTAGTATGCTTCGAACCGAATATGGCACTTCAACCTATAGTAGCAAAGTTCGGAAATAGAGACAGGTGAGTTTTCCTTTCGAGATTTCTCACTTAGTGTCGATGATGATCGTACTTGTTACGTTCCGAGGTCCGTGGCGCGGGCAGTTGAGGAAAATTTTGGCCTAGGCGTGGCAGCTTTGGTGATTTTTTTCGGGGGAGAATTGTTAAAGCCGCAGGTAATTTAAATGGAAGAAAGAGATGATCCTCGAGCTCATGCGATCACCTTGATAGGCGTTTGATACGTGGCTGATCAGCACCTGCCAATATACATCGAAGACCAACGCAACATAGCAATGCATAACACTGTAAAGATCGTAAAGTGGCTCATGGTATCCACGGCCGTGCACCCAGTGCAATACAGATTTTGGAGAGAGGATTTAATTAAGTAATTACCAAACTATCTTGCAAGAAGGAAAACGAGCATATCGTCTATAAATTGAAAAAAAAAAATTATATCGTTAGAAACATCATAGTAAAAATACATGCCGTATGAGTTGTAGGATATATTGTGGATGGATTATTAACAAGATAAGAAAAAATAGAATCCATGGACTTATACAAAAGTTGGTCATGCCCAAATGGGTTGACTTCTTAAAATGCAACAAACTCCAGAACACCATATGGTATACATTCAAGAAGATGGATCCAAATTTAGTTCCTCAAAGCGCCTAAAAAGCACGAAAGTCGCTGTTAAAAAAATATCACACAAACAACGCAATAATGGACCAACTTAGATGAAACGCGGAACGCGGCAGGTGACCGGGGTTTTAGGCGAGCCAATGAGTATCATGATTTTGCGCTGTGCCACCTAGGTGCGGAATGGGAAGCCTGAGGATTTGCCTGCGATTTGCCATATTTCGAGATGTTATGCAAGGCTGAAGGAAGTAGGCTGGGTACTGTAAGTGTGCGGGGATTTGCTGACTGCTCTCCCGGTGACTATTAAAGAATCCTCATAAATTAAAGCTCTGCAGCTGGGAATCCTGCCTTTTTGCTACTTAGAAAACTTATTCATCAATTTCTCAACTCTTTCTTTATCGAGAGATTGCTCCTGTTGTTTGCAGTCCGGTCTTATAGTTATTCTGTATTTTGGAGTACTTGGGCATTTACTATTTTGGAGGTTTTTTGCGCTTTGGCGATTTCGCGACAAATATATATACCAGATCCAGATTATGTCAGGATTAGATGGTCTTAGTATTGGAGCGAACGTTGTTGGAGTTTTTGTCTTCGGCTTGCAAGCAGTCAAGTTTATCGGTGACACGGTATCAAAGTATCAAGATGCGGAAGAAGATTACAGCAGTTTTCTAGCTGTAATACAGAATCTCGCCCAGGTTTTAACAGATGTCAACGATGTCTTCAGACTACCACAAGATAGAATCAAGTACTCCAGATTATACGCGGTTTCAAAACAGTGTGAGGATGATCTGGAGAAATTCTATAAAAGACTTCAAGGATGGTTAGAACCGAATCCGAGATGTAGGAAACAATCAAGCCTTAAAACTTGGAAGAAGTTCAAAGTGGCGTTGTTCGAAGGTAATGCCAAAAAATATGAAGCTCAACTGTACCACTACTACGACCGTATTTCAGTTTGTTTGCAATTGATACAAGGGTATAGCGCGCCATAAAATTAACTTTCGAGTAAAGACCAAACGAAAGAGAAGAACGCTTACATAATTTTGTGGAATAGAAAGTCACAAAAGGAGGCGACACAACTAATCGAATCCGGAATAGCCAATATATCCCAGTCGATTTCGGAAGTTTCGACAGTCCAGCTCGAAACTTTGAGCCTTGTGAACGATGTCCAAACAACCATCACGACGAAACTAGAAACAAATTCGGTAGCTGTCCAGGATCTGCATACAACCGTTGGACACGGTCTTAATCAAGTCAACGAGACGCTGAGCTCTATTGAGTCACAAGTCGCAACATTCACGAACACACAGATTGCTCAGTCTTTTGATGAGCGGGAACAGAACGAAGTTGAAAGGGCGATGGGGAAGCTATACCAACTAAGCGCGGCCGCTATCACCCGCAAAGAGGCGAAGGTTCCCCCATCGCAGGCATTCCAAGTGCTCGATGGCATACAAAAGATTATCCGATATGCCGGTAAAGGCAATTTTCGCGAAATCGCAAGAAATACACGCTATGACAATAGTTTAGATCAAGCTGATCAGCAGCAAAAAGCAATGAAGCTCGCGGGTTTAGTAGCGAGCTCTGACAGCTTGGTATTGGGCCAGAGGAGTAAGTATTGATTTCTCTCTAGATATCGAGGCAATTTGTATAGTGTTTCTGGGTTATTAAGTAGGATTCTATAGCTCCAAGTATAACGGCCTTGCAACAGCGTAAATCCAATTTTATAAACACGAGAGTCTATCTGTACGAACACCCCGAGTCAACGCTGAGGGTGTCGCAGACACAGCGGTATTTCGAGGAGCGTACTGGTGCCACAGACAGATCTTCGGGTCCCTTGCAGTGTCTCACTAGATTCACTTATATCCCTAGGGAAGATGGGTATAGTGCAATCATAATTCTGGATGTGCTGCAACAGAATAGCTCAGTGTGCGCTGGTTTGACCTGCCGAGTTGTCATACCGGATGATGCCGATGTCCTGAGTGCCATAGATAATGGTGAATTCGACAGGGTAAAGGAGCTGATTGAGTCTAAAGCTGCCAGTGTGTTTGACTGCGATGGAAATGGGAGGAGCCTATTAATGGTAATTTATAATTGCTTCAATTGCAACTAAATATTTTGCTAACTTGAATATAAATTTTAGCGTTCTCTCGCAATAAACAAATCTGAGGCCCGCGCCCGCGAAGAAAGATATCCAACGGAAGCTGAAATACGACGCTTTTGGGAAAAAAGGTCACAAATTACAAAGTACCTAGTTGCTCAAGGATCGGATGTGAATCATATAGACGATGGTAAGTCACAACAGCATGTATTCATACAGGAAGTTTGGAACTGGAGAAACGAATTCTGGCATTTTCCCGCGTGAACAAAATTATAACGATATAAATCAAACTGTTTGAATAGAACATTTCGATCCCTATTCAACTTCAAGAGCGTGGAATTGCATTGACACCATGAAGCTCCTTCTGGACAATGGTGCCAATCCGCTACTACGACCAGCAGAAAATATCTTATGGGACGCGAAATATATGAGAGAGGTTTGTGTGTAACTATCTATTAATCTTCGATAGGGATGCTGATTTTTGATACCAATAGGATGGTTGGAGATCTTTTCTCGAGCACGCCACAGAGTTTTACGATGTCAATGATCTCATTCTATGGAGGCCGACCGCTTCGAGTAGCCAGACGTTATTTCACCAAGTACTTCTAGCACGTACGGTGCACGAAGTTTGGAATATACCCCAGTTCGCTGCCGGTGGAGCTGATGCTAAAATTATCGATCCTGTTCAAACACCAGACTACGACGTAATGGAGGTTTTGAATAGATTGATTGCATATGGAGCAAATCCGTCTATTAATTCTTCGATTGGAGAGAATTGCCTTCACATCGTTTTGGGGGCTGGTAGGAATCCAGATTTACAGTATTCTTCTGGAAGGATGGAAATCCTAAAAAGTCTCCTCAAATTTTTGATCGAAGACGCATCGATTGACGTTCGAGGAACTACAAATTATGGTTATACAGTGACTGACTATGTGGCGTGTCATATGTGGCCTGGGGAGTTCAAATGTATTTGGTTGGTGTGGATGGAAGCGTTAGTCGAGTCAGGATACAACCCCTATGAAGTTGCACAAGGTAGCGCCGCATTATTTGGTTATGGGAAAAATCGATGTAAGAGAAAGTTTCTTTGCAAATTTTGACTCATACAAAAGCACTCAATTCAAACTTGCCTGAGCCTGCTAACCATAAGATCTCGAAAGATCCGACTTGTCAGTGTTTCACCGGCGATATCTGGAGAAGAGGCTTATACCAGAGCGTTTTGACATTCTCTGACGAGGATGGGGAATTGGAGGAGGTAGAGGAGGTAGAGGAGGTAGAGGAGGTAGAGGAGGTAGAGGAGGTAGAGGAGGTAGAGGAGGTAGAGGAGGTAGAGGAAGCTGAGGAGGAGGGACAGGGACAAAAGAAATTTAAAAGTTGTGCCCAAACTCATGGACTGAAAGGTTGGAATCAATCGGAGGACGAGAGCCTAGAGCCTGTTTATGGGGCGAGTGCAGAAAACGCAGGGTTTGGTTCATATTGTCTATCTGGAGCGGAGGCTTTTGGGACGCTGGCTACTAAAAACAGTGATGAACAAAGCTATGGATCCCAAGTCAGTGCCTAGGTGCGCATTCTTGGAAAGTGATACTTTGATGCTGATGATATCTATACTTTGGTGTTGCGTTAGGTGGGAAAGTCGAAAATGGCTTATCGTGCTTTTCGAGGATGTGGGAAGTTATTGGCGTTTATGGCTCTTGGGTTTCTCTTGGGATTTGAGTTTGGATTGTTAGGTGTTAAACGGAATACACACTTTGCTATAGACTATATAAATGTTTATGTTCGCGCACTGTTGCTCCGCGACGTCTGTGTACGGGATCAAAACAAGATGTAGAATATATCCATCTCGAAGTTAAATTTTTAGTTTCAGATATCCTTGGATTGAGGGCTAAAACAAAACTGCTGGGATTAATGTAATATATATATCATATGATCATGATTGCGGTATGCTATGATCCCCCAAAAGATCAACTTGATTATGATTGATATAGTACCTAAGCATTGACTCCAATAGTTGCGGAATTGGGTCGAAACTCTGTTAAATTTGCCCTTTTAATATACCCTTGTCTGCTTGGTCTCGAGGGAGTCCTAGAATCTATTAATAGAACGACCTGTCCTTAATTCCGTGTTGCGTGTTGACTTTTAGACATGGATGTTACGCCACAGTGGCTGACGAGGAGAAGCGTGTGTGGCGGGGCATTTGTGGAGGACAAGTCTCAACTTCCAGCATGTCAACGGCACTAGGTTACGCATCCTACCAGAGAAGTCGGCCACAACTTCTTCCCACCACATTACCCGTTACTCATATTGTTTAGATCTCATCTCCCTCCGATACCTCTCCTCTAACCTTTCGCATCTCACGCGTCCCATCACTAGACCGCAATTGCTCCCCGCTTGGCACCTTATCCAACTTCAACCTTCGAACGTGTTGGGACCTCGATAAGACACATCCCACATGGTGAACCTGCGAATTCCTCGGACGGCAACTTTTGCCTGGTCGGAACAGTCGGCCCGTCCGTTAATCGCTACTGGTACAGTTGCTGGAGCGGTTGATGCGGATTTTTCCAATGCTACCCACTTGGAGCTATGGGACTTAGATCTTGATAGTGGCGTTAGCGAAGCATCGGAGCTTACTCCAAAAGCCTCAATTGCTACTGATGCAAGGTAGTTCCTTGACTAACGCCTTGGTAGAAGTTAATATGCTAAAGCGACTTTCTGTTTCACTCTAGGTTTCACGATATAGCCTGGGGTAATAGAGGTATTATAGCTGGTGGCTTGGAAAATGGATCACTTGACCTGTGGAAAGCAGAGTCGCTGTTTAGCGGAGAAACGTTAGTTCTCGAATTTTTGATCTCATTATCAAAGCTAATGAATTCCGCCCACTCAATGACTAATCGGACTCGCTATACAGAGGCACCCTTGAATCCCATTCAAAGCATACTGGCCCCATCAAGGCGCTACAATTTAATCCTTTTAAAGACGAGCTACTGCTAACCGCGGGTGTGAAGGGCGAGGTACGCACCTATGCCATCCTTGAATTTATCAGCAATGCTAATTACTCTGTTTAGATTTATGTTTGGGACCTTAACAATACTGCCAATCCGTTTCACCTCGGTACACGCGCTGCTCGCGCCGACGATTTCTCATCCGTTGATTGGAATAAAAAGATACCTCATATTTTGTTATCTGGTGGCAGGAATGGGCTAGTTACTGTATGGGATGTAAAACAGAAAAAGGAATCCCTTACATTAAGCCACTTGGGCAGAAAGGAAGTCAGCGCAGTCGCATGGCATCCTGAAAATGTAGGAAGCACAACGCTTAGAGATAGTAGATTACTGCTGACTAAAGTATAGGCCACCAAACTTCTTACCGCGTTACCTGATGATTCCAATCCAGTCATTATGGTCTGGGATCTTCGAAATGCGAACGCCCCGGAGAGAGTAGGCTACCTTACATCCAGATATTTTTAGGTGGCCACTAACATTCATTCCCCAGACATTAAGTGGCCACGACCAAGGCGTCCTTTCCCTCGATTGGTGTAAGCAAGATCCTGATATCTTGCTCTCTTCTGGAAAAGACAATCGTACTATATGCTGGAATCCGAACTCTGGCGAAGTTTTGGGCGAATTTCCTATTGGAACAAATTGGATGTTCCAGACTCGGTTGAACCCGAAGAATCCAAATATCATGGCCTCCGCATCATTCGACGGCAAGATAAATATCCAGTCTCTGCAGAGCAAAACTCAAGCCTCGAAAGTTGATTCCGTGTCTGGTGCATTGGATGGGGAGGATTTCTTCAACCAAGCAAGCTTCGATCCCCAAGGGCCATCATTTTCTTTGAAACAAGCACCAAGATGGTACAAACGACCAGTCGGGGCATCTTTTGGCTTTGGCGGTAAATTGGTTAGCTTTGGTACACCTGCTGGGCAACAAAAGTCTACTCTCAAGATTACAACATTAGCGGTTGAATCGGATGTACGGGCTGCTACGGATGCCTTCGAAACGGCACTAAAGGATGGGAATTTCGTCACCCTTTGCGACCAGAGAATAGGGGAGCTATCTTCAGATAGCGAAAGGGCTGAATGGACCCTTTTGAAGACTTTGTTTGACGCGTCGCCAAAGAAAAAAATAATCGAGTTTTTGGGTTTCGCTCCTCAACCCTCATCAGAGACATCCAAGGCCGACAACTTATCCGACGAAAAAGCTGCAGAGGCCCAAGTAAACGGTGGATCAAAGGAAAGGCGTCTCTCCGCAATCTTTGGGGGAGGGGATGATGATGCGTTCCTAAGCGAGCTTTCGTCCACAAAAGGCGCCCGCACCAACAATCCCTTTAACATATTTGCAGGAGATGAGTCGGAAGCTGACAAGAATATCACAAGGGCTCTGATTCTCGGTGATTTTGAGCGCGCTGTTGATATTTGCATCGGTGAGGATCGTTTATCGGATGCGTTTATGCTCGCTGTTGCAGGTGGAGAAAACTCGTTGCAAAAAGTCCAGAAAGCATACTTTAGCAAACAGACCAACGCCCCGAACTATATCCGACTTCTAGCGTCTGTGGTAGGGAAAAATCTTTGGGATGTTGTCCACAACGCTGATCTTGCAGACTGGAAAGAAGTACTTTGCGCAATCTGCACATTTGCAGAAGATAAAGAATTTGCAGAGCTTTGTGAAGCCTTGGGTGAGAGACTCGAAGCAGAGCAAAAGGCCAACAGCGAAATACAAAAACGCCACGATGCTGCGACTTGCTACCTCTCGAGCTCGCGACTGGATAGAGTTATCGGCATCTGGATTGAGGAATACAAAGAACACGAAGCTGCTGCTTTGGAGAACCCGACAGAAGGATCTACTTCTTTCAGCATCCATGTGAAATCTATTCAGCAACTGATAGAGAAGGTAACTGTTTTCCGACAAGCAACAAAGTTTATCGATGCAAGTATGACTGCGACGTCCGATTGGAAGCTTGCACCTCTTTACGACATTTACTGTGAATATGCCGATGTTCTAGCGACCCAGGGGCAACTTGAAACTGCAGCCAAGTATCTCAGCTTGGTGCCGACGGGCTATAAGCCAGCGGAAATATCACGAAACCGTGTAAATATTGCTTCTGGACAAGTCGCTGCGAAGAAACCGGTAGTGAACCGCAATGCCCACCAAGGTGTGCCAGCGAGGAATAATGCGAGATCACCCTATCCCGGAGCAGCTCAAGCCCCTCAACCTCAACTAAGTTCTTCGACAATTCCGACTCAGCCCTACCAATCAGCTTATAAACCAACAAACTATGGTGGGCAAGGTTTTGTACCAAAACAAGCACCGCAGACATCATCTAGATACACACCGACCCCGTCAGCTACCCCTCAAGTATACCAACCTCCTGTTAGCGTTGGTCCTCCTATGGCGTCTGTTGGCATGCCTCCAGCATCAACTTTTTCGCAACCCTCTAATGCAAATCCGATTGTGCCCGCCGCACAGCGTAATGATCTATCGGGCTGGAACGACCTTCCCTCGGACTTCGATGCTGTCCGGAAGAAGATGACTCCATCCACCTCGAATGCTGCCGTCTCACCATTCCAGCATACACAAGTAGCAAGTCAATCACCGACATTCAATAGCTTCGCAGGACCCCCAAGGGCTCTGACTCCTAGCACTCCATCTGCACTCCCCCCTCCTCCTAAGGCAGGTCAGCCACAAGCAGCTATGCCACAAATGGCCCCTGGAGCTCCATATCAACCTGACAACTTCGGTAGCCGAGCCCCCAACGCCTATGTTCCCCAGTCGCCGCAGCAAACTTTCTCTGGAACTGGAGCCCCACCGGGTCGTGTGCATACCCCATCATCCTATGCGGCGCCACCAGCTAGTGTATCAACCGGCCCGCCTTCCAATCGTTATACGCCTTCATCTTCTACCCAAAATGCTCCATCCGCAATGCCATCTATGGGTCCGGGACGAGGAATGATGCAGCCCGGTTCCGCCGCATATGCGGCCCCTCCAGCCACACAACTAACGTACAACCAACCTTCCCAGTATGGCTCAGCCCCGCCCCATCAGGCGTCCTCGATGACTGGACCTCCAATGGCTGCGCCTCCAATGACTGGGCCACCGCCTATGGGGCCACCTAGAGGATCTAGTGCAATTGGATCTAGGCCAGGAAGCACAGCGCCGCCTCCACCTAAAGCTTCTACCCCAAAACCAAAGCATCGTAAGTATCACTCCGTCTTTTTCTTGTGGGAAGCGAATCACTAACAAAATTGCAGCCAAGGGAGATCGCACTCACATTCCGGAACACTCGCGACTTCTATTTGAGATTGTCAATGAGCAAATGGACCAGGTTAATGCCAAAGCTCCTGTATGTATAAAACTCTTCTATGATTTCAAAACTCACAATAGCTAATATTTCCACCGACAGGCCGACTACAGAACACAAGTTACACAGTTGGGCAAACGCCTCGACACCTTTTATGACCATCTCAACAACGAAGACTTGTTCTCTCGAGAAACAATTCAAGGCCTGACCGATACCTTTGTCCAAATCAGAAATGGAAATCCTGACGAAGCATTTGCTATTTTTGGGACAGTGCAAACAGAAATTGGCAGCTTTGGGCCTGTATTCAAGAAGTTGATTCAATTGGCCTCATAAGTACGAAGAAGATAAGTAGTAGAGCTATGATATGGTTCTTCGAGATTCCCGAATAAGGTGGGCATTTACGTAAAGAGCGGTAATATTGTTTTGTTTTTTACTTCAAGTCGTTTGAAAACCGCATCTCGTTTTGTTTATTTTCTTGTATACGAGCTTTCCTAGTGGAACGAATTAAAAGAGATCATTTGTTTGCTGGACGAAAAAGAGGAACTAAAAGTATATTTCTCTCTTATATAAGCGTTTGAGGCTAGCGCGCTGTGTCCATACAACCTAAGAATCCCCATTCATGCATACTCGTACCAATATTATTTTCAAGATTTTTCATGGAATTCTACTGCTTGAAAGCAGTTTTTGACTGCGTTACGAGATCTATGGACTCCTTCTGTAAAGGCACTTAGATGGTATATGTAAATTGATAGTCCTAAAAAGATGCGCGACGTTTAACGAGGTAGTCGGAATTTAGATGCCGCTTGGGTTTGTAATCAGATTTCAACGTCAAAAGTGATCGGGTTTAGATCAATCATGTGGCCAACATGTAGTTTTGCATGCAAATGAGCGTTTCGGTTTTTGCGGACTTGATGCCTGGATGATTCGAGTTAGTTAGAAATATTCGACCTTTTCCAATTACTTGCGGTTCCGGTTGTGGGGTCCCATGCAATTCAACACTTCAATCTGCTGTTGGTTGCACCTGCGCAAGGATTACCAGTGCCCCGAGATTTTAATACGTCTTCCGCGTTCGAAGTGCCGACCTCATACATGCCGGGCTACCGAAAGTTACTGAAACACCAAATTTAAACAGATTCTGAGAAACTATAAGTTCGCCTGCCAAGCTTTTTTGAAAAAATATTCGAAACTTGCTTTGCTAATACTATGCATCGATTGCAATATCAAGTCTTGCTTCCCCGCACTCTCCATTGATCCGCCGTTCGCAAGTGTACACTACTGGTGGAATATTTTTCCCTCCCGTCAACTATCTCGGACACCCGGGCACTAGATAGATGCAACTAACCTCTCAAAGTTCCACTTACAACGGTGGATTAAGCTATCTGGTGCAGGGGAAGCTTGGGGAAAAGCTTGAAATCGTCAATTTCTAGCTATACCCCGGAAAATATATCGCCCGATTTAATTAGGCTGTTGGTTCTGTACCATGGTCGTCTCGACAAGGGGGCCAGCAGCAACCTAGCACGTTTTAATTCACGCGCAAAGTGCGCAATGCAGATTCGCAAGGCTTTTCGAAGATGAAACTTATAAAGTCGACATAGTCGAGGAGGCACTGTTCTTGATATCATGATGATTTGCCTATGTAATTTAGACTTTTGAAGTTCTCATAGGATTACCGCTCCAGCCTCCCAAAACGTCATCGAGATGAGAATATCATATCTGTCGAGTATATTCATTGCCGTAGCTGATGGCGCAGTTCTTCCTCGAATCTCGAGCCGAGATTTACCCAAGTTCAACAATGTATTTACGTTGTAAGTACAGTCAGTAAATCCCAGTCTTTTTACGCATTCAAGTAACAGTAGCTTTTGGTATAAAGTGGTGACAGCTATACTACGACTGGATTTAATGTATCCGGCACCCAGCCCAATGTAGCGAATCCGCTAGGCAATCCCGCATTTCCTGGTGTAACAAACAATAACGGCCCGAATTATATATCTTATTTCGTCTCTCAAGACTTCGGCAATATCTTTGACTTTAACTTCGCATACAGCGGCGCTACTACTGACACCAGCATTGTTGCACCAAACGGGAGCCCTCCTTCTTATGTTCAACAGGTCCAGACATTTATCAAATATTATGCGCGTAACTCTACTTCCCCGAAAGCTAGCTGGGAGGACTGCACTACGCTTTTCACACAGTTTTTTGGAATCAATGACATCCAACACGGCGCTTTCATGACCCCGCCTGGTGGGAAAGTCAGTGAGAGCACGCCTTTCAATCCGAATTGGCAGGCGCTAGCGGAGACCGTTGTGAATCGTCAGTTCGAACAAATTAGTCTCCTCCATGATCTCGGGGGACGAAATTTTCTCGTCCTTTCTGTACCGCCTATTTGGAAGACTCCAATGGTGTTAGCATACAATACCACAGTGCAGAAAAACTGGCACAAGGCAGTCACCGTTTTCAACGATGTGCTGGATGCGAAATATAACGAGGTAAAGGACCAACCTAATATGGATGACTCGCAGTTTTGGTATTATGATACCACTGGTATATTCAATCAAGCGATCAATGATCCTACTGCATATGGCGCGCCGAATGCTACATGTTTTAACAGCGATGGTACTAGTTGTTTATGGTGGAATAATTTTCACCCCGGATTGGCAATTCAGACTTTATTAGGAGAAGCTATAGTCAACAAAGTCAACTTGTTTGGCAGAACCCGGCATAATTGTTAACTTGAGCTATTGGATCTGTATCTGCGAAGATGAGCTCTCTTTTTAGCTGTTTTCGTTAAAATCCAAAGCATTATTGTGTTTTAAAAAAGTATTTGCTGAGAAAACAGGCGCGTTTAGTAATAATAAGTCATGTTAGCCACCTTGGGTACTTATCAATTCGAATCAGAAGCTCTCTCTTAAGCATCGATCATTTGCACTGAATTTATGAATATTGAATGTAGTTACGTCGCGTTGCGTTGACGTCATGTCGACGCGGTATATGCTAGCAGCGTATTACGTACCTTGGTTGTAATTGCACGCATGCGAAAGAACCTTAAAGTTATGAACCACGATTTTGGGAGCCTCAACTGCAATTGAACATACTTTGACCAATTATTGAAACTATTCTATATTACTTGAGTTTAGCAAACAGCTATCTCCCACCTCACCGATATTGCGAGCAAGACTGCAAAAATATGTCAGAGATTCCATCCTTGAAGAAAGTCGGCCACACTGAGCCTCCCCAAGCCGACAAATTAATGGATATCAGTCCAGGTGGTGATGCGCCTCAGTATCCACCATATGGAGCGCTCGAAAGTGAAAAGGTTCAACCAGAGAAAGGTCAATTAGGTATAGGATTTATTCGGGGATTCTTGATCAAGAAGTGGCGCTATAATAAAATACTAACCTTTTCGAATCGGTTTATAGGAAATGTGCCATCCGGAACTCCAACCTCTTCTACAATGGCATCGGACTCAAAGGGGTTAAGCACAGGACAGGAGCCCCAAAAGAAAAACCAGGAATCCTAGATGCGAGAGAGCCTGCACGTGGAAAACCTTTCTAGTTGAATTTAAATTCACTGAATTTCTGGAGTCTATGCTTAACTATCTAAGCCTCGGATTTGAAGATATTTAACATTATCAACACTCTCTAACAGTTTGTATATGACAACACAAGGAAATATTGGCATCTCGGCCTTGCATGTGAGAGATAGAACACAAAGGATTGTTTTTACAAACAGGAATTGATGAGATAGAGTAGGAATAGACATGATAGCGAGAGAATAATCCAGATGGCTATGTAGTTCCATGCAATTTTCTTGGCGGCATCGGTTTGCCTATATCTCTGAAAGCTTCGTATCCAATCCCTTCAATCAGCTCCATCTTTCCAGCTGCTGTCTCCTCATTTTCTTTGCGCAACTTTGCTTCGAGCCCATCGAGCCAATCGCCAAGTTGGACTTCCATATACGTGGTAGCCCCGCCGAGTCTGTGGCACAATCGAACCCTCTCCGATCTAGCTTCCTGATCAATTTGTTTGACGGTTATGTTGCAACTGCCGTCTAACTCTAGAAAACGTGTTTTATAGCGGAAAGGGACTAGAATGACAATGGTGTGGAGACGCTTTCCGATTGCCTTATCCCTTCTTTCAATCTCAATTTCGTGGGTGGCGTAAGTTTTGTCTCTGATGATGAAGCTAAGTTTAGTTTCGAACAATGTTTTGAGAACACCGACCCAGTCCCTGAATGCTGTAATCAAGAGATCGGTGGAGACGCCGAAGTAACTGAGCTCCATTGGAAAGAAGATTTGACTGGTTTCGTAGGAGTCGAAATCCTCCTCGAGATACTTGAGTACCTTGTCTGATACAACACGCTTGTCCTGAGGCATCATGGGTAAGATGATTGGAGCGGATCCGATCACACGGTGAAAATTTGGGGGAGATGATTTGCCGTATGCCATCATCTCGTAAACAGCGCTTGGCTCGGCGCCGATATAGCCGAGACGGACTATATTCTGGAAAGCTTTGCAGAATCGGTTGGTGAAGAGATGTGCATTGCTCTTTCCGCAGATTATTTCGACGGTTCGGTTTCTTGCTGGCTTGGTTTCGAAAGGATTTCCGCGGTAGTGGCAATCGAGGAGTAAGACCACGTCCGTAGCTTGCATGAGGCGACAGTGGTGTTTGTTTTCAAATTGAGAAGCTTTTGGATCGATGAGAACATCCTCAAAAAGATGTTTGTAATTGACGAAGACAGGCTGTGGTTCCTCCGAGCAGATGGCAAAGAACTGGTGCTTCAGGGTCTTCGGGATCATTTGGTCATCCTGTGGGTCAGTAAGGGTAGCACCTCTTCCGATGATCTGGCAAATGAGAAGCTTAGGATCATGATCGGAGAGCTGTTCGAACAGCTGGTGAAATACTTGGTTCTCGATTTCCTCTCGGACGAGAATTGTCGCGTCCAATCCGGAAGGGTGCTTGAGGACAAGAGGGTTATCACCTTCGACGATAATATCGATGAAGATAAATGCGTTCGGGAATCGAACGTATCGTTTCATTGTCGTCTTTAGAGCTTGGCAGCTTCTCTCATGGAGACCGGGGCCTGATTTAGACTTGAATCGGATCGAAACTGCGACGATTCTTTTATAGGCCCTCTCAGGCTCATACAAAACATTTCCGAGGTGATCTTGCAAGTTCTGAAGCTTTTGCTCGAACCTCGCCTGTGCTTGGGATGCCATGTTAATTATAACTTGCGTTGGGGGAGACCAGATTGATTTATTTTGAGAAATTGAATTAACAAGAGATAACGAGAGGTTATGGAGTTAAAAATTGTGAACTGCGTCTATATATAGTACATTTTACCCTAGGCCTAACGGAAATTTCCAAAAGAATAGAAAGGCTGAAGACATATTTAAAAACGGCATGAAAGATACACCTTGGGCATAAATAGCGTGTCGGGAACGAGACTAGCGCTGTCGGCGCATAGGAACGTAGGTCGAAACTGGCTGTTTCACAAATGTAGCACTCAATAAGGGCAGTTTAGAGTGTTATCTTTATTCTGAACCTTATATTTTACTATTATGTGCAAGTGTTTAAGTATATATTCAAGAGGACATTCCTTCGAGACTATATCTAAGCTTCGCCTTATTTTTATACTTAGTAAAGATTCACCAACTGCTACTCCATATTTAATCACAAAGTTAAATTCTTAGAAGCTAAATTGCTATACAGCTATAGGAGATATACAATCCCTCTAAATCCTTGCAAATTTTTGGAGAAAATAATATACTGCCCAATAAGCCTCTGCAGCACTCCGCTTATTGCTCTCAAACTATCCCTGAGAGGACAGGGCGTCGGGACAGTGGACACAGTGTGTTGTGTTGGAGCGCAAAATAACACACCCCTTTCCTCATTGGCTATGAGCGACTCAAGCGACGCCGGCTCGAGCTCGAGCTCCAGTTCCCAAGCGCACGCTCACCGGCTGCCAGCACGGAAGACCCAGCACTTGAAGTTATTTGCTCAATTCCTAAACTTCAAGGCCCGTGTGGCCTTTCAGTCGTCATCCGGAGGCGATAACGCCATCGCCACGATGTCCAACCTCCAAGCTCTCTTTGATAGCTTCACGATAATGTACCCATACGGTTCGCTAGCCCTTTACCATTCCTGCAGTGCTTGTGAAAGCTGAATTCTGACATATTCTGATTCTTTTAGGCTGCAATGATAGCTCTTGCGGCTACTGTAATGTCAAAGTCGGCAGTAAGTCAGGATTTCATGATCACAAAACGAGGGGGTACCGATACACGCTGACTTCCACTGAATATAGATAAATCCTATATGATGCTTGCCGGTTTAGATGATATTGATACAGTTCTTGGGATCACCCCCAATGAATATAAGGATTTATTAGACCGCGGGTGGAGAAGATCAGGTAATATTTTATATAAACCAGATATGAAGGGTTCATGTTGTCAGGAATACACAATAAGGTAAAACCCTCGTCGCAATTTCGAAGAGAAGCGGTAGAAATACTTACAAGGTTTATAATAGGCTGGAAGCATCCAAGTTTAAGCCAGTGAGCTTCTCTGGCCTCCAGAATTATAATATTCATCAATTGGCTAGGTTATTTGACTATTAATAACAATAATAGAATAAGAAACAAAGGAAAGCGGCAAATGCCTGGACAAAATACATGGTTGGGATCGATTACAACCGCGAACAAGCTCAGAAATATCCCCTATCTCGGCAGTATGTCGAGGTGTCCCGAGCGTAATATTACATAGACCTGGCTTTAGCTAACGCAATTCTTAGAGAGAAAAAGCGAAAACGAAGAGCCGGGTTTGATTTGTTGGAGAGAGTTCACGAGCCTGAGCACGATACATTGAAGCAGAGAAACCCTTTAGAACCCGCCCACAAACTCGAGATCAGGCTGGAAGAAAACACCTTCACTGAAGAGAAGTACAGGAAAATCGCGCCCACAACTTATCTGAAAATCAACTAATTTTTGTTTGAAATAGGTTTAAACTCTTTGAACATTACCAAAAAGCAATTCATAAGGATGACAATGTTAGCGAGTCGGGGTTCAAACGATTTCTCTGCAATAACCCCTTTAAACCGAGATATTCGGTAGATGACCAGGGTAGGAGAATTGGAGCCTATCATCAATGCTACTATCTTGACGGTAGGTTGGTGGCGATGGCCGTGTTGGATCTATTACCAGACTGTGTGAGCGGAGTGTACTTCGTGTGAGTGAACAAACACCTCATCTATTTCCACGCCAACCAGTAACTTAGATAAATATAAAGGTATCACACCGATTTCTCTCAATGGAATCTAGGAAAATTGAGTGCAATGAGGGAGATTGCGTTAGCAATTGAAGAAGGATATGGCTGGTATTATATGGGTAGGAACAGCCTTGCGACATCGCCCATTTGCTATTCTAACTTTTATCAGGTTATTATATTCACAGCTGCGTCAAGATGAAGTATAAGTGCGAATTTGGACCTGGGCAGGTGCTGGACCCTGAATACTACGACTGGCATTCATTCGACAATGCATTCCGAGCAAAGCTAGATACCTCCCCGTACTACTCTAAGACGCTTGAGGAAAAACTTGCAGCCGGAGAGCCCGACCCAAAAGACGACCCAGAAGAGGATAAAATGCTAGAAGTAATTCGAGCGACACCTGAAAAATGGGAAGGAAACGAAACCGTTTTCACAACTTTTATGTCAGGAGTGATGAAGTTGAAAGAAATTGATCCGATCCTGCACACTACATTAATCCTTGTTGGAAAGCAACCTGGTACCGCAGATGTAAGAGACATAGAATATATATTTCCTCATGCCTCGATATCAAGCTAATCGAAAACTTCGTATTTCCAGATGCTGATGGATTGGGACTCTTCAAAAATCGAAAATCCTGGCAGTACAAAACATAAACTGGCAGAGGTTGTAGCAACCATTGGTCAAGATCTTATGCCAAGGATAATGACTTGTTTAGCATTAAGCCACTGATTCGATATCGAGATCGGCCAGCGAGCCTCTCATGTCTTATCCTCTGACGCTTGATACCGTTAGAGAACTTGTGTATATTTGTTGCATTAGACATAGAATATTTAATCATAAATCGTTGGAAAAGATGCCTTCAAAAGTTTTCTGGTTTTTTACAGTTCCCAATGGAATAAACTTTAGTACCATAAATTCAAAAATAGGTTCCAATTCCACGCAATTCCATCGTGCATCGTTTGTAAAAACCGCCTTTATGTTGCATTTTGTCTTACAACGCACTAGCTATGTGGGATGCAAAGTTTCCAATATCGCGAGGGTTAGGACCCGGATGCTTCATTTGGCATCCAGGTTCATAAATCATAATACATGGAGATATCCGCGAGTATTATAATCTTTTTTGGTATACGTCTCGACGATTTGTCTTTATAAATAGATTCTTAAAGGCCGATAAAAGCCTGTCGTGCTAACCAATCTACATAGCGTTCAAAATTTAAAGATGCCATACCCACAAAGAAATTCGGCTCTTCATTGCTACGAGCAAAACCTTATTCATCTGAGACAAGACTATAAAATTTGAATCATCGTTGGAGCTAGAATCTTGTGTACAGATACCGACAAGAGTGCGCAGAAATTTTCCATTGGTAACTAGAGTCGCCGAATTCATACTACCTGAAAATATTGATAGCTTTCTTCGGCCGCCAAATCTACCCATTCAAAGTTGCTATATCCAAAGCTTCCTCGCTATCAACCGACCGGAATGAGTATGACACCACCCGAAGACCTGACAGATGACGACAGCGAGCACCAAGACATTGATCTAGAAGCAACAGAACAAATCGCAAGAGTTCACGAACTACTTCACATCTCAAAACTCAATCATCCAGGATTCTTCTCTAAAAATAATTCTTATGGGACACCATCGAGGAGCATGTCACCTGCTGATACACCTCCTCCTCGGCGATACTCTCTTGCTTCTAATATCGCTGGCTCGGAATGCAGTACCCCTACGCGATGCTATCGCAGCCCATCATCAGAAATTGAGGGTTCCAAATCGAGTCATCAGATGCCTGAAACGAAGCCACTTAGCCACGAGATTGATCGGAGTGGGCTACCGTCGCATTTATTCAATCTGAACACGTTGGAGACCAACAAAGTATTCGTCAGAGACGAGGCAAGGGAAATCACGCATATATTCGAAATCGAGAAATTCTGCGACTCAAAAAACAGAGACTCGGATCGTGGAGTCTATTATACTAGTTTCGCGGGAAAGCCTGCTGTTCTCAAATTTTTTGGAGATGCACTAGGTTGGAAAGGCACACTGATGTAGGCCATTCATACTTTTCAAAGCCCAACTAGGAAGAAAACTGTTAACACTAAGTATTTTAGGCGAGATCGAGAATGCGAAGCTCGAGAAAGACTTAATGGTACCGGTGTTCTACCAGAAATTTATCTCTCGGGCGAGGTGATTCTTGGTAAGTTCGGAAACAGAACTTGTCGTGGGTACGCAATTGTCATGGAGAGAATCAAGGGCGTGGTGTTATCAAATTTGGAGATGTCGTTAGGTGAAAGACGAGAATTGAGAGTAGCGCTGTTAAAAATAATGACAGTGATAAGACTGCACAATATAGTGCACGGGGAGCCACGACGAAGGAATGTCATCTGGGACCGGGAAAGCCAGCGGGCGGTTTTGCTGGATTGGAAAAAGTGGTGGGAGAACGACTATCAATGGAAACCGCATGAGAAAGAAATCGAGATAATAATGGCCTCTGATAAGAGCATCCACAGGGCATCTTCACGTCATTCGAATAGTAGTCCATAGCATCTCAAGTACTCTTAAAATATCGGCATGATGTTCTTAAAGGGTAGTATACATATTGTATTAATGGTATATACAGCGGCACGGGTTATATTTACAAGTTTCATGCAGTAGGTATTATCTTCCCAGGCGTCATTGATGTGTCTTTTGAGAGAACAACCTCCTTGAGCGGGACGTCGATTCCAGCCTTTTGCATCTCACGGACTTTCTGCAGCTTAAACGGTAGTTTGTGTTTCGAGTCTATCAGTTCTTGTGCGTATTCCGGTGTTAATTTCTTCAATCCAATAACCGGTGGATCTCCCTTCTTCACAAATTCGTAAAGCCCTATCAACCGGCCTCGTTAGCTACTTTCTAACTGGAAATGAAACCCGCATGATTGAAACTTACCAGGCATCTTCGCTGCTGCCAATTTGAACGCGTCTCTTGCAATCTTCTCGTGGATATCTCCCTTAATCTCGAATATCACCTTCATTACACTAACTCTACTCGCCCAATGGTCAAAGCTACCCTTTCCTCCACCCATACGCATTTCGTTTCCTTTCTTCCAGATCGGTATACCAGCATTTATCCGCATAAATAGACGGTAGTTCATCCCACGCAGCCGCCTTCGGATCGTTTCCTCGCCATTTTTCAACTGAGAAGCAGATATACGTCGGTGACGGTCGACCATTCGAAGCCCGAAATCCCCCCAAACAACTGTAGTACCTCGAACCGAGCCTCCGGTAGCGACATGAACCTGACCACGACGGTACCGTCGCGGGTTCACATTCTGGGGCATTAACCAAGTTGCATTGTGCGGGGTTGTAGAGAAGGCTCGAATTGTAGGAGGGGTGGATTGGGGTTTGAGGGAGCGGAAGAGCGTTGAGGTTGATGATGCTAGGACGGACGATGTGGCCGGCTTGGCGAACGCCGGGAGGAGGAGGTTAGAGAAGGGTAGCCAGGCCATCTGCTAAGATCCCCCAGGCCTGTTCTTCAATTGATGTTTTTATGGGGAGGTGCCGTCGAGGTTATCGCATTGTCGCAAAGTTGAAGTCGCGGTTTCGGTGTTCGGCGTCTATGTTTCCTAATCCTTGAGCTCGAAATTTCGATGCGGCGGTACACAACACAAAAAGTACCACAAAGCTATTTTTCCCTTTCGAGGCTACTTATTTGCCCCACAGCGGTCGCAAATATTTTCGCGGCCAAGTGAGGGGTAGAAGAATAGTCATTCTATCTATCATTTTTTAGCTTTATTTGATTTTTCGTCTCTTCAACCCTTCTTCAACAGATTTTCAACTATGAGAATTCGTGTTTTTTTTCATTAATTAAATCATTTAATCATTGATTACATTATAAATATCACATTGGGATATTGAGTATCCCAGTTAAGTCCTTTTCCGTCCCTAACTCCACATCTATAAACCATCTGAGAAATTCTGCTACAACTTGTATCGGTAAAGACATTTTTGATTCAGAAGAATCTATCAGTAACTTCCTATTATCTTCAATGAGTTGGTCGTCCGTAGATTTTGCAATCACACAGGCTCAACAGTCCCGACATATATATTAGTATATCTTGGTTCCGTTCTTCCCGATCAATAGGCAGTGTTTGTATAACGCGTCCAAAATTCGGGTCCCGAAATAACAGCATCATACTTTGCCGCCGTAAGGGGAGTATGGTGCTGCGGAGTTGCGATAGCTTTCGAACCCGGACGCAGCCTCAAGTTTTTTCTGGGTCTTTTTCTGACCTCTAATATGCATCGTGATGGCGAACCAGATAACAATACCGACAACGGCGAAACCGGCAGTGCCAATGGTTGTGTAGAACGAGATTGTCTAAATCAAGAAGATTAGATAAATAATGCATTTTAGAAATATTGGTTGTTCTTACATTTGTTTTGCAGAGCAGCTCGTAGTTGATTGTCTTCTCGAAGTTCTTCTGAACGGCAACAACTGATGGGTCTCCCGAGCAAGCAAAGGTCCAGATATCATTACCAGTCGCCCCGGCTTTAAATGAGCCTGCGCTTGTTGCCCAGATGATCAAGTGGCCGATCGGACTCAGAAGCTTGACATAACTAGTGCCCTTTGCCACATTGTCGGCAGCCTTTCTTCCACAGCAGTAGGCGCATAGGACGGAAAAGTTGAATAATATTGTGATCGCGGCGACGGCAGCCATAACGATTGTCGGCCAAAGCTTAGGATTCGAGCCAAATGGTCCCGTTCCGTTGACTTGTTGGTGTTGGGTAACGATAAATCGATCTAAGGTGTAGGCCATGATTCCACCGACCGCTAGGGAGGATAGTAGGTTGATAACTCGTTCGGTTACCCGCAAACTGAAGACGCGCTTTTGGCTTTTCTAAAACAAAATATAAGGATTAGAACTTGATCGTAAATTCATTACTTTGACGCATCGATGTCCTCCTACTCACAGCCAATTTCTTCGTTAAAGCAGCTACTTTTTCGACATCTTTGATTTCTTGTTTCGGGTCGTAATCGTCTGCAGTGGGATCTTGACCAATTGCATCATATCCAGACATGTTTGATAGCGTTATTCGGCTCTAAAAGCCTTATTGTTCTTTTTGATCGTAGAAAACCGGCCCCGAAATCGAAAGGATAAATTTGACAACAACGACAGATATACGGTGAACAAGTAGAAGGAAGGAAAGGACAAAGCAATACACGAAAACAACTCATCTTTATAGAATGTGTCAAAACTAAAGGCCTCGAAAAACTGAAGAGCCCTGCGGCTGAAAGCTAGTGAAATTCTCAAGGCTACGATACCGAATGCGTGATACTTCTTTCTGTTGCCATAAAAGTGAATTTAATAGTCAAAACGCCACCTACAAGGATCAAAGGTAACTGTTTGTCAGGTGCCGCGATGCAAAACTCAGAATTCTGAGAAAATTGCCAGTGCTTCCAGCCCACCCAGACCAATCAAAGGGGCTAGTTCTCTCTCGGCATAGGCCGAGTTTGGCCGTCGACACTTAATCTGCATACGAAAAATCAAGCATCAGATTCAAAAATTAACAGCAAGTCTGACGATTTCACACATATCGTTGTAGAGCGAGTGCACAGAATAATCTGATTTGAACCGACAAAGGATTCTCTCTAGACTTTGTAGCACTTGCTGTGAATTGAAGCTGTGATATCAAAGATTTGGTTACTCTCGCAAGTCAAGGTAGAAGCCGTCAACCGTCAGAAGGAAGCTTTTTGGGCCCTTTTTTGCCACGTACTCTTGCCAGGCTAGCCTTCAGACTAAAGTAATAAAGTTCATTTGTTCTCAGGTCTGAAAAGAAGACCCACCCAAATCTTCGGCACCCTTCACAAATCATAAAAGCTTTGATCCGAGCAACCGAAAGAAAATTTTGACTGCTTTCTTATCAGAATGCATATTTCTACAAGTCTTCGGGATAACATGCAGATTCAAATACGAAATTATTTCTCACCATTCCGTGAAAAGTCGCTACCATGGGACAAGGTTAACTTTGAGCAAGCCAAGCGCCCGATAAGGCATTTTTCCGTTATCAATTACCCCGTTTACCGAGGGGCTGGACGCCACATTGCAGGTCCTAGCACGATTCTCGATTCCAAATTTTATTCCCGAATCGCGTTCATGCGAAACAACAAATTTTCATTTCTCCCATAGAATATCTTCGAGCCTGGCTGGAGTCATTCGATTGAGGTCCGCCTACGCGTATGCATACGTAAACTCCGGAGATACATGTATACGAAGTTATCGAGCTGAGTAGCTACGAAGTGACTAATGCGGCAACACTCCTCACAAATGTGATATTGTGTACGACCTTGAAATTCGCCCAAGGCTGAAAAGCGAGTGCTTTCTGAATTTAAGACTTCTTTGGTTCTGCACAAGGCGACTTGGCATTTAATTCGCAGCAAAGCGGGCATACTCTTAGCCCACCAATCAGTCGCGAGCATTCGAGCTTTTGCAACATGCAACTCATTCTTGAGGTTGCATCCCCAACCCCTTTGCTTACTTGACCTTCAAACCACTAAAACCTTTTCACGACTTACGATAATAACTACGTATTATCTCAAAAATTTCGAATTCACACACAGGCTTCGCGCAGCGCGGCTGGTTTACGAGACAACACACCAGGGGCATATATCTCGAAATTTAAATTCTCAGAAGAATTTGATTTGTGTTCAATGTCCTTTAAAACAAGCGGAGTGTCACCGTGGATATGCTGCGTTTTAGCTACCTTCACACGCGTGCTCAATACGGGAATGTAGCAAACCAGTTAACGCTATATACTTTAACGTCCACCACGCTATAATACAATAGAATTCCAATTAAATCTGCAATGCAAACAGTTCCTTCCATAACTCTTCGGAAAAGTTTTTATATAGTAGCTGTAGGTCCTCGTCGTAGGGAAATTCCGTTGTTTGATTGTCTTCTAGAGATTCTGGTTTATCCATCGACTCCCGGCAGACTCGATTGGATGCTATATCGTCTTTGATGGTCATGTCTTTCAAACTAGGAAAGGGACTTTCCAAGTCGTCGTTATCGCATGAAAAGTAACCTGAGTCGTCCCAGTCAGTTTTATAAGCCTCTGAACCTTCTTTATCCTCAGATGAGTCTTCAGTTTCCCTGAGCGGACAAGAGAACAATTTGGGTTGTCTACTTTTAGACTTGTTAGTTGCATTGGCCACTTCTGATTTAGTATCGCGGCCTTTAGCACACTCGGGTGTGTCAGAAAATTTGAAGTTTGGCCTGCCCTCGCGGGATTCTTCTGGCTGCTTAGATGGAGTCTTTGGTGGCCTATTCAGGACCGAAGGTCTCCTGAAATTAGGTGGTTTATAGGTTTTAAAAACCTTGGACCATTTTTCTCCGGCAGCCTCTTTGAGAGCTTTTATAACTGAAGGAAACAGTTCTGTTTCTATATGCTTCAAAAGCTCATGCATAACCCAGACAAAGTATCGGATCTCAGTATCATAGTCTAGTAGAAGATTACCGCTCGCGATTCGTCGGAAAAACTGTTTATATCATTATGCACAAGTTAGCCGACAAATCTTTGTAAGTTTTATTGGCATAGTTACTCAGGAATTGGTTTTGCTTCCGGCAGGGACTAGGCGCTGCTTATAGATACCTTGTGAATTTTATCATCTCCAACTTTTGAAGAATCGCTCTGACCAGAGCCCTTGGACTCGTTACACTGCTTAGCTTTCTTAGGCTGTCTAGCAACCAAGTATAAAACGTAGAGTTCCCATTTAGTGCCGACAGTTGCCAATCCGAACACGGTTCGTAACGGCCTGCCAGTAGTGCTTCCGTTAGAAGTCGCTCAAGAAACGTAATCTATGCACTGGTAATATTGAAGCCAATTTTGGTATACTAACCCATTGTTTTTGTCATCGAGGTCAGGGTTTATCGCATCCACAATTCCATGCAAGCACTGCGTCATCCCACGAAGTAGCTGGTCTGTAGCCTCGTTCATGGACCCCTTGGGTACTTTAAGCTCGTGAAGAAGGTATGGAAACAGAATAGTTTCGCGAACTCCGTTTTTCAAGGCCGAGTAACAATTAGCAGCTGGCAACTTTTTCATCCAGAACATTTTATCGAGACCCCAGGTTGCATCAGTATCTAGTTGAAGACCATAGCAAATATCGGGGATGAGCCCTTTCACTCTATGGAGACTCTGGGGTATATATGGATTCAGTCGATCTTGTCGTAAATGGACTTGTGTCCTATACAATCCCATGTAAGCAATTATTAGATTCTACTTTCTCTTTTTCGGCCCCCCCTCCATAAATTTTGAACAAACAATTTGGAAATAATACTTGCATTGTAACGGACTTTGCCAAGTCATAAGAATTTTCGGCTTCTCGGTAGACCCCCCAGCTGGAATTGCCTGTATACGTGAACAACGGCTTCACTCCGTTCAATTCCTGTGAGGAGGTTAGTCTTTTTTAATATATCCCTGAAAAATGTAAGAAAGCGCAGAATAATTGCTTCAACGTGTTACATGAACAGCGACGATTGTTAAGAGAACGAACCTCCACATTCTTGAGAAGATCCTTGCACCAGTTAAAGAAAGAAATCTCCCATTCTTTTTCTAGTAGTGGTTTGATTTGATTCCTTTTTATAAGTTCATTAATCGCTTTCCAAAGAGATTTAGAGACACCCTCTATTTCAGAAGCTGCGGATGAAGGTCCATCAACGTCTTGAAATAAAGCTCGGAACTTTGCACGTCGGAAAGACCGCTCGAGTGATATTATATGGTTGAGTTTTAGTTCTTCGAGTTCGAGATAGTCAAGGATCCAAGTTGTGTTAGATTCAGGCCCATAGAGAAATACTTCCCGGAATATCTTTGTGCTTTCTGCCATCCTCGCTAAAAGGAGAGACTGCTCGAACAAGTTAATTGAGAGACGCGGATAGTAGAATCAAAGTTTGAAAATAGGAATTCAAGTTGTTTGAAAACGATCTGATTGACCGTTGTGAACAAATAAAGGTCCAGGCCTCGAATAGTTGAACACTCGAAAACGATAGTTGATGTATGTTATTTAAACCAAGAGAGGGAAATAATGTAGCGAATAAGCACTAATTCGAAGCTACAGAAATACGATTGTGCAGAAATATGTATAACCCTCGAGGGAACCAAGGGCAGGTTACACAGTTTATCATCCGGCGTGACCGGCGTGACCGCTAGTCATATTAAGTTATCTGAATCTAGACGCACGCTTCCCCAGCCCCAACCACTAGGATCCTGCACAAGAAGCGGCTGTCGCATCACCTTCTGTAAGAGGCAAACTCCAGGCCACCAAAGCCAATATCAGGCTGCGAATAACAAGGTCAGTTCTAAATAAAACCTACATGAATGCACCGTTACAATCCAAACCAGCTTTCGCATCAATTTCAATCATTTTCACTTCGAAAAGAATACAAATATCCTTGCACCCAGTACTGGAAGACTTGTTTTCAAACCTTTGAGCGATGTGAGGAACCATGGTGTCAAAGAGCATACCGCTAACCTTTAAGGATGAGCGATCTTGTATTTCTTTCTTCTAAGAAAATCACGGCCCGTCTACATTTCTCCACGGTGCTTATCACATTTTTCGAAAATCAACGTCGGTAGTATTGAGTGGATTTCTCTGTCTTTTTTTTTTCTCCAGCAGGCCATGGAGAATGGAGGCGGTGCGACGCATCTATGCGGCACAGCGCTTCGGTTTTCCAAACAGCGCTTATGGAGGGACCCCCAAAAAATAGTGGATTAAATGATGCCTGAAAGGGATCAGACAAGTTTCAGCCTCTTATTCCGCCTTGATACATATTAGATTTACTGCTCACAATCTTCGTCAGAAAAATAAGCATGTCCAACTGAATTAATTTTCTTGACTTGACAAGTCGATACTTTACTATGGCATTCATACTTAGGACAAGTTACAATCAACTCTAGTACCTTAACTATTTGCTTTCCTAAAATTAGTACAATAGAATCAATAAAACACGAACAATCCAACGATCCCACTAAATATCCATCTATGACAAGCTTGCCGCACGGTTAAAAGCCCAGAAGGTATCGGCCAACTAGTTTTACCGATTTTATGCTTATTTGATAGATTGCACGATTGCATTGGCTCAATATTTCTTGCCAATTATTTTAATATACTCGAAATATAAATATTTACATTTTTTGCATACCGTCGAAGAAGGAAACCGGAGCGGGCTTCGCCAGTACACTAATATATACAATACCAGGACTCGTTCCCCTCAAGAGGCAGAACAAAACATTCCTTAGCCCCGCAACTATGTCGACAAACGTTTACAAAGTGTTTCCAGCGGTCGTGGGAACGGTGCTCTGGATAGAGGAAGCAGCGGCAACCGGTGCGATACTCAATCCAGAGAATGCAGAGAAGAAGCTGGTAGTAGCGGAGTTGAATGCGCCAGAGTTGGTGAGAATGTTGGTCTGGCACGCACGGCCGAGATATTGAGTGCACGCGCTGAGAGATGCTGAGGGCGAGGTGAAAAGCTGGCCAGAGAAGCCACCGCTTTGCATGATGGTTGGGACATTTGTGAAGACGCAGCCTTCGAAGAGACCTCGACCGGTGGATGTTGTACCTTCGAGAGCGTGTCCGCTATTAGATGCCCAGACGCTGTTGACGGCGTGGAAGAGGGTGTTGCCACTAAGTGCTGGGCTGCGGCCAGAGGTATAGTAGACGTAGTTCTCTATATTATTCTACCAGTTAAAATCCTATAGCAATTTAAAGAGGATCTAGAGTTTTACGTACTGTAAAAGGTAATTTGATCGTTGGAACCAACAAGTTCGAGACCCCAGTAGCTATGTCCATCACAGCTGGCAGAGTAAGAGGTCACACCGTTGATAAAGCTGTTAGAAATGGTGATGTGCTGATTAGAATCCTGACCGAAGCTGTAATGTTGACGTCCGAGGCTTGAGGTCTACCTCAATGAAACCATATCAGTTGAGCTCCTCTATCCATTTTTCAGAATTTAAAGGATTGGCTTACCGTGACATGGTCAATCCAGACCTTGTTGGTTCCGGACAGACTGATAGCATCGCCGCCCCACACGTACTTGGGGTTCAAATTGGTGATAGCAATGTTTTGGATAATAATGTTAGAGACACCAACCAACCTCAATCCCTTTCCGTTGAGGGTAGCCTTGTTTGTTCCGATCAAACTCTTATTAGATTGAACTTGGATACCCTGATATGCGGCAGTATCGATAGTAACGCTAGAAACTGCGTTCGATCCACAGCCATTGAGAGTATTCAAAAGCATCTGTCCACCATTTGCATTGGTGCAAGGATAAGCATTGCAGGCTCCGTACGTAGAAGTACCCTCAGTGCCCGCGAAGTTAAAGGTTCCAGATATAACGATAACTTGTGGAGATGTAGATGTGAGGTAGCTCTTCAACTGAGCAACTGTGCTAGGATAAACTGGGGCTACGGTACCACCACCTGTGACTCCGACTGCGAAGCCAACTGGAGCTCCCTTTACAAGAGTGGAGATACCTGAGGCGCCAGCAGCAGTAGTGGTGGCAGCCTTCGTGGCAGTGGTTGTCGTCTTTGTGGCAGTGGTAGTCGCGCCAGAGCCACCAGCCAAACATTGAGAATAATAGTCGTTTCCGTAGGTGCATGTGCTCCCAGTTGCGCAGCAAGTAGCGCCAGTCCATCCAATGCCACCACATTGTCCACTATCAGCCTATTAGTAATCGTTCTGAGAGCGGGTCTCTAAGTTTATCAATGGAGTGATTTCCATACTATAGAGCGGCGCATGTCGCACGTTCTTGGATAATGGGTGAGGCTAGAGCCCCAATGCCCATAGCGGCGAGAGCAAGTGCTTTAACAGTCATGGTGAACCTTTGGGTATTATTCCAGTATAGGAAACTTCGTCGTTTCTAGGAATGGTGATTATTCTTTGGGTTTCTCTCATTCTCGAGTTGATGAGATCTGTTCTCCTTTTATAAAACCAGAATATGTCATTTTCCCTTTCTGTCCGATCTCTTTACGGAACGACGGCTAGAAGATGCGGTATAGCTTAGCAATATTTTGGTATTTCTTGGCTTCCTTTTTCCTAGCTTGACTGATCTATTCGAAAGATTCCGTTAACATTCGAATATCTCGTGGTCTGATCGAGGAGAGTTCATGTACAGGGTTCAGGGAAGAAACCTAGCCTTGCCAGCGGCATTGCGAACCGTGGTTCCATGTTGACGAACCTGGATTTAAATCAGCCAACCGAATTAGCAAGAAGCAGGCTACGCAGATATTAAAACTTCGCCAACATGACCCTGAATGATTGAGTTCGGCTACTTTCATGTAACCTATCCAAGCTCGGGTTTCTTAGTAAGACTTGGTTTTCGGAAACTACGAATATCTTAATATCTTATTACATTTCGGCTAATGCAATGTCTTCCTTTGCCTTCCTGTCATTTTCCTCGACTATTTTCTTCTGCATCTCCAGAAATATCTTAAGCTTATCATCTGAATGCTTTCACTTTATAACGTTAGCTCGAATACTGAAAGATTTTTGCAATATGCAGGGCTACCTACAGTCGGAATTGCTATCCCTGGCAGGTGCAAGACGTAATCTACCACCATCTAAATTTTTGGGCGACAACCAGCTTCAGTAAACCCGGCTAGAATTTCAGCGTGATCGAAAGATCGGACGGCCTATGTCGACAGAAACCTGGTTGGAGAGGACTGGGCGAATTCCTACAAAACAATGAGGTTAAAAATTTAAGCCGAGGAAGCAAAATCTAGAAATTGGGGTGCATATACGCTGCATCTAACATCCTGTGCCCCGCAGTCATTTTAGGCCGACTTCTGGAATCCACAGAAGCGGGTTCGTTTGAGAGTGTTGTATTTAACCATTCGCTTTCATTGTGGTTGATTTCGATGGGTCATCTTTGATGGTGCGGCTTCAGGCGCCTTGCCAGGAACTTTCCGAAACAGGCTAAAGTTCAGTACGGCGCGGTGATGCTCCAAATATATAACGCCCACCTCTAAGTGGGTCCACGGCGAGACGTGCTCCGAGGGAATGTTTGAGTAACACAACCACGATCGCCAAAGCGAGTACCTCGACCTCCTTAGTTAGGTTTATATATTCGTACATTCTAAAGTTATACATCTATGGTCATGCTTTTCAAGCGGGAACTGCTACCATGGTTCCTATCCCGGTAATCCGAGTCATGACTTCAGCCTGTTATCACTTAAGCAAAATCCTTATAATCGGAAAACTCCAAACTCATTTTCAGCTACATAAGCTATTATAGATTCTCGGAATATAGAAGGTGAGATTTAGGCTCATATCGTGTTGGGGCAGATCTTGGCATTACATTTGACTGGTACCTCACCAGCATGCGCATAATCATTCTCCGAAGCTGCTATTCGGAGATCACTCTGGGCTAATCCTATGAGAAAACTAAGGACCTACTTTACACATTGTAAACATAGCTTGCGGGTACATTGCACGATTCAGTACAAAGAATAGGCTGATTTATTATTCGCAAGCATCGAATTGCGTCCTGAATTAAATCTTTCCTTCGGTTTCGTCAATGTATCGTGCTTCTGCACCATTAATCGCAATCATGTTGCTCTTCGCCTTATTCATCGTCTCCTCCCATTCATCGAATGGGACGGAGTCATATACAATACCGCCGCCTGTGAAGCCATTAGTATCATTTTCACGGGGAAAAAAAAGTAGTCCTCCACCAATAAGAGGGGCCGAAAACGTACCAGCTTGGAGATAAGCAACACCATCCTTCACAGTCATGGTTCTCAATGCGATACAGGTATCCATATGATCATCGTACCCCCAGTACCCAACAGCGCCGCCATAGACTCCCCGCTTCTCTCCTTCGCATTCCGCAATCAGCTCCATAGCTCGAACCTTCGGAGCTCCGCTGACCGTTCCGGCTGGGAAGATGCTTCTGAACGCATCGAAACGAGTCTTATCCTTCGCGAGAATCCCGCTAACCTGGGAGACCAGATGCATGACGTGCGAAAAACGCTCAACGTTCATCAGGTGGTCTACCTTGACGGTTAAGGGATCGCAAACGCGGTTTACATCGTTACGAGCGAGATCGACGAGCATGACGTGTTCGGCGCGGTCTTTGATGGAAGCTGAAAGACGAGCAGCGTTGGCGGCATCCTCTTCTTCAGTTTCTCCTCGCGGTAGAGTGCCTGCGATCGGGTGGGTAACTATCTTAGAGTTCGTCGCCTTGACAAGCAACTCGGGTGATGCACCGACCAGGGAGAAGTCAGCACAATCAACGTAGAAGAGATACGGAGAAGGATTGACAGTTCGAAGGTGACGGTAGATGTTGAACGGATGGAGGGTCGTCGGACGGGCGAAACGTTGGGATGGGACAGCTTGAATAATGTCTCCTTTGACAATATGTTCTTTGAGCTTGTAGACATGAGCTTCGTATCCGGATTGACCGATATTCGAAGTGTATTGCTGATTCAAAACGATTGGAGGTTGGACTGGAAGTGGAACAGAAGGCTCGACGATTATGTTTACGGTTTGCGTGAGGTTTTCGAGAGCTGTTTCGTACAAGGCCTTCAACTCGGACTCTGAGGGTGATGGTGTGGCAAGGTGTAGGTGAGTGATCACTTGAACTTTTTGGAAGAAGTGATCAAATCCGACAATTGTATCAAAGAGCATGAAGAGTGCCTCTGGAACATGAAGAATATCCTTGAGAGGTCGGGCAGTTTTAGGTTCGAAGTATTTGACACAGTCGTAGGCGACATAGCCGATTGCTCCACCAGAGAGAGGAGGCAATTTCATGCCAGGAATCTTGGCTATTCGGTACTGATCCAATTCATCCTGGAGAACAGTAAGAGGATCGACTTCAGGTCCATGGCCAGGTCCGGTCTTGATGATTTTTCGAGGTTCTATCAGTGTATATTAGCCACTGCGTGCAGCACCGCCCCGAAGGTTGCATACCAGTCCCAAGAAAGCTGTATCGTCCAATGGACCCCGTGTTTGGAGCAGACTCAAACAAGAAGGAATTTGCAGGCTTGGTTCTATAAGTAGATATACGTTAATTGGGTCTTGTCCAATTCTCTCGGAGCACCTTTGTTGCTATACTTGTGCGTGAGCTTCAGGTACGCTCCAGATGGTGTTATAAGGTCAGCTGGTATCGAGGTACTCAGCGGATAAACGTTTGGAGCGTTCTCCTTTTCAGCATTGGCTTTGACGAGCTCTGAAAGCGTCTCAAAAGACGGCTCGACTTTGATCTGCCAGGTACGAGATTGGCTTTGAGTCAGCATTTTCACGGCATTAGGGAATGAGATGAGGTTGATGATGAATGGTGATGTTGGCAATGTTGGTGTGGTGGTGTGTCGTACCTTCATTGTGTCGATTAAATTTTTGAATTCTATAGATATAACAGTAGTGCCGTGTAAAGTAGCGTACTGCGCCTGTGCTGACTGCTGTGCTGCGCTCCTATCGCAGAACCGAATGCGAATCGAAAGAAGTCCAAGTTGGTCGACATGTTTCCAAACAAACTGACGAAGTGTCGTCTGTTCAAAATGAGTCGCTTCGGACCTGCTGAGCCGGCCGAAAGTTTATCCCATCTTTAGGCTACTGACAGGGGTCTCCCGAGGCCCTGTGCTCCATCGCTCTCGGCACAGGGCTTCGGGCGCTCCCACCGAGTACCGAAGCCGGACTTCCAAGACAAGGAAGCATGATCTCGTTTGCCTCTGCGCAACGCTGAATAGAAGCACGCGTGCTTGACGTGCATTTCGTGTTCACACAAAACTTCAATTAATACACTCTACCATCAAACATCCCTGTGCATGTAAAGATACCTGTCGACACAGTTTTTATTTGGGAGTTGCATAGGTCACAATTATATGCGATGGCAGGATCGGAAAGGATATCCCAGCCTCAAGTCCATCGACGTATAATCTCGATACTATCCTCATGACATTCATTATTTGCATTTATTCCTCCGCACAGAGTTGGCCTCAAGACTTAGCCAGGATCCGGACATCCTACCAAGAATATACCAATGGCTTGGTTTACTCGATGAGACATCTTCTGAAGTAGCTAACTCATCGGCCCCGTCTGCCCACGGAGAGAACTGAGGGGTGATCGTTGGCGCACCTACGATATCTATCACCTTTGAATGTTCAAAATATCCAGTGCCATACCTAGAATCCCAAGAATAGAAAGTAGGCACCTTCGAAGATGGACCAACTATCTTCTGAAATCTTGCTCCAAATCCTCGGTGACCCTTGCCTCTCAGATAGAGACCTCGCATCCGCTCAACAAACCTGCAAGCGGTTCAACGACATTCTCCAGCATTACATTTACCCAGAGCGAACTTTTACCTTGACAATCGACTCTCCCGAATTCTCCTGTTGGAAACTAGCCAGGGCCATCCTCGAACGGCCCTCTCTTGGAGAACAGTTCAGAAGCATCAAATTCGAATTCAAACGACGCGACGCCTACGATAAGAAGACCTGGTTTGGTGCATGGGAATGGCAGGAACAAGAGCTAGACCAAATAAACGGGATACACCGACAATGGCGAGAAATATTTCCAGCTCTCTGCCTAGAGGTTATCCGAGCGGGTATAAATTCTGAGGCACTTCTGCCGCTCTTGCTTTGCCTCATACCAAACCTGAAATCTTTAGATCTTAGGAACGTCGAGTCCCAGGTTGTTGTTATATGGGACGATTATGATAGCGATGAAAGCGAGGATTCGGGCTTCGACCTCAGTGTCCAGGCAATCGGGGGCGATCCAGATTATCATGATCACAAATTGAAACCAAACCAGTATCATAAATTCCCCTCCGCCAATCAAGCCAACCGCATGGATCGTTTGTGGTTTTGGAGAATGATAGAAGAAGCAAGGACAACTCGGAACTGGCCGCCAGGACTTATCAATCTGGAGTCTCTAGCTGTCGAGGGAGAGTGGTGCCTGCTTAACTGTTACACGGCTTTGCATCTGCCCCGCATGGTAGTCGTTCGGTTCGAGTCCGATAGGGGGTCACCGAAGATATGCCGAGATATGGTGTCGTTCCAAAGGTCAAATCAACGGTAAAGCGTCTAGAAATAAAGGCTGGCTGTGCAAGATTTCACTGCTTTAGGATATTAGCGAAAACAACAAGTATTCTCGAATATGTCAGTATAACACGAACTTCCATGGATGCTATGAGATCTGGGGTGACGAGAGCGATTACGGCGACGATAAGGAATCTTTTGACGGAGGTCGTGCTCTGGCGAAGAGTTTCTTAAAACACAATCCCGAAACTCTCAAACCTGCAAATATCCTCCTCAACGGTATTGCGCCAAATGAGGCTGGTGAGTGGAACCCCGGGGCATAATTTAATAGAAGAATAGAAAGGATTTGGCCTTTGAAAGGGTAGAAACTTTCAACGGGTTTGAAATTTCTAATGATGAACATCTTATATCTTTAACTGCGCCGTCATAAGCAAAATTATAATATATGTTTCTACTAGACTCTTGAATCCACAACTGCCAGAAAATGCCCACTATATATCCCTCAAACTTTTATTACTTAGTCTTCAATTCAATTTAAACCGCAATAGCACCTCTCCCACCAATTTCCTTCATCCTCTTCATCGACCGTTCTCCAACTTCTACCTTTGGCAACTCCTTCCCCTTCTTGCCCTGTGGACCCTCCAAGAATCCAATTTGCACCAAATACGCCAAGTAAACTCCCATTAACCCCTCATCGACTCCACTTCCTTCCATCCACTTCTTGTCATATCTCTCCAAAGCCCTCCTCGCATTTGCATCATCCAACTCTGGTGCCTTGGTACTCTGTGGCAGATTATCACACACAAAATGCAATAGCGGATACAGAGCGTTATCCTTGCTAATCTCCGTGACATGTTTTTCAAGCGCGATGCGCCAGGGAATGTAATCCACACGGTTAACATTATACCCATACACGCTCAATGTTGACAGGAACTCGTTGAAACGGAGACGTGGGTGTGAGGTAACCTGTGCGACTGCGAGAGGGGTACCAGGTGGAAAAAATGCCGAAGCCACGACTACGCGAGCAACGTGGTCGACTGGTACCATGTTTACCGTATTGTGGATATCTGGGGTTTGACCGAGTTGGATGCAACCCTTCATCATACGAACTAAAAAGTCGTCCGTGTTTGTTACTACAAGGTAAAGTTAGCTTCTACTCCTAGGTTATAGCATAGAAGGATGGAAAAATATACCTCCTGTCACGGTATCACCAGTAATGTAACCTGGTCGAACAATTGTGCCCTTCAAGCCCCTCTTACCAGCTTCTCGAGTGAGATACTCGCCCACCCATTTACTCTGTCCATACCCATTTCCCAAGCCAGTGGCTGAACCTTCGAGATCATCCTCCTCTGGAACACCAACACCGCCCTGCTCTAAAATAGTATCCGAGAGCGCAACGTAGTGGTCGTTATCCAAAACTGAGGTTGAAGAGACGAATGCGAAGCTCTTGGGCTTCCCTGTGGCGCACAAATTTATAGCAGCGAGCGTTCCAATGACGTTTGGAGCACGTAGAGTAGTGTAAGGGTATACCCAGTGCACCTGAGCACCATTATGGATCACAATCTCTGTCTCAGCAGCAATTTGCTTCCATGTGGATTCGTCCATACCCAGATTTTCCCTGCCCAAATCACCAACAACAGGTATAATGCGGTCGGTCCAGGAATCAGACCACGTATTATAAGCTTCGCAACTAGCCTTAATCCTCTCAAAGCCCTTCTCAACAGTTTCAGCTCTAACATGAGCGTATACCTTGACCTTTGGTTTCTCTCGGTTTAGCAACTCTCTCAGCAAGAAAGCTCCGAGGAAGCCAGTACACCCGGTTAGGAAAACATTAGATTCCTTAGATTCATCGGTCTCCGAAGCCGCATCAAACTTGGCAGGTAGTTTGTTGGCAAGTTCTCTTGCATCCTTAGCATACTCGGATTCTTGATCTCCAGCAACATCTTGCTCCGGCGAGGACTGCAATCCAATTTCAACACTCTGGCTGATGCGCTCGACTTCCGCTGCTAGGCCACCTAGAGTGGGCTGCTTGAAGACTAATCCTAATGGTATCTCTGCAGCAAATCGATTTCTGACTTCGAATATCATTCGTGTCGCCAAGATCGAATGGCCACCTAAATCGAAGAAGCCGTCATTAAGCTGGATCTTCTCAGTAACCATCGGGAGCAACGATTTCCAGATATCTCGCAGGGCTCTAGCAGTAGGTGACCACTCGACATCATATGACTCCATGGGCTCGCCAACAGTCGACGTAAGTCTTCTTCTTCGTCCACTCGTTGCGGCGGCAATCACAGCGGTATCAGGGAAAGGCAATGCCGGCTTGTCAACTTTGCCGTTCGGGTTTAGCGGCATCCGAGCCATAGGTACAACCACTGTGGGCACAGCGTATGCTGGTAACTTCGTACCAAGATACTTCTTGATATCTTGAATCAACTTTCGATACCTTCTCAGTCTGCGAATGATATCAGTATCCACGTCTTCATCTCCATCTACAGCAGTCTCATCAGCGCTCTCCATAGCATCCAATTCATCATTCTGTAGTGGAACGATGTACGAGACCAATGTCGGTTCCTCGTCCTTATCACGCTTGACGAGAGTAACATTCTCTCTCACAAGCGGGTGCTGGGAAAGATGTGTATCGATCTCGCCGAGCTCGATTCTGAATCCTCGAATCTTGACTTGATCATCCGCTCTGCCCGAGCATTCCACATCACCGCTAGGTGTATATCTTCCTAGATCACCGCTTCTATACAACCGATCCCTAGGTCCCATGTAAAAGTCTCTCCAAGGTTCATTTCCGCCAGTCTCTTGTTCTTTCCATTGGTCTTCCGGCACAAACCAGTTTTTCACAAATTTTTGTTGGGTAAGATCTGGTAACTGCAAGTATCCTTCTGCCAAACCGGCGGCTCTCACATATAGCTCGCCAATCTCACCCACACCACAAATCTGAGTTCGATCATGTCTGTTGACAACCAGAAGTTGCACGTCCAGCATGCCCTTGCCGGCAGCAATGACATCTTTTTGCGACTGACTAAACGTTGAGTCTTTCGCCAAAGAGGGAATCTCAAGATATGACACAGCGCGTTGTGTCTCCGTTGTACCGTACATGTTGACAACATTTACGTTTCTCGCCAAAGTCTGAAGACGGAGGCAATCGCGCTTGGTCAGAATGTCTCCCACAAAGAATGCGTGATGTAGGGATGGGATTTCAGCTGTCGCTTGTGCGCTCAATAATTGACCCATAGCCGGTGTTAAATGTGTGACGGTGCATTTATTCTCCGCCATCCATTCTGCCAGCCGACCTGGTGTCCCAATGTCGTTCATAGTTGGGACATATAATCTTGCGCCGAGGAAGAGAGGAGTAAACATGTCTCGCTGAATAGGATCATGAGCGATACCACTTAACATTGTGAAGCGATCATTCTCCGATAGACCAAACGTTTCCGCCATCCAGGGGAAGTAATATGTAAGAGAGAAATGACGACCACGGACGCCTTTGGGAATGCCCTCGGATCCTGAAGTGAAGGAAAGGGTAGGATTGCTGTCTGGACCAACAATTACGCCAGGGCTTTGAGCTTTGAGCTCAGCTTGAGGAGCTAAAACGTCGACGCCGTCATCACCTTTACCGCCCAATAGAGTGCCATCCGCTTGAATCGCAAGAGCCGGGACTCGAGCCACCAATGAGAGTTCATCTTCAATGTACTTGAGGACTGTCGGAGACAATGTTCCTGCCTTTTCGATAACGACTAGAGCCTTTGGTTTGGCTACGCTAAGGTAGATGTTTTGTCGATTAGGTGGGTACTGCGGGTCGATCACCGAGAATGTTCCACCAGCTTTAAGAACACCAAATACAGCGACCACTAAATCCACCCCTCTATACGCATATACCATAACAACATCACCAAGTCTGATGCCTGATTTGATGAGATGATGTGCTAGAATATTCGAGGCTTCGTCAATTTGTCGGTATGTGAATAACCGTTCTACTGAATCGGACTCTGTAAAATCCGGTGTTTCCACCACGCATGGTCTATCAGGGTGCTTCTTCGCATTTGCAGCGAAGATATCATGAATGGCACCACGGAAGGAACTCCAGTTTAGATTCTTCTTGGGATCCGGAAGTATTTCCTTTTGAGCTGGAGTGATCAAAGAGATCGCACCAACCGCCACAGATGGATTCGCAGCGCCGATCTTGACAATTTGCAGGAGTTGGTCAATCATTGTTGCTATTCTGGCTGAACTGAATACCAACTGATTGTAATGAGCGGAAAGTGTGATGTCTGGTATTAACGCCGAGGATCTCAAAGATGTAGCCTGTGCCAGTGGCTTGAGCTCGACGTAAATATTAAGGTCTGTGTTGAGTTCATTGGAGGCGAGGAACTGCTTTGACGGTGCATCCGGGGCGTGGTATAGGGAAAGACGGAATAATGATGGTGGTGTCTTGGATTTAGATTTCTTTTGGAGGTATGATAAGAGAGCAGAGAAGGGGACTGCATCAGCGGCACCGACTTGTTCGGCCTATTCAAATATCATGACTCAGTTCACAATCGATCAAAGAAGTATATGATATATTTAGTAGGTACCTTTTGAACAGCTCCCAGCACCGAGATAAAATCCGTCTGTCCAGTGATTGGTAGCCGAAGGACGTATGGTTCTTTGGTCTCGGCACTTGTCGCAAGACTTATGTCTTCATCTCCAGTAATTCTAAACGCCAAGATAGCGAAAGCTGCCAGCAAGATTGTGAATGGCGAGGCATGATTGGAGCCATCTGTGATTGCCAATTGCAATAGGGAGAAACGGGTACTCTCCGGTAGCGTGATCGAGTGTACGGCTTCAACAACCCTCGATTCGGCGGGCTTGGGATAGTCTGCAACAGATGTGAGGGACGCGGTGGTGAGGTTCTTGAGCCGATCCGCCCAGCGCTCGAGGCGGGGTTCGATATTTTCGCTGGTAACTTGCACGGAAGCCATCTCGAAGTAGTCAATTGATCGGTATGATCAATCGAGAGTCGATAGGTACTCGAGTTTCGTAATTTAAAGGACCATTGGCTGGAAGAGATGCGTCATACGGCTGGTTCTTATTAAAATTGTACCGCCGGCATCGGTTGCCCCACCACGCAAGTCGTCCGATGTCTCAAGAGTGTTCCCAACACACCTGCTCAGCGTCGGCTTCGTTTGTGTTACACCAACCTCTTCTTTGAACCTCACTCGATGTAGGTAATTACATTCTTGCTTGTCATAATACTCATGTCACCCACACAATAGCTCATGAACGGAGGAGAAAATATTCGCTTCATACTCAAGAATTCCGAATATTTCAACTATCACCATTAATGATTAATTATAAATCAAAACGCCAGCGATACGCGCTAAAGGATAACTGGATATTATTTACAATCGTTCAAGCAAGGGGGTACTACCACCCAATTACGCTCCAAAGCGTCTATTCCGTTTAGAAAGATCCAACAAGCTTTTCAAGAAAGTCGACTGCTTCATAGCAGGCCAATTTTCCTGCACAATGGCAAATTCCGCATGATGAGACTCCCAGAGTGCGAACCCACTCAACCGGTTCTCGCCACTGGTTCTCAATATGGCGTCGATTTGTGGAAGCCCCAATTGAGCCGAATAAGTCTGACGAGTGATGTCTGCTTCAGTCACTTTTGCGACGGCCTCATCAATGGAAAGACATTCCTGCTCCATCTTCGCCTGAACAGCCAACTTAGCAGCTCTCGTAACTTCAGAGCGACCACCGTAGCCGAGAGCAATCTGAAAATTAAACCTGGTATTATTCGCCGTAGCAGTCTCTGCCTTGGTAATAATATCATTCAGATGATCGGGCAGGATTGACCGATCCCCAATCACTCGGAACCTAACCTCAGGGATTAAGAAAGGCGCGTCGCCCATCAGCATCTCGCGAATGTAGTCCGCCATCATAGAGAATAACGGATTAAGCTCTTGCGGTCCTCTCTTCAGATTGTCGTCCGATAGTGCCCAAACTGTCAAGTTTTGAATGCCTGCACTGAATGCCCATGACATAACTTGGAGCAATTTTTGAGCACCGACTTGATGACCAGCTAGGACACTATCTAAACCCCGTCTTTTGGAATAACGGCGGTTGCCATCCATGATAATACCCAGATGCCGTGGTGGATGTCCAGGACTACGTAAGAGCTTTCCACGATAGTAAGAACACTTGACCAACTCCACGGCATCCTCCCGAAATCCAGGGATTGAGGGCATTGGTCTTTGGTCGATATCCATCCTCGGTAGATGGGCTTCCATATCTGCAAAGCGTCTGATAGCCTGTCCAGGCAAGCCGATCGGAATCTTTTCGTTTCCGAATATTTCGCGGTACAAGTCGATTGGAACATTGGCCATACGGGGATTTCCAGCGACCAGAATCTCCAAGGCGCCGTCGAAGGTTAATTCAGAAGGGCAAACGCTGTAATGAAAATAGGAAAGGAACCAATGTATTTTTCGAATATTCCACCACAAGAAACGTTGAATGAATCCTTTATCGGTCGAATGGTATGTTAAAACATCTTCTGATAGATGTCGAACGAATTTTCGAAGAAGAATCCATTTGATCGTTATGATGGGTTGTCGCAGAAATTTACTATAGCCCTGTTTCTTAGCTTCTGCACGGAGGTTACACAGCTCAGCACCTATCCGATGTAATCGTATGGGTACATCAGTATCCATCGGAAGTCGATTGCCCAAATAGTCTTCGATCTCTGCGATGGTGTTTGGAACCTTCCGTCCTACATCATTGGGATCCAATTTGTCCGCCATGCTCATCACACCTTTAACAATTCCATCCACCTCCTCTGCTGTAACGCAGCCTAAGTGTTCGTGCGCTTTCACCAACCCGTATGCAAATGTGGCGAAGACGAGGACATTTGTTTCAAAAACAAAGATTGGAATGTTACAGTGGAGCTTCTGCAACCATTTGATAACTTGTTGACGCTCGGTACTGCTAGATCGGATCATGATATAGATGAACGTGAGCGTACGTATGATACGTCTCCAAGGATCTGATTTATATGTGCTGTGGGCTTTTAATACCTTTCCCATTTCTGGGTGTGATAACTGGAGTGCGGAAGCAATAAAAACGGCGGAAAGCATAACGTCCCCTCGATCGAAAAGAGAGTGTAGCTCTTCGAAGGATGGATATTTGTTCCGCCATATCAGTTGGGTTGATTTAACGACACTCCATTGTTGTGAAATCTGAGCTCTGTAGTATATAGTGGTGATAATAGTACAAATTGAAAAAACCAGCCCGCTGGTTTCTAGGAGAAGATTTTGAACCATGTTATCAAGTTGGGGAATGATGAAGAGCAATATTTCCCTCAGTTGCCGGTGGATCACTCGATTATATATTCCCACTGGTACAATTGTTGTATGAGGAGCAATTAGCACATGGCTACCCCGTCTTGGTTCATTCCTCCACTCTGACTGAGCGAATAAAGAGATATACATGGCCAAGTCACCTAGTTCGCATTCAACCTTTCCTAATTCTTGGAAGACCTCAACATATATTAATATTAGACCCTAGACTATAGAGTCCTTAGTCTTGGAACGTGGCTGGGGCCTGCAGAACCTCTGTTACAGCCTGCTATATCTAGGGTTCGGTATACATTTCTAGTGGAAGCTACTCAGTGGTCTGATCATGAAGGCTCCAAACTCGGAGACCCCTCTCGCTTATGTCAGAAACTGATCTGACCACAGCAAGTTATGTCGTAAGCCACTCGGGATTCCAGCCTGGGTTACTAATCAGAATTTGCGAACCCCTGGCGACACCTATAATTCTAATTTAGAGCTGCTACTCACAATCCGTAGATTTTTTATTCAGGCCTCTCGTCTGCGAACCTAAAATCCAAAACCTCGGTAATAGCTAGCTTGTTCCATCATTCGAGGCTACCCGTCCATTCCTCTTCAGTGACTAGCGAGCTGGAGTAGGCCCTACTTAAATTTTTCTAGCTATCACTGATATCAAACAAAGCTTGAAGAGTGCCTGAACCGGGCCGCGATCCCACCCTGGCAACCGAATCCCGCACCGGCTCGGTTCAGATAGCAACGGAAAACTGCAGCTGCGGGTCCCCCCTGCATTGCGAAGGAAAGTTTGTTGCAACTACAGAGGGTGACACAGAGCAATCCTCAGACCCGAGGTACCCGGCTGAGGGTCTTTAATCTATCCCTTTGCAACGTTGCAAGCTATCTTCCAGCTTCTAGACATTCAATACCTACGATTCTACCCTTTCGTAAATATCTCTTTTGAATTTTACGTTCCATTGTTAAGTACTTAGTTCACCAATGCATTGCAATCGCAACATGGAATCAATCGGGTCAAGCTGAAGGAAACCACTCTGATACATTGTTGTCGGACAGCTTACACCATAACGACAATAAAAGATTTACTAATATATATTTGGAGCCTCTCCTGATACCAGTCATTAAATTTTTAGAATTTCAATATAATAATTAGTATTAAAGGTGTATTAAATTAAACTAGTCTTGTAAACCAGGTACTGATAGTAATAACATCTAAAATATCATTCTTCGTACATGAGGTAAAGTAAGTGCATACCCATATTTTTGTTTCTTTTCTGATTTATTTTGCTATACCACGCCAGATGCTTGCTACGGAGTCCAGAATGCTTTGGCCGCTGCCAAATATATATGTTTTACTTTGACCAACTATAGTAGTCAAAATACGTCGGCAGCGTTAGGCTGTCGCAACCTCTTCACGCCCCGCGGAATCGGCAGATCATTTGGACCAACAGGATCAGATGTATCTAAGTGCACTAGCTTCCCGTTTGGCAAATGGTGCAACCATACATCTGTCTGTTTCGCCACGCAAGACACCTCCGTCGAAAACTCCCCATAGGTGAACAAGCTGTCATCCAGAATGGCGCCCGTAGTCGGCAAGAGATTCAACCCCGAAACGTACCATTTATTCGACGGGATAATGTTAAAATAGTGATTTGGCTCGGGTAGGAAAATCGCGATTGGTGATATCTCCTCATTTGAGAGCGTCTCTGAGGCCGATGGCCTGACCTGCGCACCAATGCCAACGAATATTCGTTCTATTAATATTCATTTATGCTGTCAGGATTCCAAAATACGTAAAAAAAACAAGTCTCGCATTGTAAGATATAACCATGGAGGGTTTTCTTTTGTCATACCGTTGGACGGGAACGTAAAATCGGTCCCTGTAATAACACTAAACCCTTCGCGGGGCACAGCAAAACCAGCATCGGCCAGCACCAACTTCGGTAATCCGTCGTCCACCACCAATTTTACCACTTGGCCGTTAACACCAGCGGTCAAATCCGTGAGCTCCACGGGTATATAATCCTTCACATTGACTGGAGAGTCCGACCTTCGCCTCGTTCCTAATGTGCCGCAGATAGCGTAATAGCTTCCCGAAAATCTAAACTGGTAAGTGTTGTCCTGCTGTATCAGGGCATTGGTGCTGAAGGCTGTGCTGAAAAGGTCCTTCTGGGGCGCGTTCGAGATTCGCGGCTTCACACCGAAAAGTGTGTAGCATTGGTTCGTATGGGAGATATTTTTTACAGTTATTTGGTGGAAATATTGGCGACGGGGATTCCGATGGGAGAGTGCGCGTGCGCCAGCAGTCACAAGCTCGCCGCCTGGTGTTGACTGAGCGATCGCGAGGGCCGAATTCGAAGTCTCGGTTGTTTGGTTTACCATTTTGAACGGTCTTAGTGCAGCAGATTCATGAAGGAAGTGGAAATAAAATTACGACATTCATGGAGTCGAGCAAAGTACAATCGCTATTCCTGCACTGTAAAAGTAACCGGGAACTAGTAGCCAAGTCAGATTCATTTTAAATATAAAGGGAGTGTCTCAATTAATTGCTCGTTATACACAATTCTCGTTTCAGCCGCAGGATATTAAATACACCAACAGAAGGCTCGCCAACTATGATGAGGGGCGCACTGCGGCGCAGAATATGCAGAAACACGCAAGGAAAGGAACAAAACAAAACTCAGAAAAAACAACAGCAATGGTAAAAGAATGTTCTCATCATCTCCGTGGCCCTGCTTTCCATATCCCCCGAAAATCGAATCTATCTCATTCTCTCCTCTTCAAATTATGCAATCATCCTGCTGCTTATAACTTAAACTTGGTGGAAAGTGTAGTCATTGGCGTAGTCAAGAGTGATAGAGGTGTTACCATCTTTGAATTCAACTGGGAAGCCTTTGCTGTAAGTCTTGACATCGATGATATCACCAGCTGAGTAGTCGCCGGCGGGAGCAACGAAGAACTTGGTGACTGGGTAAATGTTGTAGATCTTGTTTGGCTTCGCCTTGAAAATAGCCAATGGTTGGACTGAGCCGCTATCCATAGCACCGACACCGATACAGAAGTTATCTAAAAGTCGATGTTTGTTGCGTTAGCACATGATTCTATATGAACTGCCAATTCAAATTAACGTAGGGTACTCCAATACTTACTGCTAGTGGGATAGGTCCAGGATGGATCCCCGGTCTCAACCTCAGTGGTCATGACAAAGCCACCAGGTGGTGTATTCACGGAAGCTGCCGTGGTTGCTGGCTGGAGGTCGCCAGCAGTGGCTGATTGGTCGTAGAGGACCTTAACGACACTAGCCTGCTGAGTATAAGTTCCGATATTGACTTCTTGATAATCAGATGTTGTAACGTTGGTGGTAGCGCCAAGAGGCTTCTTGGATGTCAAGCAAATGGCGTAAGTTTTCTTCTCGATTCTGAATTCTGCCTTTCCACGGCCGTCATTGTTTGTATTGTCAGAGACCTGGAAGACGTTGGTGTAGATTTGGTTGTTGTCATTATTGTCAACCTTCGGTTGCTGAGTGAAAAGAAGAAAGGCAACCTTGTCTGGGCACCTGTTATTGATGGTGAGGTTGTATGTAACTGGCATTTTGACTTAAATATTAAAGATCTGGAAAATTTAATAAATTAAAGTTGAAGAAGATGGTTTTGTGTCTTAGAGAATGCTGTATTGTTTGTTTGTATTCTTGCTTGCTTGCTAGACTGAATAAAAAAAATCAGACCTGGCATGAAGATTTTGGTCTCTTTATAGAAAATTTGACATTCCGACTTCCACATAATCTCACGAGACATGTAATATGGAGTTTTGTCTGTAACTCAGGTTCTCTTCAGCCCCCGCATCTCGAATTCAAGCCGAAGAGCGGAAACTCCAACAAGCGGAGATCATCAGCTCGATAGTTCCCATCGAATTTGGTCAATTCCGTCAGCAGTGGAGCATTCGTAAGGTGTATTGGTGCAGTTCGTAACATGGGATTGTGCTCGCACTCAGGAATACCATTTCTGGCGCACTGAGGAACAATTATCTGATATGACAATCACGTAACCAGGCCTCATATGGTGCTCGAAACGAAGCCATCCAAGCCATTGCACTCATGTAAATCCCGCAGGTCTAGATCACTAAACGCTTGCGCCAAAAAAGCTACAACTTGAGGCTTTTTACCGATCGCACTTAGGATTGAGTTTTTCGGATTGATTGAACTTCAGATTGAACTTCAGATTGAACCTTGGATTGAACTTGGGATTATCTTTGGCTCGTCTCGCCACCTTATTATCGCACACAGGGTAGATTTCCCGTTGATCAGCTGCATTGGGTGATATGATTTCCAAGCTGCAATTTCACACTAACATGTCCTATCAGTAGACTTATTTCACTCATCAGCCGCTTTACGCTCGGAAGAAGCCGCAAATTCCACAGTCTTGCATTATCTTAGATCGAGATTATCGCGAAACGCGCAGCGAACCAAAAAATGCTTCCAAGCGCGGAATGCGGTTTGAATTGCCCATTCATGCAAGTGACGATTAGTTCCCTACATTGCATGAAGGCTGGGTATCGGGAACCCTGGGCTGAATCAGAAGCGCTCAGACCGTTGAGTAACCAATAGATCAGCCCATGTGCAGCGCGCTTCGGAATAGCTGACTGTTTGGAGATATTTAACACGCCCTGTTGTATTTTGGCAACACAATTTTCATTACTCGTTTGAGAAATTTTCTCGATGCACAGCATCAGCACCATCATGCATGGCAATCTGCATCCGACACAGTCTAGACGTAAACTCATAGGCCTTGTTTTGATGCCTTCAAGGCCTTCTGGCCGTGTTATAGATGCTCCCTATCTGCGATTCTATCCTTCCACCTCGAAGTCGATTGATTTCCCATGCGTAAATGTTTTTAATTTAGCCTTGCAGAGCTTCGACGAGCCAAGCTGAATTACGTATTCAATTTCGTATCGATCCGCTCTGTCTTGATAGCATCAGGTTGCCACTTTGGGGTATATTTGCAATTCGTATTACCCAATCCTGGACCCCATTGTAAAGATCTCCGTTTCAGTCAGTGAGATGTCGTTATGAACATAACGATAACAGAGCTGACGCCCTCGAACTTGGCTTGAGTTAATTCTGTTGTTCTCAATTTCACTTACAATACCTATATCGCTAAGATGGTTAACTTACACTTTTGATCGCTATGCAATTCGGTATTCCCCCTCCCCCCTCCCCAGAAACAAGAATCTTACACTCGTAGTCAGATTGCATCCCTCCCTCTTTGTCTCCATCCCATTCGTAACAATATTTGAATATAACTATATCGACTATGCCCAAAGAAACTTTCTCCCCAGTCGACCTCCAAACTCTCGCCTATTCTTCGGGACCATTTTCAAGTAATATTTTTCGCTCCCGAGCTGTACTTAGCTCTAGTTTTTCTATAGCCTTCGGTACCTAGTCACAAGAATCACTATTAAGAATGGCTTACACTCCACCGCCCTTGACGGTAAACGAAATAGTCGCAACACCAAGCTTCGCGTTATCCACGACGGATCCGGATGAAACTTTGACACTTCCTGCGTTCCAAACTCAAATTTTTGATGTAAATACGCCAACAAAATATGTAGATACGGCTGACCCTACCCAGGCGAGCCTCCGCCCAATAGCATTCTCCTATCCGGCCAATGTCTCGACCCCCAAGTCGTTCAAAATAGCCTTGAAGTTGGCTATAAATTTGACAGCTCCTCCAGAATGGTCTGTAGTACCCACAAGCAAGGTCGTAGTCTATGGTTGCTCGCCCAGCAATCTCCTCAAACCCGTTTTCCAAAGCGATGAAGTACCAGTGAGTACTGCAAAAGGCACCTGGTCCGTGGATTCTATGAATGTGGATCTTCCGGAGGTAATGAGGAAAGATGGTGGGAAACTACCATTTAAATTAGCGGGGACGTTCGTTTGGACGGTCATGGTAGTGAATAACCCGGGTATGCACTATCGCATTGGATTTTCGATAACCATTTAGATGCTATTAAGCTTTACACTAACGATATTTCTTTGTTAGCCCTGGTATCTTTACCAACACCCATACCATCAGTTCTAGAGTTATACTTTACAAACGTGTCGGCCCCTAGTGGTCACATGGGTACTGATGGAACGCCAATTTTGGCCAGAACACCACAATTCGACCAAGTGTACCCTCTCGCTCTTCTTCGTCGATTCTGGCCCTCAATTACTGATATCCCCAGCGGCGAACCTCTCCGGCAGGAGAAGCTCAATGAGTTTTATTGTCAACATATCGTAACGACTCTCTGGGCACTTGGAAACCCTCATGTTGATAAAAAACCTCAATTCGATAGCGTGGCAGGACGATCTGCCTATGGCGTCGGAGCTCTAGGCGGAACATTCGACCTTTTAGCATTTGATTCATTAAAATATCCCTTGTGTAACTCCTTTGACCTCACCGCAATTTTGCACCTTGCCTGCTCGCTTTTACTCACTTCATACGAAGCCGAGCTCGTTCAACCTACTTGGGTCCTCAACGACAAGTTAGCATTCGTTGTTCCAGGACAGTTTTATGGGCTTTCCGATGCATCTGTGAGCCCATGCAACAACCCGTTCTGGAAAGCGTTTGCGCGTCGGCCTGGTAAGCCTACATTACAGTAATTAACTAAATACACATGATGAGTAGAGTCTAACGATTTTTCAATAGAAACGACATGTATGATTGACGCAGCATCCAAAAGTCGCACTGCGTTCTATAGACATGCTTGGCTCGAGGTATCGATGTATGATCCTAAAGGTGTCGGGCCTTATAAGGGCGTTTTGGACGTATCTTTTGTTCCATCCGCGGAATCAGATGTTCAGCCTGACGGGGGTTCTCGAAATCGTGAAACCTACTTGCTAAATCGGCTGGACAAAACAAGACGCGAGAATGGTATCGTTGAGATTTCTCCCAATGTTTTTACAATCGTCACTGAAGGTGACCAATTTTGTGAGTAATTCAGAACTGAGATCCAAGCTGGTACATGCCGCTAATGGTATCATATTATGAACCAGATACAACTGGAGATCGCGAATATATGGTTGGCGTGGTATCCACAAACCTTACATATCCAGTCGCACCTTTCCTCCAAGGAGATGATACTCTGGTTGGCATCTCAAACGCACCCATGCCAGTGAAGCTTAAAAGCGATATCAATGCCCTGCTAAAAGCTGGCGATTCGGGCGCTCGCGGGAATCGTATGATCGTAGTAGATGCACCACTTGACGCAGATTCACTCGCCGCAGCGCTCAAGCCACTAGACGCAACTGCATCCGCTACAGCCCTTTCCAGATCGGTGTTTCATACCATCAATACATTCTCCAGTTCTTTCAAAGCCAAAGCTGGTGAATTCAATGCCGTGTTTGAATCGTATCAGAGCTACATGACCGCTAAGGCCAGGCTGGTCCACTATCTCACGACTTATTCCATCGGCCCGCTAGCTGATTTTGTCAAGGCCGCTCCGAAGCTAGACCAACCCATCGGCCACATCTGCTTGTGGATAGGTTCAGAGGTCGTAATCGTCTACGGCAACCTTTTCGCTCAAATCACGGTTACTAGCTCCGATGGTCTCACCCCGGATCTCTGGAAAACCATTTCCAGCTTGTTCCAATTTATCAAAACTAACACGACAGGGAAAATCACGGATTTCAACCCTCTAGAGGAGCTCGGACCTGAAAGGACTATTGCCGTGAAAAGCGGCGCGACAGTTCCCATCTTACTTGAGAAAGAGGATAATGAGGTTCTTGGTACCATGGCTCTCATTCACAGTAGCAGCGAGCATGATACTGGCAAGGCATACCTCTGGCAGATGAAGGCCGGAGAATCTTCTGGCAAGTTTACCTTCCGCGTTGCTGGGTATGGTGAAATGAAAGTCGTATTGAGCGTTGGTAACGCGACGAAGGGGTTGGTACGATCTGTATCGTACACTGTGTCAATTTCACCTGCTTAAGTTATTAGTTCCGCTTTGGATTCTCGTATTTAATTTGTGCCTAGTTGAGAATGCAATCTAATGTTTTTTTTTTTTTTTTTTTCTGAATCTTGTGTCTGTAAAGTTTTCAAGATTTTGGAGGGTACAGGAGTCGGGTGCATTCGTCTAGAGCCGGCCACCCTAACAAAAGTTCAGAAAAACAGAGCCATGAGATTCTATGGATGAGCGGATTTATGGAATTCCACATTTAGTAAATCATTGATTGCTAAGTGGTAATGTGAAAGTGTTTCAAGCGTTGCCTTGGTTTCATTTCACAGAAAAGAATATTATTTCCTTCTACCGTTTTCTTTCTTGCTCACCTGAGAAATTCGGGTTCGTTGTTCCTTGGATCAAAACCTATCCCTAAGCAGGAGAGCGAAATTAAAAAGGTGGTGCCATACCATAAGAATGAGCATTATGCACCGGGCAAACCACCCGAAGGCCGCTCGATATGAATTGTTATCACGAATCAGGGAGACCGACAAGCAATTGACATACCACCAAGATCGTTATAGAATCATATTTGGCCTTTTCCAAAATCAGGTCGACGAAATTCTAAATTTTCAGCACACTTGATTGGCGGAATTCACTATATTCATATCTTCAACTTGCATCAGGCGCTTAAGCATATTGAAAGTCGATATCACAAAGGTGAAGCCAGACTCGTCTCGACATCATGTGGGTTGTCTACTCTGGAGCGTGCTATACTCCATAACCCGACGATCCCGTTATCAATTTCCTGTTTGCGAATCACCGTGCGCCTTGTAACAGCCGTAACATGCGTCCTGTTCGCGATGCATTCTACGAGTTTGACGATCAGTTTGTAAAGACGACCCCCAAGGTCACGCCATTCAGCTCTCTGAGGACAGTGATCAACGGCGCAAATAGGAGCTTGCCTGCAAAGAGATGCATCAAAAATGGCGTTCATGTATAGCCTAGAAGCCTCGGGTCCAGGCGCCCGAGACAGATGTTCTTACAAAGAAGGCGGTTAAATAAATTGCGCACAAAAATCACTTTACCTCTCAGCTATTCCGATGTGCTCCTCGCCTTCATGCTGCGCATATAGCGGATAATAGCTTGATGATAATGAAATCTCAGAGGCAAATTCAACTTTATCTTGGTGGCGATTATTCAATAGGAAAACTAAATGTTTCAGTTCAGCTCGAGTTGACTATCATTATATGGCGAATTCAATCGATAATCCAAGTCATGCAGTATGATCACATAATTGAATTTCCGGTTTGCAGCCGTGGAGAAAGCTCAATTCAAAAGTTCAATGTGGAAAGAGTTCAATTTGTAGAAAGTTCAATGTGATATCTCACGCATCTAAATTAAGAATTGACAAAACGCAAAAGCCGAAATTCATAGCTTCTCGGTACCCTTACGATATCATAGTACCCGAAGGATATATGCACATTTCCTTCTGTCTCAAAACTTTAAAACAAGATACTTTTCCGTGGTCTTACCACCTCAAGCTCATCATAATTCAGATATCTTAGATCCCTAAGTTTTTCCATTACACTACTCTATTCCCACCTACAACCAAGATTGATTAATATAAATACAATCTTCAAAATGGCCACAGTAACTTTTCGTGACAACAAAGTAACCAATAATGCCGCCTACCAAGTTACTTGCGTCACCACCAACAATGGTGCCCAAACCCAGCGAACGTGGAACATGAATCTCACCTATCCAGGAGTTACTGGGGCGACCGGCGTGATCATGACCTGGCCAGGGATCAACTATCAAAGATATGTACCACCTCAAAACACTGTTATACCGCGATATGCGGACGTTACGGTCACAGGTAAGTTTTAGATGAGATTGCACTGAGCTCGAAAAATTAACTGTTGCTAACCTGGCGGCCAATCCGATATTGAAGGTCCGTTTAATCAGGGAGCTTACATTACATTGAGTTGGGTCGGAGGCGCCAACGCTGATGCTGAGCCCGCTGCGGAGGGTGAAGTCGAGGCTGCGGCTGGTTCTTCAGTCAACCTTACACTGAGTGAGTAGTCCGATTCTTAACGCCGTTCACTTCTGTGGTTGTTTCCATGCATGTATTATCCGCATCCTAGGTTCTTTTCATGCAGCATAGGATTCTTTTTCCCTTCTTTGATGTTTCTTATATCTGCATACTAACAATGAATATTATTCAAGGCTCCTAATTATCTATACTAACTAGCTTAATTACTTTGGACCTGTAACTGTGGGAAATTTCATCCTTTTATTCATATTTATTGTTATTTTGTGTCTGTGGTACAAGTATTCATATTCCTAAACATTTAAAAATCGTCTAGTTTTTAGTTTAGCTATGAATATCATCAAAAGAACAGGTTGACAAAAATGAAAATGATGCCAAGCGTGTAGCCTAATTTTATTTCGAATGCCGTTCAATATGCCTGATATCTATACCGTATATGCATACTCATGGCGGACAATTTTTCAAGGTCTCTAATGCCGTGTGTTGACTTTGGAATTGGAACTCTGGAAATTTTTGGAAATTATTCATACTTATCATTTTATTTGTACTTGATGCAAATACTCATATTCCCAAACGTTTAAGAACGAGGTAGTTCGCCCTTTGGATGCGAATCTTGTCAAAGTAACGAGATTGACAAAAGTGAAACCGAGAAATACATCTATTTCATATTATCATAACTAGATAATGGGTAATTTTAAAGGAATATGCAAGTATAATGCCACTGGTACTGTCTCGATATCGCCTTCGGCGTACCTTCAAGCCATCTCGTATAAACCAATAAAAAGTAACAAGGAGGCAAAACAAAAGGGAAAAGAGAAAGCACACTTATCCAGACGACATAACCCTCACATCTCCAACAATCACATATATACCGTATATATCTTGCATACAAGATCCTCCTTCCTATATATCTCCTTAGCAGAGCTGTGTGCTAAAATTTCGATTCTAAACACTAGTTACGAAAATATTTGTTTTTATCTGAGATCATGGCTGCACCTTGAAACTCCAATACAAGAATAGGCTACAGCATGGTTTTATAAAACTTATAAAGTCTTTAACAATTTTTTTGACAAGCTGACAAAATTCTGTCACACAAAGCGCCGGGTCACCATCATGATGGGCTAAAGTTCCACGATTAACTCGGGACCTGAGAAGATTAGAGTTATATGTATCAACGAATATCTTACGACCTTGGTATCACTCCTAGAGGTACTACTCCAATATTTCATCAAATTCTCAATCTGGAAAAACAGATGTGAAGTTTGAAACGCATGCCCAGTCGTATAGGTTATCAATATGACTTCAATAGGCAGAAGAGTCTTCACATCAAATTTGAAATGCCTCTGTTAACGCGTTTTCTTCCCCAAGATCTCACCTCATCCGAAGATAAAGAGGGCCACGTTATCGACCCTCCTAGCCTCATCGATATTACAGTATTTAGCTGTCTCGAGAACCTTTGCGCAGGAGGCAAGTTTTATGTTACCGGTTCTTATATCCATCTAGGCCGAGATAATCAGGATAGCCTCGTTGAATATTTACGCCGGGAAAAACTAGCCGGAAGTATGTCTTATGTTGCACAGTAATATAACGACCTGATGACGAAATTTCCCTTTTGTAATACTTTAGCTTATTAATGTTAAGGCCTCTCCTCCGCCAATTCCATTCGTACTAGAACTGATACATCTCCTTTTATATAGTAATACTATGTCTAACGATTCGGATCCTTCTACGGCGATCGTGGTAGGGTATACCTAGTCAGCTCCGAGGACATGCCTACCACCATGTTACAAGTGGGAGACGTTTGCGCGGTTGTATATCAAGCCAAAATATCTCGCTGGCGTGGCCGCATTGTTCCAGACGTCCCTTTGTTGAATCCTTATTGGAGGCCATTATCGTGAAGGGCGTTACGGTCGCGTAAATACCTATTTTATGGGCGGTGAACGATTGCGAGAATGGATACTTGAGCCTAAGCAATACATGAATATTTACTGTCCAGCTCTATAGATTTACCATCGATTCGGAATGATTAGATTTATACCTGATTGATGAGTTCTTTGTGCTTATATCCCAATCCTCTTTAATTTTTCCAACTGCTGTATACATATGCGTATATAGCATGTTGAAGGAGCTCAAGCATGGTTTCACCTTTTGTGGTAATTGTTGCGTTGGAATGGCCAAGCGAAGTAGCTCAAACGTCAGGCACGCTCGGTGCACGTTTCCGCGCTGCACCTTCGCAGGGTGGGCCCAGCCGAAGCATACGAATCCCTCCTCCATCTTCAAATTGGTTCCCCTGATATCGACCTTGCCAACTCTCTCCGTCACTCATTCACTCCTACGCAACTAAAGACGAGCAGGTCCTCTCACTCATCTCGTCACAGCAACCATGCTGTTCGGCCGGCGTCTCTCCCCGGTTCGCCTCATAATCTACACGTTCCTCATCGGCGTCACAGTTACATTCTTCTCCAGCCTCTCATCGATACCCGTACCCGAATCTGCTGCCGCGTCCCTCGAAAAAATACAAAATAAGGGAAAGGAGATATTCGGACCCCATCTCGAAGGTTGGGTCGGTCCAGGAGCCCATCGAGCCCCGGAACCTACCAACGGAACCGCATCGACGTCGTCATGGTACGAGCATTGGAGCTGGTTGAACCCGTTCGCCAGCTCCCAGGACTACTCCGAAAATAGAACTATATTACCGCCCCTTCCGAAACGGTGTCCGATATACGCGTACTACGACCAGGATATCAAATCGTCTGTGCAGACGCATACCGATGATGCTGTCATGCTAGCGTGGAGGAGGGCATGGTGGGCTGCTGGGTTTGAACCCATCATTTTGAATCCGACGGATGCCAAAAGACACGGGTTGTATAATAAAGTCAAGCTACAGCTGGGTAAGGACAATGATAAGCTCGAGTATAACATCCTACGATGGCTGGCGTGGGATCGAATGGGTAGCGGCCTCCTGTCGGATTTTAGGGTATACCCACACACTTCATTCCGTATAAACATCAATTGTACTAATTCTAGTGGTAGATATTCCCAATGCCGGTACCTTCCGATCCTGTCCTTCCATTTCTCCGACGTTGCGAGTTCGGCATGTCAATTACACGCTTCCAAACACTAGGCAGTGGGTTATTCGCCGGCTCTTCCCCTATCATAAAATCCGTCGTTACAAACATCACCTCCAGCGATCTCGCCAAAGTCGGGAATAACGTCACCTCCCCAGCCGATATGGCAACTGACCTATTCACCGTCGACGACAAACCAAAAAGCATAGCTTACTACGCCCGTAACACTGTCGCCGAAAAGTACAGGAACCTCCCGGCAGGAAATTTGCCCCGTTTGATCAATGCACACCTCCACGCCCACTTCTTATCGTTATACCCCAAGGGCATCAGCATTTTAAACCCGATACACCCCAACAGCGACGTCCTCACACACGAATCCTACGAGCTAGCACAAAAGCTCGTGGTATGCCCCGAATCACCCTTCCCAGTCAGCTGTCCACCCCATGTCGAGGATGGAAGATGTCAGCTTTGCGATGGAAAAACTAAAATACAGCTTACCAAAGACTATAAAAATACAACTGATGTTTTCACCCTCGGATACGCCCCGCATCCTTTGACCCTGCAAGCTTTTGTGTCAGGAGCAGTGGTGCGTGATCTTAAATCTATACGAAGAAACAGCACGCGAGATATGTTCTTGAAATCGGTCACGAACGAGATTGCAGAAAAGGGAACGGGAGCGGGATACCGTGGCGTGAAGATGAAGGAGGTCGTAGCAGCTTCCCTATCGTCTACATTGGATAGGAAGCCTGTTACGGGGTTTACAGATTCGATATGGGCAACGGTGGAGAAGGGGTGGGATGCAAAGGGCGTGGAGTGGGTACTAGGGTTTACTTTACCCGATAAGATTTCGCCACTACCAGTGATGAACCAGGAGAAGGGGGTGGTGGATTTGCACACCCGGATCCTATCGGATTCGAGGGTGGCGGTTTTGGCAGGGACGACGGGGTTGAAGCGCTTTAGGGCGGCGATTGAAGGGTGGAGTTTGAGGGATTTTGAGTTTTGGAGATTCGTAAAGGCATTCGAGGAGAGGAGAGCTACGGAGAGGGAAGAGTGGTTGAAGCGTGAGAAGGGGTTCGGGAAGGGACTTGAGCGGTGAGGTATATATACGCATTCAGCTTCCTGTGACCAATGGATACATTACATTTGAGATGAGGCTAAACTGGTAAGGCTGAGTGGACGGTATATACGGCATATTTTCTATATGAGTGTGGTATTTCTTTGTTATCTAGCGATTTGTACAGTGCTTCTGCTTTTTCATTTCATTATCATTGTCATGGCGTCTAGAGGTTCGCATGCTTGGGAGTGGGATGGGTGTATACAAATGTAGCTATAGGAATTCTTTCCATGTTTTGTACGATTCATTTTTCTACATATATATAATATCGCAAGATTGTAGTAACGTTACAGGTCTAAAATAATTAGATACTTAAGTACTTAAGCAGATATAAATATCCCTCCTACAACCATCAGAAACTATGTCAGGATAGCATGCGTTGCCATGTCGTCCACTCCATTTTCGTCCGCCTCGGCAAAATTTCTCAAAGTGGTGTGACCTCACCTCTTCGACCGAACGACCAACCAAACGTCTCTCATTCCCGAACCTCAACCTCAGACCTCCGAACTACATCCCATCACGACACCTCGCCCAATTGACCCTCGTATACCACCCTCCGACAATCCAATCAACCTCCAAAATGTCCGACGCTGAAGAGGAAAGAGTCACCAAGCCATTCAAGTTTGTCACCGGTACGCTCGACTCCCGCGCTGTGCACACCATTCCCCGCCGCTGAAACCCGCGCCATATACCCTCCCACCCTCCAATGCCTACGATACCTTTGCAAAAGTCAGGTTGCTGATTAGTATATTGTACTGAATATAGCTGGCTACGACGCTCGATTCCCCCAGCAGAACCAGTACGTGCCTCCTCCCCTCTCCCATCCTATCACAACTGTGTTCAAAAGTAAAAATCTAATTCCAATATCAAAAATATAGGACTAAACACGTACGTACAACCACCAATGCAGCCATCCAACGCCGGTATAGTGAACAACAGGGCTAATTGATGTTTTTGGAGAGCTTAGTGCTGGCAAAATTACGTCGACTACCATAAATGCATCTTAGCAAAGGGAGAGGATTTCCAGCCCTGTCGCCAGTTTTTCCACGCTTATAGGTCTTTGTGTCCTGGTACCTGGGTCAACAAGTGGGATGAGCAGCGCGGTATGTCCCAATTTCACCAAACTCTTCCCTTCTGATTGCAATTATCTTGATATCGCAACATATGATATCATTTTATATGATAGGAACTACAGTGGGTTCTGCGGTTTACTGACTCGTTTATGTGGATTTAATAGAAAACGGAATATTCCCAGTCATCCTATCCGAATAAACCAACTACAGAAGTTCCATTTCATCGAATTCAGACGTTCGTATGGTTATATTCAAGATGTATATTTTGAAGCAGTTCAGCAAGAGACTCGGTGAGGAGATGTTTATAGGCGAAAAATAGGTATTCTCGGTTGGTTGTAGTATATAACGCTTTTTCTTATTTTATGAAAGACTTCCTTTCTTTTGGTTTTCCAAATAAACAATAGTCGCATCTAAAGACGGTGCGATTTTATATAACATTTAAACTCACCATTCATAGAAGTGTCATCTTGTAAATTTTGTAAAATGGGAATGCGACGAAATCAAATTGCAAAAATGGTATGCGCAGCGGTGCTACCTTTAAACACAAACACGGATATCAAAAAACACATCACCACATTACAAGCTGCAAAGTTATATAAAGAAAAAAATCTACAACAAAGCTTCCTCCACCAACTCCCTCGCATCAGAAACGACCACCCTCCCAACCTTCTTCAAGAACACCTTCTCCCCTGCCTCACGATACCTCTCCCACTCCCCCAACCCTTCCTTCAACCCCCCAATCGCCAGAGTCTCATACCCATTCTTGATAACCTCAGCAACCTGCTCCGGTCCCAAAAACACCGAACTGGAAACCCCACTGGTTGTCCACTTCCTCCCCGCACTCCCACTCTTCTTATTCTCCTCTATCAGTTTATAATAATGTTCGCTCACGCTAACCAAGGTTCCGATACTGTTGCTATCCTTTCGGTCGCTCAGATTGTAGAGATCGCGGAATTTAACTAGCACATCGCCTGTTTCGACGAGTTTGTAGAAGAGGTCGTCGTATTCTGTCGCTGATGGGAGGAAGGCATCGCCGGTGGAGAGGGAGAGGGCGATGGTGTTTACGAGGGTGTCGAGGAGTGGGGGAATGCCGGTAAGATCTTTTAGGTCTGCTGCGTAGGATGCGAAGAAGCGGATGAGCGAGAGGAGGGAACGCCAAAGTTCGGTCCAGTGGTATGCTATATTATATGCAAACAAAAAAAAATGTTAGTAAGCATATTCTGGTAAGGGTTGTGAAGTTAGGGTTAACGTACGCAGCCGTATTCGGTTCTTCGAGAGAAATGAGATGATGCGCAAAATGATTCCCAAGAGTAACGAGTATAGTTCCACATCAAGCTTTTTGCGAAGATTATGGTTCGCACCGTCGAGTGCTACGTCCAGTATTGCGAGGATTAAATGCCGTTCTCCCCTGGTAGTAGGAAGATACGGCTGTCGGTGCCGACACAATCTTACTTCACTCTTAAGATCATCGTGGGATAGTCGTTTGCATATCGTGTTATCTTCGATTATGATTCGCAGCACCAGGAGGTTGAGGTGGGCGTATAGGGACGAGCGAGCAGTGCGGTGGGCGTGGTGAGTAATGTATGATGTTAGGGAAATGTAAGCTGCGAATGGCGGCTCGATCTTTTCGGACGATTCAACAGTGGGACGGGACGAGATGAAAGTGAATGCGAATAACTTGTTGGTGTGGACAAAGTCGTATGTTCCTAAGAGAATGGCGGCGCGAAGACCGGGTCTGCATATATTAGCTTCGATTCATAGCGAATTTTGATGGAAGAACTAACAGCTGAGCAAATGATTGCTTCACAGCGTCAACATCCGGATCAACTTTTTGACCGTTACTTGACGGCGGACGTGACTTTGAGAGTCCAGTGGCGGCCAGAATGCCACCGAGACCCATCAATGACAGGACGCTGCCAAAGCTCCATCCTTCCGGCGCATCGTCTTGAACGGCGATATAGTCTTCACGACACCTAATCGATGCTGCTCCAATCGTGTATACTATCTGTTTGATAGAGGCCTCGTTGACAAAGTCGGCTAGCCGCAATTGATACGAATTTTGAATTTCAAATTTGTTGTCTACCAGTTTGTTAGCATAGTATACATCGTAGTCAAACATAATAACTCACAATTGGCCAAAACTCCCAAAAGCACAAAAGGTTCGAATGACATTGCCGAAGTGACCGGATCATTGATAAACTAGCACATTTTCAGTTCCAAAACGTCTTTTTTGTAGGGAAGCAAGTGAATATACCTTCATCAAAGCTGGGAATAAATCTCGGTGTGTAAAATACGACAATAAACCCGTATTGAAAGCGCCGCAAGCCGTCACCAGCGCAACATGCACCGATTTATACCGTACCTCCGCTACACCTTCAATCAGCCTTTTCTCTTCTCTTGCTTTTTCCATAAACCCAAACGGAGTAAAATACTAACGAGTCTTGCCGCTGCGTATATTGGTATCCAGCACGGCCACAAAATCCGTAAATACGGCATCGACATTATCCAACCCTGCCAATACTGCGATCACATCGGACGAGAGATTGGTGTACCGTTTCGAAAGAACTTGGCTCAAAAATATCGATATGGTCTGTATTCACCCATAATAACAGTCGCAAGATTTTAACCACTGTCAGTCATTCCTTCTTCCAGCGCCAATTGAAATTTTTACGGGCGATTCAGGTAGGCGATAAGTAGGCGACGTACATCCAAAGCAGCTTCATCAGCTGGACTTTCTCGGCTCTTGACTACCGCCACGGCTTTTGAGAATAATTGTCGGGTTTGGGGCTATATCCATAATGAACCGTAATCGTAGAGAAGCGCATTATTCGTTACTTTCAGCATTTAGTCAAAAACGGGTCCCAAGAAACCCTAAGTTTATTTTCGAAAGGAAGAAGAGAGTGATTGTGGGTGGACGGGCGAACCAACCTGAAGATGCAGCAGGTCGTCGCCGGACATTGGCTGGAGGATGGCTTTGAGGCCCGGTGGGTGGGCTCTCAAGAGAAAGAACTCGGTCCAGAAACCGTCCGATTTGGGTGCGTAGTCATCTTCTTCCTATATATTATCACCATCGTGATTGTGATATTTCGTTAGCGCTCAGTGTCGTACAAGGATCTGAAAGATGGGATGAGCCTTACTTTGAAGAGCTGCTCGTAGAGCGATACGATCTTTGGCTGGAAATTTGGTCGCTCCTGCTGGACCAACGGCGAGGCGATCATACCGGCGGACGGGTCGGCGGCAGCCATATTGAGCGATCGATTGGAGATTCGATTGATGTCGAGGCAAGGAAGGAATATTTAATATGGACAGGATGGCTGCTTAAGAAAGGTGCCTCGTCTGAACGGGTTGCTGTCACGTGATGGGAAGCTTCCGCGGCGCCATGGTGATACTTTCAGCTCGAAATCTTGGAGCGCTCGCAGATACTATTGCTCATTAATCTAATATAGCCAATCGGATCTTAAACCTCGTTTCTCAATCGAACACCAATCGAGTCATTATTACCGGTCTAACTAGCAATCTTCAATATACCACAATACAAGCTATCTTTTAGCTAGCGCTGATATAAACGCGTCTTCCCAACACCAGCGACACTCCACGCGCAAACCTTTCTACCCCAGTATTTCATACTCAATCTACTTCACACCCAATCCTCGATAAACCTCTAATATCCACCATGTTGTTCGTGGACAAGCACCGTCCCAAAACTCTCGATACTCTCACATACCATTCCGAGCTCTCCAGCCGTTTAAAATCTCTAGTGCGTACTCAATCCCACAAGTTCAAGAGAAGCTCTATATAGCTAACCAGAAAATATCAATACCAGGCAAATGGCGACTTTCCACATCTCCTCGTCTACGGCCCTTCCGGGGCTGGCAAGAAGACAAGAATAATAGCTACGCTGAAAGAACTGTACGGCAATGGTGTCGAAAAGGTAACTTCTACATAAATATTCATGAGCTTCTACAATTCCACACTTATGCTAAATCTATATCTGTAGATCAAAATCGACTCCCGCGTCTTCACAACAACCTCAAACCGCAAACTAGAATTCAACATCGTAGCTTCAATATACCACCTCGAAATCACACCCTCGGACGTCGGCAACTACGACCGCGTCGTGATCCAAGACCTCCTCAAAGAAGTCGCACAAACCCAACAAGTCGACCTCTCCGCCAAACAGCGTTTCAAGGTCGTAGTCATAAATGAAGCCGACCATCTCTCCCGTGACGCACAAGCAGCGTTGAGAAGAACCATGGAGAAATATTCCCCGAATCTACGACTCATCCTGCTCGCCAACTCGACGGCAAATATCATCGCGCCGATAAGGAGTCGTACGTTGTTGGTGAGGGTTGCCGCGCCCACGGTAGATGAGATTGTGGATGTGCTGAAGAATGTGGGGCGGTTGGAGAGGTTGGATGTCAAGGAGGGGCTGTGTAAGAGGATTGCGACGGAGAGTGGGAGGAATCTACGAAGGGCATTGTTAATGTTTGAGGCGGTTTATGCGCAAAAGTATGTCCTCCCTCCATACACCCGATTTCACCATCACTCTATGATATAGTATCTTCTATATATGTGTATGTGTACTAACTATGATTGGAAAAACTACAGTGAAACAGTAAAAGACTCTACTCCCCTCCCTCCACCGGACTGGGAAGCCTTAATCTCTCAAATAGCCGACGAGATAATGGCAGAACACACACCGGCTAGGATACTCCAAGTCCGCGGGAAACTATACGATCTGTTAACGCATTGCATCCCCCCGACGGTGATATTGAAGACTTTAACGTTCAAGTTGATACCAAAGATTGATGATGCGTTGAAGGCGGATGTGATCAAGTGGAGCGCGTTTTACGAGCATCGGTTGCATTTGGGGAATAAGCCAATTTTTCATCTGGAAGCCTTCGTGGCCAAGTTTTTGAGGGTTTTGGAGAGTTGGTTGATGGATGTGGATTATGATTTTTAGTGAGGTTGACGGCGGGATGGTATTGTGATTGTAATATTAGAGGCATTGTATTGGGAGCGGAAGGGTACGGGTGACCCAGCTCGCTTTAAACCAGTCTAAAGATCGATTATGATATAATGGACCAATGACTACTGATGGTGATATAATAATGTTGCCTTGAAGTGATGTTTTAAAAGTTTATGATTGTTCACAAGTTTTTATAGCGGTAATACATCGGTTACATCACGTGCTCGATCAATTATGCATCTTAGAAGCTTATATTGCATTAAGATCTATATATAAAAGTATATATAATATAACATATAAGGCTGATATATATCCATCACGCAAAACAAGAAAAAGAGACCTAGAAATAATCTTTATTCGATCATTAGCTTCGCGCTCCACCAATAGCAGATAATGTTCAAGGAAACAATGGGTTATGGAGAGATCAAGTCAGACATCCAAGGAAGATTAAACCGGTCACTGCGCGTCCCCTAGAATTTAGGTTCTAAGTATGCGGGGACTACCGAGGAAACAGCGAATGTAGTATGGAAACTTCATCATGTTGATCATTTTGACAATAGAAAACGAAAGGAATCACCCTCTCTCGATATATGGCATAGAGAGTGAAGGGTGAAGGGGATTTATAGTGGGTATTGAGAATATAAGAGATATATGGAGCTTACCGTATGTATACACAGCTATAGCCGTGATTGTTATTGAAGGAAAAAAGAACGGAAGAAGAGTAACTATAGCTTTGAGCTTATTAGCTTCACCAATCCACATGTACGATGCATCGGAGAGAGAAAGATCAAGGTGGTATTGGTATAGATCAGACAAAAAGTTACTGGCAAGTAAACGACCCGCGAGTCGTACAAACTGCAAAGAATGTAAACGAGGCAAGAGGGTCGGGGGTATCTCGTCATGGACGATTCGGAGATGGAAAGAAGTATAGGTGTTTTGTCATCATTGAATTGGTATAGGTAGATGGGGGAGTGCCGGTGGGTGTGGGTACGTACCGTATAGTATCATGAATGGAGAGAAGGTTGATGATGAAACGATGAAAGGTTGAAGATCTCTAAAAGATTTGCAGGTTAAAAAAATTTTTATATTCGCGAAAAAAAAAAAAAAAAAAAAAAAAAAAAAGTGGACCCTGGCTCAACACATTTTATGGTCACAATTAATTGATTTTTCACCCCGCGTTGCGTTTGCTCGTTCGGGAAAGTCTTGGCATCACCTCGGACAACAACAAAACAAAAAAACGCGGTGCGTGCAGTGTTGGACGTGTGGGCGGAAGGGAAGGGAAAGGAGGGGCGTGCGATGGCAGCCCAGCCCACTTTACTTTGTGCTTGAGCCGCACGGTCATCTGACTTGCCCTGATTGGCTGCAAAAGGCTGTTAAGTCCCGACAATTTGCGGCATTTAGTCCACGGGACTAACCCGACTCGGCGAAATTAAGGGCATTTAATGTCTCCGGAAAAGGGGTGCGCGCCCGTCCTTTTTGTATGGGGAAATAACGTGAAATAAAAAAATTAAAAAAAATACTTGTTTCTTGGTTACTTACTTTTTTTTATCGGATGAAAAGGCAAAGAAGATACAAGTGGAATGTTGCTGCTGCACGACACTGTGCAGGCGCGCTCTCACTCGTCCACGGACAGCAAGCAAGAATGGAGGGAGAACAGGTGGTGGGTTGTCGTTCATGTTGGGTCGTGGTGGGTTGGGCTACGGGCATACCTTGCTACCCTCGCCTGGGCTGCTGGGCTCCCCGAACGAGGGTGATCAAGATTGTGGGGCGGAGGATTAAGTGCCCCAACCCACCGCGACCTCGTCATCATTCACTCATTCACTTTATTCTCTTGGGATCTCGGGGCCGTTGGAGTGATAGTCGTTTGGGGATGTGTGGTATTTTTTATATTCGCATAAAACAACAGCACGAATGTGTTATCCTCACAAGATCTATTCTCTACAGGAAATTGTGAAGTGAAAGGCAAGCATGCTAGTATTACTAGGTAGACCGAGTCAATAGCGATTAAATTTCCAAGGAAATTTGAATAAAATCCAAATTCACGGGAGGGGCACGATAACCCTGTTGCCTTTTTTTCTTTCTTGAAATTTAGTGGGCGGGAGTAACAAGATCTAGGCCCTTTTATTGAGAAGGAAAAACTAGAAATTTCGAAATCTTGAAATTAATCAACCTGCTTTTTAAAAATTGTTGAAAAGAATTTTCTTCCTCTCTTAACGATAGGAACATTCCAAAATCGCGAGACAGTTCCGTGATCTCTTTTTTTTAGTTTATCAGCTGCTCGACCTTCTGCCTTTGTCTGTTTTTATATTTCTGATTGGGGTGGATAGCCGTTGAATTTTCCGACGAAGCAGAACCGCAAGCGACGACGTGGTGTGATCCTGCCTCTTGTCTTTCCCTTCCCTTCCCCCAAGGATACCCGTTCCCTACCCCCCAGATCAATCGGAGCTAGTTGGTTGGAAATCTTGGGTCCGGCTTGCCTTAATACCGCTGTGCATCCCTCTCTCCTACAGATAGACAGACGCTGAGGCCTCTTCTCTTTCTTATTCTCTTTTCCTCTTTTAAGGATCTTTATCGAGAATCGCACTACGTATACTTTCGACTTTGTTTCGCCAATACTTGTTTCAGTAGTTTACTAAAGCAACTTGGTGGTACGTATCTTTCTTTTCAGGTTTATTTGATTTGCTTCGCACCAGTCGATTAGATTGCATTTCGCGGGTCAGAGCGACAAGGTTGAGGGCCGCCAAACGGTTTTGTGTCGTTTTTGATTAGCATTTTATTTCAATTTCTTTGTATCCTAGTTTCTCTTTCGTAAATCATTTCCCCGTCGCTACATAATTTATTTGATAGAAGAACAGCTTTCTTTTATCTTTTGTATGCTTCGGCTTGGAGAGATAGATATCAAATATCAAGCAGGTTCGTCTATCGAACAGAATAGTTTGGTCCGCCCGTTGACGGTTTTGTATACCTCACAACCACGTTTACTTTCTTGCATTTTATTTCCTGATTTTTATTTTATTAAAAAGGATATCGCGTTGATTAACCACGAGTCTTGTTTTACAGTCAATTAAAAGGGCGCGAAATATAATTGTTATCAATTATATTTTTTTCAGGAAATTGGGAAATTATTATAATCTTTTCTCACGATAAACGAGGCCCTTGCCATTTCGCAAATTCGAACCAATCGATATCCACCCACACCACGCCCACTGCATCAAACCAACAAAAAATAAGTTCACGTAACGAAAACAAGAAATTTTTCTTCTTCGTTTTTTTTTACAACAGGACAACCAAACCCTCAGGGAAGAGACCAGACTATCGATTCGACTCCCCGTCCGGCCACAGACGAGAGACACCTTTAACTAGAAGGAACGAGGGTGAACGAACCAGCGAACGAACCAGGCCCCCTTCCCTGATCGCTGTCGAAACAACCAAGCTGGCGTTTTTTTTATTTTATTTTTCATTCAAGACACGCACATACGCACGACAGACCAGAATACGACTAAACTCCGATAACCAAGACAGGGGAAGCGGATCTTTGAGCGACGACGACGAATAGTCTCATCGGTACTCGGTTTACGGAGTGGGACCGTTTTCAAACTTTCCTCTTTTTATTTACTTTTATACCGAGGTGAATTCCAGTCAATCAATCGATTGATCGTTCGAATCGAAGCAAAGGTCGTCGAAACGTTTTGTTTGGTAGAGGGGTGGGAATAAATTGGCGGACGGACAGAATGCGCATGGTTGTCGTTGTTGTTGGCAGGCATCATCATCATTCTACGTAACGAACCGAACGAACGAACGAACGACAGACGACGACGAGAAGTAGACGACGGACGATATCCCACCACCGCTACAACTCTCCTTTTTTTCATTCTATTTGGATTCACTCGTTTGGATGATTTTTAGGGAAATCGGGATATAATCTGAGAGGTTAGTTATTTCGGTAGATTATTTTTATTTTATTTTCGTTTGCCCTCTTTTTTTTTTTTTGAATTTGCATGAATTATTCGTCGTCGAACCAGCCAGCCCGGTGTTCGCTCCCCTTTGAGTTCGGTTCGGTTCGAGTTCAGCCAGCCAGCCAGCCAGCCCAGCCCAGCCCAGTTCGAAGGGACAGGACAGGACTGGACTGTATCCCTCCGCCACCGAACGTCGCTTTATTCTTTCCCTCTTCCCTCACTCTCACACACCCTCACACACACACGTATACAATTTCAATTCTTTCCCAACGTTTCTCTTTCCCTTCGCCATCGCCGTCTTCTATTTTTATTTTGTATGTCCCCTTTTTCTCATTCGCAAGAGTCGGAGAAGAGACGGAAGTCGAGGTTGTGAGAACTAGTCTGAGAGATCGAGAGAGAGAGAGAGCGTGAGGGTGGGAGAACAACAACACGCCCGGCAACACACAGCCATTCGCTCGCCCATTCCTCGCATTCCCGCCGGCCTCCCTCCTCCTTCTCAACCCAACCCACCACCGCTCCCACTCACTCCCACCCACTCACACTAATTATCCTCTAACCACCATTCCCTTCCCTCCCTCTTTTCCCTCCTTCTTCTCCCTTCGTTATTCTTATTTTTTTTAGATATTATTTTTTATATATCGTTTTGGGGGTTTTTCTTTTATAGTCCTTTTCGTGCTTTTGCTGGGTATCGGTAGGTGTTTTGATCCCGTCCCGGTCGCTGTTTGCCGGTTTCCTCTCCCCTTCCTTCCATTCATTCCCATCCATCATATCGTATCGTATCATATCATCATACCCATTCATTCGTCACTTCGTTTCGGCGGCGGTCTTTGGTTCGTCCGGTCGTTTTGGTGATTGCATCGCCGCCACGGGGTTTCCTCCGCTTCGTCTATTTTCGACCACCGCACAACACTCATTCTTGGCCCAACCTGGTTCGGTCTGGCCTGGCTCTTGCGACAGCCACGACGGCGAAGAAGAACATTCGAGTTTGATCGTCTTTGCTCACTCATCTATTCTTCCTCTTGGTTGCGTGCAGTCTGGTGGTGGTGGTCTGTCTATCTGTGTCTCTGTCTCTGGCTCTGTTTGGGTACGAGCCTTCGTCTTCTCTTTTGCGACGACGGACCCGGCAGACGGATCCTGATCCCCCTGCCCTTTCATATCCTTTCCTAGTTGTACCCCGTTTGAGGACAGGCAGACTTTCACCGTCACCGTCTTTGGTATTAAATAGCCCGGTATTCGATCTTGTTGGATTCGATTATCCTTGGACCGGTGTGGTTTGATTCTTGTCTGTTTTTCCCATGCTTTCTTTCGCTCGTGGCATGCCACCCACTCACTCATCCATCCACGCTATCCGTTCTCTGATTATTAAATCATCATAAACAACGATTACCAAATCTAACCTTTTTTCTTCTTTTTATTCGCAGGGTCTCCCAAGCCGTCGGTATATCCGTCTTCACCACCATTTTCACTGTCACACTTTCATACCATATTCTACATCACATCTCCCGCAAGCGCGTCTATCTCTCATCCGATCGACAGAACAAATAGACCAACCTCCTCTCAAAAGTCCTCTCACCCGCTATCTCCGACTTCATATTACCACCTTTGACCCTGTTCTAACCGCCACCGGGTTAATCAAGACGATCCGTACAATCCCCGACACCTATAAACCATATAATTACGCATATACGCATATCTATATACGACTCCATTTACGACGATAGTTCTGTTAGAGTGGCACATCCTCCGGAACGCATCTTGATCGACATATCTATATACAAACAGTTTCCTCTCTCTCTCTCACGGACGGCAAACACAAACAACCGCCACCTATCTCTTCATCTCTCCCCTCCTCATTCACATTCTCGCTCGATCAATCGGTCGTGAATAGGCAACGTAACCTGCGTTCCCTATTCATATCGATTATCCGTCCTTTCTCATGATGATGGCACAGGCATACCCTCATGCCGTACCCCAGCACGCGGTTCAACCCCAGATGCACGCTGGTCCTCCTGGTCAGCCGAATGCCGTCGCCATGCAACATCTAGGTCCCCACCAAGGTCTCGCCCCTGGTATGGCCCCACAGTTCTTACAACAGGGTCAGATCCCACAAAGTGAGTACATTTCTACATTTCCTTTATCCCTCCATCCACCCACCCCTCTCCCCCTGTCGTTGCGAAAGGTCATGTAAGTTTTTTCTATATACACAATCTTCAAAAGAAGGAGAGAAAGAAAAAAACACCTCGCGTTTCGACAACAACCGATCAAGAAGATGAGATATGAAGAAAGACGAACGAACAAACAATTCACTCTTAAACTTCTCTCGGATGCGCGAATTGGTTGTACAAGAACAAAAATTCGAAAAAAAACAATATTTACAAAGGTGACCCGCTAACGACATGCCTTGTGACTTTCTTCCTCAATTGCGAATGAAAAATACAGTGATGGGAAATATTAATGGAATGCATCCAGGAATATTACAACAGTATCGACAGAGAGCCGCCCTAGGTAGGTTTATTCCTCTCTAATTTGTCACGGTCATTCTTTTGATGCGACGTGTGACCGCCTGTGTATATTGTTTTATGGGCTCATTATCTAACCATTTCATGACTTTTGCTGTTGATAGGGCACCCCGGTATGGGACCTGGCGGTTTTCCCGGCACACATGTTGCTGCCGGTGCTATCCCTCCTCATTTACAACAAGTAAGTGAACCTCTCTCGGATATTTTTTACTATACCGCCGAACATTCCGCTGATATCAATCCCGCATCTATCAGCAACTACAACACCAAAGGATAATGTCGCAGCAACAGGCGATGATTGCCCAGCAAGCCGCTGCTCAACAGCATTCTGCCCTAAACATGCAGCAGCAGCAACATCTACAGCAGCAGCAGCAGCAATTACAGCAGCAGCAGCAACTACAGCAGGCCGCTCACATGCAGGCCGCACAGTTACAACAGGCTCAGGTACACGCTGCAGCCCAGGCTCAAGCCGCACAGGCAGCACAAGCTCAAGCAGCTCAAGCACAGGCGGCCCAGCAAGCACAGGCACAAGCAGCACAAGCAGCAGCTCAGCAGCAGCAGCAGCAGTCACAGTCGCAGCCGAATTCTCAGCAACCCACCCCTCAGCAGCAGGCTGCCGCGATACAAAACATTCAACAGCAGGCTGCGGCACAGCAAGCGGCGGCGGCACAGCAGCAAGCCGCTCATGCACACGCTCATGCCCAGCAACAGCAACAGCAGCAGCAGCAGCAGCAACAGCAACAACAACAAGCCCCGGCACTTGCTCAACAGATACAACAATCTCAAGCCCAGCAGAGCCAGCAGCAACCGACCCCCTCGCAGACTCCTCAACCTAATCAACAAGCACCTCAAGCTCAACAGGCCCCGAATCCCCAGCAGCAACAGCAACATCAACAGCAGCAGATGGCTTTAGCCGCCGCTGCCGCCCAACAACAAGCGTTAATGCGACCCCAACAGTACGTTAGCCATTATGTATATCTACTTTAACTTCAGCTAACCCTTTTTTTTTTTTTTTAGAAAACTTGGTACTGCCGTTCTTAGATTATTACAGTTCTGCGAGCACCTGAGTTCGTTCGAAGGAAACAAGCGCGACCTAAATCACTGGCGAAAGTTTGTTAACGACTTCTATTCCCATACCGGAGTCATGCGACATAATCTGTGGCAGTCGAATACGAGGGAAACAAAACGATTCGAAATCACAACACCTGTCCTAGCGCGATATTACTACTCACTATATGAGCACGGTATCAAGAACATTCAATTGGTGATGGAGAACGCTCGGGAACGGGACATCAACGGCACCTCTCACGTCGAAAGCCCGCGGACGAGTTTTATTTATTGGTTTGAAAACGGGACGCAGGTTGTCGCAACTGGAACGTTACGTGCCGCGTTAAATATGGCGTCGCAGATTGATGTACTGGAGTTTGATACTACAGAACATACAGAATACGTTCCGCGACGGATATTCAACAACGCGATACGATCACTCACCAGTTCGCCGGATCAGAAGGCTTCACCGAGGATTAATTCGAAAGCGGTCGGAAAGAGGCAGTTGCAACAACCGCCACCACCACCTCAAATTTCGATACCTGAAAGTCCGATTGGCGTATGGGGCGTTCCTGATCAGGTTGTCAAGCTATTAGAGGTACGTTGCATTTGAAAAATGATATCAAAGCTTCAAAGAGTTCACTAACATTGTATATAGTTGGCCGAAACACTATCAAGTATGCGAGATTTATTTGGCTTCTCTCAACAAAACCCCACTCTTGATCCCAAGCAGGTCTTGCAGGCTTATGTTCAACAATATCAAAGCCAACAACTCGCACATCAGCAAAATATGATGCAGGCTCAAGCTCAGCAACAACAGCAGCAGCAGAACGCTCAAGCTCAAATGATGCTGAATCAACAGCAGGCACAACAGCAGCAGCAGTTGATGGGAATGGGAACACCGCATATGCAAAATGCAGTACCACCCGGTATGCAAGGGTCTCCGGCGATGCCCAACTCACCGCATCTCTCCCAGAACGGTATACCCGGAGCAACACCATCTCCGGCGCAAGCCCATCTTCAAGCACCGGGTATGGTAGCGCAACACTCACAGCAACATCACGGAGCGAACGGCGCGAACGGAGCTACTCCTCAGAATCCAAATACCAGTCCGAATGTGACCGGGGGAAAGCGCAGAAGAGCTAGCACAGCAGGCGTTAAGACCGAAGCCGCAGAAGATGGCGAACCTGCTCCCCCCGCACCCAAGGTGAAGGCGAGTCCGAGGACTGGCAATGCCAGCAAGCGTCAAAAGCAGACTTCGTGATATCCAATACACACAAAGGTCGCTTCCCTGCTTGTCCCTCGGTTCAAGCTCGGTCTTGGTTCGGGGCTAGTTTTTGTTTTTGTTTGATTTTGCTTTCGACGACGCTCTGCTGCAAGTCTGATGCGAAATGATATACCCCTTCTCCCTGCGAAATACCCGTTCAATGTACCTTGTTTCTTATTTTGATGAACGCGAGGCCCTTTTTGTTCTTTTTCCCCCATCACTGCTTTGAGGGCTGTTTCTTCTTTTTTATATAGCCGTTGTAGATGACGCTTCTGATAACGAGTACACGCATTCATCCGTTTCACTTTCTCTTTTTTCTTGTTATCTTTCGATTCTCCTCTCCGCATATATCCCCCCGCCGGCTTGTCGCCACCCACCGCTCCCGATATATTATATTATACACCACATATTCCCTTTTCGTTATCGATATCCGGCGAATCCAACATATCGTCAACATTTTTTATCCGTTTGACACACTCACGCGACTAATTTTTCTACAAGTTGTTTGATCCGGCTGATTTATCTAGCATATGCATTGGCTTTCCCATTTTATATTTGATCTCTGGGTTTTTGAAGTTTGGTTTTTTGTTTAGCATATATTTTTACTTTTTTACTGTTACTATTCCCTGTTATTTGTGGAACGGGAAACGGATAATCTAATACCTCACCTCTTTTCCTTTCTTTTCTTTTTCTTCATCACTGGCAGTTTCCACCTTGCGAAAACAAAAGGATGTTTTTGTTTTAAAGTTGTTCTTTGGAAAGGTATATGTGTATAGACCCCCCTTTCAAGTTTTCTTTACAAAACGGTTTAAATATTCCAAACAAAAATGTTAGCCCTTTTTTACATCAAGTTTTTTGTGTTCTCGGTTTTTGGTTTAAGTTTTATCCTTTTTTCGGCTTTTTTTTGTTTGGTAAAAACGGCTGGCTGGATTTTGTTTTGATTTTCGAGATTCTATTTTTTGATTCTTTTTTTTATTTATTTATATATGGATGGGGTTTTTTCTTTTTATACTTTTTTTTTGAGAATTCAGAGCATTACTTACTACTATTTTATCTATTACTGAGATAACTCTCTTTTGACTCGATTGGATTGTGATGTAAATGTGATTTGATTTGGTGTGAATGTGATTTAGGGTTGAGATCTTGCATGCATGTATGGTATGCATGAATAGTGGGGACGTGGGGATGATGTGCAGATGGGCGAGTGGTTTCGTATTCGTTGCATCTTGTGAACGAGTTCGAGGTCTTTGGTGGCGGTGCGTGCTATATTGATGCAGCTATACGGCCGCCTACGCGTACCTTACGAATTCGATTCGTAAGAAGGTATAGTGGCATGGCTGGGCGTTTTCATTATCCGTATATGTGGTGCGCTTAGCTAGGATTCGTCATCATGCATTATAAGATTGTGAGGATTATAATGTTGCCGTAGGGACTTTAGGTATATGGAGTTTCTCTTCTTAGATGTGTACACGATATATGTAGTTATACTTGCTCAACCGTAATTACTTCTTTGGCGGATTAAATAGCCTTTCGTAAAGTTGGGATACGATGGTGGTAAGATATAGAGAGCTGGTAGGTAGGCAGGCAGGCAAGCTAGTCGAGTCAACTGAGGTGTTTTGTTTTTAAGCTATGGTTAAGCATATAGATAAGATTGGAGTAAAGCTGGCTAGTGTTATGATTATGCAAGTTCGGGAGATGTGGAGCTGACAGTAATATCGGAGAATTGTTTCGAGCTTGCATGCATCGATTCGATAACGGGATTGTACCGGGGTGATGCTAGTCGAAAGCCTATCGATAAACGACATTTATGCGTGGTTGCATTATCTCAATGCCCGAGACTCCAGGCATGAGGGTTATCGAAGTGAGGAATGCAAACAGATATAGTAACGAATTGTGGGGATGTTTCGAAATTCATAATGCTATTTCTTCTAGTCATAATCCATGGGTATTTATTTTGATAGATATTGACACTTGAAAATTGCCATCGTCTTAACTCTTGGTGGGGATATTGGAGAATACTTTACGAAAAACTACTCCTATTTTTTCCATCTACTTCCCTCCGGTGCACATGTTGTGGTTAGCGCTATCTAGGTCATCTATCTAGCTAGAACCTTGAAGCATCGTGGTGATAATCGATAGAGCCGATGTACAAGTAATCACTGTTATTGGATTTTTAATTATCGCTCATTTTTATGCTTTCGATTTAGGGTGCATGCATTTCTGAATATTCGAGAATGACAAGATACCGCCCAATTTCAAACAATGTGCTTTCCACATTCCAGCCCCGTAGCCGATATTCCGGACGATTCTTAGCTCTTATATACACTAGCTACCTGTGATCATTTGTATTTCTCGGAGTCATACACCGGTATCAATCATGCAATCACAAGATTTACGGCGCACTAGCCCCACTGCTCCTCCAAGCGCTCAATATCAACGATACGATATCGGGGACACCGACGCCGTGTTTAACCTGTGCGAAAATCGTGGGGCCGCCCTCTCGTATCTTTTTAGCGTCGCGGTCCATTACCTACACCAACGCCATCATCATCATCATTAGTATTCATATCCGTGAACGGTCTGCCCGTTTCTTTTTAAATTTTATGTCGTGGGTTTTGGATAATTGGAAGTGTGTGTATGTGTGACTGGGGAAGTGTACCTCGAGAGATGCACCGATATAAGGTGCCAAATCCGTCTTGTTTATTATCAGCAGGTCAGATTGGGTTATGCCTGGTCCACCCTTTCGTGGGATTTTATCGCCTCCGGAGACATCAATCTGGGTTGTTCAGAGTTAGCGTCCGCTGTCATATCACCCTTTTCTAACAGTTTTATCTGATATGTAGAATATACAACCAAGAAAACAGTCTCTTGAGTATAGAACCACGACTGATGGAAGGGAAGAGAACTTGGTACTCACGACGTAGATTATAAAATCGGCTAATTCTCGACTGTAATTCGCTGCTAAATTATCACCACCAGATTCGATGAGTAATAATTGTGTATTGAACTCCTTGTGTAAATCTTCCAACGCGGCTAGGTTTTGAGAGATATCCTCTCGCACGGCGGCGTGCGGACATCCTCCTGTTTCGATGGCGCGGATACGGTCTGGTGATAAGGCATTGTTACGGACGAGGAATTCTTGGTCTTCTCTGTAAGTTTCATAGTATGAGCAGGTGTGTACATTGGTTATTGAGGGATGAAATCTCGGATATGCATACCGTGTGAAAATGTCATTTGTTACAGCTGCAATGTTGTATTTCTCGCGAAGGGCGAGACAGAGTGCTAGCATGAGCGCGGTCTTGCCGGACCCGACGGGACTGACCACATTTAAACATCATAATCAGCATAATCCCATTCAATTGATTATTTTCGCCATCCTCAGAGTTCAATTGATGTGCTTTCTCGATTTCTCCGTTACCCACGACCGCTTTCGCTGGGCGGATGGACATCGGGAAAACCCCACCATGCCAATCTTTGCCCAGACAATTATCGACAATGTTTACCCCATTCAACAAAAAATTACTAGCAAGGATTGGGGATGGTTTGGACGTACCCACCAATCCCAACCGTGAACGCCCGTTCTTTAAAGTTCCTCCCTTCCACAATTGGCAGCTCACGCGCGAGGTATGAGCCCGGACCGTCGAGGATTTCATGGGAGTGGCCATGTTCTTGGGCGTTGAATCCGTTACCGCCGTGGGAGTGTGTCGCACCACCGTCGTGGGAGTGAGAGTGGGATTGCATTTTCTTCTTGTTTTTATAAATTTATAACTAAGAACTATTATTCTTTTTAATTTGTGCCTGTTAGTAAAGTGTCACTGAAAACTACGGCTCGCGGTGTAAAGCAACTGGTGAGCATGTGGGATTATCGGAGCACGTGCGCAGGGCTAGTAGGTAATTGGGTAGAATGTGTACAATGACAGGGTATATTAAGATCCGAGGAGGCATATGCATACCAGATAAATATTATATTCTTTTTTTTTTTTTTTTTTTTTTCGTCGAATCGATCAGTATATTATTGGAGAATGGGGAAAAGGTGTTAGGTAAGAATTAAAGGGAAAAACTGCGGGGCGACAGGAGATCTATATATACGGTTTAAATCTACGGTTATATTCCCACATGAAATAAGAAATATGGCGGGGTTAATTCGGTCCCTATCAATTACCCCCACACAGTTTTCTATTCCCGGCCTTTTAGTCGTTTTTCGGTGTTTTTATTTTTTTCAAAATGAGAAAATAGATCGGTAATCGGATCAGCGCGCTGTCGGTTAGGCGGAGGTTTGGAGCAAGGTTGGTCCTTGAAACGGCAGATTCGAACGTAGGTGCATGGGGGCCACTTCTCTGTTTGATCAATTGATTCTGCCAAAGTAGGAGAGTGTGGATATGTTCGTCGGGAACAAGGTTGGCATCGGATGCATGTCTGGTAGGTATTTGGGTGTGTGCCTTTTTCTAGAAGCCTGATTCATGTAAAGTTGACAGTCAAGAGTGGGATGAGTCGTGTGGGCGGATAGATGCCGTTGAGAACCATAGGGATGTCGTGCATGCGGGGCTGCCTCATCAATTGAAACGTGTCTAGGCAGCTGACAGGTGCATATGCGAACTGTCGTCTCAAAGCTCAATTGGCGGGTTGCGACGTGTTTGTTAGATGTTAAAACGTTACTGTTGAATCACGAGGGCGCTGAGAAGAGATTCTATGGAGGATATTGTATTCTGGCAACTGACTTCTTTCCCTTTTCGATTCTTTGCTTCCGCGTGGGACACCAAAATTACGAAAGAGATATATAGCCTTGGTCCCGTATGGATTCTTTATTCTTTCCTTGAGGTGGATTCTATTCTATCAAAAAAAAAGAGAAGGAAATATTAAAAAAAAGTGAGGTTCAAGAGTGTATCGATTCGGAGATACAGAGAAGTAGAAGTAGAAGTGGAAGGGGCTAAGCACCATTTGCACAAAAGCAAATACACAGCCGGAATACATCGAACTCCTATTTTCGCATGTTGTAAAAGTTGAAACAGGAATAACGGAAAACGTAGTTGGGAGATCTTTTGGAAAGAGCAAGAACGCCTGTAGAACCGTTTGTTCCCCCGTGCTTATTTTTTGGTCGATAAAACGAAGAAAAAAAGCAGAACTTGGTTTTTGGAGATTAGACTATAGTCGTAGAAAGAATAAACAAAAATGAAAGAAAAATAGCGAAGAGAATAAGCGGTAGGGAGCGGGTGGCCGACGCCTCACTCGTTTAGCTGCCGAATCTTCAGTATGGTACCCGGAAGATCGAGCCCAACAGGGTTGCGCCTCTTTGGATTCCCTAGCTATCCTGTCTTCGCGGTGACTCTACTTCTTTATACTCGACTGGTCCAATGCTTCTAGCATCTCGGACCTGCTCCCGAACTTTTCAGCCGCCTCTTTATAAGTCACCCATTTCCGCTTCCTCTTCTTCATCTCGGGCCACTCTGTAAGTTCCTCGGTAACAATCATCTCAAAAAAGATGTACATCGCCTTAACACTCGATCTGTTATCTCGAATATTGCCTAACGGTTTTGTGACCTTGCCGGTGATTCCGGCTTCTTCCCAAGCTTCCCGTTGAGCTGCGGCTTCGGCTGTATCTTCGTCGGTTTCCCAGCCGCCCTTGGGAAGGACCCAATTGTTCGGTTTTCTTGTGGATTCGACGATTAGGACTTTGGTCTTATCGGCGGATAGAGGTACGATGCCCGCTACGAGGCGAGAGCCATCTTTGCCGTAGCCTAAACGTTGGAACATGCTGTTAGCTATCGTTTCTAGTAAATCACGAGCTAAAGATCGCAATGAAAAAAAAATGTCGCTTGCATGAACAGCTAATAGGAAACTTGCGAAACTAGCAGACTAAACAAACATTGGCGAAAAGAAAACATATGAAAAAAGATCGAACGAAACGCAGATTGCTCGGGGAAAAGTATTTTTGAGTGCATACAGTTCTTCGCACATATGATAGGTTGGTCTTGGGTTATTTTAGTATCTAGTTTTCAGGGGAAATGAGCATTACGTTGTTTTGTCCTTCCAACACGGGATTCCATCGGCCGGTGCGCACTCGAGCTCGATTGAGAGTACGATGTTGTCGAAGCTTGCGCCATGTCTGCTGATATTTTGCTGTCGTTTGAGTTGGTGGACTTTCTGCTTGCCTTCAAGCTCGCGAGATGGCAATCCGGGGAAACTAGCGGAACAAACTCGAAGAACAGGGGAAAGTGGTGGTTTTTGAACTTGAATTGAGAAAAAAGCCAAGCTCCCGACGGTTCCTGGAGTATTTTAAATGCCGCGACTGGCCTTTTTCTTGTCTTGCCGTTCCGGTTGAGCTAACTAAGCTGTAAGGGATGAGCGGATGGCCTGGCTGGAGCTGAAATGAACCCTGAAAAAGTGTCGTCTGAACAAGCACCCGTTCCGGTCGAAAAGGAATGAACCTGGGTGGTTTGTTCGAGAAGGATTCCGGAACGATATGTTGGAAAAGAGAAACAACGGGGAATGGGAGGAAGGAGGAGGAAGGGAAGAGGAAACCCGAGGACGAAAAGGTTTTCTGGTAACGCCTGAGAGTGTCTCGACGTCCCGCCGGATCTGGGAGTGGGTTTTCTTGGGGCAGAGGAAGGGAGGAAGAGAGCTCGAGAGTGGTGCGAGCGAAAAAAGTCTAAGCTTTTTTTTTCTCAGTCGGGTATAGGAGAACGAAGTTATTATTAGCCCGGAACGGATCACACAACGAGAGAAAGGGAAAAGGAGAGATGAAATCAATTAGTCAGGAGGGATTGAGGTTCGCCATGGTACAGAGAAGATGAGAGCAAGAGAGGTATGAAGAGAGGTTCTTGCGAGGACGAAAAGAAGGGACTATGAAGGTTGGTGGTGGTGGGGGGGACGTTGATATAAAAATTATCAGTTGTCGTCGTCGTCGTCGAGGAGGAGGAAGACAACCTCAATCGACTTTCCTGGCAGGTCGGCGGGCACCAAGCAGGACAACCAGACTAGCTGCTTTCTCCTCAAAAGACATCGGAGCATCATGGCCTCCATGATGTGGCCGCGAATCATCTTCTAACGGCCGTTTCGGAGGAGAGGCGAGGCGACCAGCTCCGCCTAACACCGACGCCCGACATCGACTTTAACTAGCGTCTTGTTCATTTTCAAAAAATTTCTTTCAATCTAACGGTCAACGACGAAAAAAGAGCAGACGGAGCTAGGGTGCTGCTGCCCCTCGCCGCCATGGGACTGCTGCTCTGTCTGCATCATGCACAAAGGTAGCAGCCAAGGGTCGAATCCCCGGGTGCTGATTTGCTCATTCCTCGTCGAAGGTATTGGGTTCCGCTCCCTCGGTTCAGCAAGGCCAGTCAGGTCTTCTCGAACCTGGCTTCTGTTTTCTTTTCGTGCCCAGGAAACACGAGGATCTGGCTTGCTTTCTGCAGACGTTTTCTGTGCCCATCCAGAGACCAACCTGAGGCACGGGATTTCGCACGTTTTGATTTCTTGGGGACCAGACGGTCCATTTAAGCTTATAATTCCGTTTTCTTGTCTTCTCTGCACTCCTCCCCCGCGGAACTTGGAGGACGGTCCGACAAGCTATCGAAGCTTCCATGCACCTCATGACGAAAATCTAGAGTCATTGGAAAGCTCGCGTGCAGCCAGCGCAGATTTCGTGGCGTGAGAAGAACAGCCCATTGCGCTTTTCGCCCACCACCCGTTTTGATTTCCTCGTATCGATAAGCAGAAGCAGAGTCTGTTTTCGCCTTCGATCGATGCAAATGCAAGAACCATTGCGTGAACACACCACCATTTTCTAAAGCTTTCAATCTAGCAGCTAGGCGCAAGCAAAATGATATCAGTGTCCGTTGAGGTAGACCATGAGAAGAGCGACTCCCGATCTATCCGATACGAGACAAAGCGGCACCTTCGAAACCCAAAAAAAAAAGATGTTATTCCCCTCCCCCGTCGGCCATGTCTTTTGCGCGCTAACTCTAGCTATTACTTAACGTGCTTCATGCAGCTAGCTGGCTGCCCCAATTGAGTCTCATTTTTCATCCAAATCTCCCAAAATTAATGACAAACAGGTACCGAAATGCTAGGAAGTGGGGTTTTAGTTTACAAACTTCCAACCTACTGGCTACGAAGCTAACCTCCGCGTGGGTTAAGATTCATTCGTGTTACGTTTGACTTCGTTGTTGGCGGCCTGCTTAATCACTTACAAACCGTTGAATTTTTGAGAGGAACCCAAGAAGAGTATTTTGGCAATTTTGGTGTTTATTAGAGCTAAAACTCTTGTATTTTTGATACCGAACTACGCTAGCTGATAAAAGGGAAAATAGACGGCCAATTGGAAGCGTGGTTCCACCAAAGGGACGTCGGCGATGTTGAATCTAGAAAGTGGGGTCCTTCTTTTCGTGACCTTGTCGACATGGGTAAGGGAGCTAGCTACGATACCGATTACAAGGTGTCTTTCCCTTGAACTCAGATCGGCCACGTTGAATATAGTGATACAAGAAAGAGTTTTCTTACGGTCAGCAAATTGGTAAAAAAAAAAAAAAAGGTTAATTCGACACTGATATTTCATCCTCAAAATATTGTTCACCCTACCAGATATCCCTAGCAAGATTCAACTTGATCAGATCATATAAATATCTACATATTCGGTACTAAGATCCAAGGAATATCGCCCGAACTGAAGATATATTGATACTACCCGCTACTATCTATCCGAAACCACCTCCATGCTTGAATTCACACACGCTCATAAACATTTTGCATAGATAGCGGCTGGACATAACAAAAAGGATTGAACAATCTCGGAAATTCGACCTTGCAGTAATATACCAGCACTAAGATTATTTTCACGAGAGTCAATCGGCGGCAACCAGAAACTTCGCGCTTAACCCTTGTGTTAGACTAAAACGCTATCTTGGGTAGCGGGCTTCACGAGAAAATCAGCCCATAGAGCATTCATTGTTATAAACCATGTGCCAGAATCTTTCGTCTCTATGTTGAAGAGGATGAAAGTTGGTTTATGCGAATTCGTCAGGTTTGATAAAACGCAATAATAGGATTTTGTCCTCTTGGGCTGATAGACGCTTTAAAAGATTAGAGAGCAAGTAGTGCTCTCAAAAGCAGCAAAGAACCATTGCAAGACTTTCTCTGGTGACGCAGTATGCGTATCATCTTTCTAGAGAATTTGCATTAATCTTTGGAATAAATGGCATAGTCAATTTTGTAATGAGAGGATGTCAATTTGGCAATGCAAGCTTGCTCAGCTATACTTAAAGGCACCGAAGATTGAAGGAGAACCGCTGAAGTCAAAGGAGAAGAGAAAAGAACCGTCATTGACGTGAGATAGAGCCTGTGCTCATTAATATCTATTGACGCGCAAATAAATTTCAAATAAGGGAGCAAACGCGTCAGGAGGTGAAATGAGATCCAGAACGCCCGATATTAAGGGAGTAGAAAGAACAGAAAACCATCACACCAGAGGGGCTAAAATCAACAACATGGAACGCAAAAAAAAAAAAAAAAAAAAATTCGTAGCAAGAAGGACGTATCAGAATAAGAGATCGACTGTCTCGGTAAGCTAGGCTTAGGGAGATTGTTGTGTATCTTCGTCGATACTTGAAAAAAATGAATCCACTCAGATCCGGCATACAAGCCAATGTAACGCGGTGCAAGTTTGAAATGCTCGTATCATGGAAGGCCATGATGATTGGGCTAAAAGAACGATTGAGAAGTACCATCACTATTGATGGCTGTCGTTGAGGTGGATCCAACGTAGACACATTCGTGAACAACGTACTGGTATTCAACTTGTTGATGAACATCAATTCATTGTTGTCACTCTGGCCGTCACGCTTCTCCTTCGAGAATCGAAAGCACGGCCCGACTCCACTCTTCGATATCAACGTTTTCGTCTTTGCCTCCCTTTCGCATGGCTTGAATCTTACGCAAGCCCCTATTCATACCTCTCTCAACTGTCCAATCTAAAGGCTGTCGTTGGAAGTTTCGACGACCTCCGCGACCTCTTTGGCCACGGCGATTATTGAACTGAGCATTCTGGGCGACGAGCCTCGCGTTCTCTGCTTCAAAGGCAGCCTTTTGCGTGCAGTTGTATATCTCTAGCAATCTGTTCTTCAGATTTGCATTGTTCTGCATAGCATGGACGAGCGGGCCAGCGTTGGTGAGGGCTTCAAAGTCGGTTTTTTTAGAATCGGGAGCGGGCTGAGGTGCCGAGGTCGTAGAAGATGGGGCCTCCATCGAGGTATCGGCCGGAATGTCACTAGAGGACTTTTCGGGAACGGTAGAAGACGAAACTTCACCGGCTGATGGGCCCTGTGCTTCCTTCTCTTCGTCATGTTTCGTCTTGTGGGGTTTATAACAAGCAAGTGAACAACTGCGAGGAAAGGAGCAAGGTTAGCGGGAAGGTTTCCATCATCGCAACAAACGAACGGGAGAGGTTAAGAAGAGAAACGCCTTACTAAGGAGCGGAACAATTCGGGCATTTGTATTTTGCCTGTTCCTTCTCGCAGAATTTGCAGATTCCTAGCGACGGTGCCATTTTGTCCGTGGTGATGTGATTGGTCTTTCGGCCTAACAAACGCGTCGAGGGTCGATTTTATTGAAACGAGGTTGGAGGTTGGTTGGTTGATGCAAGGCCGTGTTTCCACTCTCGGCCGAACCGCGGTGGCAGCAATTTCAACCTCATCTGCAACACATTCCAAACTCTGAATACTACCTGACCTGCACCATGCGATAGTCAACGTCAATCTGCGAAATGGTACGAGCAATTCCGCCTCTCGTGAAGGCGAGTATAGGGAGAGGTGGGCTGTTAGCGGAGTGGCTTGGGAGTTTATATCGTCGACCGTCAGCGGCATGTCAGTACCGCAATATACCGCAAGGATCGAGACAGACCTCGCGGTTCTTCGCAACCAGTCAGCCTCGATTCCAGAAGGCTGGTGCATATCCGGATTATAGCAAAGTATACAAGAAAAGAAATACATCTATATTGGTACTGAACTGCCGTCCTTCTTTTCAATATCCACATCGGAACGTTTCACTAATTGTCCTAGTATTATTCGATATCTATCATTGTTGGAGTTACCGGATTTTCTTATGCTGCGGTGCCATTCTATCGTGCCATCTGTCAGAGGACAGGCTACGGAGGAACCCCGATTACGGACCAAACGCGCTTCACTCCAGACAAACTAGTTCCTGTCGACGAGCAGCTTCACCGTCGTCTTCGGATTACGTTCAATGGAACCGTATCAGATGCATTGCAATGGAAATTCACCCCACAGCAGCGTGAGGTTCGGGTTCTCCCTGGTGAGACCGCTTTGGCATTTTATACTGCCACAAATAAGAGTAGCGAGGATATTGTCGGGGTTGCGACGTATAGCGTGACACCAGCACAAGTTGCGCCGTATTTCAGCAAAATCCAATGCTTCTGTTTTGAAGAGCAGAAACTTTTGAAAGGAGAATCTGTGGATATGCCAGTATTTTTCTTCATCGATCCCGATTTTGTGAAGGATCCGCAGATGAAGGGAATTGATACCATTACCCTGAGTTATACGTTTTTCAGTGAGTTTGCACCCCGCATAATCAACGCAAAAAAGAACTGGACGGAAGGCTGACTGATTTGATGCAGAGGCGAGGTATGATGACCAGGGTAATCTAAAAATTGCTCCCACAATGCAGACTTAGAATCAAAAGCCGAGTGGAGAGCCTCGGCGGCAATGAGAATGGACCGACGTGTACATAGCAGGAATAGCCACAGTTGGCTTTCGTCCATCTCGTAGATGAAGACTCATCTCTACCACATAAATACAATACATGAATTGGATTACCACCCGCTCATCAAGATTTTTTTCTTCTTAGTATTAAACAATTGAAACCAACTAAATGGGCTCTAGTTGCCATTTTTGTAGTTACTGGTCGCTTATCTGGAAACTTTTCGACTTTATGTGAACCAGGACAACAACCCGCTTTATCGCAGATAAATCCTGCTTCGTGAAGAGGGGCTTACAGATAAAAGCCGCAAAGCGGAGTGGTGGCGCAATCAAAAAAAGAACTGACTCTCGAGGCTAAAGGCATAAATAGCCGGTGCCAGTACCGTAGCCGCACAATAGTATATCTAACCAGAGTCCTTTGCGAACAGACACATGAGAATACAGATACATGTTTGCATAGTGTCAGCCTCGCTGATTATCGGCTTCTGCCATTATTTAATTTCACATCTAGCTCAGAATTTTAATATTGGTGCTATAGGTATTCTAGCTGATGCCTTTAAATACTCTTTTTAGTACTATAGTCCTCTTTCACCTCCTCGTCGAACTACGACATGGCATCTTTCGGTAGACTCGCAGTCTCCGCCATAACAGGATCTGTAGAAAATACTGCTGCCCTTCTCAATCTCAATTTCGATTTCTCCCTCGTCAAATTAGTTGCACCAAAGGAGTTTGAAGGAGTAGGCTCTGCGCTTTCCTCTCGCCGTCGAGTTGAAGCCGAGTCTGGGAGAACGCATACCACCGCGCGAAAACTTGCTGCTCTTTTCGACCCATCGCTTCCCAATACTCCAGAATTACTACGAGCATACGGAGAACGAGCCTCCGAAATATCGCAGTCGCCGCTTGCCCAAGCCGCCGATGCTAGTACTACAGGATTGTTCGCCCAACATGCCGGAGGCGATTATACTAGCCTTTGGGCAGCAGCTACCTCCGGACCTGGTGCCATCAAAGTTCATCTATTAGCCTGCATGCTCGCTCGCATATGGGACGCTGGAGAAGCAACCTCAATATGGGTGGAATTCGTTGAGTTTCAAAAAAGACACATAATCTCACACTTTATGGAGTCTGGTAATATTTCTACGAGCGCATATTTTGCTGCACAGCAGGAAGTGACTAGAGAGCAATTAGCTGAATGGGACTCTAGCGCAAGAGCATGGCTACAGACCGCAGACCTAGTTAAAAAGAAGCAGCAAACACAATTGGATCTTATCTTGAACAATCTTAATATCCCGGTTAGCAACCGTCGGAACGTGTACGATAGCGTCATTAACACCTGGAGGACATCTTTGCAGGGTATGGAAGATCTAATCTCTGGGAAGCCGCATATTTTACAATCTGGGGAGCTTCTGTTGGGTCTTTCGTCCTGGCATATTTATCCAGACCTTTTCATTTTGGATGCGAGAAATACGACCGTTACACAACAAGACCCCTTGGTCAAGCCATTTGGTGTTTTAACGATTGGGCTGCAGGGACCAGGCTCTGCTGAAGGCCAAGGGTTCAATTGGTCCTTACCGCTATCCAGACTGAGATATTACGGAGACCCAGTCATGACTACACGTTCAAGCGGAGACAATTCTCGGTTGACTGTGGAAGAGTTTCTCTTGGTGATCCTCGGTTCATGCATAAACCCAATTCTTCCTAGCTTCCTCCGGAGGGATAGGGTTGATAACGAGACAGCTCAATCAGTGGCTCGTTATATTGTAGAAATATATGGCTACTTCTATAATCTCCATGTATCGGAGTTCCTATCTTCTAGCAACTGGTTCTATATGCTGGTAGAAGCAAGCCAGCTGTTTCTCATGAGTGGAGGCTCCGCGAGACTAAAAAATTTAACCTTGATAAATCTTGGAGTCCGGTCTTCACACAAATTCTTGCCGAAATTGGATTTTCCGATGCTAGGGCTTGATAGTATCGTGGACGTCCTCAGCATATGTACCAACACGGAGACCCGAATAAAATTACTTCGTAAAGAAGCCGAAACGTTGAATGTGAGTAGCGAAGACTTGATTATCATACACAAGCGTGTATGTATTTGCCGAGGAGCACCGTTTCAATTTTATGAATACGCTACAGCGGCTCTACACAGACCAAACCCTAGAGGAAACCCCATTGGTCAACAAAACTTGCCAGCTCGTCATCTTCGTTGGGTTTACTCTCCTTGTATGTGCAACCCCGAGGGACTTCCATCTTCGCCGGAAACCGTTGATCTTGGCTCTGCCGTACCTGATTCAGTTGCGGTGCAGGAATCAAGAGATTCTATTCTTATTTTTTCCGATTTTATACCCGGGCCAATTCGCGAATATTTCGGTTATCAGTCTAGGGACGCTGCACTCGTGCTTCACAGTGGGATCTGGTCTTGTCCACAGTTTAGGTGCAATGGCTGTGTCAATGGAGACAACGATATCGGGTTATTTATACGACACCACGAAACCCCAGAATGGGCCCGCTCCCAGGAATTCGATGCCCATTTTGAGATGGATAATAACAATGCCATGCTCGAAGATAGGATTGAAACTCTATTAAGTCTTCTCAAAACTGGAGCTCTCAATATAGCGAAGTTACCAGGTAAACTTACCCAGGTTCTTCTAAGGTCTTATGGGCTTGGCGATAGCTGGCGAGAAGGCAAGCCAAAATACGAAAGCTACCTAACCGAACTCCAGCTGTTGGCTTCTATCGTAGACCTCTACCAAAGCATGTCAAATGTCACCATCAACGTTCGAGTGTTGCAAACGTCTCTCAAACCTCTTGTTGATGACTTTCAGGTGCATGTTAACGGAAAATTAGCTATCACAAATGAATACAAGCCCGGAAACAACAATAACGCCTCTCCAGAGGCACTAAGAGCTGTATTTGGACCACATCGCTTATCCCGCACCCAAGCTTTCACATCTATCTGTTTCATGGAATCGGGAAGACACATTTTCGAGATATCCACACAACATAGTAGCCTTCAAGATGTTATGGCAATATCTGCTGGAGACTCCATCTATGTAGCCTCGCCGCTGATCACTGATCCTTCTTGGTGGAGTGATCATAGATGTGACACGATCACCAGAATCGCAGGAAACGTTGGGAAACCAGGAATATCCCTCTTGGTTTCACCCCATAATCTCAAAAAACCGAGGAACGATATAAATAATTGGAAGGTTATCAACCACTCGGCGTTCGACGGGGATATCCGTGACTGCTTTGGGGGCACATCTTTACACCTTTCTTTGACTGGCGCCGTACAACCTCTGCAAAGGTCTGACTTTGGAACCCACGATGCGGAGATGAATTTTGTTGAGGCTGTTGTTTCTGTTCTCGACCGGGGAGAGTGGATTGCGGATATCGATATTTTGAAAACGGTGGAAAGACGGATGTCAGTCGAAGCGATATTGTCCCCGAAGCAGACACTCATCTGGAGGCACTTTTTTACAATATCTGACACGAATCATATCAAGTTGGACCCAAATGCGAAGTCAATGGTTTGGTGCCATCCGAAGTGTTATGCTGGCTATGGCCCACTCGAAAGGAAGAACCAATCGAAACAAGCCCCAGATGAATCCTTGATTACGTTACAGAATTGGCCAGAAGTTATTACCGCTCCAAGTGGGGACCTGGTCTTCTTGGCGCATGGAAATTGGCAGGCTCGCATAGCGGCTGTATCAATTTTAAGTCTCATATACCCTACCGACGAAGTTGCTTTGATCGTGTATCCGGAGAAAATCTGTCAACAATGTTTGGCACCTGGTGCTTACCTTGAATCTAAGGCTCAATTGGACCTCGCTGTAGCAATGATAGATGATAAATGGTATCAGTCTATAAGGATAGCCTCGAAACGGGGCGGATTGGAAGGCGGCGTATGGAATTCTGTTACCGACGAGAAGAGATTTATTCAGGAGCTACTTGTTTCTGCTTACTTTCAACACAAGGTTGAAATTGACCTCACCAACCTAAACCTAGTTAACACCTCTGTTGAGAGAAAGGCTAGGACTCATGGTGAGAAGATCGCCCCTAGGATATTTATATGCTAATGTTTAATTATATCGCTTTTTTAATTAAAGACACCGGAAGCTGGTATTGGAATGATGTAGATATATGCGTAGAGCCTAATACAAGTCCGAATATCGATCCTATCTCTAATCCATACATGGGCGAATCTACCCAGGCGTTGTTGATATTTTTTTGCTTGCTACTATTTCGATAAAATTGCACGAAACCTATAGGGTAGCATACTGTCGACTAGTCAAAATGACAAAACACTCTAGTATATGTGTATTCCTCAGCAAATATTTAGCTATCCTTTTAGGTGTAAATATGTTAGATCGGCACGAATCGACCCTCGATTTCTCTACATTCGTTAAACTATCACCATGGCGGTCTCTCTCTCCAAATAGAGAAACTATTTAGTGAGGAGTAAGTTTTGCAGTCCATGTCCCTGCTCTAAAAAACCACGATGTCGAATAGACCCCATATATGTGTAATATTTATGCCAAAATTGCCAGCTCGCCCCTCCCACAAGAACCATAAAGAAAATCCCAAGAAAACCCCAAGAAAATTGCACAAAAATGAGGAATGGAAGAATAAAAGTAACATATCTTACATTTATTTATACTCAGTCAGTCGGTAAAGTCAACCAATGAATCAGTAGCAGTAGTAAGTTAGTAGTTGATAGTAATATAGTAAGCTGTGAGTAATATACCAAAATCCCAGCACCAAACAGCTCAACAATGGTCTGGGACATTCGAAAGTAGCAACAAGAACAAAAACAGAAACGCCAAATAGCACCCTCCAGTATAGTAATATTTTTCATCAAAAGAAAAACAAAATATGAAAAAAGGGGAGGTATTAAAGAAGCAGAGAATTTTTGCTGTTTCCCCTCTTCTATACGAGGGAATTCAATGCCCCTAAATCTCTCCCCCAAAGCTAACTTTAAGCAAGGCAAAATGTGCGAAAAAAATCCACCGTTTAAAAAGCACGGCTAACAAATCTACTTCATTCCCCTTCATCCGTCGTATGCGATCCTTGTCCGATTTCGACCCGGTCTTACCGTGCCTTCTTTGTAGCCGCATCGTTAAGTAGCATTCTCCAGTCTATTATTGCGCACTACAAACCCTCAAAGTTAGCACAGAGAGATACCCAACCTGATAAATTCCAAGAAAAAGCATACCTTCTGATTCTTGACCGCAACAGCCAGCCTTCCACCCTCCTTATCCCAACTCAAATCTTCCATCGTATTCTCGGCAGATAGTCCCTCCTCTCCTTGTTTCGCATCATACATCCCCACCAGCTGTCCCGTCTCCGTAAGCCATACCATTACTAATAAATTCTGCGCCCCAGCAGCCAAGTATTTCCCATCAGCGGTAAATGATAAAACGTCAACGGGAGACTGCATGTTAAGTACATGTAGGCATATCCTGCTTTCGATATTCCAGATGCGGACGGTACCGTCGGCGGATGATGAGCCAAGGAGGGATCCGGATGATGTGGCGCTAGAGTGGAGTTGAAGCGAGGAGATTTCATCTTGGTGGCCTTCTAGGACTGCTACCGGTTTTTGTTGATTTGCTTTCCACAGCTATAGAGAGGAAAGTTAGTTGCCAAGTCTCTAATACAAAAGACCTTTGGATTGTCATACCAAAATTTTGCCCTCTTCTCCACCAGTGACGAAAACCTCATGACTGGCGCTCCAAACTACCGAATTGACATGTTTATGTGTATTGTGCCCCTCAAACTTCATCACACTCTCTAAATACGATCCCTTATTTGACGGTAAGGTGAGATCAAATTTTTCAACAGCACCATTGTCGCCGACGACAATAATCGTATTTTCATCAATCCAGTCTGCATCGTGCGGTGTGTGCGGTGAGTTGGCCTCTGATCCCGAATTTCCTCTCGATAATTCGCACATCTTCTTCAACTGCCCGGTCATAACATCCCATACTATCACTTTCGTGTGTCCGTCGACACTTAGGAAAAGATTAGGCTTTATTGGGTGGAACTTCAAGCTTAGCAACGGCGCAGCATGCATCTTAAGCGACTGTCGCAGTCTTTTGTCGGAGCCCCATATATTGATTAGCCCGTCCCAGGATGCTGTAGCTAGGTATTCTCCATTGTAGCTCCACGCGATGGTGGACATCTCCATGTTGAATTGTTGGAAAAGTTCTGTTTCTTTGATGGTTGCATTCGCAATCAGGGGACCGTCGCTAAGCTCAAACATGTGACAGTTTTCTCTAGATACTGCGAGTGTGTTCTTGTCCCCTGGGCTGAACCTGCAATTTCTTGCGGATGCGCCTTGAGCGTTATCACCTGTTGAAGATAGTTGGAATACTCCAGATGATTCGGGGTCCAGCTGGATAAACTCGTCTGCTTGTACTCCTACACTGCTACCTATTGTTGCCCGTACTTCCTCCGATGTCGTATCAGGTAAGCCGATCCCATCGATAACCATGGCGTTCTCGTCGGTGATAACAGTCTTCGCTCTTTTAGTTCGTTGACCTAGTACGCCGTTGAGATCTGGTAGAGAAGTCGTTGTGGCTAGATCGTGGCTTCGTTTTACAGGCGTAACAGTTCCGTTTGTTTGTGGTGGTTCACGTAGCAGCTCTGCTTTCTGTGCCTCCAACTCGACGGAAACACCATTTATTTCTTGATGGGACGCCGGTGGGTTGGACATTTCTACGTCACCGGCAGCATCTTGCATGGATGCTTCCATCGATGCCGGTAGTGTTTTCGATTCTTCGTGAACAATCGATGGTCCGAAGAAAGAAAAGCCTTTGGCCGATCCTATCGAACCGGTCTGGATGTACTGTTAGCGAAAGCGAGTATGATAAGACTTTAGACTACTTTTAAATAGCTACCTCATATATTTGTGCCTCTAGGGCTAAGTACTGGAGACCCTTTTGTATTATGTGGATCAAAGCACCAGGTTTGATCCATGATTTGAATTTGTCCTCGAGTATTTGCGCCCTGCAATCATCCTGGAAGGAAAAGGTCGATTTCTCGAAACCTATTGAAAGCGAAAAATAATTGCATTAGTAAATAAAATCGTCAACACAGATGTATATACCATGGGTATGTTTATATTCAGCGCAATAATGCCCGACGTATACACGGGACATGGGCCGGCCCTCTTTTTAATGTTCATGCAAGTAATGGATCGGATCCGTACCTGATTCCTGCAGATAGCTGTTGAGCACATGACGTTAGCGTGGTTGTGCCTTTTCTTTTCTTCTGTGTCGGGTAACAGGACAGGGCAAACGGGAACAAGGTTTCGCCTCAAGAACAGACAGCGGAGCATGTCCAACCCGCCGTTCCTCAAAACAGGGCCAAGCAAGCAGGCAGGCAAACAAATAATAATAATAACAATTCTCATGCATGCGGACAAACAGAACAAATTTCGAGAAAAATAAGCAAATACGCACGCAAGGGTCCCGCTAAAATACGAAAAATTGGCGCCAGTTTGCAGCACGCAGAAGCACACAAAGGAAAGAGAAGGGGGAAGTGAGTGTGAGAGAGTACTTTGTCTCTCTTAGACTGGGGTTTTTCGGGCTTGCTGCAAAAAGCTGCAAATGCTGCAAATCGGGGAGTTGCGGGTTTCCCGGTGCAGTTTTATCGGGTTCCCAAGCAAGGCCCTAATTAACGATTGAGGCTCCATTTTGATGCGGGAATTCGGGGTTTGACGATCTGGTTTTGCAGGTCAAAGCCTCGGGAATGGTGTTTGCATGCTGGGTCCCTTCTTCGTGACTATCCGTCGTCTCGCTCCCAACCGCCGCATGCAAAGCGTCCCACATGGGAAGATGGGATCGAAGATACGGAAGAGCCCAAAAACGGGGCCGGGGAAAGGAGGTGTAAAGAAATAATATGTGTACAATATTGAAAAGCAGCGAACAGACTTACCGCCATACTAAGTAGTTGACTTGCTCAGAAGTCAGCGGAGCCGACATTGTGGACGCCATAAGGAAACAACAAAAAAAAGGATCAAGAGAAAATCTGAAACCGCCCCGTCCAGAGGCTGCTTTCCGATCGAAACGCGATATGAATGGTTGCCAAGAGTCGATTTCTTCTAAGATTTTACAAAGTTTGAGAATGTCCCGGAGGAAGAGCACGAGATAATGGGCCCCTTTTGTCGGTCAGTGGTTGGAGGTCGTGATTGTGGTGAAGATGATTATCGGATAAAGATTTCGTGTTTGACTTCTGACCGAACTTTAGAGGGTGTGTCGAAATGGAGAAATGATTGATTGATTGGAGTCGCAAGGAATATGCACAAAAGATCCGCTCCCAAGGCAGGCAAGGCCAGGCAAAGTAAGGCAAGGCCAAGGCAAAGAATAAAAAGAATAAAAAAAAAAGAAGGTTTGTCAGGTCTGTCCGGATTTGTTAGGGTGGCACCAGGAACGCAATTTCTCCAAGGTCGCTTCGCACACCCCACCCTTTCCTTGAATTTATTACTCCGGCTGTTCGTTCGTTCGTTTGTTCGAGTCGTTTGTAGGTCAAGGAAATATTAGTCGAATAGATTATTATTGAAGGGATTCTTTAAAATGGGTGTTTTGGCGGCTGGTGGATTCTCGGATCCGACTTCCAGCGAGAACGCAGTCGCGCTCAGATGACTGGAATGTCCTTTTCGATAAAACAATCTCGCTTCCAAAGGGGAGAGGCAAAAAATCTCTCGAATGTGCTACTTCTGTCGGGAAACCCAGCCAGACAGATGACGAGACAGATCGAGACGTACGAGATTGAGAAACCAAGAACGTCGTGATTAGGTGATAGGAGTCCACAGTTGATGTTTGCTAAGCAGCCTAAGAATGTTTCTTGTCCTTGTTCTTGTCGAAATGAGAAAAACGTTGCTAAAATCTGGCGTCGATAAACGGATGTTAACCAGGGGGTTCGTGATGATGATGAATTTTCGATGTCGAGAAGGATAAGGAAGAAGAGGAAGAGGGAATGGAAATAGTGAATAATAAGATATGGAAAAGGGTACCAAGCCAGCCAGCCAATGGAAGTTTAAAGGTGCAGGGGGGTGAGGAAGGGAAAGGAAACGCGGAAGTGCAAGAAACGACAGTCCACAGTGCGTCCCCCATAATGAATATTGATTACCCCGGTTTGAGTGAGACCTGGACTCGGCCTTGACTGACGGTAGTGACCTTAGTCGAACTAGCGGAAACCGTTGCAGGACTTGGACTGGGCTGCCGCCTGACACTAGTAAAAGCAAGTCAGCAACATTCGCAATGTCCCGGGCATCCAGACATATTCCGTACCTTCAAATTATGTATCTGTCCAACGTGGAATAAGTAGGGCCATTCAAAGCAACGGAGCGAGCATGAAACGCTAAGAGAAAGGTGGGCTTGCAGGCCTGTCGATTTCGAGACCTTTTCGAAAAAGTAAACAAACGCCTTGCCCCTTCAAAATCTTGACGCAGATTCTCTGTCGTTTGGTGTGGCCTGCTAATCGGGATGTTCGATTCCCTCGGCCTTTGACAAAGCGCCTTTTTTTCTTATTTTCTTCGATCTGTCAAAAGGCCCGAGCAACCTGTGGTGGTGGGATTGTTCTCAGCCATCAAATTGATTGGATAAAGTGGAAGGTGAAATTGTGGCACGAGATATTCTGCGAGCGGTGGCGCTAGTTTGCTCAAACTGTGGCTGATGCACACTTTGCTTAGGCGCAGCTCGAGCGAGCACCAAAACCAATTACGACCGATAATCAAAAGTATAACGGAAAGAACTAGAGGAGGTCTTAGTCATCAAGCTTATCTCAAAATCATCACGGAGACAATATCAAGTGAGGGAACGGGTATATCCTGGGCGAGTTCTACGGAGCATATGGGGCTGGCTTGATGGGAGAGACGTTGAGATGCTTGATGTAGAATCCTCAATCCCATCCGCGGTGTCTGTCCAAAATGATATTTTTGGCTTATAACTTAAGCTCATCATGATATACGGTTGCATCAAAGCCAGGCGGCCATGCAGCGGAAACGAAAGCGGCAGACCGTGCTGCCAATGAATGCTCGATCACCATGGTACGAACTCAAACTTACTCTCGTTCAGAAATTAGTGCGCCGCGACTAGCGACTCAGTTCGATATCCATCTCAACCAAAAGAAAGGTTTCTAAGTTGCAAAAGTAACATCAGGGCTCCCGGTTCTCTTACAGCTTACCTCTATGCAACGCTTCCACGAAAATTTACAACACTAGCTCCTTTAGCTGAGATATCAACCAAACAAAGAGGTACAAATAAACCAGATTTCAAACTTCCAAAAACTTCTTTTGAATCATATCCCGATGAAGCATGGTGGGTCTCTGAGAGCGATCCGTTCCACAAACTGAGTTGTTGGACTGTATATATTGGTTTAGTTCGCTGTGTAAGTCGTGCCCTTATATTTCTCCGAATTCCAGTTTGGGAAAATGAAAAATCTCTCCTCCCCCGCAATTATAAAAAGCTTAAGCCTGATAGCCAGTATTGTCGACTTCTTCAATTGGGAAAGCTGTACGAGTACCTTTTATTCTCGGAAATGAAAGAGAAGTTCTGGCGTTTTGAGGTGACTCGAAAGGATTTCATAAACGCCTCCCTCTATTCTTCTTGGATGTATGAGATATTCCAGTGATAAGATGAACCATAGGCCGTACGAAAGATGTAACGGGTGCCTCAGATGGGTCTCGAACCTCCTCTCTCTCTGCAAGTACATATTCATCCTCCATTATATCATAAGAGTCTAATGTGTCTTCCGATAATTCGCAAAAATTACCATATCTCTCGAACAGTTCTACACAAATAAAGGCGTCGTTGATGTAGAAGTCTGGAAAACCTCGACTGTGAAGCCAACTTGAGTCTTGGTCGCTCTTGAGAAGGCGGGTAATGTTTTTGGCGGAAGGTTGGATCTTAGGGTTGCGTTTTTTCTGTAACTCTAGAAAGTCGTCGAGGGAATCTTGGGCGTGAGGAGCCAGAAGGATGCTTGATTTTACGTGAGGGGATGTGGGACGCAACATCCTCTAGAATAGAAAAGGTATGGGAGGGACATCGGTACCTAGCTACGCTAAAGAATTCGATGGAGGCTTATACTCGAAAAAGTAAGCAAATTGATGGTCCTCATTGTGAAATTGCGGAGAAGTTGCATTGGTAAACTTGTGCAGCAAAGTTACAGTAAATAAGAGCTATTGAAAGATAGTGGGGATATATAAAGAAACTAGATCCGTCGAGTTGGGAGGTATTAATTAAAGAATCATCATATATAATCTCGCGCCTAACCATTCATAGCATAGTTTAATGAGAATGGCAACTTGATGCATACGAGATGGTTGTCAACTCTAACTTTGTTATGGCTTGTGTTGAGTTACGATGACATAAATGTTGGAAAATGCGAACCTCAAAACTGGGGGGAATGTTTGGACCAGTCCCACCTGCGTGTGTGCATGGATGCCCAGGGAATGACCAATTCGTGCGTTCCAGACCTCTTAATTCTTGCCGCCGTTTCGGGAATTATTCCCGTCGAAACTTTTGATTCGCGGAAATCCTTTTTTGGAACTCCACCGTGATTACTTGGATTATGGTATTGATATCACTGGAATGGGCTTTTGAGTGGAGCTTGAAAATTTATATGAGTTTGGATGAATTTTATGCAATCGATAAGCTACCACTAGCTTGTTCTGTCATGAGAATACGCTGGGCCAAGCTCAAGTCAGAATTTCATACTTGCATTACCGCATAACAAGATCCTTCACCATTCTCGACGTCGTTTCGGAGTCTCGTGCATGTGTAAACCTGTGGTGTAAGCATGCTGCCGAGTCTGTGCGGGTGCTCGCTCCAATGGATGCACCAGAGAGGACCCCGATGCCGGCGACCAGATTTCGATCTCGCCAACCCCGCCAAACTGCGGGATGCCAGACGGTAAAAATATTTCTTTTTGAAAACAATATCGAAGAAGAAAATCTGTCCCTATGCGCAAAGACCTGCTGGATCGGATTGAAGATTTCATGTGAATTAAGAATAATCGGCACAGGCTCGATTGGTTATCAATTATCGTGGTTCCACCGCATAAGAGCTCATTGGCGGGGCCAGGGTAGCCAACGTTGAGAGCGAACTCCGGTGCTGGAGCCCGAAGTTCGAAGTGCGCTATGACTCAATCATGCCTTGTTCCCCGGATATTCTTTGGTTCTTCTTTTCTGTAGATACTCGGAGGAGGCCATTGTCTCTGAAGATTTTTTTTTTTAACCCCCGGCTAAGGCTCGGGCTTGGTGTCTTGAATGATGCTGTCTGCGTAGGATAGCTGTGCTATAAATTGGCCGACAACGCCGGCAAATATTTCTCCCATCCAACTTTTCAACTTTTCAGAATTTTATTTACTCGCTCAAAAAAGTCATCTTGTTAATATTATTATCATACTTGTTTTCTTTCATCAAAGATACCCATTTCCATTTGCAGCAATTGGCGTTAAACTCTTGTCAAGTAGGTGTCTTTATAGCTATCCAACATCCAGTTAGCTCGTCGCAGTCGCTAACAAAGAAAGCAAAGAAAAACTCTTTTATCCAACCTCCCCGTCACCGACTAAAAACTAAACTACCCATTCGCACCTTCTCTATTCTGCTCCATCTCCAGAATAACCCCAGTAACTTACTTAAAGACGGCCTTCATTCATTTTCACCTTTAAAGCCATGTCCACCAACGGTATGTTCTCACTTGCTCTGCTTTTGTCAACACATTTGCTCCATCATGCAGAGCCCCACTAACGAATTGCCCCTCCGATTCTCGGCCTGGAAATACCGACAGATATCAAAAAAGACTTCAAACCCCTCGGCGAACGCCCTCCGCTGCGAAGCCCCTACGTCGGCGTCCCAGACTTTTTATCCAATGTCTCCAACTTCAAGATCATCGAGAGCACACTACGAGAGGGTGAACAATTTGCCAATGCCTTCTTCGATACCGCCAAGAAGATTGAAATTGCAAAGGCTCTCGACGATTTCGGCGTTGACTACGTACGAGCACACCACAATCCATCTTAAAGTTATAGGACTTTGAAGCTAACAGAAACTCGTATGTTCAGATTGAACTCACCAGCCCGGCTGCATCGGAGCAGAGCCGCAAGGACTGTGAAGAAATATGCAAGCTAGGACTCAAGGCCAAGATCCTCACCCACATCCGATGCCACATGGATGATGCCCGAATCGCCGTTGAAACTGGTGTCGATGGTGTGGATGTTGTCATCGGAACCTCATCCTTCCTCAGAGAGCACTCCCACGGCAAGGATATGGACTACATTCACAAGTCCGCCATCGAAGTTATCGAATTCGTCAAGTCCAAGGGAATCGAAATTAGATTTTCCTCCGAAGACTCCTTCAGATCGGATCTGGTCGATCTACTCAGCATTTACAGAGCCGTCGACAAGATTGGTGTCAACAGAGTGGTAAGCACAGTCAAAGACCATCCAATGATACGATCTTCTGAAGCTAACCCCCCTCTATTAGGGAATTGCTGATACCGTCGGTTGTGCCGGCCCCCGTCAAGTCTACGATTTAGTCCGCACCCTCCGCGGCGTCGTCCACTGTGACATCGAAACCCACTTCCATAACGACACAGGTTGCGCCATCGCAAACGCCTACACTGCCCTCGAAGCCGGTGCGACTCACATTGACACTTCTGTCCTCGGTATTGGTGAACGAAATGGCATCACCCCACTCGGTGGCCTCATGGCACGTATGATCGTAGCAGACCGCGACTACGTGAAGAGCAAGTACAAGCTCGAAAAGCTAAGGGATTTGGAAAACCTCGTCGCGGAAGCGGTAGAGGTTAATATCCCGTTCAACAACTACATCACCGGATTCTGCGCATTCACGCACAAGGCCGGTATCCACGCCAAGGCCATCCTGGCGAATCCTAGCACCTATGAGATTGTTAACCCCGCCGATTTCGGATTGACGAGATACGTCCACTTCGCATCGCGGTTAACAGGGTGGAATGCGATTAAGAGCAGAGTTGATCAGCTGGATTTGAGCTTGACCGATACTCAGATTAAGGAGTGTACCGCTAAGATTAAGCAGTTGGCTGATGTCAGGAGTTTGAATGTTGACGATGTGTAAGTTTTCTCCCATAATCCTTGAAATACTTGGGACAGATATTGATGAATTTTAAATTACAGTGACAGTATTATCCGTCAATACCACTTCAACGTCAAGACTGGTGCCAACACACCACTACTGGAAGCTATCGGCAGATCGGACATTGACGCCGATGCTATCGCCAAGAAGAGAGCGGCACAAAACGGCACCATCAACGAGGAAGCCGCCAAGTGTTGTTAGACCAGAATACTCGATCTTAGCCCGTGGAGAAGACTTGGGTGGGTCCAATCTCGGGGCCAGGGGTGGGTCAGCGTTCGTGAGATTCTCCGAACGATCAGAAGATTTAACTATACAGAGTCGAGAAATCTGTTATTTATAGAGTATCTTTCAAGAAAGAGGGGATCTGTACGTATTATCTACGTGTATATTTACGATTCAAGCAGAGAGCACCAAGAAATTCGAGAATAAAAGTTATTTGTTCTATTTCCATCATGATACGTACCGGGGCCTGAGAAGTTGACCAAAGTTAATACCTAAATTATTCCCTGTTTTTCTCTCAAATTGACTGTTCCGATGTACACACAGGTACACCGTTCCGTACGTGTCACACTGATGCGATCATATCCAACTCTTCAAAATCGGATCATAGATGGTATTTCTAGAAATGAGAGTTTGGCGTACATGCGAGATATATATATATAAGTGTGTATACATCATTGAGAATTCATTCAACTATGGCTGATTTGGAAATACCAAGCTACTTTTCGATGTTAAATTCACAGCTTCGAGTATTCGCCTTGGAACACCTCCCACCCATGCGTGCACACACCTGCACGGCCCACGCCACCATCCCCACTAGAGGCTCGCGAATGGAAAGTAAAGCTTACAGATTGCAGACAACGAATTAGTTCATGGGCAGATATAACAGGATTTTAATTCCCCAAACCTTGACTGCAACAGCACGATATGCTGAGAGAGTAACGTTATTTAACTACGATCCTCATATCACCATTTTATGAAACGCCCATTTTTTTGCACTGGTCTCGATATTGAAAATATTGTTAAGATCTTGGCCAGAATGGCCGTTCAATCACTTGAATGCTGAGGGCAGTGTTCGAAGTTGCTGCCAATTTAAGATTCGTGTGGAATAGCTATGTTGGCTATTTTAACGCTTTCTGACATTTAACTATTTTCCAGCCTTTCGTTATTGATGAAACTGTTAGTTGAAAAATCCATTTTTCATGAAGAGGTAAGGCTTTATTCGGGTAACCCTGGTTTTGAAGTCAAGAACCGTATCTTGTTCCAAAGTATCAATTTTCCGGCTGTTGGTTGTCGCACAAGTTTCATCCGAAAGGTGGACTTCAGTTGAGCTCCTGCGCAAGTTCGGACAACAGCGCACTCTCCTTCCCCTTTCAAATATATCAATTGAGCTATAGCTATAAAATCAGTGCTATATTATTTCCTTTAATATAGCTCCCTCAACCATTTTCAGCTATTCATGCCGCAGATAACTCGGAATGCGCCGGAAAGCATTTCCAATTGGATTAATTACGGGGTTAACGTTTATTCTCTTCCATCACGACAAGCGAGGTGTGCACACTGTGCGACGTCGCGACCAACGGCTCAAGGACCCACTTGAAGATGCTGGTAATTGCGAGTGCGACTCTGATGCAGGGCACCTGCAGAACGGTTTCTTGTCTCGCTTAATGCAATTGCCTCAATTCTCTGGAGGTTATCATATCCTGATACCTCCAACATGCAACTTGCATGTGGATGCATAGCTGTGCCGTGCAAAGCTTGCGAAGTGTGATTAATAACTATTTGGATCCATACGATTTAGCTTCGAATCATACGATTGTTCTGCGGGAAGGCATGGCATGCCAATTATGCTTGACTACGTTTCTAATCGCAGTCGAATACAACAACAGATACCGGAAATGACTGCAGTTCGCGTCGCACATTTACGCCACCTCGTAATCAGCCTCTAATGGGTACAGATTTGGACAAATTTGGTTATCCACTATGTATAGTGCACATTTTATTGAACCATTCGGTGACTTGGCGACAAGCACTGAGCTGAGTTTTCAATTATCACAACAGATTCATGCAGAAGTATCAATTGAAAGTGCCGCACCCAATTCAATGGTTGGAGTGTGCAAGAATTGGGGCTCTATATAAACATACCAATAGCTGCCTCATTAAATTGCTTTCTCTTCACTGTTTGTCCTATTCCTCTTGTGTAACATTCTCGTCCTCAGAAACGGTCGACTGAAGATGAAGTTCAATCGAAATGTCTTCTGGGCCTTGGCCGCCTTGCCGGGCCTTTCTCTCGCTGCCCCTGCCCCTGCTTCTCTTTCACTAGAGGACATTGCCATGGGGATTAGCCCCGTTGGTAAGACCTTACCACCGCCTGCTGCCTTGGAGAAGCGTGCTTGCGCTTCGAACAATCTTCTACGTTTGTTTCGAGACAAGAGATATAGCGCTATGGCAATCCCTTTCTGCTCCAGTTACGTTCAAGCTGTTGTTGTCACTAGTGCCTCTATTGCCGCTACTGTTACGAAAGACAGTACAGTTACGCCGGCGACTATTACGGTAACTGTGACAAGTGTGATGTAAGTTTATATATCTATTCTTCGTATCATCTGAAGTGAATATTTCGAACGCTGACTTGATGCCTATAGCACCGACCTCGAGGAGACAACGATCACTATCACCTCTTATTCTACTTATAACCCACAGGACACAGTTACGCAAACGCTCGCAAAGCGTACCGCAATCCCTTATCCAACATGGCTACCTTCTTCATATGGCACCAGCAGTGTTTCTAGCGTTTGCTCTTGCTACAATATTGTCCAGCCAACACCTCTCACTAAAACTGTAACTGTCGTCACCGGAACCCAAACGATTGGGCAGGACGTAACTCTTCCACCGTCTACCGTCACGGATGTTGAAACCGCTACGACTGTCGAAACAAGTACGATAGTGGCAGTTGCGACTGTGGAAGCCATAGTCTGCGGTGTGACTCCGGGTTGCCCTGTCGGTGGGAGTAGCTTCATAGGGTTCACAAATGCCGACACAGTAGAGGGATGTTACGATTACTGCGCAGGGGTGGACGGCGCCGTGTCAATTCAGTACGGGCTCTTGCCCCCCACTCCGTATAAAACGGCCTGTTTTTGCTATCCCATTCCCGTGTCACAGAACTATGATCCGACGGGCGAGTTCCAGAATACAAACTGTTATTCGTACTATCAGTATGATCTCGACTGCAGGCTTCTGCCATCGTCACCATCACCAGCGCCACCACCACCCCCTCTTCCGCCAACTAAATAATCATGATAACAAAGAAAAGCTTCGAGGGTGCTCAATTGTAATGGCTAGTAAGCTCGATATTATAGTTTTGCAGCGCACCTTAGGATGGTGAAACGGGTGCTATAAACTTGCACTTGAGAGCACGGGGCAATCTCTCACTTTGTTTGGCGGAACTACAATTGTTATTATCGCTGTTTCAACGTTACCAGTAACACCATAACATTTAATATAACAACATAATTTTATTAGAGTAATAAGATCACTGAGAGATAAAAGTAAAGACTGAGATTCGAATCTTACATGTCATTTTCCCTCGCAACGCCTCGTGCAATTGAGCTCAATCCACTTAGACAACACACAATATCTCTTTCGAAACTTGTAGCGAATAAAAATAGCTCCGAGCGTATTGCGTATTCATTTTGTATAGATACGAGATCATATGGTAAGCATAACTATGAAAGTTACTGTTTTAATTGGGTAATAAATCGAATTCTACCCTACTTGCTCGATTTGTGCTAGTTTGTAGTCCTCTGCTGTCGACATGTTTAAAATTCAGCGCACCCAATTTAGTTAGATCGAAGGCACCACACCAACACAATCCAGTCTCCTCGGACGACGGCCCACCACATTGCCACATTGAACGGTCTCGTTTGTCTCTGAGCAACCTCGCAGCACTCCGCAGTTGCAAGGGTCATTCGAGACCACCACCTAGAATTCATCGGAAGTTTACTATACCGTTGTTCAGATAGTCCATTTTATGGCGGTAAACTACCGGGACACGTCTTTTGTTATGCGATGAGGGGTCAGAGGGTTCTTTTTCTATAAAGATACTCACTTCTTCTCAGCCCTTCGTTTCTATCGATCTACTCGAGTACTCTGGATCAGGATTACATAACCTATCAACCATACACAACCGAATGAATACAGAAGCGCAGTAACAAAAAAATGAGAATAATGACTTCGACTTTCAATTGGCCCGATTATAAACCAGATTGGAGCAATCTGTCAGTTTTGCACAAGAACACCCTGCCTCCTCGGGCTACTTTTTATATCTATGACAATGAGAAAGATGCTTTGTCTCGGGATACGACCAAGTCAAAGACGCTTTGTCTGTCCGGAAAATGGAAGTTCCGACTAGACGATTTTCCGATGGAGCAGCCATCCGTCCTTCCATCCAACTTGGACACCTCAAAATGGGGCGATATAGAAGTCCCGGGGATGTGGCAACTGCAGGGTTATGGCAAGGGACCTCAGTACACAAATGTCGATTTTCCATGGCCAGTAGATCCGCCAAATATACCATATGACGACAACGAAACTGGATATTATCATCGCGAATTCTCAATCCCAGAGAATTTCAGTGATCATCAGTTGAGGCTACGTTTCGAGGGGGTCGATTCTGGTTTCCATGTTTGGATCAATTCCAAGGAAGTTGGTTATTCTCAGGGAGCGAGATGCCCTTCGGAATTCGACATTACAGATTTTGTGCATATGGATAGAAAGAACCACATCACTGTGGTGGTCTATCAGCGGTGTGATGGGACGTATCTCGAAGACCAGGTATGTTCTTAATTGATTGAAAAGACTTTCGATTTCATTATCAGAATGTTACGAGTGGGAATACCTTTCAAATATATCGAAGATCTTCCCTCATAAAAATATTTCAGCATATTCTTGAAAAATATCTCTTACGGTTTATTTGGTGCTCTTTATTCAATCTTGAACGATATACTAACTTGTTACAGGATCAATGGTGGCTAAGCGGAATTTTTCGAGATGTTAATATCTTCGCTTTCCCCAAAGTCCACATCCAAGATTTCAAAATTGAAACCATTCTGGATAGTCATTATAGAGATGCGACCCTCTCTATCAAGGTCGAACTAAACGAACCAGCAGTTGTAGAGGCAAAATTGTTCGACGCAAACATGAACGTTGTCAGAACGATGGGTCAATCATTGGGCACAGACTCCCCGAGCATAGATATGCCAGTTAAGGATCCCTACAAATGGACAGCTGAGACGCCCTACTTGTATACTTTAATCTTATCACTTGGAGCTGGACATGTGATAAGTCAGCGTGTTGGATTCCGAACATCAGAAATCAAGGACGGAAACCTAAGAGTCAATGGGAAGCCGATTATCATTCGGGGGGTCAACAGACACGAGCATCATCCGACCCGCGGAAGGGCTGTTCCTTATGAGTTTATGCGAAATGATCTTCTCCTGATGAAGACCCACAATATAAATGGGATCCGCACGTCGCATTATATGAACGACCCAAGGCTGTACGACGTGGCAGATGAACTAGGACTGTGGATCCTTGACGAAGCAGATTTAGAGTGTCATGGTATGGGAGAACTAGGAGGTGACAGCGCATCTTGGACGACTGATAACCCAGATTGGACAGAAGCATATGTTGATCGCGCGAGGCAACTTGTAACGAGAGACAAAAACCATGCTTGCGTGATTATCTGGTCACTAGGAAACGAGTCCTTCTACGGTCGTAACCATCGAGCAATGTACGAATGGATCAAGTCTTACGACAAAACGAGACCTGTTCACTACGAGCCTGATTACAATGCCCAAAGCGCGGATATGCACAGTAGGATGTATGCCAGCGTTGATGATATTATCAACTTTGCCACGCGTGAAGCTACCTGGAGCAAGCCACTCGTATTATGTGAGTATATCCATGCTATGGGCAACGGCCCGGGCGGAATCAAAGAATACGTCGATGCTTTTTACAAATACCCACGCCTGCAAGGGGGATTTGTATGGGAATGGGCGAACCATGTAAGTTCCTTGGCTCCTTTCTCTGGCCTTCAAACTGCTCACTATTTTTAGGGACTTTTAACCAAGACTGAAAATGGAGAGGAGTACTATGGCTACGGAGGGGATTTTGGTGATGATCCGAACGATGGGCACTTTGTGATGGATGGACTTCTATTTTCTAATCATACGCCAACCCCTGGGTTGATCGAATACAAGAAAGCAATAGAACCTGTCCAGGTGCTTGAGAACAGTACTCCTGAAAAGATATTAGTCATTAACCGCTACGATCATATCACGCTAGACCACCTCAAGTGTGAATGGTATGTTGTCGGAGATGGTCACAAAGGACCTAGAAAGGAAGTTTCTATACCGACAGGGATCGAACCTGGTGCTACTGCTGCTATTGAGATTGTAGGAGCAGAATTATCTTCGGGGCGTTATTTGGAGGTCTCCTTTAGTCTCAAGAACGACGAATTGTGGGCAAAAGCTGGTCACGAAATAGCCTTCGGACAAGTCGCCATCAACTCTGCTCCATCCTTAGCTGCCTTGACTCTGAAAACCCCCAAACAGGCACCAAGAATAAACCAAATCAGTCCTAGCCGGTTTGAAGTCATTGGAGAGAAGAAAACATGGCAATTTGATACCGCCCATGGGTTCTTGTGCTCGTGGAAAACAAGCGATGGCGGAGAGGCATTCGTCAACCGACTTCATGGTCTTGACTTTTACCGCGCGGTGACCGACAATGAACGTTACAATGACGGCCACGAATGGAAAAACCAGCGCCTCCACCAAACCAAACCCCATTTACAGTCTTTTGAAATATCAAACAATTTCGAAGCTGGTACAGTCACCGCCAAGGCGAAGTACCGTGTGGCTCCTCCTATTTGTCAATGGTCTGTGGATACAGAGATCACTTACGTTATGAGTGACTCTGGCATAAACCTTCACGTCAAAGGCAACCCTCGCGGTCTTCGTCTCCCTCGTACATTCGCCCGCATAGGCCTAACTCTGACTCTTGATCCCGATTATACACATTGCAAGTGGTTTGGTCGTGGCCCGGGCGAAAGTTATTCAGACTCGAAACAGGCTCAACGTTTCGGGAACTGGTCTTCCCAGGTCGAGGACCTATACACACCTTACGAGTTCCCCCAAGAATCCGGAAACCGCACAGATGTACACTGGGTGTCGTTCGCCTCTGATGAGAAAGGCAAGGGCAAGATCACAGCACGATTTGGGGACCAACCAGGGTGTAGTTTTAGCGCGTTGCATTTTACGACGGAGGACTTGGATAAGAGCGAACACTCGTATGAATTGGAGAAGAGGAAAAAGAAAGAAATATACGTAAGACTGGATTGGGCTCACCAAGGTTTGGGAAGTGGGAGTTGTGGCCCAAAGGTTTACAAACAGTATGAACTTCTGAGTAAACCTTTTGAATTTGAATTGACTTTGGAGTAATTGCATATACGGGATCGGTTTAGCTACCACCTGTAATAGATTGAATACACTAGCATCCGGCTAACTGGGAAGAAGATCTTTATGTATTTTGCCTTGGGTGAAAACATTTGCCTCGTCGTGGCGGGTGTATAATTACGTTTTCCTCTATATTAATATATCTTTCTATACTAAAAAGTATTTCTGTTTACGATGAAAACCGCCTCGGTAATCTATTTCTAAAACCAATCAATATAGAGGCTTCTTTTTAAATTTAAAGTAGATTTAAAGAACGTATTATCTGTTGCAGTCAATCAGAAGCGGTACTGTTTTGTCTTTTTTGTGTTGGCAATGTTGGAGTTGATCATTCAGGGATAATTGTCTGATATGCCGTTTTTGCGCCAAGAACCTCGCAGCCTCCTTCGTAAATTAATGCCACATTTACCGCGGAATGATTATTGGCTTACAAAACGAAAGCAGCCATAGTGCCACCGCGAATTCATGTGCACATCCCTAACTCGACGGGCAACTAGCTAGAGAAAGAAAGCGGGTGGGAGAAAAGCCCGAAGACCGTCGGAACTGGGCATACGGCCAATCCCGAATGAAACAGTCGACAATGCAAGATTAAATTATAAGCCCTTCGTAATGAGGAAAACGAGGCAACCATATCAATAAAACAATCTCAGGGCTGGATTTGCCATATATGTCGACGTGGTTGATGTTAGGTTAACTTGGAGCACCCCGAGTCAAGATGGGCATTACTTTTGCACGGGAATTGGTGAGGTTTGGTTGCGAAGTAAACAGGTTACCAGGATTTAATTAGATGTTACTTAATTTTAGATTAAACGGCCTGGACAATCGGACTGAACTGGCATTGGCAGAACCTAAGTTTGGTTTGAGTTATTGTGGTATCATGCTGCTCTCTTGTCAGCTACCTCTTAAGCGTCCCCGTGTAGATCTGATATTGAATGGAGGGGGGTTGTATTACTTCCCCATATCCCCATAGCAGATTCAGCAACTTTGGCCTGAAAATTGGGAACACTGTATGGGGTCCTCCTCTGCTGTGTACGACTCTATCACCTTTCAACTTCCACCAAACACTACATTGTTTCGTTTCGTTGAACTAATGGCTTGCGCTTGTTCTGTGTTCCCTTTCAGCCTTCCGTGAGCTATCGGCATATCAACTCTATACCTAGCAACTCTTGAAAAACAATATTCGACTTTTTTAAGAATACACGGCTCATCTTGAAATATTGAATTCTTGCCTTCTAAGGGATTCCTTTTCGATCAACTCTGATTGACTCCGACAGCTTTCAACATACACAATTGTTTTGCAAGCCCGAGACAGGATCGGTCTCGATTAACACAAAGATGACGGACGACTCGAGAAAGGCGTACTTTCTGGGGATTCCGATGAAGCATATCTCCTTGGTTACTGTTGGTTAACCCAATTACTCATGCACTCAACTCTCCTCCAGAGAATGAATTATCACTAACCCATGGGTATTACGAGTTAGCTCACATTCCAAAACTCAGCGCTGATACTGGTACGGTGGTCATGGCGTATAACCTTTAGTCAATATGGATAGACCTTACTGATCGATTTTTTAGATTATGCATTATTCACGAATAATGCCTACTTCACCTGGTGGCCGTTATCTCACCTCTACAGCAGTTCTGATGAATGAAGTTATTAAACTTCTGATTTGTTCTGTAGTTGCATATTACGACCAAACGAAAAAAGACGATCAGAATGAGAAGGCTAGCATATGGAGAACCGCATGGAATGTTTACAGTGAGGTCTTCAAACGCGATAGCTGGAAGCTTGCGGTACCGGCGATTCTTTATACCTTACAGAATACCCTACAATATGTCGCCATATCGAATCTCGATGCGGCTACTTTCCAAGTCACTTATCAGCTAAAAATCCTTACGACCGCCTTATTCAGCGTTACAATGTTGGGACGAAAGTTATCTGTTAGACAGTGGTTATCTTTGGTTCTTCTTACGACTGGAGTCGCTATTGTTCAGCTACCCACTCCGACGCCACCTTCACCAGATCCGGAGCCGAAATCCTTTTTCAAATATATCCAAGATTTCACTTCTAGCAGATTCGGTACGCCCGAAAGCGTTCCCAAAGACGACCCTATAACACAAATGAACGGAACGTTGGGGTTTACTGCGGTTATCATTGCCTGTATAATTTCAGGTTTGGCCGGTGTTTATTTCGAAAAAATATTGAAAGGGGCATCCGCCACAGTCTGGGTCCGAAATATCCAACTTTCGTTCTTTTCCTTGTTCCCGGCATTGTGTCTCGTTCTGAAAGACGGTGGCGAAATCTCCAAGCGAGGCTTCTTCGGCGGGTACAACGATGTTGTATGGACGGCTATAGGCTTCCAGGCTATGGGTGGTATAGTTGTCGCCCTGTGTGTCAACTATGCAGACAATATTGCGAAAAACTTTGCAACTAGCATCAGTATCATTCTGAGCTGCATTGCTAGCGTCTACTACTTCAATTTCGTCATCTCCCTTAACGTAAGTTTCAATCGAATCAGTGGATATATTTGTATGTTTATATGGACTAATCATATTCTGGCTCACTAGTTCTCCATCGGATCTTCAATCGTTATCTTTGCCACTTATCTTTATTCTAAGCCAAATGGCGAAAAAATATCGGAAAAGACATCATCGCTAATGCCAACATATACACCTTTGGCAAAAGAAGACGATATTATCCTTGAGTCCAGGGCAGAACGAGGAGAGGCCAGAGTTTGAGAGGGTGGAGCCATTGTTATTTCAAGAACAATATCGGAACGGCCATGAAATTTCGTTCTTTTTGCCAAATACACTGGTGAGAATGCGAAGTAATTGAGCGGCCGGTTATCCTCGATTATTGAAAACCGTTTTTATGACGGAATGCCTTCATATCTGCTATACAATATACTATTGATAATAATAACGTGTTTTGTTACGACTTCTGTATATAGAGAGATCCGTCAATAGATGCGATGAACCGGGACCGATAAAGAAACTAGTTAGAGCACATAGGATGGCTGGATAAGTGTGTATGCTCAGATAGATTTAATTTGTATATTAGCAATTTGTATCACTAAGAAACAATAATGTAGTAGGTTTGTACCAGCGATATCACCGTAAATACCAATAGTGATACCAATAGTAATGCTAGTAATAACTTTTATTGCCTTATGCTAGTTCCATATATAGTTTCTATGTTCCATAATCAATATGTATATTCAATCAGCGTGTTCGCAACTTTGGCTTTTTCTCTTTAAGCAACAACCCGCTTGGTAAATAAATCACCTTGGTTGTTGTTCCAAGTCTCCCTACACTCTGTGTTGCGGACAGTCCCAAGTCCCAGTTACCGGCCAGACGTTGTCTCGGTACCTGCTCTACCTGCTGTGATTTTTACGCCAGAGCAATATCCCAGAATAAATTAATAGCAATATGAAATGAAGGGCAATGTATTAACTAACTATGCCTTTTAATCTTGACATTTCAGTTTGTGTTGAATCACATACTTTTGACTGTTCTTGTTTTATCTTGTAATTAGAATTCCATTATCTTCTGCTATAACTTATTAATAAAAAAAATATAAAAAATATATCTACACGAAAATGTCTATGTGCCCACAGGCCAGTGCGCCACGTTAGATTCAAGGTGGTGTCTCAGCACTCTCTGTGCTATTATTAAACTCCTGGTAATCCACGAGATTCGCATGCTCGGGATCCCGATCAAGCATAAATAGATATTCTGCCTCGTTCTCCTTCAAGAATCCTGGCACATCAGCATTGTCCTCAACACGATCCCACTTTTCCCCATCGCGGTCAAAAAAGTCAATCCCAAACCTCACATGCTCCAATATCTGCTTGGGGTCCTTGAACTTTGCAAGATTGTACTCGGTATGCGAGAAACTGTTGATCTTCTTAACGAATTCGCCGATGGTCGAAAAGCAGTAGCTGCAGTGCCACGCTGCTCTGTATAGGTGTGCGTCTGCGGTGTGGCGGAGATCGTCTGGTAGAACTGTATCGTTGCCGTCATAGAATGTCGCATGCGGGAAGCCCCAATCCGCACGATTGCGCCATTGGAAAGAATAATAGTACATGTCGCTGTGAAGGGCTAGCTTCTTTGGGAATTTGCAATTGCGCAATGCTATAAGGGTTGAAGGTCTGGGCATCTCATCGACGTCTGAGACAAGAAGAACATCGCCCTTTTCGGGTGCATGTGGCCCTTCGAGAAAAGGGACGACTTGGTCGTAAATAGCGTTTCTGGAGAACTTTTCGCGATCCCAGGTCTTCTCGAATTTGGCTCCCTCAATACTGAGGGTGTGGCGAATCATCTTGCTGTGGTACTTCTCAAAGCGGTCCCAGTTCTCCTCCACGAAGAGAGGCTTAGGTGTATCTTGGAAGGTCAAGTTTGCTTCGAGGATGACAAAGTAGTCGACATGTTCGTGCATCTGTCCTAAACGGATTTCAAGCCAGTCCAGTTCGGTGTTCACGAGAATTAGATCGTAAATCTTGCGTGGCTTCTGACGCTCTTCCCATATCTCCCACCGTCGATTTTTGCAGAATTTCTTTGCATCTTCGAGAGGTAAAAAGTCTAGAGAAGAAGGTCGCTCTGGAGGAGGACTAGCTGGTGCTGGTGAATTCGATGTATCTTGAGAAGATTCTGAACGGTCTCGATAATAATATGGTAAACTGGACCAGGAGAGGAAGCAGAAGAGAAATGTAACAAAGAGTGCCCCAATCTCTAATTTCCTATTGCGAGGATTGAAGTTTATTGTTGAGGTACCCATGGCCGTTACCGTTCGATTGAAGATTGCTGAATAACGCCGAGTGAGCTTCATATCCCGAAGCAACATACTTTATACTACCATTAAAGATATTATTGAAACGTGGAATTTGAGATGCGATCTTGCAGAAACTTGTTCTTTGACAGCGATAGGAAATTGGAGGTACAGATAATTTTACAGTACAGCTGACACTAAAAGTGATCAAATACGATTTCTTCGTGCCAGCCTCTTATAATATGCTTCATTTCCATCGTTACAAGGACCAAGTGTCGGTCCAAGCTCGGAGGCATTCTAATATTCTAGGATGTCTCTGTATTACTAAGATCAGAGATAAAATAAAGCATAAAGACCAGCCCAAACTTTCACGAACTCTCACGCTTGAACATTCTCAACTAGCGTTGCAGGTTGTCAATGCGTTTAGTGCTTCTAAGGTTTGTACATCCGACGAGTGTAAATGTCTCCTCTGAAATGTGCTGAAGCTTCCGCGGGTCCGTGGAACTGGGGAATGCGAGGTCGCATTCGAGTTTTGTGTTGGCGAGGTGATTTCCAACAGCCATTTCATTCAAGTTGTTCGCCTCGCTCACCTGGACTAAGCGGCGGAAGCCACGGATATTTACAAGTTAACACCAGACCGTTACACCGCTAATTGGTGGCGGTCGACCTGCTTTTTTTTGCTTTTATGCCTCTATCAAGCCGGTTTTCTCGGACCAGTTTGATCATGGCTGGTTTTTTTGGGGATACATGACGAGAAGTATGATATTTTACTCCCCTTTCGGGATTGCAGTCTGGCTTGGATTTAAGTTAAGATTGCACCATAATATTAAAACCAAGCGAGCATCTTCTGGTCGGCCTTTTGCAGGATTTATCAGCCTCCCTCAAAATCCTCTTGGGCCATTCAGTCTCGAAAGAAGAGAGGCTTGGATGACTAGTCTTTTGAACCACGTTGCAGGATATGATACCATTGTGCATTATGCTCATGCATAAAATATACTCCGGAGAAAAGGCTTGGTTTAATATCGTGGAGCCAAGAATGAATTTTAATTTCCTCGCTTGGGCAATATTTCGAGCTTTCTGGATTGAGGCTCGATCATCAATCACTATCGATTCAGTCTCGGCTTGAGGTATGTTTGGCTTTATGCGATGCATGCGCCAAGGAAAAAGCACCTCTCGGAGATAATTTGGCCCCAAACCAGAACATCACTTAATGCCGTCTTAGTGGGGATTTCCCCCAGCAAAGTGCGGTCGATGGTGGTCTCGTACCTACGGAGTATTATATCTCATATACAGGTGGCGAAGTGACAAGCAGTAAAACAACAAGTAAATTGAAAAAGGTAACGGAGAAATATTTTCTTGAATCTAGACCATTCAAATATCGCTAAACCTATCTATACTTTGATCTAGAATCTAGGAATCAGCTGTGGCTCCAAACTTATCAGAGCTAGCTTGTTCGGCCCGTCAATTTTGTTTGAACAAAGTTATAAATTTTAGAGTAAATGTGATCGTAACCACTCCCGACTTGTCTCGTAGACCAGCCGCGAAGCACGAAGCTCCTGACGATTGTATATGTAATAACGTTTTAATCGTTCTATACTCCCTACGTTCACTTCGAGACTATTTTGGGCACCATAAGAGATCCTACCACATCAGTTTGCCTTGAATCTTTTGTAGAAATAATGTAACATTGTTCAAAACCACTAAAGGACCGTGAGCAGTAAGTGTAAGCCAAGCATATTCGATAAATATACAACTATACATCGTGCTTCCCGCATTAAGCAGTTTTGCCCACTATAGATTGATATATTATTGATCAAGCATTTCACAAAATCCCTGTTGGATAAGTAAGTACTATTAGATAACCAAATAGATATATTGCTTTCATATAACTCTACACTGAATGTCGGGTTGATCTGATAACGACAGAATATATAATTTTCGGTATATTATAATCATCGGTTATATATAGAATTGAGCAGGCTCGGTACTCTAACGAATAACAGTTTAATATTATAATCCTAGTTCTTGAATAGTATAAGATACAGTATTCTACTTAATATGCCGGGGTGAAACAATGCTCCGTCCACAAAAATATGTACATATCTCAAATTGGTCAAACCAAAAACTCTATTCATAGAAACACTGTGTTTAGGTGAGACGAGTTTATTAGACGCAATTTGCTGACTTCTATTAAATAGTTATCTTCTTGAAGAAATCGAGGTCGATAAATACCGATTGAACAACTTGAATAGCTGTGACGAAACGCCTTGAGTTCCCATATCATGGCAGATCAAACCCAAAATCCTTGAGCTGTCAGCTTAGAGAAATCTAAAGTATATATCCAAGATTTGAATTCATAACTTTTCGGTGTCGGGCTGACCGAGATTAGTTACATACAGCATATGCTTACATCCTTGTATACTTGTATTTGGTATACCTAATATCGGATTGCTCTCAAATATCCCATGTTATTGCAAATCTAGCATATGCTCTTTCTTTTGTTGTATGCTATGAGCTTGACATATATGGATGTAATGGCGGCATAGTTATGTAGAATCTCTATATAGTGACGGTTCAAAACATGAGTTCTTCCTTAGACACATTTAGATCGCAGAAACAACATGTGCAACCAGTTAGTATATATTTAGATATAGAACAAATGAAAAAAAATCTAGATGATATATAGCAGCGTCCAGTCAACAGATTTACAGAATACATGAATTAAGTATCGGTGTTTCGCTAAGTAGATGCGTTATGGGGGTGAGCAAGAGACTGGGGTTGAATTATATGTCTACAAGTCATGTCACTACTCTCCCCATCGTATCTCCAGCTCAGGGTACTTTAGTTGAGTGAACATATTCCAACGGAGTGCTGAGTAATCGAAGTTAATTGCATATGACTTGAAACCTAGATAGAACCGGGATGAAGACTGTTTGACTGAGCATGCTGTGGGAAGTACGAGGAAGCTTCGTGGTGCATATAGATATATAAAGAAAAGACATAGACTAAGATCGGTGAAGCGTATTCAGCGAGAATATTAAGCTTAGATGTCCAATTAAGCAGACAAAATAGATGGCATACCTTAGAAACGAATGTCAGAATGTTGATGATATCTTTCTGAGTTACTACTAGGTAGCCAATCTTTTGCTGCGACTGAAGTTGAGCATCATAAAATATTTTTTTAGTCTCTCTACTGACCAAGCATATTCAGAAAAAAAAGCGAGAAAGTTTACCAATGACACATTAAGAAAACCAATTTCACCTTTTTTGTATATCGAAATAATATAGCCTTCATATAGTATATAGTCATGATAAGGAACCCAACCTACAATGTGAAGAAATGCTTATGAGGTTAGAGTGATAGACTGTAGTTTATTATATATTAACAAGCCACTTCCGCTAGCAGTTATCATGACCGAGTATAGATAATGGAATAAGAAGAATTAAATCATTGGATACAGTCCCACGGCTCCCATATCCTGTGGCTTATAGATAGAAATAACATAGTTGGAGGTAATATATAATCAGATAGTGGCTAGACTGTGTAAATTTATATTGGAAGAAAAAAATTAGATCATATCCTTTTCAAGCTCCTCTAATATGCTTTGAGATTGATTTTATTCTATATATATCCCTCTAGCGCATTTCTGTTAGATATATATCAAGGTGGGGTAAGTCATACAAGAGAGTAATTAATGATTGGTTGGTTAACTGACTATTAAATTCTTGAGTGTTAAAGTGAGTTGAAAGGAAGAAGAAGAAAGGGACGGAAAATCAGGCGGTTGGGTGGTTATTATATTCACCCTAGGTCAATCATGGAATCTTCTAGGTGAAGAGGATATACTATTCTATTAACTTCCGGGAGGATAAGAGTAGAAAGGAGAAGGTTCCACTGAGCTTTCGCTGATAGTCTGGATCTTTTTAGATCTGACTCTACCATGCCTATAGAAACCTGTAGAATATTAGGATTATTCATTAGAATTTTCTTTGATATATCTACTATCAACAAATATATATCTCTTCCACATGCGTAGGGTATAGCTGATAATACAACATTGTCAATGCAATCTAATGCAAGGCGTCTCCTAATCCACGTCCACATTCACACCATCGATTCATTTCTAAGCTCATAGTAAACTAGAGCCAAAACATCATCAAATCTCGTACTAAATATACACATCTGCCATCCATCTTCAAAGTTACTCCCATTACCACTACCTCCTCATCCAAAATGTCCATTTAACAAAAGAAAGCGTACAACATGAAAATAAAAATGGCAAAGAAGGCTAAACCGCATATGCAGAAACTTAAAATGCCAATCAATAAACACACTAAAAGAAAAATCAAAACATAAGGTAATGATATAAACTATCCCAAAACCCATTCAAGATACCCCAAGGCACCCTATACTACGACTGCCCAGCACCCTGACTCGGACCACTCCTAACCCCCATATCCCCATCCTCCGGCGTAAAACTTGTCCCACCAAGCATCTCCCCACCAGGTCTCCCCACCGTCGTCGCAGCATGTAACCGTTGATCCAAAACTTTCAACGCCAATGCCCTTCTTCTCTCTGCTTCCTGGCGTGCAGCACTCAATCTTCCACCCGGTGGTCCCAGTATCCCTGCGAACCCACCACCCGCAGAGGCTGCAGATGCTGCAACCCGACTATTACCCGCCTGCACGTCCTCATCCGTAAACGGCACGCACAATCTAACACTCACTGCCAACGCGTAGATAGTGTTCGTCACGGGGCTGATGAACGGGTACAAGCTATCCGGGAAGAAATGCGCGAATGCGAAGGTCTCGGATGCGTCACCGCGGAGCGAAACGGGTTGGGAGGCGGATAGATCGACGTATTGTTTCTTGTAGAAGCGGAGGTAGATCCAAGATGTCAAAAAACCGTTTATGGCGAGAATTGCAGCGACGTCGGTGCCAAGGACTAGGCCCGAAAGAAGGTTTAAGGCGAGGAAGATAGCTGGAAAGTGCTGTATATCACAATCAAATGATCGTGTTAGCTTGCTGTGAAACTTGACAGATGTTTGTATAGGTGGGATGGATGAGGTATAGTTACCTTGACTCTCATCTTGACGACGCCTTTGAATAGGGTTACCGTGTGTTCGGGGACCAATTGCTTGAACGCAACCAGGAAGCCAGCTTGGAATGCTATACCGCCGCTTATCGATGTGAAGCTATATTTCCATTCCTGTTAGCAATCCATGCCCAACAACAACCTGTGGACTTTGAAATAGAAGAAACAGACTTTCGATCAAGATTCCCCGTCATAGCAAACCAGATAACGTAAATCGCCAGAGCGACAACATTGCTAATCGCGCTCACGACACCCAAAAACTTGGCGAACTCTCTCCCTCCCCATGCTCTCTCTAGATACTTCCCCCCATAAAAGAACGTAGCAAGCGTGATGACGAGCGTGAAGATGTTGGCTTCCACAAAGCTAGCAGTGACAAGTGTCCAGGGGTATATGATGCTCAGCGCGGGGACAACCGTGAGGTATTGAATGCCCGTGGAAGCGACGAAATCGGGAGTGGGCGAGCCGAGGGGCGCGTTGTTGTCGACGGCGGCACGGGAAACCCAGGCGCTATAGCGGAGGGCGCCGGCGATGAGCGAGAAGCAGAGCTCGACGACGATGATGGCCCGGGTTAGGGGCGGGAGGTTGATGCGCGTGGGCATTTATAATATCGGTTTCTTGTGCTCTCGCTGCTTCGATATTTTCTGATATTACTGATATAATGCCCGTGTTCTCGCGGGGAGAGAAGAAGGTGTGGACACCCCTAGCTTAGAAGGCTTGCTGCTTGGAAGGGGTGTACGTGATCCGGAGAAGCCTGGGGTAGTCGGTTTCTGGGATGGTTGAACGTTGTTCGAGACGGATAAGTGCCTGGTTGGTCACTGCATCGAATGAGACGTACGGTGGATACGACGGGGCGTAGGACGAGCGAGGGGAACGGGGGGAAAAGGCGAGGATGGCGATGGTGGTAATTTGGCAGAGTCGCACAGACGAGAAGTAAATCGAATGGGGACGAAAAAGTTGAGGTTGTTTAAATTCGATATTTTAGATCGCCTGACCCTGAAAATTACCATTCTAGCCGCCTGCCGAAAACTGCCAGCCCGCGGTGTCCGCAAGATCCCGTCAAGCGAGAAGAACCCAGAATATAAATATCGAAAGAGTATATCGATAGATGTATGCAATTTCGCTGTAAAATACAAATAAATATATATATAAAGAGTATACACAAAATATGGAAAATGATGCCGAATGTAAAGGAAAAAGAAGGGGACAAGATATACCAACTCCAGCCATATAAATCATGCGAATACTGATGCATGCATAACCTAGGTATGTCAAAAAATGCAATACTCCACCCGTAGTTCATGTCTACTGCACCGTCTTGCCCTTCTCCTTCTTCGCCTTCTTCGGTTCCGGTCGCTTATACTTCTCCGTCATCTTGAGATATCTCTCAAACTCCTTCGCGCACCCTTTATCCTTCTCCACTATCCTACAATTCTCAAAGTGCACTACAAAGTCACCTTGCTCGTATCCCACACCAGTATATTTGCTCTTCACATCATCGTCACCTCCAGCCTTATCTTTCCCATCTTTTCCTTCCTTCTTTTTATTCGCAGGACTGTTGCCCCCAGCCGCCACGGGATAACTTAGCATGACTCGCTGGGGTATTATCGCTAGTTTCGCGAGTAAAGTCGGATGCCATTGAATCATATGTTCCTATAAAACCGGCACACGGATATTAGCACCAAGCTATCTTTATCTATTATAAAATAAGGTTTAAGATAGAGAATATACTAACCAAAGCACTGGTCTCACCATCACCAAAGTGATAAAACCGATAAAGCGGATCAAACCACGTATCCAGCAGATAATACCCATAAACCGTACCGCCCTTCCTGCTGCTCTTTCCCTTCCCTTGCTCCCACCCAAACTCCTCCTTCTTCCGTCTGACAAAGAAGCTATCGCTCTTAACGCTCTTCCCGTCCTGCGTTATAATCAGCTGCACATCATCCGCATCGGTGCGTTTGAAGGTCTTTATTATAGACTCCGGTGGGATGACCGGGTGGTCGCGCAGCATGAGAGAGTTGAGGCGTTGTTTGGATAGAATGTGAGATTCGAGGGATAGGTCCATATTTATGATTAACGAGTCTGATGAGAGGAACCAGAATGTTTTGGTGTAGGGATACGTCGCCATCGCATGGCGCATGAGGGGCAGTTTATTGAAGCTCTAAAATTTATCGCAGCCTGCTGTTAGTCTGATATATATCAAAAACAGAAGTAGAATCGGTGCTTATAATGTAATACCTTCAGATAATGCCGAGTATTCCCGGTACCATCTTTGAAATTATACTCATTACCAGCCTCGTACTCCCCCAAATCCCCCGCGAAAACTTCATACCCCCACTTCGCAGCATACCTCTTCCGATTCTCCAGTATCTTTTTCGAATACCCCGCCGACATGGTACTCTTATCCAACGCCAGCACCAGCACCACACTCGGCGCACCCTTCCCACCACCGCTCTTACCCAACATCAACCCTTTCCCGCTCCTACTACCGTCGCCATCCTGTCTCTTGTAAAGATAGAATAGCGCACACGCAACGAGAAATAGGACGAGGTACCATGTTCTCCGCCGGCGTTTGAGCGTGTGGGAGAGTTTGGAGGATTGTGATTTGGAGTGGTGGTGGTGGGAGTTTGCTCTCGCCGCCCATTTTTCGGAGGGTGACGGGGCGAGGGAGGTTTGTGGGAGCGAGGCGGCGACGTTGGTCGGCAGGGAGAAGTGCATCATTTAGGTGGGCTTCTCTTTCAATTCAGCCGGTGGGAACTGAGGTTACACACTCTCCGACGACAGCGGGTCCCAAACACCGCGATATCCTTCAGAGTGGGAAGAAAAACGTGGTCGTTTGTGTATGTGCGAACCAGGGAATCGGGACTGAAATATTACAATGTTGGTTATATGATACAATGCAGCTGGATTCTACTCTTGTGTTATGAAGTATCCGCTGAGCTCGTTTTGTCGTCCACGCCGTTTGCAGTATTCAAAGCCGCTCGAATTGCGTCTTCTCCCTTATCTTCTTGGTATTGTATATCGTATTATCGTCGTCGTCGTAGCAGTAAATTACAAAAAAAGACAATGAATAAGAAAAAGGGAGTAATAGAAGTAAACGACGGTCAGCAAGTTGGAAAAAGAACGAAGGGTGCAACAAAATTAAAAAAGGGACGAAAGAGTAGGAAAAAGGTAGCAATTGAAAAAGGCAGGTCCTATTTCGCTATTAATATCCAATTCGAAAAAAGCTGACCTCGAATTTCGAAACTGGAACTGGAACTCGTCACCCCCGGCCGTCACCAATACATTTTCGAGGAGAGAAAGAAGAAATACAAGATTAGAGAAGAATGAGGAAAGTGAAAGCGAAAAAGCGTATTAAAATGACATCTTCTCGTACCGTTCCTCAGGTTACGATTTAATACGCTTCTGTTCGTTCGCGCTAAAGTTTGGGTTGGGTTGGATTGATGCGAAAAAGGTAACCCGGTCGGTGGGGGACTGTGGTGGTGGGTTCATGTAACCAAGCCAAAGCCAGCCCCCATGGCCAAATACCCATGCCAACCAGAGATGCGAACGAAGGGAAGGGAAAGCTTGAAGCAGCCTCCTCAGACAATTGGAGCGTTTAAACCATGCTCGATACGGAATAGGTAGAGCTCGGGATATCGATCTGAAAATTACTTAATCTTAGACTTTAATGCAGATATTCCGAGTTCCTGATACTCGCACCGCAATCATCTTGATGAGTCATATCAATATACACCGATAAGCAGAATTTTAGAGTCTTTTCTATCATCCAGTGATGATAATAGTCGATTAAAGTTTCTCAGATTCGACCATACCGCATACGAAAGTATTCGAATTTCTGCGGCTGACCATGTTGTATCCCCGAATGAGCGTGGACCAAGATTAATCCCGTCCCTCGTCGGCACCACCGTCGAATAACAACCAGTTGCAGGCCCAGCGAAATCGCCACTGAAAATGTGTAAATTACTGACAAGTACAGCATGCTCCACGATTATGATAGGGTTGCAATTGGCATCGCCAAAATAGTATCCATTGCCATGGCCATGGCAGATGTCTCGTTTATATGTATAGCGTTGGTTGCTACAAACACCACACAGCTGCTAGCTAGTAATACAATTCCCTATTCCACCTCTAGCTCTTCTAATAAAGGGAAAGAAAGAAAGGATAACAAAATGAACCGATGCGATGCGATGCAATATGCAATGTACACGGCACGGAGCCACCCCGCCAAAACAGTAATGAACCCAAAAAAAAAAAAGCGTATTCTACAGGATGCGGTTAGTAGCTGATATAAGCTATTTATATATATATACAATCGAAACCATAGAAACATCTCACCATTCCACCAGGACGTCATACTGTCAAAATTCAATTCCTTACCCTCCCAGTCCCCCGTTCTTTAACCTCATCCGCGGGCCCCACAGCCCCCCCCAAACCCCCACCTCGCAGTTTTCTTCTTCTTCCCCCTCCGATCGCCATACTTCTCATCAAACTTCCTAATCAAACCCAAACTCCCCATATCATCTGAAATACTCGCCGTGATCTCCCCCAACGCCTGCTCAAAGTGCTTGGCTCTCAATACCCGCTTTGTTGGATATGCTCCGAAATCCTTAAACTCTTGATCCTCATCCTTCACCGCGGCTAATGCAGCTGCGACGGCGACGTTCTTAAGATCGGATCCAGAATAGAGATTCGTTCGTTCGTCAGAAGAGATGGCGGCCAGGTCGACGTCGGAGTCTAAATCTTCGCCTGTGAGGTGGATTTGCATTATCGCTAACCGGTCAGCGGCGGTTGGGAGGTCGACCAGAATTCTCCGTGGTAGACGCTATACACATCGTATCGAAATTAGTATCTTCAAGTGATCAGTGGACCGTAGAATTGAAATTCCGTACCCTCAAAACTGCATCATCCAGGTCGAACGGCCGATTGGTCGCCACCATGATGAATGCGGACATCTTGGCCATCCCATCCCACTCTTTCAAAAACTGGTTGATAAGTTCCCGATGCGATGTCCGCTGATGATGCGCCGTCCTCGCCCCGAATATCGCGTCCGCCTCATCGATAAATACGACGCAGGGACTCAACCTCTTCGCTAAACTAAAGATAGCCTGAAATACCGTTAGTAATGCACACACTCTCTTTCAAAAATAAAATATATCTCAACTCACTTTGACGTTCTTCTCCCCCTCTCCAACATACATATCATAAACTTCACTCCCACTAACCTCCAACACCGTCGCCCCGCTCTCTTTCGCTACAGCCTTCGCCAGCAACGTCTTCCCCGTCCCCGGCGGTCCGTACAACAGAACACCAGGAATCTTATCTTGCGCCAATACACCATAACTGAACGCCTCCGGCCTCCGTAACGACAAGCTTGTTAGAGTTTTCAATGCATCAACTGTCTCCTCCGCAACCCTAACCTGCCCGAAACCCGTTGAAATGCTCGTCGGATCGATCACTCCGCCCAACAGCCGCTTTTCGTGCTTATTACACTTCCCCTTCAATTTCGCCAGATTATTAGCCCGCACCTCTTCAGCCGTGGGTATGTCCTCCTCCGCCATATTCCTCTCTTCGACAAATTTGGCCTCGACGCTCGACCATGCTAATTTGGTCTTATCGCTCCTCCGGATCACTTTATGTGCCTCTGCTACGTCGTTGGGGCCGATGACACGAGGCCCTACTTCGGTGGGACTAGGCGGTGCTAGTCCTCCTAGGATGGCGAGAGTTAGACGGTGTACCGATTCGAAATCCCACACCCATTCGCTGATGCTGGGCACTTTTGGTATGTTTTCGAAGTGCCAGTCTTTGGGTACCTCCAACACTACAGCGTGAGAATCCTCCCCGCTCCGTCGGGTAATCATCGCCTTGACATGACGCATATTAATCTCCCGTATCCGCGCTTTCCTATCCCGCTCGAGGAGTTCGCGGGTGGAATCCCACGGTTGCGGGGGTACCACTATCGCTCGTTCCAAGATGGAGAGGGGCGATTGCGGAGGTCCGATCTGGAGAGCGGAGAGGTAGGCTGAGCTCAAGTACAATCCGTGACCGATCGTGGCGGAGTTTCCGAGAATCATAATCTCGCGACCTTCGAGGCGGCGTTGGTATACTAGCTTGCGTAGGATTCGTAGGAATGCTTTGCCGTCGTGGAGGCCTTGTAGTTCTTTAAAGTCGCGGACTTGTATTATCGTTCTGTTCTTCGGTTTGGTATCACTGTCACTGTCTGATGATGTTGAAGTCTTCGATGGACTCTTTTCAATCGTCTCACGCTTTTTGGTGCCCGAGTCCAGCATCAATTCTAGCACGGCTTGTAGTTTAGGGTGAGCTTCTGATTGTGACGCCGTGCCGCCCAGAGATAGTACCCCATCTGATCCATCTCCCATGGGTAGTCCCTGGCGTCCAGCTGCATCAGTAGCACCCTCGATAGATGCGATGGATATGACGGTGTTTGGAAGATAAAATTTGCCAATGAATCCAGGAAACGCAGATCCTTGTGAGAATGAAGGCCCCGTAGCGTTGTAAGGTCGAGAATTACTCGTGTCGTCAAAATCGCTAGAGGCAGCTTCACCGTCCTCGTTACCTTCGTTTTCTTCCGATTCTTGCTCTTCTTCCGCTTCCTCTTCCTCTTCGATACGAGGGCGGTTGTGCGGGTGGATGAGTTGAGCATCATATCCAAGATGGCCGAGTTGTCCGAGAGAAGATGGTGGAGCTATAAATCAATATAAGAGAAAAATTCAACTGAAATTCGCAAAATATAGATGATAGACGATGTGAGAGTACTTACTGGTAGCGGCTGCCTGCTTCTTATTGACCACAGTCGTCTCAATGTAATCACCAGCGATTTCAGCTACATCCTGAGCATCTATGCGGATTAATGTAGCCCCAAGCTCTCTTGCCAGTTCCTCCGACACCGCATCCAAAAAGTACGTGCCATTCGTATCTGGTGTTTGAGGATACGTCAACACACAATCAACCGTACGTGCGATTTTAGCATGACTGAATGCCGTTTTGGGCAGTGATATCGTGCCTTTAACCGTCGACAGCACTTCTCCCCATACCGCCGGCGAGAGCGCATACTTTGAATCGATGGATACCGAAGGTGTGAAGAATGCGATGCCGGGTTTCGGGATATCAGAGGCGGGGATATCGGATTGGTTTTCAGCTATTGGTTCTGTGGGTGCTTTGGCTTCCGGGTCCGTAGGTTGTGTATCAGGGTCAGATGGAGGAGTCGAAGGAGAATCGGAGGGCGGGGTGTCGAACGTTTTCGCTTCTTCTTCAAGATACTTCTTCACCTCTGCGATCTCTTCCTCTATCAGGGGCTGACTCGATTTGCCTCGTGCTTCGACCGGCGCCTTCGCTTCGTTTTGTGGTTTGATCGCACTTTCCTCCACATCTGCTTCCTTACTTGGTCCTCCACCATCTCCACCACTGCCACCGCTTGAAGCTGCACTATCTTCCCCACCGCTATTGGAACCGGAACTCTCAGCGCCCCCTTCCTCATCCAACAGTACCTCGCTGCCAAATCTATCCGCGACATCCAACTTTGACTCCCTCCCTTCCAGCTCCTCTGGCAAAAACACAGCACGCTCTAAAAACCACTCGGGCAGGTCGACCTTGGGTAACGGCTCCTCTTTTGGTTTCGTAGTCCGCTTGGTAGTCCTGCGAGTCGTAGTTGTGCGCGAAGCTGGTCGTTTATCAGGCTGGTCTGGATCTGTGCCATCGCCGCCTGTGGTCGTTGTCGTGCGAGGTGTGGACGTGGAAGAACCAGTGGGGTTTACCAGTTCTGGTGCGAACGAGACTTCGCCATGCGCTGACGCGGGGACGTCATCTGCGGCTGATGATGATTCCTCGGGTGGCGACGGGGTCGAGGTTGAGGTGGTGGGGGGGTCTACTTTTGGAGATTCGACGTGGTCGCTACTCGGCGAGCTTTGACGCTTAGCGGATATGTGGAGGGAGCTGCATTGGGAGCAGATGTAGGTGGATCGCGGGAGGAATGTTGATGGGTGGTGGGAGATTGCTGCTTGGGAACGGGCGAGTAGCGGGGAATTTCGTGAGGATCGAAGCACCAGATGCAGCGCCCTTCTTTTGGCTATCTGCATCGGGCGGTAGTGTGGAGATTCGTGATATTTAAAGAAAACTTGTAAATTTATAGAAACCAGAAAAAAATTATAAATTTTGAGAAAAAGAGGTTTATAAAACTTTTTTTTTTACTTTTTTTTCGTCGCATGCGTGGAAAACCGTCGTTGATTGTTGACCGCCCGCAACACAACCACCTTGTAACATCCAACAGCTGTCCCGAGGGCTCTCTACGAACCTATATCTTATAGTATCTCTGATGGATAGTTTTTAGTTATATATGATGCAAAACAAAGCTTTAAAATTATTGACCACTAGGGTAGCTAGCTATTAGTCGGATATAAGAAGTGATTTGTAGTTCGATTGATCAAAGGAAACCATTTATCCATGGCTAATGATATTCATCATATAGTACATTATTAAGTTGAAATAACACCCAAACTCCATGCAAATGCATTCATGCTAAGATATATACCGCTAGATTAAAACTCCAAAAAAATGCCAGTCTTTTCATCGAAAAGCTAAAAATCATATGGAATCAAACAACTTTTTCAGTTTGCATTTACCACGAACCGCCAAGCTTCTTTCCCTTCTTCTTGCAAGCTATAACCGAAAAGGACACAAGTCAGTAAATAATCTTTAAACAAAACAGATATATAAGGATGGATTAAACTTACGAGTCTTGACAGGCGCAGCCGCATCCATGGCTGGATTCGCAGCAGCTGGGTCCGCGGCTGTACCAGGAGTGGCCGGTGTGGCGGGAGTACCCGCAACTGGGTTGGCAGCGGCAGGGTTGGCAGCAGCAGGATTGGCAGCAGCAGGATTGGCAGCAGCAGGATTACCAACGGGCATTTGACCGGTCATATCGACTGGAATATTAGGCCCGGCAGCAGCTGGTGTCGATCCGGCCATATCAACTGGAATATTTGGAACCGGGCTCGCAGCTGCTGGATCGGCTGCTGCTGGCTGATTGGCTGCAGGATCTGCTGGGGTTCCTGGAGTCGCTGGTGTTCCTGGAGTCGCTGGAGTTCCTGGGGTTGCTGGTGTTCCTGGGGTTGCTCCGGTAGCTGGAGTAGAAGGCGCGGCTCCAGCTGGCATGTTTGCTGCGGGATCGGCTGCTACTGGATCAGCTGGAGTTGCACCGGTAGCTGGAGTACTTGGTACTGCCGCGGCTGGCATACTGGCGGCTGGGTCAGCTGCAGCTGGCATACTAGCAGCAGGGTCCGCGGCTGCTGGTTTGCTGGCAACTGGGTCCGCACCCGCCGGAACACTCGCAACCGGGTTCGCTCCAGCGGGCATACTAGCAACCGGAGTACCCGCAACAGGATCGGCGGGTGCACTGGTAGGCACGGCACCAGCAGGCATACTAGCAATCGGATCCGCCCCAGCAGCAGCAGAAGTCTGCGCTGGTGTAGTACCAACAGCCACATTCGAGTTCCCCGAAACAGGGAACGGTCCCGTAAGCTGTGGTATAACCGGCCTAGTCCCATTCAACAGCTGCTCCACCGCAGCCTCGAACAACTTCTTCTCCGGCGCGGCAGGTGGCTTGGTGGTATAATACTCATACTCAAACTTCCACAACTGATTCCAAAACGTATCCGGGAGGGTAGTCATGAACGCCACGACGTTGGCCTTGCCCGTACGCTGACCCATACCCATGAATCGATTCTTGATTTCCAGATTATAATCCGCCTCACTATCCCGCTTTATCACGAACCCGGGGAGTGTATCGCGTTTCACGTTGGGTAGTTTACCGTGGAGTAGGTCGGTGGCGGCCTGGTGTACTTTATTCGCCATCATGGCGTCGAATTGTTTCCCGTCCGGTGCAATGTTGGCACGCATTTGGTCGAGTTTATCGTAGACTCTTTGGTCCACGCCTTGTAAGAAGGCGATTTCGGAGGCTGGGAGGTTTTGCTCTTTGGCTTTGCTCAGAAGTCTGTCCTTGAATCTTACCGGTGCTGCGGTGGCTGTGACTGTGAGAATGGCGAGGATGGCCAGCTTGTAGGTGTGAGTTTGGATCTTCATCTTGGATTATATCTACTGCTTTTTGAAATTTTATATAATTAAAAATCCTTAAAAACTTGTAGTCTATATTTCAATACTTTCAATATAGAAGCTATTCAAGTGAGTATAAAAGAATGAACCTATAAAAGTGAGGAGCCTGCCTCGTGTTAATAAAAGATAGCACAGAATGAATTGAACGTGAAAAACCGGACCAGCCAGGTGAAGCTTTTCAGTTGATCGAAGTGGATGAGGAGTAAAAAAAAGAAGAAGAATACACTTTCGTGCCATAGAAGACTTTTATAACGTCGACCACCCACACCCTCACTAGCCATTTCCACCGTAATAGCCGTAGCAGCTCCGCGGTGTGTTTCCACATTACGTTGACGACTGTGTTGCCGTTGTGGTTAAGCGTGCGGTCCCTGTCTGGTTTGGACGAGGTTACAGACCGACCAGTCGTTTCACGGCGTTTGGGGGTCGGTTTCTAACCGCTTCTGGTAACGACTAACCTCGGTCGTTTGTATAATCCCCCATATTCTTCGATTTACTCATGTTAGAGAACACTTCGGTAGGTCTCGATTTGAATATAGTCTGGTTTTAACGTTGACGGCGAGGGTACGTACTGCAAAACATGTTCACACCCGCCACAATTAGCGAACCAGCCGGACGTCGTTGGGGCTGGTTGGGAGCTCGGAGCGAGCGAAAGGTTTCTTGAACGGTTGAAATGTTTATCTAGCCTTATTACACTGCTGGAGGCTTAACAGTCGTCTCGCAAATGTTTACAAGCTCCGGATCTCCTGAAACTCCGTCCTTGTTGCGTATGATTACGCAGCTATTAGTATCTATAAGATACATGGTCGGATTGAGTGATGATATTCACAGAGGATAGCCGGAATCAATAGTGATACAGCTATGAACTTCATCACGGAAACAAATTACAGACGAATAGTTTCTCCCGGCACCCCGGCACCCCGGCACGAGAAACTTCAGAAGTGTGTTACGGTTTACATCTCATGTTCTCCCTCCGTGATCTTCTGGAGATATTAATTCCGTGAAGGTTCATGTTTCCAGAAGGCGGGACTGAACGGGAAACATGTTAACGAAGAAACCAAAAACTTAGCAACATTGAGGCTGTAGTTTTTGATAAATATGTGAGTGTTTTTTATTTATCGACATCAATATGGCTGGAGGTAGAACTAGGATATATCATCTGTTGTATTTGCCATGAGATTCTCAAAAAGAAGTGTTGGTGTTGAGAAGCTACCTAGTCCTCATTATTAGGCAACTGCTAGAACATTTAGCTAGGTAGCTAATGAGGCAGCTATAGTAGTCAGAAGATACACAATTGAGCAGTGCATGATATTGCAGATTATTCGTATACCCAAACCATTGAAGCAATATTGAATTTCCGTCCGCCTCAATACCTAGAATCTAAATTCTACTTTGGTTGGCCGCTTAAGCGGCATACACATACGAGGCGGCAGGAACTCACAAACACACAGAAATCCGCCCTTAAAATCACAGCTTCACCGGTATGATATCACTCCACTCCGCCTTAAAAAAAAAATTCTCCACCTTACACAATCACCGAAAACCATAGAAACCTCTAGGCTTCTCCTCAACCAGGCCTACATACTTATGCTGCATGAATCCGAAAGGAATAGCAAAAAAAAAATTTCGTTTTGCATCGTGACGTTTCACCAAAAATGTTAACCCGAACCCGAGGGAGACCGAAGCACAGCCCCCACCAAAACCGTCAACCTAACTCCTCGCCTAGCGAAGCTTTTCGAAAACGGTAGGTCGAAGCCAACCAACCGGATTGATATCGCAAAAAAATATCGCATGAAGAATTTCGGTTCAATGGAAGTACGGTTTATCTAAATTTTATAATATCTCACTGATGATTTGAATACAGCGTGGATAGGTAGCTAGCTATTAGGGTGAAATGCAGCTTGAGCGTAAGAAATAGAGAAACCATTGAGATGGGACATGAAATCAAAGCTCTAGCATCTTGGATGTGTAACCGCGATAATAATAATTTTACTTTTTATCTGTACAAAGCTATCTTACACCAGTATATATCTCTCTCAAGATCTAAAAAACATGGAATGGAATGCTTAAAATCGTATTCTTGAATAGTAATAATAATAAAAGAGATAAAAATCATCGTTCATGAAAGACCTTGAAGGGCCTATGACACGAATCAGGTTAGAGAAGCCCTATAGATACATCTGAAACGATAAGAAAAAACATTATAGATCTCATTCTAGGAAAATGATATCCCGAATATAAGAAAAGAAAAGAAAACATCAAGAATATATAAGACATGCTTGCTTTAAAAAGATCGATCGACCGAACACCCCATTAGCACCAAAAGATATTGTATCTATTTTTTGAAAAACGCCAGATAATCAAAAACCGAAGCGACGAAACGAAGGACGTAATGTTTTTTGTGGTTCTGTTCAGGCGTCGTGGATGGTCTCAACTGGAGGTCTCGCGGTATGCGTAATGCCAATTTGCGAGTTGCCATTCGGGCTTGTCGACTCATCATCCGAAAAGTCATCAATCGTAACTCCGGGAACGGCCATACCGCCCTGATTCGTCGGCTCGAATAGCACAGTCGAACTACCAGACCTCTGTCGTCTAATCGCTGGTTCGTTGGAGGATTCTTTATCCGGCGACGAAGGTGCAAGTCCCGCGGTATTCCAGCTCAACTTTGATAGCGCCGATGCGAGATCTTCTGGCATGATGACGGTGTTTGGTGGTTCTTCGTTTCGGGATTCCCATCCAACTGGTGGACTGGGTGGTGGCGAGATAAAGAAGAGCTTTTGAGATTCCGGAGCTTGGAGATGTTGGTCAACCGCTGGGTTCACTGGTGTGTGAGTGCCAAAGTATATCTTCATGCGGTGGCCCATGAGGATTTCGCCGTCGAGCTCGCCGCGGACCTTGATGGCCTCTTCTTCGGAGTAGAATGAGCAGACGATTCGTGCGAAAGATTTCAAGGGCGACCAGGAAGCTAGAGGTGCCGAGCTAGCGATGATGTCACGAAGACTTTGGAGGTGGTCTGGGTGGAAGATTTCGGCCTCTTTAAGGTTTGTTATTAAGAGAGTGTTTGTTGGAGGGGAGGGAGTCATTAGCGGCGGGATGGCAGAGAGGTCGATGGAGAGATTTGAGCGGGAAGATCTTTTAGATGAAGGTTTAGAAGATGGGTCGTAGAGTCTGAAAGAGCCAGCGGTGGGCGAGGTCGGGCTTGCTGGAGCGGAGCCTGACGATGCTGCTGTTGGAGCTGTGTTGGATGCCATTTTGGAAGAGATGACGTATCGAGAAGGTGAGGTTGATGGCTGTTCTGTTCTTGTTGGTGTTGCTGATTATGATTATTGATTGTGACGAGGGAAGGTTATCTTTATATCTGCTTGAAGGAGAGCGAGAGAATAGGAGGAGGAATAGGATTAGGAGTTAGGAGTATATTATATATCCCTCGAAGCCATGCATGCAAGCGTGGATTGGTACATGCCATAGGTAGCTGCATAGCCATAGCCCAAGCGATGGAGAAAATTAAACTTCTGCAGCGGCTACGTACAGCTGTTCGGACTGACTGCCAGACGAACAAGACAGGACGGGGCAGGGTAACCAGCCTGCTGCCCGCCTGCCAACTGCCTGACTGCCAGCTGCTGAGCAAGCAAGCAAGCCAGCAATCAAACGAACAGGCCAGGGAAAAGAGGCGAAATGAACGAGCACCCGCCCGACAACCGTGCCAAGTTTCAACCACCGCCGACCCAATTCTGGCGGGCGGACCCCCTTGCCACTCAACCACTGCTCAGCCAGTCATCATGAGCACTGAGTCCGCTCTCACTGTCGCCCGTTGTGTAATCTTTGTATCAGAAAGTCAAATCATCGCAAACTCGGACTGCTCCAAACATGTGCCGAATCCCAGACATTCGGACATTCACACACCCCATTCTCACCCAATTCCTTCTCCGTCCCGTGAAGTTCTGAATCGAATCGAAGCGAACGGTGACCTGTAATGAAATCGTCCAGTCGGAAAGAAAACACAGCCTCCGTCAAACAGCGCATGTGGTGCCTGGTCATGGAAAAATCCCTCCCTTGGATCCAACCACCTGAACAAGAAAAATTAACATTAAAATCTCAACCTCTTTCAATTAATTCTAACGCCAGGCATGCAAAATGCATTAATTATGCCTTTCGGTCAGCGGAAACCAAAGGAAGTAAAAGCTATCGCAAGTCCTTACCCGCCGCTCTCCGCAGCAGTGCCACCTAGAATACCAAAGTAACTTGCTTCCATTTCATTTTAATCCATCCTGTGCTGTATTGTCTCTCGCGCGCCTCACACATATAATACAAATCTGAATATTGGGGGAAAAAATATCGACCAAATCTGCAAACTTCCAAAGTAGGCATGCGCAAGAAGGGACATATCCGACGACTGCCTACACTTGCCACAGCAGCTTGGACAAACATCTTGATATTTTCAACAAAAATATTCAACTAATAATATCGTAAATTCCATGAAATTAAATGTGCTGGGCGATGCAAGGCCTGTCTCCGCCAAAACCACACAAGCCACCTCAACACAATACTGTGGCGTCGGTGGCGGTGCACCACATCAAACGCCTACGAAATTGCGATGAGCAACTCATTGTGGCTTACTACGAGACCAACTCATTCGCGGTCTTTGTTTGTGCCGCAGCAACCCTCGGTCCCAGCCAGATCCGGCCTTAGCGCCCTCCGTTCGGGGAAACTGAATGTCGCGCTGCGGACGCTCCGCTACGACGACTTGTATTGTTTACCATGAGCATGGCAGTGTTCGTGAAATGAGCTCCCAACTTAAGTCCTTCGCTTTCGTAACGCGAAAGAGCTGTGCCTATAGCTTATTTGACGCAGCTTTCGACTTTTCGGACGAGGGATTTGCGTTTTTCTTCAATTCGCAAGTTCCAGATGCGTACGAGATTGGTATAACTCGAGTTCTAAACCGGCTAAGTGGTGCGCATGCCTTTCGTATTAAGGTATGAGGCTTCGCGGATCGAGGGATTGCGGCCCACTTTTTCAGCTGGTTGTGGTCCAACGCTATCGTTTGATATCACGATATAAGCCGCGATTGAAGGCTGAGGGGCTCGAAGATTCGAGGTGCCCGCTTAATGTTATTAATCAAATGATCGATTCGATCGCATTGAGTTCGCAAATACGAAGTTGAATCTGAGATTGTGATTACTCTGCGACTAGCGAAGATTAAGCTTAAGCTGCACTGGAAATGCGACAAGCCTCAAAGAGAACAAGGGTCGCAGGCAGTGGTGGACGAGTTGTGCTACCCGCGAAATGGTTTCGATCATTTCCCAAGCTACTTATGCCAATGAGCCTCATTCTAGGTGTTCGTTTCTCGTTGTGCTTTTGTTGTCTGGGGGGTTGTCGACATGCATTATCAATCATTCAAAAATCATCACGCCTAAAAACTAGAGACTTATGATCGAAATACTGTACGACACTAATGAATTGAAACTCGAGACAAAACTATCGAACAGAATAGTATACAAAATTCAAAAACCTAACCCCAAAAAACAACCGAAGCCAGTCGATTGTGCGAAACATGAAATAGTCTGCCACCGATACCTCTCCTCATCCACGTATATGCACCCAGCCCCGCTAATCCTCCAAACACTACACACTCCTCCCGATATTACCCACTTAAAGCCCCACTCTCATCGTCAAGAGGCTCAGCGAAAGCTAAAGCATACCTCAATAATCATGGCAACCCCTTGCGGAACAATAGTTGAACGTAACTCTGCAAGATCCCCACCACCAATCCGATCCACACTTCGTACAACCCCCAACACTATAGATATTCCTAAACCTACACCCCACAATCACCATTAGCACAGGCCTTATCAAGTGTATACAAAATGCAATAAAGTATAATGGAAGGATGGATAAGAATACATACTGCTGCTTCAACTCCGCCCCCGTCTTTCCCCACTTGTAATCATCCGGATTCTCACAAGTAAACATGGCAAGACAATACCCATCCATAAACGGCACATAGTAATTCTTCAAAGTCCTACGGGTCTCGCTGTAGTATGTCACCGTATCGGAGTATCCATCTTCCATGGCTTTGAGGCATGATTTTTTATTGACAAAAGGGCAGAGAGCGGAGCCTTTGCAGTCGTTCGTTTCGCGTTTGACGAGGCGGGAGGGGTAGGTTGGCGGGTTTTGTCCGCCAAATTCGTCGGGTAAGGTCATGTTTGTGATTTGGAAGGATTCTTCGGGTGGGTAGATAACGTGGCGGGCTAGGGTTGGGGTGAGGAGGGTGGAGAGGACGAGGATGATAGTGGTGGCTTTCATGATTGCGGATGGTTGGGATAATGAAAGAAAAATATATTATATAAAAATTAGTAAGTTTGAGAAATGAAAAAAGGCTTTGAAAGAGTGAATTAAGTGGGTGATATCTGAAATGAATGTAGCCTGTACAAATGAATGTTGGTTGTGAATAATGCTGTGGAGTGAGTGGGAATGGAAGAGTTTTAGATGGTGAATCTTGGGTATTTTATACATTTTGTCGATTGTACAGTAGAGACTAATCCGATCATCCTTTATTATGAGAAAAATATACATGTTACGACTTGAGAATTTAGAATGCATGAATATCCAAATGAGAAGTCATAATCAAAATTTCAGCACTGAAAGGTCAGGTCGACCTCGACATCGCATGAGTAAAAAAAATTTGTGTTGACTTGTTGGTTTTGACGATGCACCTCACGATATGCAACCCGCCCTGAGCTAGTCGATATTGCAATGCTGGAGTCAGATTTAAGCTCACTTGAAAATATGTAGCTTATCATAACCGACCGAATCGATTTTAGTTGGCTGTATTGAAATCTAGAGGAGAGATGTTTCGAAACGGTTAGATAATGCATTCACCAAAACGCATATCATTTCAAAGTTTTCATCAATTGAAATGCATTGACAAGACATCGATACCGTGCCAATTCGATTATAATTACGACCTCGTGCCGCAACTCGGTTGCGTTCGGACTTGCCGGTACCAATCCGTTGGTGTGCCATTCCAGCGTTATGCATGTAATCCCCACATCGTCTCATGAAACGCAGTCTCACCTACCCCAACGTCAGCGCGCCAACATATACAGACTATTAGCGCGTTACCCTCCAAAATTTTTAAAAATGGATGAGATGCGACATGCAAGACCAAGGGGCCAAGATTGCTTCCAGAACGATTGTAATGCATCTTTCACTTCCTAAGCTAAGCTAAGCTAAGAGTTAGGACTAGTCTCCCAAAGACTGAGTTTCATTCCCTGCGATAAGATCTCGATCGAGCAGGAGAACTTTCTATCAAACGAAAATATGCATAATGTGTGAATTAATATGCATATATCTGCGCATCCTGTGTAGCAGAAAAAGCTTAAAGATGTTTACATAAACATTGGCTGTCAAGCGAAATCTATAGTGATTGAAGCTTTGAGATAGCTAAGATTGCGGGGTTCTGATTATATGCAATTGTGTGCAAGATATCAGCATGAGTGATGACTATCTCAAACGTGCATTTTCAAAATGAGTTAGTTAAGATATCTAATTTTATGATCTGGATATGATTGGTATGGGATATTCGAACTTTGGTTATCGTTTAAAGTCATTATTTGTGTAAGTTTTGTATATAAAGAGTAGACGACTTCACTCTGTATCCTAGATTCAATCTCTGCTTCACTAACAACGTTCATTAACATCCACTCGCTTCTTTTCAATCCACTCATTTTATAGAAAACTGGTTTTTCGCCATTCATTCATTCAAATCCATTCTTTTCCATATATCTAAAAACCATTATTTTAACTTTCCCCAACTATCAAAATGTTCTTCTCCTCTCTCATTTCCACCACCGCCATCATCGGCCTCCTCCATAGCACTGCCTACGCGGTCGTCCTCCCATCCCAAAGTCCCGCAACCCCCCTCCTAAAACGAGAATGGCCGGACGCCGCCGAAGTAGTACTCGAAGGCATCAAAGGCACTCTCGATGCGAAAATTTACGATGACTGGAAGATTCAAGTGTGGACCATGACTGCTAATTTGGGGTTAGTCTTCCTACTACTTTTGCTAAAATATTCTCCCACCAAAGAATAAAGTGCTGAGGATGGATTATTATTATTGCAGATACCGGCTTGAATTTATTGGGCACCAATTGATCGATGGCAATGCCGTGGTACCGTACCCGCATAGGGACGAAGTCACGCATATGGTCGATTTCGACTATATCTATAAAATCTGGACTTGTAAGTCGACTAGAAAGCTGTTTTCGTTGTTATATATATATCAATATTCTAACCGTAATTTTACGATGATTTAGGTATCCAAAATAAAGAGTATGTGTTACCCTATCCTATATCCATTTTTACCCAACAGATATTATAAGAGCTAGTGGCTAATACGAGGAACTTATGTGTAGACATTCTGATTTGGCTTTCTGTATTGACGAAACCGCGTGTTGTTTGGGGGTTGACAAAGCTTGTGCGAGGCTCAATATCAATTTCTGCGATTATATCTGTTCGTATAATAAGGATACGGCGGTTTTGACGATGGCGGATCATACTCATACGGGGGTGCTGCCACCCATTATTACTGGGGGCCCTCAGAGGACTTGTTAGAGTGTCGGAACTGAGGGTTCACGAGGCTCTTAGGGGTTGATTTTTCGATTGTGTTTCTTTGTCGATAATGTTATTTATATTTCGAACGTATATATGAAAGAGACGGAGGAGTTTTTGAAAATTTGGTTTATGGTCTATAGTTTAATGAATTCTGTTATTTCATCATCACCTCGTTGAAGAGTTTAACGTATAATATGAAATTGATCTGTAGAGGCTCAATTTAACCTTTACTCTACGTTCCCGATTTCAAGGATACCCATAGTAAAATGGAGACACATGGATTTTAAATATTTATTTAATTTCAACTTGAACGAAAGGACTCAAACTAGCAGCTTAAACGAGTGACGCTGGCGAATTTAAAAATACAAAGTTAAGATACAAAAATGCTCCATCCAATATGCATGACCCATATCGCCGTCATATCCTCCGATAAACACCCTTATATGCTATGAATATTCCGTACTTGTACATAAGCCTCAAGATATTCCCATCTCTTATCTATGAAAGCCAGCCGATCGCTTTTAAGCTCCGTTACAAACAACACCGGGATACTTTCCCTGTGCGGCAGCATTACTAGCCGCCGAAACATCATCAGGCCCGCAGAATGGATCAGCGTTAAAGGTAATCCTAGCACCGGAGCCGTTGACGTAGTCACATCCCCAAGCTGTGATGGAGCAACCACGGCCGTGGAGGTTATCCAAGAACCCGCCGCCACAGGTTGCATCGATGATTTTGTCGTTGGGGACGGTGATTGTGTAGGCGTAGTAGACGCCGCCGGGGCTGGTGTAGGTGCAGCCAATGGTACCCTGGCGGGGCTTGAGTTTGGCATCTCCGACTGGTGAGGCGGTGGTGAGTGGGAGGGAGGGGGAGGTGAGGAGGATGGCGGCGGCGGTGGTGAAGATTGTGGAGAAGTGCATTTTGAAAGGTTTGATATAATATAGTAAAGGTTTTCAGAATTTGGAAGGTTTGAAAGATGTTTGGTAGGTTAGGTAGATCGATGCTACTTGAGTATTGTTTTGGTTTATGTTTCTTTATTGTGAATTGAATTGAACTGTTGTGCTTGATGCTGATGAGGGGACCTTTGAGGTGCGAAGACTCGTCCCATTTATATTCTATATCTAGTCGTAATTTGCTAGAGGTAGTTGGAATATGCCAATATCGATCTATAGACTACTCAAGATAGTTCGTCGTACTTCGTAACAGTACTCGACAGCCCATGGAAGATCCATGAGCTCATAGAGGGTGAGATTGCGACTGCATTGATCCTTACATTTTGTCAAAATTTGGACTATCATAGTAATTTCATGAAGGCGGACTCTCAAAAACACAACAAAGTACTAGGCCTATCAATAATATCAACAGCCGAACTTAAGCGCTTGTGTGTTTGTGATTGTTGACATTCGAATATTTCTAAAGGTCTCACGAGATATGAGCGCATAACGAATCAACCATGTTGATCAAAGAGGCTCTGAACATTCAATAAGAGCTATCGATTAGGTAAAAATCTCTATTGATATTGCCGACAGGAGCAAGGCATCTCGGGATATTTACCATATCCCTAGGGCTGAAAGTAGAGGACCTAATCTAGATCGATCGATCACGGTAGATTTACATACCATATGCATATTAGAAAGTATAGACGAGTTATATCTTATTATCCTTAGCTTCGGGTTTCTGCGAGGCGAGCCTAAACAGCTCGGAACGATCAAAATAGGTTATTGCCCCCTTGCTAGAAATAACCATCGTCCGACCAAATCAACCTAGCTAGAACCTGTGTTCCTGTGAGATATTGCAAGCAGTAACTGATCTTCTTGTTGCGTGCAATACTTTTACACAAGCATTGCTTAGCCATGCGGCAGGGAAAATAACACAAGCCACGTTCGGCATTTAACACCCAACAATTGAGATGTGCGGCAGTACGAATGACGTCGAGGTAGTGGAACAATGAGGCAACCTCACCGGCCCGATCCTTATTCGGATCCCGGATCACGCATAGCTTCGAATCCAGGCGCTCGGGGCAGAGGATAATACACTGTACAATAGAAGCCTAGAGGTCGATATGATATTCCCGAGTACCTTACTTCACTGGCTTCGGGATTATACGCACATATGTCTTACACATGCGAGGAAGGAGCACGCGGATGAATGCTACACGGATCGGAAGCGAATTCCGCACCTTCACAGTGATAGACGTTATGATCGCGCTGATGGTAGGATCTCACCTTTCAATCGATTGTGGTAGCATAAAATGTCTAATGATAGATATTACTAGCGAAAACTGTAAGGCGAGACAAATTTTGTCGGCGTCCAACTGGCTTCGTTGTGTTGGTGCATCGGACACCATACGGAGCTGCGACCGCCAAAACAACGGGGTTGAAACCAAACCCGCACCCTTGAGAATAGAATTAGGAAATCCAGAGAAAAGACGAATTAAAAAAAAAAAAAAACCTCGCTGAATGCGTATCTATCCCTTTGGATCTTGGGGAACGAAAGTCAAATGTGAACTGTGAATTAAAATTGAAGATTACTATTTACTGTGAGACATGAGAGTCGTAAACTGTCCAAAGGTTTATGAGACATAAGCAGCCAAAATCCAAACTCCAGAAAATGCGCGAAAAGATTAGACAACAGAAAGTAATTTAAAAATATCAAAATAACTACTCTACAATATTAACAATTTTTGAAAGAAAATTTTAGCAGGGAAGTGGATTAAACCGCTATCCCTCTCGCATTCGAGGACTCGCCGTATCCAAACCCTTCATGGAACGTCATCGTCTCTCCATGTGCAATAGGACCTCTTGGTTCATGCGACTCAGAATCTCTTCTGCTTCTCCTGGACACTTCTCGGTATCCGGCCCTCATTCTTCCCTTCGCTACACCACCCGCGGCTGGCATGGCATACCACCATGTACCACAAATGGCAGATACGAAGCCGAGACAAGAACCAGAGAAAATATCGATACCAGCGTGCTTGAAATCCAAATATCTGGTGGCCCCAATCCACATGGCAAGACAGAAGAAAGAGATGATGATAACAAATGTCAAGAGTGGGAGAGAGGGTGGGTGGAGAGCAGAGGCTCGATCGGTTCGGCCGCTCGAGCTGGAACCCTTTTCATTCGAAGGCGAGTCTGAACGCTTCCTGGTGTCGAAAACATGGTACGGAAGTTTGCTAGCTGAGGTTTTGCTCAGCGTTAAAACGAGGGTCGAGTAGAAGAATAGCGAGAGGAAGGTAAGACCAGCAAAAGACACTGTAAAGTTTTGTAAGCAATTATTGTTCTAAAAGATTTCAAAAATTCTAGGGTAAGCTTACTGGTGGCATGCCCGCTGGGGTAGCTTCGGAAGGCCTCGGATAGCTTTTCATTGTCGGTCGTCGTGCAAATGTCCGAAGTAACGAGGACATTCCAAGCCAGAACGCCATCTGGGCCGGTTCTAGTGGACTTGACAATATCTGCAACTCGGCTCCAGTCTGGCTGGCAGACTGTGATCATATGAGGTCTGGGCTTGCCAAATACATTCTTCAAACAATTGGAGACGAAGAACGCAAGGGAATCGGTTAAACCCAGCGCAAGCCATGCTCTGTTCCAATTCAACAATTTGTGCTTCCAAACGAGTGACGCAGGTGGGTTGGGATGGTCGGCCAGAGCTGGAAGCGCAGACTTGGGCACGAGGAGACAGCAGAGTAGAGTAATAGCTGCGGGTCCGGCAATGGCGACAATTCCCAAGACAACAACGGAGACAGTATCTATGGATTATGTATTTATTAGTCCTGATTAAAAAATCGATTATGAGGATTTTCAAAAGATCTCTTACCTCCATGATATGGAAAACTGAAAGCCGGGTCATACGGATTAAACGGTCTCCGCGCACCATCGATATTGCCCAGAAAGCCGCCGAGGATGGCAAATCCGATAACCAGCACCCAATCAAGCGCATACCTCAGCGACACCATCACCATATCCTTCGAAAACAACCCCATCCTGGCGATATATTATATGCCGCCTGGATTATAACTGCCTTGTAACCACTCCAGCCCTTATAAATGTCAAACGAGCGTCGTCCCGCAGAAAATTGAGAATTCGAACCCAGGAAATTGTAGAAGATGAGAATCTGGAGAAATAAACGAAAGCAGAAAGTGGTCGTGTGAGCAAATGCTAGCGTGTCAGCAACACAAGGTTTTCGTCGATCCAGTCGGATTAATAATAACAGCAAACGGCCTCAAAAATTTAGAAAGATATGCAAGTTTATTTTGAAAATATAAAATGATAGAAGGTAAAATAAGTTTGAAAGGAAAGGAGGAAATGCAACCGATAATAAAAGCTTAAGGCCATTGAAGATCGTGGGGCCCTTTTCGGTTTTAGAAACCCCTCGGTGTTCGATGGAATGTTACAAAAAGAGGAAACTTGGGAAAACGAGGAGAGGTGGGCGCACCGGCGTGAAACAGAGTGACTCCAGGAAAGGTCGGCGGAGCAGCTGGGCAAAACCACATGGTTACTAGCTTTGTCCAGTGATTACTTCACTCCGACCCAAATCAGAAACTGAAAGCATAATCACCGGGATCTCTTGGTTCGCTCGTCTCTCGCTTGAGCAAGGCACGAAATGACACCAAGAAAATTGGCTAGAAAATTTCTTCCATTGATTTACACTGGAACATAAACACTGCCTTCTATCGTATCTCAAATGCTTCTATAGCGCTACCTAAGCTTATTGATTGTAGGGAGAAGGTACCCTTTTTTGTTTCTTGGTCCTCTTGGTCCTCTTGGTCTTCCGTAAATCAATCAAGTTTGATTGCACCAAGGAGCAAATCATCTAACTAGTGCCAATCATTGCTCCTCTCATGGCGAGGGCCACACTACTGCGTAATCATACTCGAAGCGGTCGGGTTAGCCGAGAAAGCTCAAGAACCGAGCCACCACCGCTTGCGTGAGGCCTCTGCCTCTGGGTTCTGGAATGCATTCAGACTTGTTCAGCGAAAGTTATCTAAAACGAGGTTAGCTTGCTGTGCGGCAGATGATACATCCGAGGGGATTTAGGCCTAGCATCTCAGAGTCCTGACGCATCCCACCTCCCAGAACTTTCATTCATTTGCAACATACCTTAAAAATTTGCTGCCAGAATCATGGTTTTTGGAGGACACAACAAACTCTTGTATGTTGGATTTTTCATGCATTGCATTGCATCACCCGTGATATCTTTGAAAGCGTGATAATCACCTGATATAGATCCAAGAAGTGAATTGCAAAGAGAAATAAAAAGAATAGATCTATATAAGTCCCAAGACTTCATTCTGACATCGTGTTTAAAGAATTTAACCTCAATTTTTTGGAATGATTCGCAAATACATAATTCCAATCATCCTTGCCGGTACCATAGCATACATTTACAATTTGAAAACACAAATGCCTCCTACCGCCCAAACCAAAGTCGAGGTCGCCAAATTAACCGCAATAGTAGTTGGATCAGGTCTCGCGGGTCTCTCGGCAGCAAGCGAGTTGATATCCCAGGGTCTAACCGTCCGAGTTTTCGAACGTGCGGCGAATCCTGGGGGCAACTCAATTAAAGCGTCCTCAGGTATCAATGGCGCTCCAACCAAGTATCAACCTCTCCCCGATGATGCGTTTTATAGCGACACGATAAAATCAGTGGGAAGCGCAATTTCGATTATGAAGGAGCAACGCGAAACGCTTATCAGCACTCTCATAAATTCCTCGTCGTCTGCTGTATCTTGGCTGGTTGAAACAAAGGGAATAGATCTTAGCAAAGTTACCCAGTTAGGAGGTCACTCTTTCCCTCGAACCCATCGTGGATCAAGTGGACCGCCGCCCGGTTTTTCAATCATCTCCACTCTTCTAAAACACCTAAAAGAGTCACCTCTCTTTCATTTGCAAACATCATGTACGGTTAGTAGAATCATACATGAAGGAGGTCATGTACAAGGGGTTGAATACGTCTCCGAGAACGGAGAGAAAGAAGAGCAGCGCGGGCCGGTTATTTTTGCATCGGGAGGGTTTGGGGGTGATGCGGAAGGGCTGCTCGCTCAATATAGACCCGACCTGACCGGATATCCGTCGACCAATGATCCGCGACCGGGCACACAACCTCTCCTGACAGTAGTGGGAGCGCAACTGATTGATATGGATCTAGTACAGGTTCATCCAACAGGATTCATCGATCCAGCGGACCCGCTATCGCCGCGTAAATTCTTGGCTGCAGAGCTGCTACGTGGTGAAGGAGGGATACTGCTGTTGAACGGGAAGCGTTTTGTTAACGAGCTGGAGACACGCGAGAAGGTTACAAATGCCATCATAGCATCAACACCGACCTCAGTGTCGCCAAAACAGTGGGAGGTTACTTTGGTTATTGATGAGGGTACTTACGCAGCGGCTAAATCACATATCGATTTTTATCTCTTCAAGGGTTTGATGAGAAAAACCACGATTGCAGATCTCGGCCAGGATACACTGGATTCGATATTAAGATATGCGTCTACAGCTGGAAAGGAACAACCCGACGAGTTCGGCCGAACATCCTTCGCTAACTGGTCATTAACCGATCCGACTCTTGAGTCTGTCGTTTACGTTGGCATTGTAACACCCGTAGTACACTTCGCCATGGGCGGGGTACTGATTAACGATAGAAGCGAGGTTATCAATGAGGGTGGGGAGAAGATTGAAGGGCTTTGGGCGGCTGGAGAAGTTACCGGAGGGGTTCACGGGAACAATAGGTTGGGTGGATCGTCGCTTTTGGAATGTGTAGTGTTTGGAAGAATTGCTGGGAATCAGTGTGCCAAGTATTTGAAAGGCGTATTGTAATCGGACGATACCTACGATATCGAGATTTCGATGCACTTGATGTCTTGATTCAATGAACGTTCGCAGCTGCAACTCTTCTGAATTAGTTGAACCATGCGAATTATATGCACCATTACCAAGTATATACACCTGGGGCATCCTGAAGAAATAAAAATCGCAGGCGGACTTACGCGAATTATTCTTAGCGGAATTGATACCCTTCCAATATTGCACTTTCGGATTGTTAAGTGACATCAGACATGGTCTCGTGCTATCCCGGGAGCGGCCATATATGGCCATACACTATGAATAAAATACACACAAAAACAACGCATAGAGTAACGACACTCCGACAACATTATGATCTTGACGAAAACTCGATCACAGAGAATTTCGACTTCGCGGCGTAGATCTACTCGCTAGATGGCCAAAAAAGACATTATTTCTGCAAGCATCCACCCGCCAGCTTAGAAGTATTGATATTCAGATCGACAGCTGCAATCTTTCAATTCTCCGAAGGCAGCAGCAAGTAAAGTTCCGCCATGAAAGAAACAAGGACATGTTGGCTCCGTGATTGCTTCAAAGGTCATAAATTGTGTTTATCACTTTTCAAGATAAGTTAGAGTCTTTTTCCCTGCTGGCAACCTGTCTTACTGACAAGATTTCTCTTGTAAGCCAGCCACGGCGTACGAAAGGTAACACTCCAATTTTTAAGCGCACGGCGTAGTGGCCATTCAATGAATATAAAATCATCAGATTTCTTCAATTCTTCTTAGATCCCTATCTCACTGAGAATAAATATACAAGCACGCTTAGAGATAAATCTCTCCGGTCTTTCCGAAAAAGAATATTCTGTACAATTCTAATACTACCTGCATACTATAATATCAGCTCTAAAGCTCCGCTTTTTTTAAAAACTAAAGGGATACAAAGATGCAATTCTCAAAGATAGCGATGTTCTCGCTCTTCGCCTTCGCATTAGCCCTCCCACATCCACAGGAACTCCGGCGTCGGGACGACCTTTGCCCTGGCGGTCTTTATGGCGTCCCTCAGTGTTGCGCCACAGATGTCCTTGGTGTTGCAGATCTCGACTGCGGCCAGCGTAAGTCTACAACCCCCCCCCCCAAGCTGCTTTCATATGTCTATATACTAGACTCTTTCATACACCCTTCCGATCTAACAATCCACGTACAGCTCCCTATACGCCAGACAACAACGCGGATTTCAAAATAGCGTGTGAGCAAGATAGCAAACAAGCGATGTGCTGTGTGATCCCCTTGGTAAGCAATCCCGATTGGTGGAGATATTATCGATGTGAAAATATGGACTAAAGTTCTTATAAATTGAATAAACAGGCTAGCCTAGGCGTTCTTTGTACGGGCGTATAATTTTTAGCGAGATATAGTGAACTAAGTGAAGGGATATACACAAAACTGGGAATATGAAAGAATACCTGATTTTGAATGCACAAAATGCGCTCATTTTTATTTGTTCATTTTCTTTTATTTCTGATAAATCACATTCTGGTATTTGCATGAATGTGAGGTAAAATTAACAAAAGTTCTTTTAATTGATTGATCAGATTTGTTATCGGCTATTCGTCCTGACTTCGAGACGCTGACGCAGTTGCTTTGGATAATACCGTCATTATATTATAAGAGAAATACATTGGGGCTGACTGTACATCTAGCTTATATTCAAAAATGATAAATGAAGAAATTCGTAATTGTGTAACTAGACCTGTGATTTCCGCGTAGCAGTATTAGAATAACGGTAAATACCTCAATTAGTTCTGACCTCTCTGACTTAAACCAAAGTATATTCAAATTTCCTGCAGCTGATGGTGTCTTTCGCAGAACAAGTCCAACGGCAACTCGCTTGTTCGGGTAGTTGACAAAAGTGGAAATCTTGATATATTGACATGAGCTTGGCAACACAACCGCACCATCTTCTGTCATTGCTAGATAAACGAGGGGGAACGCTATGCGGAACCGGGTATGTATTGCGAAAATTAAACTTGAAAGTGGAGCAATATGTTAAAGTTGCGTCGGTAGACCTACAGGAGTTCCGAAGGGATCATGTCACACTTTTTGCCGATTGAAAGGCCCATTTTGACTTTTGGAGACCGACTTTTGAGTGAGCAAGCCGAGCCGCTAAAGACTCGCCAACCGAGTTATTCATTGCTCGAGCGACAATAGCATCGAATAAAATGGATGATTGAGTCGCAGAGTTACATCAATAGTATATTATTTTATATTGCAATAGTTAATATTTGACAGGCGTTAGTGCTACCCTCAAACGCCGGCACTCGCATCCGATGTCATTCAAGGCAATCTCTTTCTAAGCTGGTGTTAGAATTACCAATCTAAGTCCTATATGCTCCGCACATTACTTTGAAATGCAACAATGGATTTTAACTTGAAAAGGAGATCAGCCAACTCGTTTTCTCAAAATACGTCTAGTCGTGAAATCGTGTTCCCACTCGTGCGTATGCTCATCTCCACTTCAATCTCGTGAGCTCGTGAGGACCAGCTTTGATTTCACTATATAAAGAGTGCACGATGCGATAGTACTTTTCACACGATATTCATGCCCAACGCTCCTTCATAGTCCAAACCTGGGATCTTGGATCATCCCACCTACGCTCCTTTTAAATATAAACCCTGGTTTAAACGCTTAATCATGAAGCTCACTCTTTTATCTCTAACCGTATCTCTATGCGGCGGGGCCTTGGCGCTCGATTCACCGGGTGTACCGATCGGTCTCGTAGCTATGAATTTTACGCTGATCGATAAGGCTGCTGTGATTGTAGAAGGAAGTCTTGTTAAGAATCCGAACAAAAAGATCCGAGCATATGTTGGAGATCACGTTGGTGTAAATGCCGCTGGGAACGACGTGGACTTCGGAGGTAGCGGATTGGGGACAAAAGCGACGGTCACAGTTCCAACAAAGATGGGACCGCAGATCTGGGTTGATGGTACCAAGGGCGGCAGGAAGCAATTTAGTCTCAACAATTGGTTCTTCGTGGATCCAGACTCATTAAATAGCGGCCAGGATGTCTATAATGCAACTTTCCATTCACCGTATGTATTCATCAACCTTGATCATTACTTAAGCACTTAGCGACCGAGCTATTAACATGTATATCATCATTCTCAAGATCGGAGAACCTTCGACTCTCAGGAACATTTTTCAACCTCAAAACTTTCTGGTTTCCTAACAATACCGTCCAGAACGTCACTTGGTCGGGCTATTTGTGGAATCAACAAGGGGATCTCAAGTATTCCGAATACGACCTATACCCACATATCGCCCCAATGCTCCAGATAGTGCCAGAATTTAATGGATCGATAAAAGAAGATTCGATCTATCTTAAAACGAACGACACATTATCTTTGAGAGGCCTCCCTCTCACGTCTAAAGTGGGGCTCAATCTTATTGAAATCGATCTCTCCGCTTCTTTATACAATAACAATGGCGTGATTACATATCGTGATCCGTAAGTATTCTCCAAATTAATTTCTGCTAGATTTCTACTAACCTTTTTCACAGACAAGACGAAGGGTTTCAGACTAATAGCATGACCACTCAAATCATCGAAGGTATCCCTGTCATCGGCTATACTATGGCTGCACGCCATTATCTGAATAACGAGACGGTAAGATTGACGATCTTATATTAGCCATTGGTCGGAGATTTGTGAAGCTTACATCATTGTTTTACGTAGGATGCATTTAATAGGGCGATGGCAAGTGCGACTTGTTCTACGGCGGTTTGTGCCGCAGGCGTAGTGACGGGCTTCCTAGGTGGTGGTCTCGTCGCTTGCTGTCTTGCTACAACCGCAGCCACCGCCGTCGGCGGCACTGTTAGGGATGCATATCTGCATAAAACCATCGACCCGACGAAAATGACCCCGGATGAAATGACGGACAAGTTGGTCGAGATAGCGTGGGCTGAAATCGGTGGAATCATGGGTGGTGATATTGCAAAGGGTATCGTTCAGAACAGCTTTGGTCCATTCTTGGAGCGGGCTGGACAGACTACATCCGGATTTGTTTCGAAATCATTGTCTGCGGGCGCAAAATATGCGCCCGATGTGATGGAAAACACAGCCGTTGCCGCGGGATTTTCGTAAGTCCATAGCCCAGAACCAATTGAGCAAATCAAGATCTCAAATCTAACAGAGCTCAGTTACGGACAAGAATTTTTCAAGGCGACTGCGATGAAGACTGCAGGAAAGAGTGCGGGCGAAATAATGTTCGCTAATTTAGAAGCTGGGGCTGCTAGTGGAGAATACAAGCCCGTAGAAAAATGGCTTGATAGCCACGGCGGAACGATTGAGGTTTATCGTGCCTCCGACATAGCTGACCATAGACAATTGCCAAAGCCGGTGCAAAACCCTAGCAACTTTGGCTTTAACTTCCCACCACCAGCATCAACAGCACCATCGGGTACACCGCAATCCACGGCGACAAATAACTTCAACTTTGCATCCGCCCCAGCAGCTGCCCGTTTGAATTTCGTGAAGTTGAAAGACACCGGGAGCAATGGTTCGACAACATTGAAGAAGAAGAAAAAGGGCGGTAAAAAGACCACTGCGGCGGCGGCTGCGACCCAAGCGGAGGCGACTTCGACTGGGACAGCTACCGCTTCGCCGACGAAGACTAAAAAGGCAAAGAAGCCAAAAAAGACCAAGGCTACTGCTTAAGGGTTTCCTCGATGAGCTCTACTATAGCGCAAGTTATGTTAGTTGTAGTCCCCATTCAAAAATAAAGATATTTCACAATCATGTATGATATTTCAGCATTGAGACCTTTTATCCCTTTAACATCTAGATATTCGCTCGGGTTTTCAGCCATTATAATAGATACTCAGCTAGGTACTTGTTACGATCATATAAAAGAGTCATCTCAACATTGTGGGTGAAATGGTCGTAGTTGAGCTTATAATTACGATAGAAAATAAAAATTCAAGGTCAATACGTAATGGCGCCCAAAAGAAGCGAATCTTGGAAGGAGGGTCAGGCACCCTACCGCATACTAGCGTTACATCGCATAGAAGTACACCGCGGTTACCGCAATATATATGAAATATAATACTTCAGTGGAGTGATTGTCAGCCACAAATACAACGATTTGGAAAGCAAAATTTGACATGGTTTCCCTTTAAACTCTGTTGATACGTATCCGCGCCGCCGGATAATTGTACGTAACAGAAATTCGATATGGATGTACCGACATAATAGAACTAACCATAACTAAAACTGAGGATTCATATATAGGGCTCATTAGACAAAAATATATCAGTAATGCAATATCGCAATTTCCTGTTCCTAATTGTCTAAAATCGCAAAATAATTCTATTCTGGACGCTAGGCAAAACCCCTTGAGTGTTTTATCGATTATCACGGTAGTTGCGGCCGCTTTTCCATTTTTTGCATTTCTCAATATTACCCGTTTTTTCGACTGCTTCTGGAAGCCACAGAACAGGCTCGTCACGCTAAAGCTTATTTTCGGTTCCAGCGCTGGATCTAGCATATTTTCGCTTGCGCCGCCTGTCATTCTAAAATTGCACAACCACAAGAGAAAAAAACAGACGGTAATTTTTTCCCCTCGACATCATAGATGGGAAGTTCTGAGAAGGGAAAAAGCAATGGAAGAGCTCTGAAAGGGAAGCTAAAAGACCGATAGCTAACAAAACCGGGTTTTGTGATATGAAACACATGGTAACACGCTTCGTGCTTACTGCCTGGTCAGGCAAGCCAGAATTTTAAAATAAAAAAATCCATGAGTGCCCGAGTGGGGCTTGCATCCCTCGGTTATGCCCGCATTCGGGGAACGGAGTGGCTGCAGAGATTTGACAGTAGTCAGCAGGCAAGCAAGTTTGTCGGTGAAGAGCGAGATATTAAAGTCACAAAATAGTAAATGTTGGACGACGTTGGTTAACATTAGAGTGAGCAGATAAGATTTAGTTTTGGTAATTACAGAATTTCCAACAGATATGGCACCATTAGGCGTACCACTTTTTACCTGCGGAAACTTGAAATTTCGAGAGTATCGGCTGCGAGGTGCGGTCATGAGCGACGATTCATGCAGGTGCGGCACCCCCACCTCTTATTCGTCGAAAAATATAGAGTAATATATCGATCTAAGACACCCACACGACAGTTGAGATCCTTCAAAAGAGCTCGAACGAAAAGAACTAGATTAAAAGAGAGGCAACAGCTCCACTCTCGTACTCGAAACCCTAGTCAGTGCACAGCGTCGGGGAAGTACAACCGTCTGGGGTCTTCAGATATCCCTACCGTCGATCACCTCATGCACTGCACCGATGCTGTAATACTCAAATCATCGTTCGAATTTGATTCAATTGCAATCCCTGATTCGAAAGAAAGAGAAAAGAAAATTCTTGCTGCTCGAGGACCAAGGTCTTAGGAAGAGGAAACTGCAGGTCACTCTCGCAAAGGACAAGAGCTAAGGAGAAGGTGGTTGCACATGGCATAGCACAGGGATCCACAAAGGAACATACAGGCCAGGGCGATGGCGAGCTAGCGTCAATCACGTTCGCCGAAATGTCATTACCTAAGACAGCATTAATAACTTCTTTCGATCGATATTTAACAAAACGATAAGAAGCTCTCGATTTCGAAGTATCCTTTACCTTCTTCCCTTGTTGACGCTTTTGTTCTTTGCATCTTTCAGCATTCCTTGGGGCCGTGTTTGGCTCATTCCCTGCTGGGTATAATAATCCTTGGACGGTGACTGGTTGGCTCGAAGCGAATCGAATCTGCGGGCAGGCGAGGTACGACAGATCGTGAACTGATCCGCATATCTGCCCTGTGCGGGTTTTTTTATACTTAAACATTGCATTTCCCCCAATATCCTTTGCTGCGACTGCGAAAAAAGTACACCCCAGGACCGACTCCTCACTCTCGACTTTTCTCTCCTCCGAAGTCACAAATCGTTCTTTTGAACCGCTCCCGCTGCTAGCTTCCTCCTTCTCACGCGCCCAATTTTCAGCCGACGTCATTCGACCGGGGTGTTCATTCGCACACTCCCAAAATGGATTCCTCGTCCACAACACATGACCGGGACGTGTCGCCCGAAGGTCTCGACCGGAAAGCTAGCGTCGCAGATGAGACGGCACGATCGATAGTGAATACGAATTTTGCAAATGCCGAAGTCGATGGTGTTTTGGAAGAGGGGTCGTTGGACCCAAGGTATCGAGCCAAGGCAACAATTCTAAATGCTGCAATGCAGGTACGTTTACGTATTTTACGGAATTTACGTAATATTACGAAATTGAAGCTAATATTTGTTCTGTTTTTGGTGATCTAGGATATGGGATTTGGAGCGTATCAGAAGTATGTTATTTTCGACGATTAACTAAGCTAGAGAATGGCCCAGCTGACTTTGATATTTGAAGATTCCTATTTTGTGTTTGTGGTGAGTATCTCATATCCCAATTGGTGCGCTCGGAGCTTCAAGAAACGTACTAATTTGATACTAGGATTTGGCTGGTTCATTGATAATGTGAGCAACTAAGAGGATTAATTTTCAAACGATAAGTAAGGCTAGAAGAAGTGGAGCTAATGGTATTTTTCTAACAGATGTGGCCACAAGTCACTGCTATGTATGTCCATTTGCATAAACACAATCTAAAGCTTAAACTTGAAGCTAACCTGGTTTGGAACAGCATTCTATCATCTGTACAAAGAGAATTCAAATTTCATCCACCTTCGCTTCTCGCATTATCGCAGAATATTGGTTTGCTCTTCGGGGCTGGTACGTTGGATGCCAGTCTATCGTCTTGATGGAGAGAAACTAAGATATTTGTAGCTGTTTGGGGTCTTGCCGCTGATATCGTTGGTAGAAGGGTAAGTTTTGATTATTAGTAATTTATTGGAAACTTCTAATCTCATTGTGAACTCAGTGGGCTTTCAACTTGACTTTGTTGGTTGTCGGTGTATTCGGACTGGTTGCTGGCGCGTCTCCAAGCTTTGAAGCTTTGGGTGTCTTTGCTGCTTTGTGGTCTTTTGGTGTTGGTGGCTCTCTGCCAGTTGGTAAGTGTCTTGTCGTAACTGTATTGAATGATTGATATTTCTGAAGTGTGAGCTAATATGTATGCTGTCTAAAGATTCTGCTATCTTCTTGGAGTTTATCAATGGAAAATCGCAGTGGACTCTTACCCTACTTAGCGTACGTTATTTTTGAAACCATATGAACGGCTTCCAAATAAAATTATATGAATGCTAATAATTTATAGGTCTGGTGGGCTGGTGGTCAAATCGTCGCTAGTCTCGTTGCTTGGCCATGTAAGTAGATTTCGACTCTAGGTACCGAGTCACTATCCGAGTTCTAACAGCTCTTTCCAGTGATTGGCAACTATGGATGCCCAGACCCCGATACCTGCACCAAGGATAACAATTGGGGATGGAGATACTTCCTCTTCGCGTAAGTGTATTTTCCACTTGATATCCGAAAGAGCTACCCACTAATATTCTTATACAGAATGGGAGGCTTGACCCTCATTCTCTTTATAGTTCGCTTCTTCGTATTTAACATGTATGAGGTACGCACAGAATCCAAAAATAGTACCCAGCTTCCCCTGCATAGCAAAGACTCATATAATTGAATCTCAGTCGCCGAAATATCTCATGGGCAAAGCCCGTGACGCCGATGCCGTCGAAGTCGTCCATAAAGTCGCCGAATACAACAAATTCGAATCTTCGCTTTCCCTCGACCACCTCGAAGCTGTTGACCGCCACTATCGCACTAGCGAGTCAGATACTTCCTCCCATCCTGCCCGTCTCGAAGACTACACCACCGCCACTGCTGCCGTCAGACGCAATCTTGAAAAATTCAAAGGAGAACACATTCGTGCCCTATTCAGGACTAGACAGTTGGCTTATTCTACCACCTTGATTATCCTGTTGTGGGGAATTATCGGACTGGCTTTCCCTCTATACAATGCCTTCTTGCCATTCTTGCTCACAAACCGTGGTGCACAGTTGGGAGAGGATTCGTTGAGCACTACCTATAGAAATTACGTCATCATTGGGTATGCTTCGCTCCATTATTATTACTCCCGATCTGATAGAAAGATATTAATAACTTTAATAGTGTTTGTGGTGTTCCTGGATCTCTACTAGCAACCGCAGCCGTCGAACTTCCCAGACTAGGTCGCAAAGGCGCCATGTGCATCGCCACTGTTTTAACCGGCGTCTTCCTCTTCCTCAGCACAACCGCAAAGACGAGCCAGGCCCTCCTAGGATGGAATTGCGCATACAGCGTCACCTCCAACGCTATGTACGGAATGTGAGTACCGACATCTAGCTTGTCCCCAAATGTGCGAACGAAAATACTGACAAAAGTCGCTATATAGATTATACGCTTATACCCCAGAAATCTTCCCCACCTCCTCCCGCGGCACCGGTAATGCTCTCGCGGCCTGCGCAAACCGTATTTTCGGTATAATGGCACCTATTATCGCCGGATACGCCGACTTGACTACCTCTGTCCCCGTCTATGTTTCCGGTGCGTTGTTTATCGCCGCCGGTTTTGTGATGCTTTTGTTGCCTTATGAACCTAGAGGAAAGGCTAGCATGTAGATCGGTTTGCGAGGTTAGACTCTAGACTGGCTTAAACTAAAGATCTAGACGGGAGTGCATGGCTTTTTGATTATTGTTTTGATAGTTTTTGGTTTTTGATAATTGTTGTTTGAGTATACGACCAGTCAAGGGACGGGTAATATCACAATAGTGGACGAATGTTTTTATAAAAGCGGATATATGTTCGGAGGACTTTTGTTTTTGGGGGCCATTGTTTAAATCGTTCTTTCACTCATTTATTTAATATGACGAGGTCATGGGATTCCGAGTAGGCGGATACATAAGATACAGCAGAGTTATAACTATCGCTTCTCCTAGCAGATCAAACTAGCAAGCGGACTGTATTTCTAATAGTTAATCCAAAAGATCAAACCATCTTTAGTTTTCATAATATTCTAATATATCCCTGTATTATGCCTAAACAACAATATATAGTACAATCTATACAATATACAATACCCGCACCAAATGGAGGGAAGTAATGAAAGAAGCAAAGAAAGGGTATCAAGATATATATACACCACACAACAGAACCTCAAGCCTTCCCCTTCGTATTAGGAGGAACGACTCCAACTATGAGAATCGGTCTCAGTCTCAGTTTCATGCGAACCAAACATCTTTCGTTTAGAGTAATTAACCCGCGGTTTATCCGCGGCGAGCTTATCCTCCAGACTCCTTGTGAAGGGTAATAAGCTGCCCGCGTGTGTAAGGGTACCGTACAGCTCCTCCGGTCCAGAATGATCAGGACGGTTGTCTTGTTTCCTCTCCTTCTTGGCTTCTTTTTCGAGTCGCTTTTGTTCGACTGCGTATCGGTTTGTTAATGTTGGGTCGGGTGTTAGTGCAGCGATCATTTCGGAGCAATCTGCGCCTTCGAGGTCACTGAAGAGGTCCCATTCGTTACTGTACGAGGGTTTGAGGTTAGTTGTATTACCTGTTTGTTTGTAGGGTGGGAGGGACCTACTATTGAGGGTGATTCAGGCGAAGTCCTTTGTCTAGGCTTGCTATTTCTTCCATTTCGGATTCTTCGAGTTCGGCGTCCACTACGGCCTTTAGGAAGGAATTTGAACTTAGTTCGTCCTGAAGGTAAGCAATGGTGACTTCGTCACGGGCGAGATGCCATGCTATATATGGGTAAACATATTCATCGTTAGTTATATGCTAGATGGCTAATGGGCATTGGTGTGGCGGCGTGAGGGAGCCTTACCAGCAATAAGTTCCGAGACTTTTAGTTTGTGCCTGTCAGCGATGTTTTTGAGGATAGGTTCGGAGAGCATCTGCTTGACAATATGTCCTTTGTCTAGATGACTGGTATGAATGGGTGTGAAACTCGCCACAGCTATTCATCATCAAAATTTCAAATATTAGCTCCCTGTGAAACTCACTCTTCCCCCCATAGTCATGCGAAGCTTGAACACGTACTAATTCCTTGGTCCTTATTCCACTGCACAAATTCGTTTTGTTGTAAATAGGGTGTGATTTCCATTTGGTGGACTTGCGGGGGATACTCCGCATATTCCAACAGCCGCTCCACATCCTTCTTAGAGAAGTTTGCGATTCCTAAAGCCCTCACTTTGCCCGACTCGTACGCCTTTTCCATTTCCTTCCAGGCATGTACGAAGTCTATCTTATTGCCATTCTTGTCCTCCGCTTGTCTGATATGGTTATGTCCTGCCGGCCCATGCCAAGACATTGGCCATTTCATAACCCAGAGATCTAGATAACCGGTACGCAATCCACGGAGAGTGTGCATGAGGGATATGCTAGGGTTGTGGTGCATGTGGTTTTCGAGTTTTGCGGCGACGAAGAGTTCTTCGCGGAGGACCTTGGTTGCGAGATGCCATAGACTGTCTGGCATGTAGTTTGTAGGGTTGATACTCGAGTGCATATCGATCTGGGATTGCGATTGTTATTATTAGCAGAGTGACTCATGGTTTTTATATGCAGTCGGTTACTTACATGGCGCCAGCCGCCGTGGAGTCTTTCTTTCCACGATCTGGGCTTTATGTCTCTATGGATATAGGTTTGGTAGCCCAACGCGGGTATCTTGGTGCCGTTATTCAAGTCGATGTATGGCTGGTCTATTTCATCCTGCTCGGCAGCAGGGGTGTAGAATCTCACATTGCGGATTTTGGAGGCCTGCCGCCGTATTGCACATTGGCGAGCTAGTGACGGTGTTCGGAATGTCGATTTGAACATGGTCGTAAAAGGAATATGGGTGTCGAGTAAAGCCAAGAGAGGCGGTAGAGTCAACTAGGAATTCATTCGGGAGCTTAAGCAATTGGCTGTAAGTCGAAACCAGGGTGTATGTACATGGTTGTGATTGAGTGGGAGAATTCGACAAGTTGCAGCTGGCGATGTTTGAGGTCGGAAAATTTTGGTGTTGCGGCGACATCGAAAAGCATCCCACCTTTTCGTTGCGCGCCGGACGACGACATGGTTTCTTCGTTCGCGTGGCTAACGTTAACGAGACGGATGTTTTCCCGCAGACATCGCCTTGATATCAATCGCATGAATATCGACACACTACTGGGTATACTTCCCTGCAATCGCGATCGATAGACTGCTATATCAGCCGGAATATTTGCATACCGACACCGATATGAATGCCATCCTCCAGCTCGGTCGTAACTCTGAAGCTCGCCGTGTCGGCCCTCTCGGTTGTCTTTGACGGGCGAAAGTTACAGGCATCAGACTACCGCATCTGGTTAAAGCGGCTGCCATCGGCGCGGGAGTTCTCTCTTTTTTTTCGGGTTCTCACCCCAGTCGACTCGGTTTACTAGAACTCGCAGTTAAGCAGTTAAAGGCCGGTGAAACTGTTCCAGAAAAAAAAAAAAGTTAAGAAAAAATTGACGAATAGCAACGAGGGAATGGGCGAAATTAGCCCTTTTCTCCCTAGCGACGAGGCCTTCTTTTCAAATCTGCATCTGGCATTGGGCCTAGTTCAGATAGACTAGCTCCCCATCTCGTCATTTTTTCTTGCTTGCTTGGTTCTATCTTCAGGGCAGCTTCTTCGGGTTTTATCCATTCGTTTCCATTCCTTTCAGCATCTCTCCCTTCCATTCCTTTCACTGGTTTCTTCGGTTTCCCGCTAGGTCGGTTGGTTATTGCTTTGTTCCAATTTATTTCTTGAAATATTACGACATCTCTATGGATTGAATCGAATAAGCTGGCATAATATAATATACGATACGATAAAAGATGGGGGAACATAAGAAGAAACGGTCCCGGTATCCCTTCTGGTATGTCCGCTGCATTGCGATACTTTAAAAATGCTGTCATCCTGATGCGTTTTGCTTCGCTTCTCGCTGTACGTAACACCTACGAGATCGAGATGCTGACACTGAATTTATCGCTGCGATCACAGGTTTGGAGGCGCAAGCTCTATGTGTAAGCTACCAATTGAGTCCCTCGATATCGATACATCTACGCGATCCGGAAGCCTCAGGATATACGACGCTAACGTTGCTGAGGTTTGATATAAACAGGGGCTGCGGTTTTTACCCATCCGTTGGATTTAAATAAAGTGCGGCTGCAGACTGCGAAACAGGTTGCCAATGGGCCGAAACCAGGCATGGTCGATACTTTCAAAACGATATTCAGAAATGAGGGTAATATATTGTCTTTGAATCGCTTATTGATGTTACAAGGCTTGGCTTATTGACTTTGTTTTTTAGGCTTCTTGGGATTGTACAGTGGGGTAAGCCGAATCGGACAGCTCGGAATATGCGAAAAGGAATTGAAGGGCTGACTTAGATATTTTTAATCTCAAATTCAGTTGACGGCGTCATTGTTAAGACAAGGTGAGTTCGTCATCGATATACGGATCGGGTGGTGGTGTTTCTTCGCATTGCTAACAATTGTTCATTTAGCGACCTACTCGACCACAAGATTCGGTGTATACGAAGAATTAAAAAGCATTGTCAAGAAACCGAATAAAGAACTCCCATTACCTACGTTAATAGCCCTATCGAGCACCTCTGGATTGTACGTATTCTGACATCACCTATTGTCGTTGCTTTCCCGTGCTAACAGATGGCTAAAAACAGTCTCGGCTCCATTGCTGGAAACCCGGCCGATATCATCAACGTGCGAATGCAGCAGGATGGCGCACTACCGGCCGAGAAACGACGAAACTATAAAAACGCCATCGACGGTATTATAAAAATGGTTCGGCAAGAGGGTTTTACGTCGTTATTCAGGGGTGTTGGACCCAACAGTGGCCGAGGCGCTCTGATGACCGCTAGTCAGTTGGCGAGTTATGACGAGTTCAAGATGCTGTTGCTGAAGACTGGCATGTTTGAAGATAATTTGGTGACACACTTTACCGTAAGTTTCATCAGCAAGTTGGTATGGGGAAAGTTGATACTAAGTATGGAGTAGGCTAGTACGTTGGCAGGAGGAGTTGCTACGTTAATCTGTTCACCAGTTGATGTTATAAAGACAAAAATCATGTCATCGCATGATCCAGCCGTGAGTCCTACCGTATACTCCAACAACTTGGTACGAAGTTCCCTAACAGTTCCTCAGGGAATCGTTCATTTGCTCCAAGAAACTACAAAACGAGAAGGTTTAACATGGGCGTTCAAAGGCGTTCTACCCTCGTTTATCCGGTTAGGTATATAACTCTTATCGTCCAACCGTAATCATTAATTAGATATTTATAACTCACAATATTTTGTTGCTTGTATTTAGGTCCGCACACCGTTCTGACGTTTGTCTTCCTCGAGCAACATAAAAAGATTTGGAGGGCACTTTACAGCTCTGAAGAGGAGGCGAAGCTATAATGCTCCTCCCTCAGCTCTCGTCTTTTTAGAGTATATATGTACATACACATACTTACCACTTAGACTTTGCTTTTTTGGTCTCGCGTCCTTCGGATCTCAGCATTCACTAGCATGGCGTTTTTGTGCTTTTATTGGATTCTGTTGCTTTGCGGCTTTAAGTTGATTGATAAGATTGAAAAGGACAGTAGAGTGGTGTGTACTGGTTATAGAAGGGTGGTTCATTAGATCTTTTATTGGATAGATGGGGGCCAATTTTTCTTTTTCACGATTGAGGTTTCGATGATGGACACATGTAATGATAGCTTTAGTTATCTGTATTTGCATGTATGCGTACGGATATACAATTATCTTATTGATTTAACAAAGCAATTCAATTTTCATATTAAAAGTAACAAGCTGATATTGCGCAACACCCCATCTAATCTAGTGTCCTTGAAGGTATATCTTCTGAATCTTCTTTATATCTGCAGCCTCAAGCGGATTTACTACTTAGGAATGTTGACAAACTCTTATTCGCCGTAGAAGCCGTAGTTACGGTCTGCATACTAGTCTGCTCGTGGGAACGAGTCGATGGAGCATACCCTTCGGTAGCCGTAGTAGATGCTGCCATCGTAGGAGCCAAAATCGGCGTTGAAAGAGCCGATGAGGTACTACCATTTGCATTCGAAGATAACAAAGCAGAAGTAAAAATAGAGGTATCAGCAGTCATAACTCCCCCATCATTCACTGGCGCAACAGTGCTAGTACTATTACTCCCATCCGGCATGCTGGTATACACATAGACCGTCAAGATCCCGTTTCCTGTCTCACCGGGCTTCAAATGCTGCTTCTCAAATGCCGGCTTCGGCGCCCCGCCGCCGGAACCCTGATTGATGTAACTCGTGTACGTAGTATAATACGTCGGCCGTGGGATCTTTGGTGTCGCAGCGTCGGGAATTGTGACGGTAGCCGAAACCTGATTCCTCACGTATCGTATCGTGGGCTCGCTTTTATTATCCCCTTTTGCGGGTTGGATTATTTCTGCGGTGAATTCGATGGGGACGCATGAAATTGGTTCGCCTGGATCGTATTTTGACGGATCTGACGCTCTGCGGCGGACGAGTTTTGGGTTTGGTTTTCCGCTTGGTTCGGAGTCTGGTGGGGCGAGGTCTTTGATAGTAGGGTCGTATGCGCAGGAATTTACGCGGAGACCGTTCCATGCTACCCGGTAACCGTTGGGGACACGGGGATAGGCGTAGGCTTCGAGACGCCAGCGGGCTTGGACGCCTGATTCATTGTATTTCGCCATGAAGAAGGCTAGTAGGCCGGAAATTGAGGCGACAGCTGCACATTTGAGACGGGACGTATGGTTAGTATACATATTTTGGTGGAATTGATGTATTTGGCGTTCCAACTTTGTGCCTACCTATGCTTATTGAATTGTGGACGGTAGAGAAGTCTTTGCTCTCTTTAGCTCCAGTGATAGTTCCCTGCTCTCGAACTTCCTCCGCGAGACCGAATACATTCACCCATCCTGGTGCTTGCATTACTTTTACACCATTGATGTCAACTCCACCTACCATTACCAGATTTGTAATATTGGTGGTAGCACGCCGAGAGGGCCATCCCAGGATTGGGTCTACCGGATATTGAGCCTAGTCATTTCTGTCAGCTATTGTTCGTATATCGAACGACAAGTTGGTTGAGATTCAAAGATATATACATACTAGTTTGAGTCCCGTAGCCCTCGTCACCATGACTATATTCTCCATCTTTGAAAAATCCACTAAAATATCATCAAGAGCTTCGGTGACAGCATCGATAAAGTGTTTTTTACTGTCACTCACACTCTTAAACTCGGGCCAATTAAACATCTCGTTGCCCCTAGCTAAGAGGAACTGCTTATGAGAAAAGCATATGACTATTTTTCTTTTATTACTGTTAGGGGCGGTTTTGATCTGTTCGTGCATCTTGAGGAGGGCGTCGAGGTAGGTCATCATGTTTAGGTGGCCTTTGGAGTCGTATGGGACTACCATGTATGCGAACGTTTTGCGGGCGTATCCGGTGTCATGACCGATTATTTTGGCAGCAGCAGAGGTACCGCTGATGGGGGTTGCGGAGTAGTCTTTTTTGTCTGTGGGTGGGTCTGGGCCTGCGAAGATCCAGCCAATATCTTTGTTGGGGTCTTTCCATTGGAATTGCTGTTTACAAATTTGTATATTAGAAAATATATATAGTTTTGTGCTAAAATTTTGAGATATACGTACAGTCTGCTTTAAATCTAACCCGGAATCGATGATATATACAAACGCTCCGTCACCGTCGTTTTCGTCGAATATATAGTCCGGCGGGGAACCGGATCCCGGAGGTGGGTCGGAGAGTACACCCATATCCCAGGGGCAGCTGGTACATCTTCTCAATCCCGCGTTAGGATCCGTAGTCGCTCTTTTCACCAGCTCGGAATTCAACTTCGAACTCTTCGGTGCGTCTTGTCTCTTGACAAAAGATCTCGCGGGTTTTTGGGGGTTAAAGTGGTATTTAATAGGTGAGTGTAGAGACCGCTTTCTTTTCTTTTTCCTCCTTTTGTTCTTGTTGAGAGTAGCTTGGCTTCCATCTGGCTTTTTGACGGCAGAGTCATATTTATCATTATCGTAGATTACTGGTAGCGATTTATCACCGTTCAGGACCTTGTTGTAGTCGCCGTATCCTTGTAGCTATGTGCATCATCAGAGCATGTTAGTATTATTAACAAATACTTTATTTCTTCACTTCTGTGTTGTTAATGTTGAAGCGATAGGTAATATATCGTAGCTACATACACCATCCTGATGACTCCTTAAAACCTCCAAAAAGTTGTTATAGGTAGCTGTAAAACACTGAAACACCCGGCCGTAAATCGAGCTGGAAGAGGTATATTCATATTCTCCGTTCTTTTCTTTTAGCGAGTTGGTTCTGTCGTCCAGGCTTTTGAGCCAGGTTTGGTCCTTTCGATTTTTCGCGTTGATGACTATGCAGACAGGTATCACGTCGTCGGGTTTATATCCGAAGCCAGCCTTTTTGTTAAGAGTTTGGTCGAAGGCAATAGTTACGTTGGCTAGGAGGGTTAGTGAGATGAGGTAGTAGAGTGTTAGAAATATTTTACGCATGATTATCGGGATGGTGTTTAGTCATTCCTCAAGAGTTAAATGATTAATTAAATGATATCGAGGAATCAATTGATCTCAATCGCTAGTCCAGTTATTTTTGAAAAGAAGGATCAGTTAGTGGTATCTTCTGACGGAGAATATTTCTGCCTAAATGAGTTGATAATGTTTAGGTCTATCAGTATTGCTTCAACGGTGTCATAATTAAGACTGCTTTCGCGTCTCAGGTAAGAAAGAAGGTGGGAGGGTTTTTGAAACAGCGCTGAACTGAAAAAATGCGGGCGCAGCAGTTAATATATGGATACGCTTAAAATCCGAGCTGGACAATGTAGTAATCACATTATAGCAACTTATTCAAGAGCAAGGACATGATTGTGCAGAGAAAATAACAGGTTAGAGCTCTGAGAAGGTATTATTTTTACACAGCTTTGATTTCACTGCCAACAGTCTGTGTAATTATTACATGTAATACTATGATACTATAATACTATAAAGGGTACATAAGAAGCAGAGGAGTAAATGCATAAGAACCAACTGCCAAATGGCCCAATCCAAGTCCACTATAGATGGCATTGGCATGTCAAGTTGAAGCTAAGCCTTGCGTATGGAATTGTTGCTGTTGTATTTTGGAGCTGTTGTGTGTTGCCTCACCTTTCCTCTTTCGTCGTCGCAGCAAAAAAAAAAAAAAAAAGCTTTCAACTTTTAAATCTTCAAACCCTTCAAAATCTACAACCTCGACGAACATCTGCGCAAAGGCACAGCAAACGTCGCAACTTCGCCACCACAATGGCGTCCTTAGAGGAAAAGTTGGATCGCATCCGTACTCCAAACCTCCAGAACCAGGCGCAGGTATGTTCTAACCTTTCTTTTCTTTCTGTGCTTCATCTTAACTGTTGCGATGTTAAACCTTGAAGCTCACCAAGCTCACCATGAAATTTATAGACAGCTATTGTGCTCAATGCATTGGAAACCTCCCTTCGCGAAGAGACCCCTAGTGGGCCGATACCCCCCACAGCCTACTTCTCCGCTCTTTTATCGGTACTAAACCAATACATCTCCACTGAGGCTATCCTAAACCAATCGCTGGCCGCAGCTGTCGTCTATCTCCTCGACTTGGTCACGCCGTTTACCCCAGAAGCTCTACTCCGTGCCAAATTCTCCCAGATCCTAACCTACCTCGCCCCAGCGATAACCCACCCAGACGCTGAAGCACCCCTCCTAAAATCCAGCATTGGCTGCTTGGAAACCCTCTTAATTGCCCAAGATGCCCAAGGCTGGTCGATACCCCAGATCCAAGTCGGCCCCAAACGAGCCATCTCGGGTCTCTTAAACCTCGGCTTGGACCCTCGCCCGAAAGTACGCAAGAGAGCTCTCGAATCGGTCAAAAATATCCTCCAAAATCCCCCGCCAACTCCATCACTGGACCACCCGGCCACCGAACTCTGCGCCGAAAAATCTCTAACAACCCTCGTCGAGTTCGCAAAACAAGCCCCCCGCCACGGCCAACACGACCCGAAAACGATCCATGCCCTCCAACTTGTCCGTGCTGTAGCCACAGCCTCTGGTTGGCCGTCCAAACGCATCGAACCCCTCGTAGAGGTTCTGCTCACCATCGCCCGCTCCAGCAACGAACTGATGACTATATCCTCCTTGGACGTCTTCGAAGTCATCTTTGCAAGCCTTAAAGATGAGATGATCTCCGCCAAGCTACCACAAGTTCTCACCGCCATATCTGAACTCCGCCCCTCTGCCAACGACAGCCAGTTGCTACCTCCCTGGCTGACGGTTATAGCGCAGGGATTCGCCGTTTCAGCGGAGGTATCCCCAGAGGAAACTCTCTCCCAACTTCCCGAGCTTTTCGTTACGATTAGTGCATTCTTGGAGTCTTCAGCACATAACATCCGTTCATCAGCGTCACAGTGCTTGATCGCCTTGACGGCAACATGTATCCCAGGAAGCATATTACTCAAAATCACAAAGAAGGAGGATAAAGTGCTACGACAGATATCGGGTACCGTTACGGGATTGCTCAACGTACGGTATCAAGGTGCCTGGCGGGAGGTATTTGATGTTTATAAAGCCTTCTTTGAGAAGTTACGATGGAAGGCATCGTTATATTTCACGGATGTGGTCAAAGCTGTAGGGGAGTTACGTGCGAACGAAGGATTCATGGGCAAGAAAGAGGCGGATGAGGTGTTGGTTTCTGCATTGAGGGCTATGGGACCGGAGGATGTTTTGCGGGTGTTACCGTTGAATTTATTAAATTCTTCGCCGCAGAATCCGGGGAGGGCATGGATGCTTCCTATCCTTAGAGACGGCGTGCAGAATACGAATATCTCACATTTCAAAACGGAGTTTGTGCCGTTGTTTAAATCTCTTTTCGAGCGGATACAGTCTCTGTCGGCTGGTGTGAAAGAGAAGACTATGGAGGTGAAGGTTTTCGAGACTGTTGTTAGTCAGATTTGGAGTGTTTTCCCGGGGTATTGTGATTTACCGTTGGATTTGGAGGAGGGATTCGATATGGAGATGGCGGAGGTGTTGGCGAATGTGCTCTACTCGCATGTGGAGTTGAGGGTGAGTATCTGCCAGGGATTACAGAATTTGATTGAGAGTAATCTGGCCATTGTGCACCTCACGATTGAAAAGGACGAGGAGGATGAGGAGGATAGTGGAGAGGAGGATGAAGAGGAGGATATTTTGTTGCAATCACGGGTTACAAAGGCGGAAGCACAGAGGAATTTGGATCATCTATCCGGATTCGCGACAAATATGCTACTCGTTTTGTTCAATATTTACAACGAGACATTACCGCAATACCGAGCATATATTCTGAACTGTGCCGATGCATGGTTGAGCATCACAAAGGAAGCAGAAGTCGAAGGAACTTTCGATAAAGTTACCACCGCGCTGCACACAGCTCTAGTTGAAGAATCGCAGCAACAGCAAAATGGGGATAAGGGACACCAGAAGGCGAAGGCAGGTGGCTTACCCGCCATGAGCCATAATTTGATGGATTTGGTGGTTACCATCTCGCCATATCTTCAAGTTAAGAGTCTTCCCGTCTTGTTTTCTGTTGTCACCAGCTGCGTTGGGAGGAAGGAAGATCCACAGCTACAGAAAAAGGCGTACAAAGTCATCCCGAGGATTTGTGAGAGCGAGGTTGGGATAAAAGTACTGGAGGCGCAGGTAGTTGAGGTTCAAAACTTGCTGAAAGGCTGTAAAGACGCCACTGGTAGCTCTGCGCGACGAGACCGTTTGGTTGCCATCGGGAAGGTGGTGGAGATGCTGCCGAAGGAGGATATGACGTTTATCTTTGAGTGTTTGGACGAAGTGATTCAGTGCGCCAAGGAGGTGAACGAGAAGGCCCGAGCTACGGCGTTTGAACTACTCGTTATTATGGGAGAGAAAATGAAGGCTGGGGGTGTGATCAAGCGAGGAAAATTGGGTGTAGAGGATGGGGATGGAGGTGATGTGGAGGCCAGTTTGGAAGATTTTGTGCTCATGGTTTGCGCTGGGCTGGCTAGTCCTGAGGCGCATATGATCAGTGCGACGGTGACAGCTGTGACGAGGATTTTATGGCAATTCAAAGGTAGGTTATTCAAAGACATGGCATTCACGAAAATTTACTAATACGGGCGGCTGCGTAGATGATTTGAAGCCGGAAACGATTTCTGAGCTAGTTACGACGATGGACGCCTTCTTAACCAGCAACAATCGTGAGATTGTAAGATCAGTGTTGGGCTTTGTCAAAGTCTCGATCACATCACTGCCGAAAGAACTTATTCTGCCCCGATTGAGCACGTTGATACCAAACCTTATGACATGGTCGCACGAGCACAAAGCGCATTTCAAAGCTAAAGTGAAACACATCATCGAGCGAATGATCCGAAGGTTCGGGTACGAGATTGTGGAGAAAAATGTGCCGGAGGAGGACAAGAAGCTTGTGATTAATATCCGGAAAACGAGGGATAGAAAGAAGAGAAAGAGGCTAGAAGCTGGCGAAGCTGGTGAGGAGGAGGCCCAAGGCGGTGCGACGAAGCGGAAGGGCAAATTTGAGAGTGAATTCGAGGAGGCGATTTATGGTAGTGAGAGCGACGATAGCGAAGGGGATGATGAGGGCGATGTTGATATGGAGCGCGGAGGGGATAGGAAGAGGAAGAAGGGACACCAGCAGTTCATCGTGGAAGATGAGGACGAGCCGCTTGACTTGCTCAACAAGAATGCGCTGGCTAGTATCAGCTCGACAAGACCGCAAGGCAAGGGCAAGAAGACAATCAAGTCGGATATTAAGACTAATAAAGCGGGCAAGTTTGTGATTGGCCGCGATGGAGAGGAAGCTGCTGGGGACGAGGACGATGAGGTCGAAGAACCCTCGCTAAATATCAACGATAAAACGATCGCCAGCGGGGAAGTCAGGGATGGAATCTCGGCGTATATCCAGGCGCTGAAGGGCAAGGATGCGGTACAAAGGGGCCAGAAAGGACGGTTGAAGTTTAGCAACAGGAGGAGGAAGGACGAAGTTGAGGATGATGATATGGAGGTGGATGATGCGGAAGAAGGGGCAGGGAAGCATCAACAACGGGGAGGCAAGCAAAGCAGGGGAGGGAGACACGAGCGAAAGGCGTCATTTGGGAGAAAGAGTGATAGCGGGAGAGTACAAAAGCCACCGAAGAGCCCGTCGCATTCTCAATCGTCGTCGAACAACAACAACAAGATGCGAGGAGGCGGGACAGCGAGCATTGGGAGGAGGAAGTGAGGTGAGAGGTAGAGTGTCGGTGAGTGTTTGAGGTTGAGGTCAGTGTGGGGTGCTCCTTGCTTGGTGGAGTGTCGCAGAGTCTCTGCTCTCATTTGGGACGGGCGGAAGCGAAATTAAATGAACCACCGAACGGCTCCACCAGGAACAAGCATCGAACACCCGGCGACCCTGATTGGCGACCCGACTTTTGAAGATGGGGCAAGGGCAGCAGGCTCTTCTGTTATTCATCATCTCCTTTCCGTTGTTTTTGAGATATCACGAAAAAGTTGTTATTCTTTTTTACGTTGGCGGGCAAAATAAAACTAGACAAAAGCTATCATCCAATTATATTCTGTCGCAGAAACTCATGTACGATAATAATTCAGAGGCACAGCGGAGTCAAAGCAAATCAATCCTCCATTCAATCAATCTTGCAATCTTGCAATCTAATCTGTACCTGTGCCATCGTCTCTTTGCTTCCTTTTTCCTCCCTTCCTTCTCCACGACGCCTCTTCAGCCCACCACGCGTAGCAAAACCTTTTCTCATCATCTCTCACTTGACGTGTCTACATATACACTTCACACCCAGTTCGCCCGAGTTCTACCTGCATCAATCGCAAAAAAGGTCAAGTTCCTATTCGCTAAAATCGAGCGAAACAGAATAAAAGGGAAAGTTGAGGCTACGAGCTCCCCTGAAAGAAACGGAACAAGGCCGCAGAAAATACCACCGCGAACAAGTGGACATACATTTCATTGCATCCAAACAGACAGACATACGTGCAGAAAAACACCATCCGCTCTTTTTTCTCTCAGCCCCGCCGCTAGCTCGAATCTTCAACCTCATTTTCGAACTCTAAAACGTCTTTTTTATTACGTGCATAGCATCTTGCATTCCGGCGCCGTCGATTTTGGGCGGTGGAGACAACTTAATACTTGTCAAGTTAGAATATTTCGCGCTACTCGCTTGGTTACCTGGTCGGCAGGGAAGACACCTGCACCGAATTCCAACCTCTTTTTTTAAACGTAGACTGAAACGACACGCACGACGCTCTTTTAATATTTTTCTCTCTCTAATTCTCCGACTGTCCGAGGACTGGCCATCATCCTGTCTTGTTCCTGCTCCTGTGAACTCGATAGTTGTCGCTTTTCTCCATACTCGATCACCATTCAGGAAGGACCATCCGACTCATCCCAAAGCTATCCCCTGCTGAGCTTATCCGAACGACGAAACATCCACAGACCTCACAATCCTTGACTCTCTTGCCAATGGATATATTTCTATACCGATCCTGAGTATTCGGCATCTCGACAACCGGTTCTGCACCCTGGTTACGCCGTCCAGGGACTCGGCCAGGTCTATATCTCGTATTTCATTCGACTCCTCGTCTCGATATCGATTTATTCATCCTGGCCGTCTCTACCAATTCCTCTCGGACGATATATACTTCTGCTGTTAGGGATATAAGACATATATATTTATATAGGATACGACTTCCAGTCATTCACAATGGCGGCTACCTATACGCCGACCTCCAAGGGCATCCCCTCCCATCTCAAACTCACACCTAATCAACCCAACTCCGCCTCTCCTCTAGTCCGCTCCGCCCATGCACCAAAATCGCCTCTTAAACGTGCTCTCACCGATTCACGTGAAACCCTTGGCTTGAACCTCAAGCGTATGATCGGTACCACGACCACATCACCGTCCGGTTTAGCATGTCACCACCCCAGCGGCTCAATTGCATTCTGCACCGGTGCTGCAGTCTGCGTCGTCAAAGTTGACGAAAACCTAAACATCAAATCCCGTTATTTCCTTCGTGCACGTCCTTCGGCTAATGCACAAACCACAACGGCCTCGGGTAGCGTACCCAGCACACCAGAGGCGCCGTCCGGACGGGGAATTCGCACATCGATCGCCACCCGAGACTCGAGTATTGGGTTCAGTCCCATTCGCGACTTCGAATCGCCCGGAAAAGGTGAAGATGGAAAAAACTGGTCGGTTAGGGATCGTGTCAAGGCGGCCACTTCTGTCAGCTTCTCTCCAGATGGACGATACATTGCAGTTGGTGAAACGGGTCATAATCCTAGAGTTTTGATATACAATATCAATGGAGTGGATCCCAGTGGGAACGACCTTGTACCTTTTGCGATATTGACGGAACATACGTTCGGTGTCAAGAGTGTGGCTTTTAGTCCTTGCTCACAATATCTAGCGAGTATTGGGACAATCAATGATGGATGCTTGTATGTCTGGAGTATGCCGACAGTGAAAGGTGCACCTGTGAAGCTGCACTCAAGCAACCGGTGTACAAATTTGGTCATGGACATGGCATGGATTGGAAAGGGACTCATTACGTAAGTTATAAGAATGTACCAAAAGTTAAAGGAGAGAGTCACTAACTGCAATGCTTAGGGTCGGCCTTCGCCATGTCAAGATTTGGAAGATGGAGGAGGAACAAATCATAGCATCACCACAAGCCAATTCCAAATCGTTACATTCGATATTTGAAAAGTTCTCCCACGGAAAGACAAAACAGCCGATTCGATCACAGGGTCCCACTGTCTTGAATGGACGAAATGCATTATTGGGTCCTCTGTTGGAAGAATTCTTTATTTCGGTCACCGCGATATCGGATGAGAGAGCTATCATTGCAACCGAGAAGGGCGATATATGTGTAATTGATGATGGACTACAAAGGGTCTCTAAGGTCGCGAGTGCTGATTCTGGTGTCACCTGTATCACCGTTGACGCTGAGAGAAAGCATGCGTGGGTTGCAGGTAGACAGGGTAGCATAAGGTGGGTTTCCCCAGCGTTGGAAAGCTGCAACGAGAAGCTAATTTAGCTCCAGAACTCTGAAGTTACAAGATATATCGAATCCATTGACACCACCCGAATCGCCCTCCTCACGATCTGGATCACCAGTCCTGCCTCTGGGTTGCAAACCAGCCAACGTTAGCGCGATGGCGAGTATGGGACAGAACTTATTTCTCATAGATTCAAATAGATCTATCAAAGTCGTCAGCTTGAAATACCACGAAGGCCTTCCGATGCCTGATAGTGTCGCCTACGAATTTCCTGCTCACAAAACTGCGGTCCATGGAGTTAAACTTATGCCACCATCAGCACATATTCAAGCCGACTTTTACTCGTGGTCAGCGTGCGGGACGATACTCTTCTGGGATCGTGATGGAAATCACCAAACTGAATATGTGGTGGAGTTAGAGCAACCGAAGGAAATTGAAGATGATGTCAGGAATGAACTCAAAGTTGTGGAGATTTCGGATATCGGCGAAATTATTGTCACTGGTGATCGATTTGGAGTGCTAAGGTATGGCATTTTCTCGAGACATTTGATTTCTGGAATGTGCTAGTTGTATTAATATATATATTTATATGCTAACAATTTCTCTTGCTTCCCACAAACAGAGTTATCAAAGCATCCGACAAGTCCTCTTGTTACGCTGTCAAAGCTCACGGAGCGGAAATAATGTCGATATCCATCCACGAAGGCGAAAAAGCGACCATGATCAGTTCATGTGCGAGGGATCGAACGGTTCAACTGTTTACCAGGATGAAAAAACCCGGGGCGAACTGGACTCACACGCAAACGCTAGATGACCATACCGCGAGCGTTACAGGTGTGATGTTTATGGACAACGGCACAAAATTGCTCTCCGCGAGCGCTGATCGAACGATTGTGATTCGAGAAATCGTGATGAAGGAGGGTGGTAATGGGGACGTGGAGAAACTCGCATTCCTTGCTATCAGGACCATCAATTTAAAATCCACACCGTTGCACATGGCGTGCTTTTCGGATAGCTCACCATACATACTCGCCAGCACGACCGGTCGACAGGTCTACCGATTCGACATTACGACAGGGAAAGAGATGGCCAACTTTAAATGCGTGGATGAGAATGGAGAGAGTGTCATTTTGGATTCGATTACCCCTGGACGTGAAGTTGGCTACGGGAAGGGAAGGCTAGTGGCGGGTATTTCGAGTACCGACAAGAGCATCAGGATTTACGACTTACAGGGAAATCTTGTGGAAAGAGAGTGGGGCCATACCGAGGGCGTAACGGACGTGGCGATGTTCGAAACACCTGGTTCTGGAGACGATGGTGGGCGGATGACACTCATTAGCACGGGAACAGATGGTACAGTGATGATTTGGACGTATAATGCAAAACTATCGGGGGATGCAGATAGCATCAACGACGGGGCGTCAATGATGTCCGATTTTACGGCGAGCAGGGCGCCTATCAGAAAAGTTCTGAGTAAAGCCGAGATTATGGAACTGACGACAAGGGTAGGCAAAGATACAGATGCCAGCTCTATCGCGAGCGGCAAGAAGGATCACAAAGAGAATAAGAAGGACGGATTGTTAGGATCGGAATGGGCGAGCGCATCGGATGTGGAAACCTCGAGCTTGAGAAAGGTTGAGAGTCAGCCTGCCCAAAACCTGGCGGAGAGACCGCAAACTGCAATCGCACCTGCCCCGAGACCGCGGCTTAGTGAGCGACCGAAGAGCGCGATTATTAATGTTAGTCCGCCAAAACACACCAAAACGAGCCAGCGAAACTCGGTTGCGTATATTCCAAAATCAGGATCGACAACAAGTCTTGTCGCGCCACCCGGGAAGGCTAGAGAGCAAACCGCAGCTTCAAGAGCACCGTCAAGATCTTCGAGGACGAACTCGAGGGCTATGTCGAGGACTGATACCCATAATCAAGCCGACACAGAAACAGCGAGCAGCTCAGCAGGGACGGTGAAGAGAAAATTGAGGTTACCCACACGTGCACGCGAGCCATCGCCACCCATGACAAACTCGTCGACTAATAATCCGAAGTCATCAGCGAGTGGCGGATCGCTAATTTCACGGAGGGGGTCAACATCATCCCGGGCTTCCTCTATGAGAAACAACGGCGGGACCAACAGCAGTCGAGAGGCAAGTGATGCGGCGAATGCAAATGCGTTGGGAGAGCAGATGACTCGAAGTTTGGGGGTTTTCAGACGGCGTGTGGAGGCCAGTCAATACGCTATGAAGGCCGAGGTGAGGAAGGAGTTGGAGAAAGAGCTGTTGGCTACGTTGAAATGTATCGGATGTGCGCCATTACCGCCACCGCCGCCGTCTATAACGCCAACTGTCAGTGTTAGTGGCGATGAAGGAGCGGCGACGAGTCCAAGAACTTTGCAACCCGGGTTTCCAGGCGGAGATGGGTCGGGTATACGGTTGGATGATCAAATGATGGCTTTGGTTGCAACGTATTCGGAGAGACTGCTGAGTGTGGTTGAGAATCGACTGCCTGACCTTGCTACTAGTCCGCGGCCGAGTTTTAGCGGACCGAGCGGGGGAGGGAGGTAAAGTAAAGTGCATTCTTGCATTTGGTTTTTATATTGGCGACGCGAGCGAGCTAGATTTTTCCGCCTTGGTTTTTGTTTCAATAGCCCTCGATATCTGGCGCTAGCTACTTTATTGCTTCAATTTCCTTTGTTGGTGAAAAGTTTAAGGCAGCATTTTTGAGTATACTATGCTTGCTTGCCTGGTTGATAGTTTTCTTTCTTTTCCCTTCTTCTTTCGTATTATCATTACTCTTTTTTATATACGCTTGGGCTCTTTTTAACGTTTGGGAGGTATCTGGGATTGATTTGTTTTTTTTCACTTTCCTTACTGCTGTTTTTCCTTGCGTTACTGGCGTCTTGTGATTTTCTTTTATCTTTTTTTGTCGGTTTTTACCGATCATTATTGTTACCATTACATATTTGCATGGTCACCCATATATTCAGACATCCACTCTGGCGAGCGGTTTTTATTATCTTGTTTCGATAGTAGTATAGCGCTGATAGTAGCAAGAGGAGCTGGTGATTTTGCGACCTTTTGTCTTTCGATTTTTACAATTGATTTTGCATATTTTGGGATGCATAAACATTGGTATTCCTGTTATCTTTCTATGTGCGATATATAAACTGGGTGAAGAAGGATCTTTGATTGAAAATAGTTGAGAGTGTAAATATAGTTCATTACTGATATCAAATCTTTTCGTAAGACTACCCCCAGAATAATAAGACTAAGTGGTTATTCGTTGTAGAAAGAGTAAAGCTCCAAGTGCGTATACAAGTAATAACAATGTTTAACGATGGTGTAACCAACTATCATGATGGCGGTGAGCTGCGCTACTATATTCTTCCTTGTTTTGGAAATTGGCCATTTGTGAGCGGCCGGATTGTTCCGTGGGTCATCTTATTTTGGATGCGCCTTTCTCAGCCCAAACAAAGCGGAGGGATGTAAGATATTCGGATCGATCTGGACATCGATCTAGATCCACAAAGCAAAACAAGAGTTGGCTCCTCCAAAACTGGGCATTAGGATCACCGGATTAAGATTTTGGGCGAAGTTGCCAAGAAAAGCTTAGCTTCACGGAGATGAGGATGGGATGTGCACTTAGAATAGTTGAATGTATATACATCATCTGTCTGATGATAGAATTCACAATGATTGTAGCTGTTTCACCCCGTCAGCTCACGGGTAGTCAAATATTTTGATCAATCTTGCCATCTTGATGCAAGTAATTGTAGATTGAGCGTTGACAACATGAAAATGGACACTCACAAGAGAAGAGGAAGGAAAGAAGTAAAAAGATGGAGGGAAGAATGGACAGAAGGCATTGACAATATCGAGTGTTTACTATGATATGCTCACAAGTTGTTTCGCATTTTTGATATTCGATGCGTTTTCCAGCATCCCTTCCGAATAGTTCTTTGATAAAACATCTGCATACCACCAACGCGGCTTCGGAATGGCTAGATCGTATGGATTGGGATACCAATCTAGATCTCGAATTTACGATGAACCACAATGGACTGGATCTGAAATGAAGCGATGGGCTGGATTGATTTAAATTAAGTCGTGTCATCAAGTACTCTCAGCTGAATATCAGCCATACAGTCCGTCCGCAAACTGGGTTTTTATTTGCAAAAACAGCCTCATTTATAAGTCGCACAGGTGCATGTCCGCGTGCAACTCTGAGGATTTCTATCCAACAGTATGTAAATATCACAATGAAGTTTTTCTACGCTATTGTCTTATCGCTGCTACTTATTCCGGGTGCTAACTGCGGTCCCACCCTCGTAAACACAAGTTCGACTACAAGTTCGACTACGAGTTCGACCACAAGCTCAACCACAACGGATCATGCCACCACATCGAAATCTTCTTCATCTTCAACAACCGCAAGAAAACCGGGTTGTCTTGCTGACAATTGCGCCCGACAGATTACTGGCACAATACATTCCACAGACACGAGAAGAGCGGACTGTTCTAGCTTTATGCTGAAACTAGTTACGCAACCTGGTACTACGTAAGCTAATATGCATAGATGACTGTAACTCGATTCTCAACTTAGAACTCAATCTAATATATTTTTGATATAGCACTGTTTCTATCAATAAAACTTTCACGGCGGCAACGACGACTGTATATACCTCAATCACTTCCCTTGTTCCAACATATATCTCGTCATATACGACTACAACGAAGATCGTCAATATAACCATCTCCACAGCGTTATCAGTGACGAGTACTGTTACTGTCGCGGGAATCACCACAACCACTATTACGCTTGATGGTGATAGTACCGTTATTACAGGAGGAATGCAAAAGCGAGCCCCAACATCTACTTCATCTTCTACAACGTCATCTATCCTGGTGTATGGAGTTCCTGCATATGCCTCCGCGTGTCCCAATGCGTCTCGATATTCAAGTGCCTGTTCATGCTGGGGTGTCACTGCGACAACCTCAACTGTGGCGGCCTCGGTAAGCAACTCTCCACAATCAGGTGTTCTCGTTGAAATGGAACTAATATAAATGTCACGATTGGCTGCAGACGGCCACAATTACAGTTAGCACGACCATTATCCCAACGCTCACAGTCACAACTTACATTCCAAGTACTTTTGTGACCACAACCGTAATTGCACAGACATCGATCTCCACTTCCACTATCACAATAATCACGACGACTGTCTCAACAACCATCAGCATCACGAGTTTCAGTACGACCGCTACTCTAACAACGTATACAAGCTGTGCCTCGGTCAGAAACCCCATGTTCGAGGAAGGCACCACCGATTGGACCGCCTCGATCCGTACTAGCGAGCTCAGTGTCATCTCCACCGGTCTCCACAACGGGACGGGATGCCCCGACAATAGCAATACGTGCTGGCTGGCCCAAACTCTTAGTGGCTCTTACGACACGTGGAATTTCAATCTCACGGGTATCGCGGATATTTGCACACCGGGTGACTATCAAATCACTTATGCGATCAAGTGCACCGGAAATGTGTTTTGTAACTGCAATGGACAAATGTGTTTCGGCGACGGTACGAATTGCGTTTACACTAATGGAGATGCGACGTCTTTTAGCTATGATGTACCCTATATCTTTACGGGACTAGCGGCTGGGACTGGGCTCAATTTTACGTCGATAATTAATTGTAATGATGCGACTATGGGGTATATCGACAATTTCAGGATAGCGCGCGTTAGTAGTTGATATGGAAAAGATGTAGTGATATCGAAGTTTTGTGAGATTTAGGGCGATTAAATTCATAAAAATCTCGAAACTAGACTGGCAAGCGCTAATTTCCGTTGTATATATAGCTATACGCCTCGGCAAATCGTTATTACCGCATGTAGGATATGTTTCATAAAGTAATCTAACACGTTTTGAGAGTTTCTCTTTGTTACTAGGGATCGCTAAGAAGATATTATATAGTGTATAAGATTTGCGTATACAACATAACTTTTTACACTAGCTCTCAAACTTGATTTTCTCAAAACCCCCACTAAACACCGAGCAACGTGCACACAACCTACACTCAATGTCTTTATGACTTGAAGTTAAGATTGTGTAGTATTTTCGAATGGGAGAGCCCGTTTAATGGTTTAAGCAAATTGAAAACATGTTACACAAATTATTAAAACTCAAGTCGGCGGCCCATACTAAACCGGTGCCGGATTATAACATGACTGCTGTGAATTTATGCAATGCATGGATATAGCTCTGTCTAATGTTTTAGCACCGAATTTAACTAAGGACGGAATTTTATGTAATTGTAAAACGTTTCATTGCTTCAAAACTCAGGGTTAACGACAACTCTGTGAGGGAAAAACAAGAAAATAAGTGCCTTTGTATATTCTCACAGAGAAGACGCAAAAGGTATCCAGAATAAACAAACAGATATAAAAAAACAGAAACAGAATCGTGATAAAAAATTTTGAAGTCGAGGAAAATACTAGTAGAAACGCTATGACTGAAAACCATAAAACAAAAACGAAAAGCCAAGGGCCATGGCAATTGAATATTTTTTTCGGAGATTAAAAAAGAAATAATAATTGATAATAACGTAAAAAGAAAGAAGGAAAGGAAAAAAGGAGCAGCGAAGCCGACAACCGCAAAATGCAACAAACTGACAATGTTATCAATAACAAACCACAAACAATCCGATGTCTATATTTTCTCTGGGATTTTAGTCTTTTCATCCTTTTTGCGGGACCCGCGTCCATTATCGTCTTGTTTCAGTCGTCGTCGGTTTTCTTGCCGCAATCGTTTACACTCTTCGTGCCACATATCCCGATCACACCGTGCTTCTTCGAGATCGTCCTCTAATATAGAACGATCTTCTCTTAAACTCCTATTCTCCTGCTCCAACTCCATCAATTTTCTTTGCATTTCACGGAACATCTCTTCCTGAGAGATCTTTAGATCGGGAGCCATTCGATTGGGAGTTTTGCTCGCCGGTGTGTCGTGATAGCCCTCTATAGATATCGGAGTTGTTGGGAAGGTCAAAGGTTTCGTTAGGTCCTTTAAAGATACTCTCTTGCTAGTTTTGGATCCCGCCGGTAATAATAACTGTGCGGCTTTTTGGAGCTTTTGCTGACACCGGGGGGTGTGGTCTCTTTTCAAGTTATCGAGTCTGGCTGTTCGCCAACTGCAATTCGGACAGGCAAAGTACTTTATTTCATGTACCTGCCACATATGTTCACCAAACAACCTGTCACTTGATGTTTGGATGTTGTGTGCCTGGCATGTATATATTTTGTCGGGCTTGAGTGCATGGTGTTTTTGTTTCCGAGTTCGAGTCTCACTCGTTGAAGACGTAGTGGATTGAAGAAGGATGGGGGATAATGAGTTTTGGAGGGCGGGTGATCCTTGCTCCTCCGCTATATGGGGGGTAAGGATACCTACGTCACTTAGGGAAATTGTGTTAGTTTGAATATGTGAGCTTTGATTCATATTCTGGGAGTCGCATATTGATGAGGTCGCGCCAGCGCTTGACGATGTCTTTACTGTTTCTGTTGTAATAAATGCCGTAATTTGAGAATTGACAAAGTTTTCTGGAATTTTAGGCACTCCAGCTAAGGGAGGATGCCTTGGTACATTTTCTTGGATAGGTTCAATTGGTTGAGAATCTACATTGGGCTAAATTAGCCTGATATTTTTGTATGCATCTTGAGAACTATATATGCAAATTGTGGTTACTTACTTGTAATATCGGAAAGTTCCTCTAGGAAATCTAAATTCTCATCCCAGTTGCATAAAAAGGGGGTGTCGTTCCAGCCATAACTGGGAAACGCCATTTTGACAAAGAGAATACTTGGGAGATATTGAAATTTTGGTGGGTGCCTTTTTTGATATTGGAGTTATTTTCTTGGTATATGTTTTGTGTGTGTGCAGTGAAAGACCTAACCGACTCGCGGGTGTGAAAATATTCGTGCTGTGTGCTTGCTTTACGATTTGAGTAATATGGCGAAGAATGTGCAGTTATACAACTATACTGATAGAGATGGTTCTGGTGGCCTGCATCTTGGGTTTGGCAACAGTAGCAATTATCCATTTCGCCATAGATCCTATATGCGCTGCTCTTCATCCTGTGAAGTTTTGTTGGATTGGGGGTGTCATATTTGCTGTTATCCGAGTCCATAGAATATTTACAGCGCTGGGGGAGAAGTTGGCAGAAATAGTCAGGTCGGAAATCTACTACTTCGGAGAAGCAATCCCCGCCGTAGTTTGTATAAAATCCGAGATCTAGAGACTCAGCAAAGTTTCGGTCATTTGAACCAGACCGTGCTAGTATGTTGGCTGGTTCGTCAAGAACCAGCCCGAATAGAAGCCCGCCAAATAAATCTGCGCGAGCAGTTTTGACATTCATGTCATAGTATTTCTCAGCGAAGGGACACATGAGACTTGATGGAAGGTTGATATCACTTAGAAGCTGAGAGTAGTATATAGCTTCATTGAATTGATCCTCTAGTTTCCGATAGAGAAATATTTCCCCGTCCGGTGTGAGCATGCGCACTTCAGTCATACCAAAGCGGGCAAGACGTGCATCCATGCCATCATTACCGCTACTAGAGGAAGTTGGCCAGGCTAGATGATCATAGTTGGGAGCTTCTGGAGGTAAGCCTCGCGGAAACCCATATCCCCCAATTAAAACTGAGGCGGTACATGCCGAGAATGGCGCCATGAGTTCTGGAAGAATCAAATCCATAGTTGATTACTCAAAATCAACGATACACTGTCGAAGGCGATGGTGTGCCCAGCCAATAGTGCCTGCAAATACGGAGAAAAAGAGCTGACGACTTCAAAAATGCTGTAGCTATATATATGAATATACGTCGAATTTGAAGATTGAGAAAGCAAGAGCGAGAATTGTGAAAGATATGAGTGCCAAGCTCTAGATGCAGATTCGAGTAATACAAAGTGCTAGACCAGTCGTTGGGAGCAGACATTGATAGGGTAGAGACAGGATATTTATAGGGATCGATGGCGGCAACTCATTATTCGAGGAATTCCTCAAGCCTCGTTCGAAAACTTGAAGCGGCTCTGCGACTTGGCGAAGGAAGTAATGTCGGAATTGAGGAAACAACACAGGTATTAAGGAAAGCTTGCGACTACTCTCGGAAGTGGCGTCGCACGTATCAACTTGGGGCGAATAAGCATTATTTTTCTTGAAATGGACGAACTATTGGCTGCTGTAGACGCTGAAACTGGCGTGCAGTTACTAAAAATATATCATTACATTCTCAACTATATGTCAAGATATAGCAACAACAGTATTGAAACCTAAACTAGCCCCCCTATATACCCCCCCGGACGCCTTTTGCAAACCTTTACATCCAAACATCTACCTGCTACCAGTTGGGAAATTTTTACTATCAGCTGTAATTAGCACTCAATCTGACCTCCAAAGAAAGCTGATAGGATAAAACTTTTGTACTCACATATTCAACAGCACACCCTTAACACTTCTAATCTCAGCCTTCACCTTTGAAAACTCATCCTCATCGCCCTTGCCAGTCCCAGCACCCCCAGTAATACTCACATACGGAGGTAAGTAGCTGTTCGCGCTATTTACACCGCCATAAGTAGCTTTATACGTAATAGTATTAAGATACTCTTTCAAATCTTTAACATTAACCCCGAGATCCCCACCTTCAGCCGCAACCACATCGTCTGCTTCATCTTTCAGAGATTTCAAAAGACGTTGGATACGGTCTAGCTTTTCATCCGGTGGCAAAGCTGTGTTATCGTCTGCACTTGCGACGGTGTGGTTGGGTGAGGTTTGTGTTTGCGCGTCAACGTGGAAGGTGCGAGTTGGTGGCTCTGTTGATTCGTAGGAGTAGATACTTTCTGCATCTGATAAACCATCTTCGTCACCCAAAAGGTCCTCCGTGGTTCCTGCTGCACGAGATAGTCTCGTGAGCGGGTATTTATGTTGCAAAACGCTAAACGGAGGGTTCGGATGAGTTTCAGAAGGTAGAGGTCGATGAGCTAGGTCGGAGAGTTTGGCGTTCATTTCATCCAGTTTCGACAGAGTGTGGGAAGAGAAGTCGAGTCGAGCATCAGTGAGGTTATCGATCATTGGTTGGAAGTAGTATTTCGTGGCAGCATATATCGTAGCGGAAACGCCAGCAAATAGGTAGGCGCCGGCTGTGAGGGTTTGTGTATTGAAGATTGGCGGTGGGGGTGGTGGTGGGGGGATATATTCTGGAAAGGTAACAATGGGTGCTCCACCGGATGGTCTTGGGGGAAGGTTCTGCGGAATAGCCTGGAGTATGTTAGCAATGTACTCTTGATAGGGAATCTCATCGTCATCATACCGTCGGTACATTGAAAGCCTCAGTTGCTCTCTGCACTTGAGGTGGAGGTGCGCTGCTTTCGCTCGTCATGGGCATTAGAGACATCGGCGGCTCGGCCTGTACCAGTGCTGGCTTTCCTGCCCCGAATTTCGCAAGCTGCCAGCTGGGCACTCCCTTCTCGACGGGTAGCAGAGCATCAATCTCATCTCTCGTCAACCCCTTACTCTCCAGAAATAGTATTTTTTTTGTCCGTGTCGAGTTCTGAACTTCTGATTCCGAGAGAAAACGGAGCGCTTGTTCTATTAAGGCTGCTCGAGAGAGAGGCTTCTCTTCTTGCTCTTGTACAGGTTCTTCCGGGGTCGGTGTAGGCGTTGGCGGCGTCACTGTTGGGGTGTCAGCGGGAGGCGGGCTCGATTGATGTTCCGACGCCTGGTCTTTCGGGTCGGTGTCGTTAGCCATGTCTCTATATAAAGCGTGTATTCCCGTTTAATAGTTTGTAGCGATATCGTAGCTCGTATGCGACTCGCGAATGATTCAGTCTTTGGTATCAAATGGGAATATTAATTGTAGTGTAGATTTGGCCTCGGAGTGTAGATTGGAGATGGACAGGAAGGAGGTTGGCGGCGTGATGTTCTGTTGACATGCGACAACACGCGCCGCCAAACACGGAATGTGCCTCGGTTCAAATTTCCTAGGGCTGCCGGGTTCGCCAATTAGAGCTGCTCCAGGCATCTTTGGAAAGCTACTCCCTTCGAATTCACTAATGATAGATAAACAAAAAATTCGTGAGGCCCCAGTCCGGTTGCGAAGTACGAATCCGTTGCGAAAATTAAATATATATATACGATGTCTATAGATCTAAATATTAATCTTCAAACTGATCGATCTGATAATAAATCGGATCAAGGTGGTCACAATCAAGGCACTCTTTGTGCTTTTATAAACTCGTAAATAATGGTAACCGAGAACCGACAAACGGTCAGTACGATAGCAGTATCTACAATAACATGCTTCATTGAGAAAATCTCAAAAATGATGTATTGAATAGCCCATTTAAATATTTGCTCGCTGGCTTGCTTTCTTGGATGCACATGGTTCAAGCAAAACGACTCAAACCTCAATCCCATTCCGGTCGTCGCCAATCGAAACTACTGCAGCCGAATCGATTTTTGCTTTGCCTTTTTCTACGAGCCGCAGTCCAGCCCAGTCATGGAAATCATAGATAGCCTGGTTGTTGGATCCAGGCTGGATCCAAAATTCAATTCGCGACCCTTGGTCCGATCTACCAATATCTACCATCTCTCAACCAACCATATCATATCACCTCCTGGGGACAATAACATCATTCAAACTGCCTGTTGCTTGTAACACCGGAATTTCCATAAGTGAAGATATTTTCGCCCCAACTTCCTCGGGCACGGAAACGGACCAGGATGGTTCCATTCACTATAGCATAGGATGCTATCTCTTCGGGCCTAGTTCTTGCTGCCTCCTGCGCTGGGGGAAACAGGATATTATACCAGTAGTACCGACGACTGCCCGCGCGGATACAGCAAGCTTCCACCCGTAAGAGGTCCCGGCGTAGATTCCGCGGGAGATGCTAATTTCTACGAATATATTCCCTCTTTGAGTTCTGGAACTCAGAGAGCTTGGCCTTGCTGCCCGACATGATTGTAAAATATATGACCGGCGCATGGCTTTAGTGCCTATCTCCTTGCTGTACTTGTATCCTATAATGCAAATACCTCAGCCTACGTACTTAGGTACTTTGATAATACTCCAGCGCTGACGTGCACCTCCCCATGTTGGATAAAGTATCGATTACGCATTCTCAAAGGGGTCGCTCACAGGTGTACTACATACAAATACAATGGAGTTGGATACATTCGAAGGCATAAGCGGTGGGCCATATACCGCACGATGCGGTTACATCCAATCTCCCATCCGGGAACCGCGATGTCTTCTGCAGGGCCTATGGACGAGCCCAAGAAAAGAAGTTCAGGGTTATCAACCGGTGCTGCTGCTGGTATCGGTGTAGGGGTTGGAGTTCCGCTGGTTTTAGCGGCTATATTTTTTTACATATTGCCTTACGCAGCGAAAGATGAGATCCGTTCTTGAACAAGCAAGCAAAGTCGGTGGTATACATGAGGTGTAAGTGAAGCCAGGTATTATGGATTACCCAGGTGGGACTGGTGGAATTCAAACAAGTGTCGGGGTTAAAGGTGTGTAGCATTATACGAGGAAAGGATATATAGATAAATCATCATGCATTCTAATCGGTAACGAATTTATTGTAACGAAGGTACCCCGGAGATATTAGGCGATAGTGATAAAGTATGTGATAAATAAACTGAATCTCTAAATACAGAAACCATTTTCGGACTTGTCAGAAATTGATTGTGCTTATCATATTAACCTGCTGATCTTCGACCGACTGGAGTTCGACATAAGGTGGTTTGGCGCGGGTTAGAGGCTTTAGAACCAACCTACAAATTAGATTTTTAATTTTTTTCAAAAATTTAAATTAATTTAAAATCCAAAAAATCTTTAAACCAACCCCCTGTATTGTTTAAAAAATCGGTTATATCCAAAAAAAAATAACTATTATAAGTGTGAGATTCAGAAAATGTTATAAATTTAAGTCTATATATTTTTAAAATGCAACATAGGGCACGTTTGGGTTGGCTTTTGGGTTCTAGAAACCACCTGCAATTTAGATTTTCTTTTTTTTTAGAAGAAGAAAAAAAAGGACAGGTTTAAAGATTATTAAAAATATGAAAGATGATTCTACTAAGAAACCATACAGCCATAAAAAATTTGTAACGGATCAGGCCGTACAACTGCGTTATGATGGCAAAACGGTGATTATGGAGAGATAGCGGTATACAGTATATGTCAGTTATATGGTTATATGTAAACCGTTACATTATATTATAGCGTAAGTTAAACATTGACGATGAAGAAATCACCATTCTTATCCCACCAAAGAGCACCGACAGTAACACCGGCCCGTACTTCGTTTCCCTTTTTGTAAAGGCGAACCTCCGCGGTGCCCAAGGCATTCTTAAAGCCAATTCTACCCCCATCGATACCAACCCGGACCTTTTGCAAGGTACAGCCGAAAACTCGGATGCCCCACTCAATCCACTTCTCGTCCCTATTCACTTTGCCGAATACCTAGACGAATTGACAGTACAGTTAATATATGTCAACAGAATTAAGAATTCAAGGAGTAATCAGGCTGCGTGAAGAGGGGCTATAGTCACTTACACCAATGTCAGCAATTGGGATACTGACGTCAAATCCGGTTTCGTTGTTGTCAGGGTCTGGTTTGGAGAAATCATGTTGTTCGTCGATCTGAGTGATTTGGAACTCGCCAGGAGCAACCTCGACACATTCCATAGTTGCAGCCTTGTAGTCTAATATACAATAGCAAACGGTTAGACTTTTCGAACAAACTCATGCACATATTAAATATCGGGTTTTGCAGGAAACGTACAAACAGGCTCGGAAGCGGTTTGAGGAACATCTGGAATATCGGCAGACATATTGAATAATGAGATTTCTAAAAAGTAGAAGGTTTGCTATTAAAGCTTTTGAAAAGAGATATTTATTGAATAGAGTAGATTGTATTGATTCGTGTTGTTGAGAGTTTGGTGATGCTGATGATGAAAAGGTCTCTTGGTGGAGGGAAAGGCCGCTTTTATAGATGTATCTCTCCGCTTTCGTGTAGCCAGCCAGGATTAAACCAGTGTATTCTTGTTATTTAGACTTTAATGGCCACCCACGATAGCAATTCCAAACTATCTTCTCACGATCCGAATATCCGAAGTTTGAAGTAATGATTGGTACGGCGGAAACATGTTGGAATCTCCACAATCTACGCCAGAGGAATATAACATTCGCTGACGATCCCGACTGCGATTTCCTGCAGTTGCCACTTGGAGCCTCGATGTTCGCTAGGAGATCTCGATCTAGCTGTGACTCGCCTTGTTCTAGCTCCACTGCAGTTCCGACTGCGACTGACATACTCGTCTACAATCGAGTAAATCCCCTTGAGCTAGCTGCGCACATCGGAGTGATATCTTAGCCTTGCTATGACATGAAATAGCGCATTTGATCTTTTTTTTTTTTTTTTTTTTTTTGCTGCGACGCGCTTCGGAATGCGTGAGAACTGTTGTTCGTACAGTGCACTTCGGGATAGCTGAGAATGTTTGTGCATCGCACTTCGGGATAGCTGAGAATATTTGTGATCGTTCCGAAGCGCGCGAGCTAACTACATTCGGCGCCATCTATGCAAGCGAGCCAAAGCAACAAAAATATACTGGTAAGTTGGTTTCTAGTTAATTGATCAGGAATCAAATACATAAAAAATACCGAATATCCGGATATTTTGTGACCCAAGCCCCACACACGCACATCTTGATTTTGGATAGTAGATTCTGGGAAGGTTTCGTATGCTGCAAGACGGCTCAACCAGCAATCGCTTGTTAAGCTTGATTCACACCCACAAACAGACATGCATATAATCATATGAGCTCACCTTCGATGCACCACAATACGAAGCTGAAAGCGATCGTATTCCTAAGTGCGCCAACATGCGACAGCATTTTTGATCCAGCCTCACCTGAAGTTGCCTCGCAGTTGAAGTTCTGACATGAATGACCAATCGACTGAGACTTTTGGGTCGTGGTCCCAACATTCGAGCACCAATTGGAAGACTAAACCCGAAAACATGAGTTTACTCCAACTTTGGAACTCACTCTTCACCACAATTTCTAGCAGTCTAACATATATAAATAGACCATTCATTCCTAACAGTCCAACACATATAAATTGATCATCCAGATTTCACATTGGGAAGTTATATTGAAATCTCTCCACACAATCGACATAATTATATCCTCCCTGTCCGCTATAGACACAAATTTCCCTTTAATAATCGCCTCAAGTGGTTGATTTAGATAATTTACACATCTTGACACATCTATCCCCATCTCTTGATACAATTTCTCAGACATAACTGTATCCCCAAAGACGGACTCTATTTTCGGGTCTTATTCCCTAATATCTCAATCTTAAATTGCACTCTATTATGTCTTCCCCACTAAACTCCACTTGGGAGGGAGGCTGCTATGAGGTCGACGAATATACACCACAACAAATTGGGGAAATGAGAGCAAGAGAAGCAGAAGAAGAAGAACAGAAGAAACAGATGAAGGAAGCATGGGAGCGCGACCTCGCAGCTAGGTTACAAGAAGATCCCAACTACGTCCCCTTGGTCGCCCCGGTGTTTAGCGAACCGGACAAGCTCGCCGTCTACAATAATAGAAGGTGGCTTTTGGAAAAGATCATACCAGTAAAATTTCTCAATGGATCAGAAATCATGCATCAAAAGGTGATGCAACATGCAAGTCTGTGGAATGAATATTCGGGTGTAAAATTCATTTTTGTTTCTAAAGAGGAAGAAGCCTACGTCAAAATCGGCTTTGGTGGTGATCGGACTAGTTGGTCGTTGATTGGCACCAATTGCAAGGCCACAGGACAGAACGAAGAAAGCATGCATTTCGGCTTGCTTACCGAGGAGAGTTCGGATATGGATTATTCCAGGACGGTACTCCATGAATTTGGCCACGCGCTTGGTTTTGTACATGAGCACCAACAACCGAACGCGGTTGGGATTAAGTGGAATGAGAAGCAGGTATATCTCGATTGTGCGGCCGAAATGAATTGGTCTGAGGAGAGGGTAAAAGAGCAGATATTAACGCCCATGAGCAAGAATTTCGTCACTGGAACAAATTTTGATAATCTTTCCATCATGTTATATCCCATTCGCAAGTCATGGATCCTGGAAGCTACGGAGGACATACCCTGTCAGACAACATTGTCACCTTTGGACATTTTGGCAGTGCAGAAGTGGTACCCGCCCCAGCCATACGCAAAGCGTATATTTCATTAACCCATTTAAGTAGACCTATAGTATGTAAAATAATACTCTCACTTTTATTACTTAGATCAAAAACTAAGAGACTTAAAATATGAAATTAAATATTTCTGAAGTAAATTTAAAAAGAAATTAACTGTGTTAAACTGTCTTAGCTCAAAAATCTGTAATTATACTTAAATTTCGCTTTTTACCATTTGAATATGCTCTAAAGAAACATTAATATTTTAACTAAAAATTTTGATTTGCTAATAATATTTGTAGCGGTATACGTACACGGTGTCGGCCGGGTTGATACGTACCGCTATAACTACGACGAGAGGCGGATATACGATATGTTGATATCACGATCAATCGATCATCAACCATACAGATATAGACCTACATACGATCCAGCTATAAGCGCTGAGCTGTAAACAGTCACTGTCACAGACTCATGGCCTTGACAAGCACAAATACCCGTACCTTGTTTTACGCTACATCGTCCCAGTTCTGCTTCGCCGCATTTTCTATATAACGCCTATTTTCCATGTGCCTGCGTTTACCTGTCCTGTTCTGAACCCTGTCATACGGCATTAATGTACTATGTGTCAAGATCGTATGCTTGCAACCGAGAAGACGCGATCTTGCGATTTTCGAGAAATCACATCACACAATCGTACATGCAATCTCGCGACTTATGTGATCACTGAAAATTGTATAAGCATTATTATGTATATAAGACTATCATTAGAACCGATGAATAATTCTAATCTTCGTCGGTTAATTTAAATACAATACAGACTCATAGTTTACTATAACCTTTATTGTTGCTATACATCTCATACATCGTGTTTTGGTATCGTTTGACTACATACTTCCTGGATTCGAAGCCTGGTATCTTAGAGTGAGAGATCAGACGCAGAGTGAAGCGTGTTGACTCGGGTAGCCTGAATCAAGTGTAATACGGGGTGGATTTGACTTTATTCTGATTGAAAAGGCTGGTTCTCCGCAAGGATCCACAAATTAGATAGGTTCGGCTGAAATATTGGCAAGACCTATTAATCAGAGAACAGGAATTTCGAGTCCTCTATTTGGAAAGTTATTGATTAGACATTTCTCGGGATATTAAGCAAGAGAATGTCAATGATAACTTACGGAAGGGTAGAAGGAAATATTCGGAAATTAAATTTGTTACTGACAGAAGCAGTCTTATTCCCGAATTTCATAAATCGGTACCCTTTTATCCCGAGCATGAAAAACGGTTGGTACACTAGAGGACGACCTGCGACAGGTGTTCCAGGCGCAGCCTTGATGTTGAACCGGAATTTTGAAGAAGTAGGGTCTTTAACGGTCGTTGGATCTATCTGAATCTGGAATGAGAGCGGAGTTGGTTTTACCACGGTCAGATATTTAAGGTTATTATACAACGCGACTGGAATATGATCGTCGTAGTATGGGACAACACTGAGGGCATTTTTCCCATCTTGCATCGGGCCACATTGCGCATCAGCACCCGCCGGAGGATTTGCAAGAATAATGGTGTAGGTGGAATTGTTATTGTCGCGGTAAATGCTGAAAACCATGTCGGTATCATCGATATTCGTATTTGTTACCTTAGGCATTGTTTGAAGGCCCGTGTCAAAGATGTGCTGAGAAGGTGGTTGTGTGTATTTGACGCCCCAAGTCTCACCCGCACCTGTGTCAAGAAAAGCATCCCAAGCGACTTTGATAGGAACACCCTTGCGATTCTCCGGTAGAAAAGCCATGGCCCAATTAGAAACCTTGTATGGGATTATACTGCTGGAGTTATTTTCCAGATGTTTATCCCAATCCTTCATAAAACGTTCAACCTTTTTGACATTTTCGCCGGCATCGCCTCCCCGCACTTTATTTGGATCGTTGCATTTTTGCCAATGCAGCAAAATTATCGCGTAACCGAGCGCAGTCTGGTAATACAAAGAACATGCTTTGATAGATTTGTATGCATTTACCGGATCGACAACATTTTGCAGGATACTTTTCCATTTCGTTAATAGCAATGAGTCTTCAACACCCGTTACCGCAACCATTTCATATATATATTCAGCAGTGCTCAATACTTTTTTGTCAATTTCATGACAGAAATCCTCGATGAGGGATTTGAGGTCTTCGTTCGGTGGATTCGTCTGCTGTTGATTTTTAATCCTTTGTTGCATCTTTTTCAGTAGAGATTTCATTTCGATGACCTTTTCTATTGGCCCTTGTGATAAGACGTTAATATTTATCTCGCTGAGCGCCTGCTTGGTCAAGTTCTCGAAGGCTTTGAGTGCATGTTCAATACGCGTCAACTCATCATAAACCTTTGATAGCTTGTTCTTGTCGCTCTGAGACCCGGGTGAGATCTGGCCTAGAACAAACTTCGTGATTTTATCGCCGATAATTTTTTCACCGGCATCAAAAATCTTTTGGCCGACCTGTTTCATGATTGAATCCGCTGCTTCATCCGCTACCAATCCTCCTGCTGCTTCTGCTGCTTCTGCCATGGTGAAATGTAAAGTTTGTGAAAAATAGTTGGGAAGTATTATATAAGCTGTTTTGTGTCTGGGAGGAGATGAATCTTTTGAGCTGTATTTCAATATCGTCTGAAGATTCTAAATCTGGAGATGCATCAGGCATATTCTACCCATATTTATATATTTCGATATCTCAACGTGTCAACATACTATGTCGCTTTAAATCATACTTGCACGGCGATTTAGGCCTTTCCTTTGCGCTCTTGAGATCAGCTATCATTTGAATTCTGCTAAACGCCATGGCGTCTTCCCAAGATTGAGATATAGCTGAAGAGACCGCACGGTTCTATACGCTACGGTGTTTGAATAAGATAAAAAGGTTAGCTAGATTCCACAATGATTGGTGCCTTCTGTTTGAGCTTTTGAGTTCAGCTCCCATTTGAGTTTTGATAAACGCCATGGCGTATTTACGGGCTGAAGTAGTTGTTGATTTTTTCAACATGATGCAGCTAAAAAGACGACTAAGGTGACAACCCAATTATAGCGAATAGGCCTCAGAACAGTAGAAATGAATGTCCCCTCAAAATTGTGTCGAAAATATATCTGCCTCATTAGTGTATCCGATTCGAAGTCTTCGAGAAGATGTTGGAACGGAAAGGCTTTGAGTTTTGGCGTTCACAAGATGTCGGTTCTTGTGCGAAATATGTGTTGTCTCGCTGGCTTTTACTAAAAAAAAAAATGGGTTGCAGATTCCTCCTTGGGAGGCAATGACAATCTTCAGCCGTAGCTGGCCTCGCGAGACCAGCCGTAGCTTGGCTTTCAGAAGTTTACACGTCAACAATGGCGTTTTGTGCAAATTCTCTCACTTTGCACCAGTGTGCAATCAGGAATTGTGGAGCAGTGATCTCGTTTTGCCCCTCATCCAATATATTGTGGATTCCTTTAGATGTGAACATCAGCTGATATGAAAAATCTCGCTGCAGCCGCTATCACGTCCGGAGCCATAATCACACTCCGTCTCAGCTACAATCGCATCGCAGATGGAACTTTCGAAATATCATCTGAAGCAGCATGTGTCTCGAAATATGGTCGATTTTATCACAAGTCTACGAATATTAGTAGGCGTAATGTAATGTGTGTTAAACTTCAATATTATAGAGCATACTTAGGTGCATAGAGGCCAAGCATAAAGCTTGATTTCAGAAGCAAAATGAAAAACGGCTTACCACACTAGTATAGCTTGCACGCCTTTTGGAGTCGTCGCTAGTCGCCGCTTGGCATTAGCTAATGCTAACATGACATGCGATCAAGATATCAATTGAAATCGGATATCCGGTTAATGGCATAAAGCTTTAAAAGTAAAAGTTGCTGACGGAACACAAATATGACAGCATTATGAAAAATTTCTACAGTCAGTGCGACCTTTTATTTATCCTGCTTCAGTACGGTCAACTAAATAACCTATTGTATTTCGTCAAAGATTCTATCGATATTGTGCGTTTCAAAAAGATCATATTTAGAGGTATCCGGTAACACCGCGACCAATGCCTAAAACAGCTCGTAACCAGAGCGGCCCAACATCTTTGGCCGGGTTGGCCCTCAAGACTGTGGTTGGCACTTGTCTCATCTAACAGACCAGCTGTTTATTATAATAATAATTAATAAAACCACTATAAATTTAAACCACCTTACCTACCTTTTTTTTTTTTTTTTTTTTTTTTTTTGCTAGATTGACACCTTATTCATGAAAGGAACGTCGGAATTAGGTACAGATTTTAGCAATGGATATTTTTGTCACGACTGCCAGCGGCTACAACAGCACAACGCCTGCGTCAGTGCTTGCCACTAGAGACCCCCATGGTGACTTGTAAGTGTGAAGACGACTAGATTCCGATGGGCAGTAATTAACTAGATTACCCAGCACTGGTTCTATCGGCGCTGGCTTACGGTCTTTATGCACAGTTCTCTATAGTCGTTCAGGCTCGTGAGGCCTCGGTATACCTTATATCTTGCTTGCTTGATGGAGAAGGTGTTGACCGTGTGGTATTTGGCACCATCTAGTCGTGAGGCCACGACACTGTCGTCGCGAACCGTGACAACCTGTTTGACAAAGCACACGTTCTACACTCATTTTCTCCTACATTATTATATAACTGTAATAACAATAATAATATAAAGTAGTACGCCACCTTATGATTAATATTATATTTCACTTCCCTAAGTATTTCACTTCCCTGTACAGTACATTATATCCAATTCTGACTTGCACATCTCAAAACTTCAAGAATATACTGACAAATACCTCCTAGCTAGTAGCCAACAGATTTCTACGATCTTACGACTTACAACTATGGGAACTTAATGTTATGGGCAAAACTAAAACATCACATTCATAAAATCCTCCACAATAATAGACTGTTTCAGTTTCCACAAAACATTTCACTAACATACATGATAATTCAACCAATCATCACCACCATATTAAAACTTGGAAAAACAATACCCGTATAAAACATGATATCCTTCGCTCTTGCAAATCAACGCTCGTCGCCCGACTTCTAAATTCAGGCTCCATCGGAAATGCTCAAGCAACATAGCTATATCCATATAGCAAAGCAACACTTAGAAAAAACAACATGCAAAAGACAGATCATATCTCGTAGGCAAGCTTCCTCGACATTTATATCGTGACTTCGTAGTCACCGATATCCGTGATCGATATCAATATGGGCAACAATCTGAGACACAAAAAATGATGCAGAAAATACAAGATGAAAACGCACAAAATGATGCTGTTGGTGAAAATAATGTGGGAGGTCACTCATCCGTCGCATGGCTTAATGGTGTTTGGATGTGGCCTCGCCAGCATCGGAGGCCCATGCTGCTTGAAGACTTTGGCCAGCTTGCGGGGGAGGGGGTGCAGCTGCCCACCTGGCGCGAACGGGTTGAGGCCGAAGCCTTTGATGCCAGCAAAGTACGGCGGTGGGACGGGAGTGGTCGGTGGGGGGAAGGGGAGCATAGGGACCTGGCAGTGGACGAAGCCAGGGAGATCCTGGGCGACGAGCCTCCAGCCCTGGCGCATCATGAGTTGCATTGTTTGGTGGTCGAGAAGACCTCCAGTGGTGATGTCGTCGATGGCACCGTACAACTCGCCGTACGTCCAGGCTGGACCAAACTCCGCGAGGAGTTGGTCCGCCACCGCCCGCACAAAAGACCCGAAGGTCTTGTCAGACCAGGCCGCCGGCGCCTTTCGCTTGATCTGTCGTTTGATCCACCGGAACAGCAGCTTGATGGCACTTAGGTGCCCCATGTCCACGGCCAACCTCGTCAGGAAGGCAAATGCATTTGCCTCCCACCCAGGGGCAAACCCCACTTGGTAGGCGTACCCGTAGGGTTGCCCAAGCCCGTCGTCGGCCTTCATAAAGAGACTATAAGTCCCTGGGCAGGTTGCGTGGGACACCTGCTGCCGCCAGGCATCCGCGTTGGGGGGGATGTATGTCTGCTTCAAAGATATTACTCTTTGAGCATCGTGGCTTGGGCGGAGATTCCCCTGAACGAGGGTCGCCCTGCCGCAAACTGTCCAGTGGAGCCTATCACCCCACTGGCAGTTCTCGCTGCAGTACCGGGTGGTACTGAGCGACCCACACTTCGCACAGCCCCGCGTAAGCTCAGCAGCGATTCGTTTGCCGCACTTGACATTCGAACACTGGTAGAACATGTTGGACATGTCTACTGGGGCATGGCAGAAGGTGGGGCGGACGAGGGTCGCACCCTGTTCGGCGCCGTTTACTGTGAGGGGCTTGCCGGGAATAAATCGTGGGTTCATAACGTGGAAGACCCGTCCTGGGGCTCTGTTGTCTGTCGTCAGGAACTGACCATTTGTGACCGACTGTCCATCGGGACTGTAATAAATGGAATTTATTAATATGACTGAATGGGGAAATTTTTAAGAATTGAACTGTATTACTTACTTCTTTGCCCATGTTTTTTCTTCCTTTGACGGTTTGGGGATCTCGATTGCCGCAGCACAGCTATCCATTGAATGGAAGCTATAAACCCTATTTGCTGGGCATTGGGTCGCAATTAACGTTTCAGCGGACTGGGCAGACCCTCGGTTTATTCCTTGCTTGGGTGCTATAAGCTGAGCTTGAGGTGGAGGCTGGCGAATATCAACTGGTGCCGCGGCATCCCCGTCATACTCTACAGGGTACCTATGGCCGCCCAAATTGAATGCCACTTCTTCGAGAATACGGCCACCAACAGGACCGGAGGGACGTGTGACAAACATGAGCTCACGGCGGGGAGAGCGGACCTCTTGTCTCTCTTCCAAGGAATCTATCAAGCTATCTACCTTGTAGCTTGGAAAAAGATGGAAATGGTCTATGATCTGCTCGACGATATATGGATCCATTGGAGCTTCCTCTCTCTCCATCACAAGCGTAGTGGTTGGATTACCCAGGTTTGAATCTGATTTCTATTCAGAGACAATCTCTGGCTTTTCTTGACCGTCGTCTTTGGCAACTTCCTTGTGGCTACTGTTCGGAGAAAGGACGAATGAAGCACTGCCAAACGCTATTATGTCGTAGTTACCTTCATCGGAACGATCCGAGATGACTATTTCGTCACTCTGATTTTCACGAATCTTGTTCTCATCATAAAATTTAGGGATGGACTGCTGTGGGATATCGTCAAGTGCGTCCTGCTCGTTGTTTTCATTCATCATATCTTTCTCCTGACAGCTCTGAAGCTCGGATTCTACTTTCTGTAAAACTCTCTCCCCAACCTTCGACTCTGTATTTTTATTCTTCTCGGTTATTACCAGCTCTTCACTCTTATTTTCGATAGAGAGTCTCCGAAGTGCTACCCGTTCTTTAATCGAGAGCTTTGGTTTATCAGCATTTGCGGCAGCTCGCTGTGTTTTCCGTTCCTTCTTTGTAAGGGCATTGAATGTAATTTTATCTTCGGGGAGAAGGATTGAGGACCGCCTCGAGTTTGTTTTCTCCGGAGAAGTGTCTGTTTCAAGTTTTTCCGTCGACTTTAAAATAGCCTGAGGACGGATTGAAGTGGCTTTAACAGCCGGTATGACGACTCTAGGAGTTTTATCATTTTCATCGGTTGGCTCAACTACCGAGACAGTATTGGGGGCTTGTATTTCAATCCATGGAGCATTACTCTGTTGTATGGTAACTTGCATCTGGTCCTCAATTTCTTGAATACCTTCGTTCATTCGATCCTTCAAAATTTTTTCAGAGCGAGATGCGGCTTCTGGTATACTAACTGTCTGAGTTGGTTGCTGTTCTGAGACTGAAGCATCGCCAATCGAACTGAGGGCCTCCTTGGTCTTTCCATTCGAAATTGAAGGTGAGTTACCAATCTGGGGTGTTCCAAGGCTGGGGAACTCCTCTTGGGAATCGAAAACCGGTACTTGGGGCTTACGTTCCGTTTTGCGACTCGCTTTGCCGTGAGGGCGCTTGTTTTCCTTCTTGATGGCGGTAGACTTCGGTTCAACATTGACTGAGGCTTTCTTTTCATGAGCCAGAACTTTAGGAGCGGCGGCTTTAGGAGAGACTTGTCTTTGTTCACGAGGAGATGGAACGTGCTTCGGACGAATCTTAACTACATTTTGAGCTCTTGGTGCTTGTGGTCGGGTCATAGCTGGGGAATCTTTCCTGAAAACTGCATTGAAGCCACCTCTTAGTGTCTTTAAGGGTGGAGAACTTTCTTTATTCGATTGTTTTTGTGCAGCCTCTACACGCGTCCAAGCAGCTTCTTCTCGTGTAGATGCCTCTATAGCCTTTTGAAGAGCTTCGGGATCGTCGTAATATTCTGGTTCTGCTTTAACTAGTTTTTCAGTCTCCGCCTCTGAAGTTTTTCCCAGTTTAGATTCGGAGGATGATGCTGGGCTTTCTGCTTTCTCCTCTTCCGTAGCTTTTGATTTACGACGACGGGTCATATTGGCTTTACCCATCCGTAAAGTTAATCAACGGTACATCTTTAATGAAGTAAAATATATGCATCTGGATCGATAAACTTACCCTTTTTTGCTGGCGTTGAAGGATTTAAAAACTCTGCTTCTGTCAATTCTATATTGTTAGCGAAAATGGGCTTTGAGGGAGAGGAACCTTTCATCTATACCTTTAACCGGGCTTTCTTTTTCTGTCTCGACGACAGTTGCTAAGTTTTAGTTAGAATACCTGATGAAGAGATTATAAAAGGAAATGAGATGAAGAGAAGGTTAAGTTGAACTGAATAGATGACCGAGCTTTACATCCGACTATGACATAAACTTACAATAATGAAAGGGATACAAAATATCTCAGTGGAAAACATCACCAGGGTATCTTAGTAGCTGAAGAAACTAAATTTTACTTACTAGTTAGTGTTGACTCCGCTCCAACTGTGCTTGTAATCAGACTTTCTTGTTCGTCTGCTCCCTTTGTTTCGGACGACTTTGATAGTAATTCGAGCTCAAGCTTACGTGCTTTGCGTTTTTCCTTCTTAGCTATAATAAGAAGGGTTTGTTAGCTTTGTAGAACAAGGGAGAGAAGGGTCTGACGTCGAATAAAAAGGTAGTAGACTATTTCTAGTGAATCTGCCTGTAGAACGCCCGCCAATCGCAAAAGAGAGAATAAATCATATTTAAAAGAAAGCGGAGACTTACCTCGAGCTTTGGAAATAGCAGGAACTGGACTCAATTCCTTTTCTCCTTTCTCCTCTAAAATAATAGAGACGATTTCACTTTTATTATCCACACTCAGATCGTCGAGCAGAGTTTGGCTTGGTTGCGCTAAAGTTGCTTTGTCTTCTTGCTTGAGCTCTTGGACCGGTTCTTCATTTTCTACTATTTATTTATACAAATCAGTAAATGTATCCTTGTAGCAAACTTTCGCAGTAAAAAAATGAGATCAATTACCTTGTCCAATACGAGGACGATTCATACGTTCCAGACGTCTCTTTTCCGTACGCTTTCTGTTCTTTTTCTGTATTTTACGAGCTTTTGCGCCTTTGGAAATTTCTTCGTCTCGAACGATCGTTTGAGAAGAATGATCACTGGGTAGGCCGACATCAAGCATCTCCACATCTTCCATGCCATTAGTGGGAGAGGATGGTGACTTGGAACCTTGATTCTTTGGAATAGACTCTTCGACTCCTTCGAGAAGAAGCTTAGCTCCCCGCTTGGCTTCTGGATGGCTTTCGCGAGGACAGCTTCCACGAAGCATGTTCTCCCTCAAGCGATCGATGATGTTTGGAAAAGCTGGCAGGACGCCCTTCATTGTTTCGAGGTGGCCGTTCAACAAGCATTCGTCCCAGACGCTTATGAAACCTTGGAGGAAGTAAACAATGACGAGAGAACGGGAAATGACAGCTCGGGTGTAAAGATTCTCCCCGCTGTGATGATGCTCGATGACTTTGCGGAAAAATTTCTCCCCGAAATCGTCTAAGCATTGCATGGGATGTTTTCTGGTGCGGGTCATATAGTGTGAGTTGATTCGGAACGAGTCGTTGTCCACATTTTTAGGATCCTTAAGCCAAGCTTCAAGCAAACTGATAATACTATCAGCTTGAGAAAAACGTTCGACATTAACATCGTAAGCAACTTGATGACAGCGTCTGATTAGCTGGCTTCGGTTAATAGCAAAGTTCATCGCCGCGATGACTAGCTTTTCGAATTCGGAACCTTTTATGATATGGTTGACATGGAAGGAAAGAAAGCTGAAACCACCTCGAATTTCTTTTGTGAGCTCTTGCAAGACTTTCTGCTCTTCAACGAGGAGATTCTTAGCTCTTTCTTCCCATATTGGAGAGGGGACGTCGAGGCTTTCAAGGAAAGGAAGGGCCTGGATGATTGCGTCGTCCGACTCGGACTTCAAGGATTTTGTCATGCCCGCGGTGTATATCGTGTGCATGTGGGAAATGATGTAACGATAACCATTCGCTAATTCCTCTTCTTCATCGCTAAGGAGATGGCCGGTGAGAAGAGAGCTTTTGGTGTAATCGGGATGGGCAGGGGTTTTGCGGTGTGGTGGTGGAACCACGTTAACGAGAGGAGAGGAAGCACGGAGTCGAAGGAGTTCGAGCAATTCTTCCGTATGCTTTGCTTCAGGGATGTAGGAGACGATCATTTGACCACGGGATGGAAAAATCTCGGCCTTGATCTTCAAGATGTTCTTCACTTCGTACCCGGTTGGCAGAAGAAGGAGGAAGGAATTATCAGAAATCTGTCTGGTTTTTGGACGCCGACCACGGTCGTGTCTTGCGATGAATAGACGTTGAATGTTAGACTCGGAAGTCATCGTTGCTAGATATGTGTGATTGAAGGATCAGGAAAATTGCTGATAATAGATGTGTCTGATGCGAGGTGTTAGCAGAAGAGAAGATGAAAGAGAGATGAGAACAAGGATGGAATGGGATTGGAAGAGCGATACGCCACCTTGAAAGATTTACGAGATTCCGTAGAGCGTGGGAGCGTGGAAATGAAAATTTCTGTCGAGAGAGAATATTTTGGAGTGAAGGAAGAGATGGGGGCGTGGAGTGTACGGGCTTTATAGACGGCGGGGTGGATGAAAGCAGACTGGCAACGAGGGTATTTTGCATAGCACTCTCCGCAACGTTGACGACACCACAACGCCTCCTATCAAAATAGTCCTCTTTCATTACTTTCTAATGGATCTTTTGCCTTAATACCTACCCCTCGCATGTATCGCGAATCTCTGTGGCCCAAATATCATAGTATAGACTACGCTCTGCGATACTGCTCACAAGATTATTTGCTTCGAATTTTTTTGCTTTTACTCGACTCCGAATTTAAAGCTCGTTAAATGTGAAACTTTTATAATAGGTTGTCGATTAGTAACCTAATCAAAGTAAAGGACTACTTAGTTTTGATATATAAAGATGTCCTAGCGTGAGCATGTTACCAATTCATTGCTTAAAATCTTGTAGACTGAAGTCTAACAATGGAACTATTAGATTCATTCTCTCGAGATTAGATTCTACTGTGAGACATTGGGGTGAGAGACCTGTGAGACCACACGAGACTGTCAAAATATATTCTCTTTGGTCTCGTACCCATCCATACTGGCCTCGCAGTCCCAGACCACGCAACACGTCGAGTCTGGCTTACTGCGAGACCACCAGACCTGGTCTCGCAATAAGGACCAACTGCGAGACCAACCAGACCCAAGCTTCTCTTCTCGTCTTGGAGAATTACGGTAAATGTGTTGCATGTGTTGCATACCGAAAGAGGCAAGGCGTGGGGAGCGTGCAATTATTTCGCGCAGGACGGGATCAGCCCAGCCAATCAGTTTCGGGGCGCCGAGTCTCCCACACCCAACGCACTCCCACGCTCTCTCACACACCAGCCTCTCCTTCCTCTTCTCTCATCCCTTCGTTTCATCAGACCATCCCGACAAACAATCATCGCCGCTCGCCAGACACGACTTCTCGTCATCGTAGACCAGTTCTCATCAGCCCGTCTTTCATTCTTGCAACAGGTCTTATCCTGTAGGGACCTTTTCCCTCGACTGTTCACCGTACGATACTGCATAACGCTTACTGGTGGCGTGGATAAGCCATCAGACCCGTCACCCTTGATGGCAGACCCAAGCAATGTCGCCGCTCTCCTGGCCGCCCTGAGTATATCACCCGTTATCAACACCAACTTCAATACCCCTATGCTAATAAATATCCCCTAAACCTACAGCGAGTCAGCAGCAACAACGTGGAGGAGGCGTCCAGACCCCCCAGCAGGCCCTTCTTGCAAACCTTCAAAGCCAACAGCAACAGCCGTCCGCCCAGCAGCAAGCGAATCCGAATACTCTCGCTGCTCTGCAGAGTCTTTTGGCCAATGTTCAACAATCTACGCCTCCCGGCGGCGCCGCTGCCCCTCCTCCCGGCAACTTTTCCCTCCCTCAGCCAACAGGTTCCGGTGCCTTGGATCTATCCAATATTCGACCCACTAACACGGGGTCCGTTTCTCTGCAAGATGCCATTGCTAAGGCTCGGAATTTCGCGTCAGAGCGTGGAATCCAACCTAGCCAGTATCCCTGTACGTATTCAATATGACGCTTTCCGCTACTTCTCCTGCTAACGTGTAGATAGCCGGAGGCCAACGAGATTTCGATAGAGGTGGTGGTGGAGGTGGTGGCCGACAGAACTACAACCCAGATGCTAGATCACGCTCAAGATCTCCTAGTGGACGGTCCGGATCGTATGGCGGTGGAGGCGGCAGAGATGGAAATTTCAACCCCAATCCTTATCGTGAGGAACGACGAGGAAGAAACCAATTCAATTCGCCACGTCCTAGAGATAGATCGTTTAGCCCGCCGAATCGTAATCGTCGAAACTCTCCCCGAGGATATCGTGAACGGTCGCCCCAGGGTGAGGGAAACATCACGGACCATATGATGATAGACGCGTCATTGGTCGGTTTGATTATTGGACGACGCGGTGAGACTCTGAAGAGAGTTGAAGAGATGAGTGGAGCTAGGGTTCAGTTTGTTGCAGACAGCAGAGGTGAGCCAGAGCGTGTTTGTAATATTACAGGACCGAGAGCCGCCGTACAATCTGCCAGACAGCAGATCCAAACCATCATCTCGGAGAATAGCGCTAGCAGCATCCGTGACGACCACCGCCGAAGCAACTATGGACACGGGCATGGACACGGTAAGCATGGCGGAGGCGGAGGTCATGGTGGCGGTGGTGGCGGAGGGCCTGGAGGTGGAGGACAACAGACTGGTGGTGGAGGTGGAGGCGGCGGCGGTGGCGGCGGTGGGCCTGGCGGACGACAGGATCCTGCCCACCACCCCGTTCTTAAAGAAGGGGGTAAGTACCAGATATCCTGACTTGAGTCCGTTCTTTGGTAGCTAAAGTAATCTTCAGAAAACAGCATGCAAATTATGGTCCCCGACAAGACGGTTGGGCTTATTATTGGACGTCGCGGCGAAACGATTCAAGATCTCCAAGACAGGTCCGGCTGTCACATTAATATAGTGGGTGAAAGCAAGTCTGTCAACGGTTTCCGACCTGTTAATTTGATCGGAACTACGGAAGCTGCCATGCGTGCTAAAGCTTTGATTATGGAAATCGTCGAATCTGATGTCAGACCTGGACCCGGCCCAAACCCCGGCCCACAAGGTGGTGGCGGCGGTAATGGCGGTGGAGGGCAAGGTGGACGTCAGCAAGGAGGTGGGTATGGTAACCAAGGAGGAGGAGATAAGAATGGTGAGACTATTCGCGTGCCTATCGATGCCGTTGGTATGATTATCGGGAAAGGTATATATCACTGTCTCTATTCCTTTCTGTCCAACATAACTAAGTTTTTCTTCCAGGTGGTGAGACAATTAAGGAGATGCAAAATACAACTGGTTGCCGTATCAATGTGCTGAGCCAGCAGCAAACATCAGATGGTGAACGTGAAATATCACTGTCTGGCCCCCCTGATGCTATTGCGCGCGCCAAGGCAGCTATCGACGAGAAGGTCGAAACTGCGGTATGTATCGATTTGACTAGGCCACCGAGATGACAATTATTGATTTGTATCGTTTCGTAGCGACGACAAGGACAAGTGAAGGGGGCCGAAATGAGCCCTACCGGCGGGCAAGGCGGCCTTGACAACCAGGCCTACCAGCAGGCCCTTAATGCATATGCCGCCGCCGCTGCTGCCGCTGGCGGTGGTGGTGGTGGTGGCGCGCCCCAATCCGCGACTACTGACCCTGCGAATGACCCATACCAGGCTTATGGTGGATACCAAGCGTATGCCCAAACCTATGCACAAATGTACTATGCCGCCATCGCAGCCCAACAGCAACAGCAACAGCAAGGTGGTGCCGGTGGATCTGGTGCGCCCGGTACATGAATATCGCCACTGTCGCCTCGTATGCTTGCATGACCGTACTCGCCATGATTAGAATCGCATGCTGAACACGTGAATCGCCATAAAAAGAAACATTCCCAACCGTACGACCTCCTTGATCTAACGTGGATAAACCCGAAATATGACGACGAAACTACTCTTGTTGAATTTGAATCTGGTGCCGGATGATCATACGCATACATTCATACCCTTTGACAATGACCGGTGCTTTTAATCCATGCTCTTTGCTGGTGATTCGTTCCGATATCGACACATACATTCTCCTGTTTTGAATACGTTCGCCCTTTTCGACCTTCTTAAACATCTGCGATGAATCATTTTACTATTTCTGACCAAACCCCAGAACGTTACGCCATTGAAATCGGATTCTGAACCTTTTTGATTCTAGAGTGTGAGCTCGACGACACCTCCCTCTTCTCTTCTCTATTTTTTCTTTCACATTACTACTTGGGGCTCTTTCTTCTCTTCGGCGTGATCTAAAGACAGGATTATATTAATCGGCTTCTTTTTTGTTTTTCTTCCACATAATTCTCCCTCATGCCCTCACCTTCGAAATTTCGTCGACAATATGCTGATTGTCAATATTGAGTTTAAAAAGCTACTTTCGTGACACGACCTTCTTATCCGCTGACCTCTTGACTGTCATTTGCATATCGAAAAGAAGAAGGTCCATTGATGCGATCCGTGTATAGGTGAGGAGCACGCAGGTAGTCTAACTAGTAGTGTTTCTGGCCGTTCATCTTTTGTTTCTACCCGTAACTCTAGGATCCGAAATCGACTTTTGCCAATGTCGCGAAGCTGATCACTAGGACATTTTAAACTTCTTACCTCCCCCGTTTTCTAGTTCATATCCATTGTACTGTATTATTTTTGCCGTTCCCCCCTCCGCTAAACGTTTTCATTCCTGTCTTTATTGTCTTTTCGTTCCTTTGGTTTGGGATGTTGTATTATTTGGTGGAGAGTTTTTTTTTTTCGTGTGCATGCAAGTGTAATTATAGTGATATGATCTTTTTATCATAAGCGTGCATTAAAAGCAAAGAAGTTTTGATACAGTATTGAATTGATAGAATAGAGTACCTTTCTGGTTGTTTCAGTGCCCCGCGATGTCGGCTAACAAGATGGAGGGGCACGTCGCCAAATCCCAAATCTTCGCGCGACACAAAAAACCATGCATCACCAGAACATTTAGCAACCATCCGAGTCATCGAAGCACCAAAATAATCGTGATGCAGGCATCGCGCCCTCTCCTGCTCCTCACCCGCCGTCTAGCGTCACGGCAATTGGCAAAGCCCACCCTCCTTCGATCACTACCATCACAATGCCTCCACTTTCGATACCTCACCACAACTACCCCCCGCCAATCCTCCTCACAACGTACGTGAGTATCCTCTCCAAGCCACCCTCCCCACAATACCAATACTGGTCCCACGATACCAATACTAACTCTACGAACCTCAGCAACTGACCTCCCAAACACAATCACCCTCGCAAACATAACCTACAACACAGACGCCCACACCAACATCCCGCCATCCCTCACGCCATACCTATCCCGCACCCTCCACCTCCACCGCCACCACCCAATCTCCAACACCCGCAAAACAATCGAATCCCTCTTCCCCACAACCCAATACGAAATCTACAACACCCTCCCACCCGTCGTCACCGTCGCGCAAAACTTTGACTGTCTCGGTTTTCCCAGCGATCATGTCGGACGGAGTAGGAGTGATACGTACTATGTCAACCGTCATCAGGTGTTACGAACACATACCTCTGCGCATCAAGCTGAGAAGTTCCGCGCGATGCAGAGTGGTGGGAGGGAGGGTGAAGAGGGGGCAGGGAAGATGGGGTATTTGATTTCGGCGGATGTGTATCGTCGTGATGCGATAGATCGGAGTCATTACCCTGTGTTTCATCAGATGGAAGGTGCGCGGTTATTCTCTCGTAGTCATCCATCCGCGAAGACAATAGAGGAGCAAGTAGAGGAGGAATTACAAGGGATGAAAGTCGAGGGTGTGGAGGTTGTTGAGAGTTGTGCTATTCATGAGGAAGGTAACGGAGTGCAGGTTGAGAAGGGACATAGTGTATCGGAAGCAGAAGCGGTGGCGAAACATTTAAAACGACAGTTGGAAATGGTGGTATCAAAGATATTCTACCAAGCTGCCGGTACCGCGGCCACCAGCGAGGAAAAAGTGAAAGTCCGTTGGGTATCAGCTTACTTCCCCTTCACTTCCCCTTCATATGAACTGGAGGTATGGTGGAACGGGGAGTGGTTGGAGGTGTTGGGGTGTGGCGTTATCAAGCAAGATCTACTAAATTACGCGGGTCAGGGTGATAAGATTGGTTGGGCGTTCGGAGTGGGAATTGAGAGGATCGCGATGCTGATGTATGGTATTCCTGACATCAGGTTGTTTTGGAGTAATGATGAACGGTTCAGCGGGCAGTTTAGGGAGGGAGCGGTCAAGAAGTTTGAGGCTTTCAGTAAGTATCCTGGGTGTTATAAGGATGTGGCGTTTTGGGTGCCCAGTAGTGAGAGGGGGAGTGCGGCGGGTGGGTTGACGGTTGGAGAAGGTACTGGAGGAGAAGGGTTTCATGAGAATGATTTTATGGAGTTGGTGAGGGGGGTTGGTGGAGATTTGGTTGAGGATGTCAAGTTGGTACGTATCCTATCCTGATTTGAGTACCCAATCTTAAAGGTTCAGGTAGCTGATTGATGTGGGATAGATTGATGAGTTTACACACCCAAAGTCGGGACGCAAGTCGATGTGCTACCGTATCAATTACAGGTCTCTAGAACGTACCCTGACAAATGAAGAGGTGGATGGATTACAAGAGAGGGTCAGGTCCACGTTGACAGACAAACTCGGTGTGGAGTTACGATAAATAGCATTCAGCTACAGTTCCGAGAGTGACTTGTAAACCGCTTTTAGTTTTCTCTTGTGATTGTGAGTTCTATAATACAACGGTGGATACATCTAAAAATATGGATGCCGAGAGAAAAAAACGCCTTGAAATATTTTTGCGGCTGCAGAGAGGAGGAGGAAGGAGAATGCCAGTGTATGTATCTCCAGAGATCGTGTTCTTCTTACACCGTGGTAATAATAGTGGTGCAGAAGGAAGACCCGGTGGGGAAATGTAAATAAAATATGTACAATATAATATATAAAGAAAATATGTATAGAGAAGGAGGGTTTTCACTCAACCTAGAGCTGACCTTACTCATATTTGCAGTATCAGAACGTCAAGATTTAAGCGCTTTTAACAACACCAACCTTAGCAGCCTATAATTAAATTTGCACCATGTTAGTTTCTTGGACTGCAATATAAGAACTTAGAATATGTCATCTTACCCTCAAAACCCTCCCGTTCAACGAAAATCCCTTACTCTGGACGTGGAACACAGTCCCGGCCTCCTTCCCCTCCATCGGCGCCTCAAAAATAGCTTCGTGCACATTAGGATCAAACTTCTCCCCCATAGGATCCACTCGCTCTAATCCGTGTCTCTTCAACGTATTCATCAACACAGTCTCCGTCATCTTCAACCCATCGTGCAAGTTTTGGAAGTCCTTGGCGGCGTCGGTGGATTTTGACGGTTGTGCGGTGAGAGCGCGGTCGAGGTTATCAATCGATTCTAATAAATCGCGGGCAAATTTCTGGATGGCGAAATCTTTGGCTGCCTTTACCTCTCGCACCGTGCGTTCTTGGAGGTTACGGAATTCTGCTACCGAGCGGAGTAATTTATCCTATTTACAGAAACACAAAAATATCAGAATATTGCTCATATAGTCTCACCAAGTGGGTGGATGAGCTGGTTGACTATACCTTCAAATCAGCAGCTTCCTTTGTCTTTGCTTCAAGATCCTGCTTTATCTTAGCAGCATCCGTCGCCGGTGCAGCTTCACTTTTTGCACCTTCCGCTGCTGGTGTCGCTTCTGCGGCAGGTTTCTCAGACGATGCTTCTGTTGACGACCATCGTGACAGAACTGTCGCATTTCGCCATTGTAGCGGAGATTGGTATCTGGGAAGAACCTTGGGGGTGGTTGTAGGCGGTGGTATCGATGAGGAAACGGAGGGAGAGCGAGTTGCAGCTGTTGTCAGGGATGAGAATGGGCGTGCCCGGGCTTGAGATAAGATACTGCGGCGGAGCATGATGCTATAAGTAATTCGAAGCAGCGAAGCAGGGATACTTGATATCTCGACGATAAGATTGTGTGATGGAGAGGTGTTGGGTGTTCGAAGGAAATATCAGTAAAGTAGTCCCTTGGGTATCCAGACACGGAATTATTTTAGGTAGAAAATGTAGTAGAGAAAAAGGCGACACTGGTGATGATATGAAAAATGGAAAGAAGAAGGAATGTCGTGTGTGTCTGCGAATGGCTATCTTTTTTTTCCGTCCCGAAAATTTTGGGCTCCGAGCTCCCTTGTTTGTTGCCCGGCGCTCGAATCGGTCCGAGGTTGGCGCTTCTGGCGCTTATTCTAGTTAGACGCCTGCAACACACTAGATATACCACACTTGTTCTTTTGAGCAATTGACGAGAGGTTGACATGCAGATATCATCAGACATCGAGAATTAATACACAGACAGCAGCTCCGAAATGTCAACCCGAGAAACTTGCTCTCCAAAATCGTTGGATAGGATCATTTGATGTCATTTCTCTAACTAACCTTTTCTGTCTTTATGTCCTTTTGTGTCAATATGGATTTAGCGTGTTGTATTCTGCAAAACGAAGCAAGACCACCCGAAACGGTCAATATACCCTTCCTCGAGCTTCAATTCCCGACTTAGCCTTCAAATTCATTGGTATCTGTTGCGAGAAACCCCCAACATGGGCCAAACATGACCTCGAAATGAAGAGGCCAGTGTCCCCGCTTTTTTCAATCCTTTATATACTCCCTCCCGAGATATTTGATAAAGGAAAAATATCGAAATGTCAACTTTGGTAGTTTTGCGCTCGTAATCTTAAGGACATTCGACGATATCGATTTCACCAAAAATTTAGCTAACACGAATAATATATATCGATTTCGCCATGTATCCGACATAGAGCATATCACGTATTATAATCCCTTCCAACACTCGTTAAACCCAATAAATCCCGACAATCTCGATATCAAACACCAACTCGTTCAAAATGTCGAACACACCGCCTCTAGCAAAACCCGAGGATGCGTTCACCCTCGCAAAGCTGGGCTACCAGCAAGAACTGCGGCGAAACTTCTCAAAATACGAGATTATGAGCACAGCTTTCACAATCATCGGCCTCCTCCCCTCCATCGCCTCGACTCTCGTATTCGCCATCCCGGCCGGCCCTGTGGGAATGGTATGGGGCTGGTTCATTGCCAGCTCTCTCACATTCATAGTCAGCGTTGCGATGGCAGATTTAGGTTCCGCTATGCCGACAGCGGGTGGTTTATACTGGTGGACACATTACTTTAGTGCACCGGCGTGGAAGAACCCACTCGCCTTTCTTGTGGGTTACAGTAACACGCTGGGTGTGATTGGAGGCTTTTGTTCAACCGACTATGGCTTCGCTTTGATGTTTTTATCAGTTATACAAATGGCTGTTGGGGATAACGCAAAATTACCCTCGAACGGCATTGTATACCTTGTTTTCCTAGTCTGCATTCTCTCACATGCAACCGTGGTCACCTTCGCATCAAAGATAATGGCAAAACTGCAAGTCATATTTATGATTGTAAACCTGCTATTGATAGCGGTCACAATCATCGTACTACCCATCGGAAAGAAACGCACCAACAGCGCGGAATTTGTATTCACCAAATCGGAGAACCTTTCAGGTTGGCCGCCGATATGGACTTTCTTCCTAGCCTGGATGTGTCCGATATGGAGTATCGGCGGCTTCGAAGCCTGCGTTCATCTCTCCGAGGAAGCGAAAAACGCTACAACAGCGGTACCATACGGTATCATGGGTTCCTGCGGGTTAAGTTCTATCCTCGGACTCGTTGTCATGGCCGTTTTTGCGGCATGCATGCCTACCGACCTTAACAGTCTGTTGAATACCCCTCTCGGACAACCGGTTGCGCAGATATACCTCGACGCGCTCGGCCGACACGGTGCGATAGTCATGATGGTGTTGTTGTGTATAGCGCAGTGGTTGATGGGCGTTTCCGTTCTCGTAGCGGGGAGTAGACAATCCTGGGCGTTTTCCCGCGACGGAGCGCTCCCATTTTCAAATTACTTCAGCCAGATCAATAAAACCTTCGGGTATATCCCCCTCCGCACTGTCTGGGGTGTCTCGTTCATCTGTCTGGTATTCGGACTTTTATCACTTATCGCACCAGCTTCGGCTGCGGCGTTGTTCTCGCTGGGGGTAGCGGGGAATCATCTAGCTTGGTTCATGCCGATATTCGCACGGGTAGTGTGGGGGAGGGATAAATTTGTCCCGGGGCCGTTTTATACGGGTGTGTGGAGCATCCCCATCGCAGTAATCACTTGTGTGTTTTTGCTGTTCAGTATCGTCACCGCGATGATGCCCGCGAGTGGACCGCATCCTACGGCGAAGAATATGAATTATACTGTTGTTATTAATTGCGCCGTTTGGGGAGGCGCGCTGGCTTATTACTATATCGATGCGAGAAAGTGGTTTACGGGACCAAAGGTTACGCTTGATTCTGCAAGTCGGTCGTTGTTGACGGTGGAGGATCAGGAGAAGATTGGGAAGGAGGCGCTGGTGGATATCAGAGACCCTGAGCCACCTGCGTATAGTGCTACTTAGTTTTTTTTTTTTTTGTTGTTCTGAAGCTTGTATATAAATATCATTTGAACAAAGTTCAAAATGCAGCCTACAACCATGTGGCTCATTACCAAGTCAAAAGAGTTTGAATTCCAAGCCGTCAATGTGCTAAATAACCGTAGAAAAGCCAGCGCTATAGCTATGACTCCAAGAGCACCGGAACGCCCAGCAGTATAAACATTATAGTATATTCCAACTCGAACCATCATCTTTTCTGATTCCCAAGTCGCTTCACTTTAACCTCCAACTCGGAACACCACTCATCCAACTCCTTCACCAGTTTCTCAAGATCTCCAACTCTTTCATCGATATCGTCCACCTGTTTGGTATACTTTTTCAGTTCTGCATCTGCTGGGCATACATTTTTGGTTAGCTTTAGCTTTTTCTCGCACAATTATATTTTACGCTATGCATTTTATCCACATCACTAATCCATCGACAAACCACCCCTCACCGCAAATTCCGAATCACAAAATACTAATGAATAGCAAAGAGTTGTATATAATTGAATGCAAGACTCACATTTCCCGCGTAAATACTCCCCATCAGTCTCCAACCCCATCGCAGCTTCAGTCATAGCTTTATACTTCTCCCGCGTGGCTTCATTGATCTTATATAGTAGATCGAGATCCCCAAGAATAGCGGAGCTATCGGCTTCTATCAGATTTTCGAGGGAGGTGAGGACCGTTTGGACGGCTTTGGAGGGGTGGCTGTTTGCGTCCTTGGCGGGGTTGGAGGATGATGTTGGGAGGGGGAATATGGGAGTCGGTGGGGCCATTGCGGGTGGTTTATGTGATGATAGGGTATTTGCTAGTGTATTGGAGACATGCTTTGGGGTTTCTTCCCGGTATCGAGGGTCAGATATTGTGGCTTGCTTGGGCGAGGGCAAGTTGATGTCGGAGGTTCGGTGTCAAGATATCACTACAACGCGAGGTAGTGTTGCATTTGGTTGGTCAACCAGAACTCGACGAAAATGTGTAGTTAGAGGCAAAGTCTAGCTTTGTCAAATTCATTTCAGGGCTTCTGTCATGCATTAATATAAATTATTTAATGATAAACTAGAAATCTAACAACTTTTCTGCTGAGAATCAAAGCAGATGTATGTATTCTGCCTCTCCGAGAACTTTCAATCCCCCAATGCTGAATCGATCACTTTTCTAGCAATGAAAACAAGAGAAATATTCAAAAGCCAAAAATCTGGCCGCCGGCAAAAGACGCCAGAACAAATCAAAAAAGAAACAGCAAAAGGTTACCAAAACAAAGGCTCTCCTACTTCCTCGCCCTTCCCTTCCCCTTCGCCGGCGCCTTACCTTTCCCCTTCCCCTTCCCCCTATCATCATCATCATCCTCATCCTCATCCTCACTCTCCGCCACTGCAGCCTTCTTCCCTTTCCCCTTGCCTTTAGCGGCAGCCTTTCCTTTGCCCTTCGGCTTAGCAAGTTTGACATATTTATCCTTCGTAATATCGTTATCCTCCTCTTCCTGATCACCCGCTGCTTCCGCTTCCTCTACCATCTCCAGCTCGTCATCATCTTCTTCAATAGCTTCTTCCAGATCTGGTTGTTCCTTCTTCGCAGCTTTACCCTTCGGTGCGATAACGTTACTCGCCTTCATGAACGGCATTGGGTGAGACGCCGCATTGTATCTGCCCCAAAGTTAGCATCATCAAGTCCATAATAAACCCCTAACATAAAACGAAAGGTAGAAAAGAAAAGGATACATACGCTCTAGTAAAGGCAGATTTAGCAGCCGTAGGCACCTTCAGCGTGTCCTCGCTCAAAGGCCCTACACCCAACTCAATAATCGCATCATAATCCTCCTTCGTCAAGAAATAATCATCCATAAGTTCAATCATGTCCTCTACCGCTTCCTTCCCCTCAGATTCCAATCTCCTCGCGAGCATCTGCCAAAACATGGGAACATAAAACTGCCGTACTTCGTGTCTATCCGCCGAACAACGAAGACGCATGTGGGATTGGATTTCCTTGACCAATCGCATCAGTTTGCCTTGTTTGGAGTTTTGGCCGAACCAGGCTGCGAATTGCATGTGTCCACCGCCGTAGCTACCGGACATGAAGCTAGCCGGGGCGACAGTGGAGAAGACGGCGTGGACAGGCATCATGCTCCAGTGTTGCTGTGGCCCGTGGATCATGGCATCGACGAGATCACCGTCAGATATCGATTCCGCGGCCTTATCAGCAAGCTCCAATAGTTTCAGGGACCGTTCTTTCCCCGTATAGCGTCCCGCTCGTAACGGGTTAGGTTTTAGGTAGTTATCTTGAATCATGAGATATGAGAACTCGTGATCGTTGAAGTAAAGCTCAATCTTGTCATTCAGAGTCTTCTTGCTGGTAGGCGCGAACATCTGAGGTCCGAGAAGCTGTCCGGCGATATCCCACGGTTTCAGGATGACATGTTTCTGCCAGGCCGCTGCCATATTTTTACTCTCGTCAAAGCTCATTTCTTTCCCGCTGACGCCAAAGGTGGATAACATGTTGATAATCTGCCGTATATCTGAGTGTGAGCCTTCCGTCAGAGAATCTATCGCCTGAGGAGTAAGTTTCAGGCCTTCACGGTAACAGATAGTCATCATTCGTGTTCTAATTTCTGCGGCTGTTGGGCGTCTGAACTGTAAATCGTAGGTGACATGGTCGAATGGCTTCATCTTTGGCAGACGACGGTCATTGCAAATACAAATAATGGGAATCTATGAAGTATTAGAATCTATATGCCTATAATGGTTAGATATGAACTCACCTGAGTCTTCCGACATAGTGCCGCCATCTGTCCGACACCACCTCTATCACCCGCCGACATACCATCAACCTCATCCATGATCAGTACGATCTTTTGTTTCGTGGTATCAACCTTCTTCGCTCCGGTGTTGAAATACCCCATCAAGGATCTATTATCCAACACCCCTTTTAAAGTCGTCTCCAGCAACTTTTTACTTCTGGTATCACTGGCATTAGACTCTAGCACATCGTACCCTTCCAATTTCGCCACTAAATGCGCGGCTGTAGTCTTCCCAACACCGGGAGGCCCATGAATCATCACGGCTCTATAAATTCCACTCCCATCCGGTCCCAACATTTTGAAATTCGTCTTTAGATTCCTCGGCCAATTTTGCAGCCATTTTTGCAATTTATCAACCTGTCCCTTATTACCACAAATCTCTTTCATTGAGCCTGGAGAGTATTTCACAGTCCACAACTGCGCTCCGGGATCCTTCGCTTCTTTACCAGGAGCGACAGATGTGTTCGGCTTGATCTCTTTGGCCATTTCTTGGATCTTCTTTTCTTCCTCCTTCGCTTTCTTCGCGGCGGCTTGTGCAGCAGTGCTGTCACCGCCATGCGCTGGGAGCTTGGAAATGAGTGCGAACAGACCATCTTCGTCGATAGTTTTGATTTTTAAGGCACGTATTTTTTCAAGTTTGCTGGGACCTGCATCGCTGCCGACGACGACGTAACTTGTTTTTCCTGATGGGCCGGTAGTGACTTTTCTATAGATGGTGTCAGTACCGTGAATCTAGGATCAAGTCTAGATTTTGTATGCTTACCCTCCGTATCTCTTCACCAGCTCAACTGCGTCCTCACGACTGATAGATTGCTGATTTCCCGTAAACACAAACGTCAAACCGGCAAGGCAATTCTCAGCGCCGACGGGTATATCTTTGGTCCCACTGGCTGGCGGCGGCGGTGCTTTTTGCTTGAATGCGTGAAAGTTAAATCTAGTCCGTGTTAGCTCTAATTTACTTCAATAATTCAATGGTAAGATCGCCACTGTACTTCTGCGAATCATCCCTCGGCGGCGGCGTTGGAGGCTTGACAGTCGGCACGGAGCTCAAAATCTCTTTGATAGATTCCGATTCTTCTACCTCAACCAGTTTCTTCGCCGGCGTCTTCTTCTTAGCTGCGCTTGTTGCCTTCTTTTTAGGTTTCGGTTGTTCATCCTCATCCTCGTCATCTTCAGGTGTTATCGATTTTCGTTTCCTCCCCTTCGGTGTCGTCGTCGCGCCATTCTTCTTAGGTGTAACCTTCACAATTGAACTCCTCGCCCCCCTTTTCTTCGGTTTGACGTCCTCATCATCATCATCATCGACAAAATCGTCCATATCTTCATCCTCGTCTTCGTCTTCTTTATCTTCATAATCGTCGATGTCCATATCGTCTTTCTTCTTCTTTTTACGAGCCGGTTTGCCATAGTCATCGTCATTGACCTTGCCGTACTCGCTCTTGAAGATATCATCACCATAATCTTCATCGTCGTCATCGAGGAGTTTCGATTCATCATCCGAGGGGAGTTTTTTCATGGTAATAGATTTCTTGACGGGGCCGGTTCTACTGATCTTGTTTTTGCCGGTTGTGGAAAAGTAGGCCGATGCATCGTCTATTATTTCTTCCTTTTTCCTATTTAAATTATTTAGTATTTCCGGAATGTAGTAGTTTAAGAATGGAGAGGACGGCGTACGCTTTCGGTGACGTTTTCGGCGGCGCTTTTTTGACACTATAGCAGAATAAAATAGAATATAGCTTAGCAATTCGAGCTTTGGAACGAGTGTGAAGTATGATATCGGAACTTACGGAGCAGGCTTCACCTCCTCTTCTTCTTCGTCCGATTCGACTAGATACCGTAAATATAACCATCAGTTCCAATCCCTGTCAACATAGCAGCAGCGTCGCCGTGTCGTAAGATGTGCCAAAACTAACCAACTTTGCGTCCACGTTTCGCCGGCTTCTAGAACAGATATATCGCCAATCAGTATCCTAACCTCGTAGACCTCTATCTCTAAATCGCGTGAGGGACTTTGACATACAGCGGGCGGCGGAGCAGCTTTCTTTGGCGCGGGCGCAGCTGCAGCTCCGCCCTTTGGCGCAAAGAACGAGCGAATATCCGACGGCATGCTCAACCCAATCCCAACCAAGTTCAACTATAACGATAAAGCTTGAGAAGAATCGAAAAGTCGTAGAAATAAGTCGCGCGGGAGATAATTGATTATTTCTTCGTCCTCTTCGTCCTTGCTCCTGCAAGTGAGTGGGCTTAGTAAGCGTGTCGTGAATAACGTTGTGGTGGGAAGGGAGAAAGCTCGAAAAGGTGCATCCGTCGCGTCATAGAAAATTGGGCCGGCTAACTGCGTTGATTGGATGTGCACGTCGCGTCGTCACTCCAACATTCAACACATGCTATCGACACAGAAACTCAGCTGACTTGCAAATCTTGTCATAGCTTAGTCTTGTATTTCGTTTAGGTGTGCGTATCCTTGCCCTTTATTCCCTTTTTTAATAGGCGAGGCATTGCGAAACTTTTGTTAGTCTATTTGCCATACCTTTCTAGACTATTTGAGGCATCTGCTATTTAAGGTATTATATAGCGATCTAACTTTAACCCCTCTAAACTAATTCCCTCTCGAAAAGTTTAGCAATTGACTCTTTAGCTGTATTTTTCTAATTGTGATTATAGTATAAACCTATATGTTCGATCACCGCCTATTTAGGATTTCTACTCCTACACGGAAGCATCCCATACTTCAAGCCGGATTTAAGGTGTCAATTCCCCTTCTTATAGCGATTGATATTAATCTTGACGCCGTGACTTCCAACCAATCGATTGACGATAATTCCACTAGGTTAAAGAAGCTTGTTCATATTATGGAAACTCATAATAGCCTATAATTATATCGACCTTATAAGTGTAGGAGCAGCAGTTCTCAACAACAAACGGCAAACCGCCATTATAGACGCCTCAGGGTGGAGTATACGAGAAAATATCGTGAACCCCTTACCACGTACATCTACTCTCTCGCAATTCCAACTGCGTAACCCTTTCTTATTAGATAGATATTCAAGCTAAAGTTTTGCAAATTTGATATATCAAGATACAAAATGGCTAGCGCTTTGAACCCGACGAAGCAACACCTGTTTGTTCTTCAGAATGAATTTATTTTTGTCCTACTTTTCTTCCGCAAAACGCTAAAGATATAATAGAATATGCTTTTTCAAAGCAAAAAAATATTACACGAAAATAATAGCATCCCCTTTTTCGAATCCAGTCAGGTACTTTGGTGACTTTGAAAGAAGGAACGATTATTCAGTCAAGATAAATACTAATAGAAAGTAATTATTAAAGTGGACAGGGAATGCAGCATTAAACTAGATTGCTTCGAACTTAAGACGGACAGTGGTCATTGGGTTATATTAATCGATAAACAAAATTCCAAACTCCTGCGCTCTCTCAATTATATTCTAGCTGGCTAGCCGGCATGGTAATATCTTGCAGCTCGCAAGCAGTGCTTCGTGAGGAGATGGAAAGAGTGGTCGTGCTATCAATGCCGTTGGCCATCTTCTGGCGTGCATCCCAGTATGCAACGTTTGACGACCAATGGGACAGGGCGGCACGCAGACTTGTCGTCGAAAACCCCTCCCAGCTAGGCCCCTCATTTTGTTTCAGAGCCCTTCACAAGGCTGATACAATTGAGAGTCCAGTATCTGGTGGTGAAGTTAACTAATCATTTAGTTGGCTGCAATCTTAATGCATAAGACCATGATCCTTGAGTGACCTCTACTCTCTGATCAAGTAGAGAGTTTTAATTCACGCTCGAATTTAGACCAACAAAAAGAGCAGAGCCTGTTACGCCGTCAACGGACGTAGAAATATTTCGATTCAAGGCCCTGGAAATTAAAAGCAAGGTTAGGTACGCCCTGCGCTCACGCATTCGCATGTCTTCCGATTTCTAGGTCTGAGCACACGGCCTTGATACCAGCCGCCAGGCTACTAGGAAGGACTATACGACAAGCAACGCATATCCGCTGCTCTTGTCCTACTAACAATAGCAAGAAGACGCAACAATAGGATAGAAGTCGAGAATTCTTGTCCCACGATAAGTTGTAACCCTTCGGCTACTATATTTGACCTAACGATGTGGCGCCTCCGGCCGACGCCCACGCAACTGTTCGATGCTATAAACACAGGCCACGTGGAATCTCTAGAGAAACTGCTCCAAAAATATCCTGAGGCTATCGAATGGAAAGATGCGTCTGGAGACACGCCACTCATCAAGGCAGCTCGCTGCAGCTATCCAAATATAGTGGACCTGCTCCTTAAGAGGGGTGCTTCTATTCTGGCGCGTGGCTGCTTTTCTGATCACCCGATACACGCTGCTCTTCGTTCGCCTAAGGACACGAGCCTTGCGGCTATAACCGTTGATATTCTACTGAAAAACGGTGCATTCGTTGACGACCGGTCGGAACACGATGGGACTCCATTGCACCTTGCAAGCCGAGAATCTCATTTAGATCAAAGCACGGAAATTGCTCAAGTTCTGATCCGGTGGGACGCTAAGTTCACGAACATAGTCACTAGGAGGCTACTTCAAAGTGCTTCGCCAATTCAACTTGCCGCTCACTGTAACAGGCCCGAGCTGGTAGATTATTATCTAGGGCTAGGGAAGAGCCGTATCCAGAATTTCGATGAATCCACTGCTGGATTACTCTGGATCGCTATGAAGCAGGAGTACTGGGACGTGATGGGAATCATCTTGCTACACGGATTCGACCCTAATGAACTAAATCAACAGGAAGGGACCAGGCCACTCCACAAAGCAATAAGGTCAAAAAACTTGGATGCTGTTCAGACTCTACTCGACTACGGCGCCGATCCCAGCTGTAAAACAGAAGACGGAGATACGCCACTGCTCTACGCATCGTACCTTCATGAGAACCCCGAGTACGCGGCCATGCTTATCAGCAGGGGCGCCAACCCGATAGAAGCGGACAAGAACGGTCAAACGCCAATACACTATGTCATGAATATTGTTCAGATGCGGGAGGTCACACAAATGCTTCTCGAGCGAGGTGCGGATGTCAACACGAGAGATAAAAGTGGTAGAACACCGCTCTATTACCAATTACTACAACCATTATCGAGAGCAGAGAACGTTAATTTTCTTATCAACCATGGCGCACTCGTCAATTTAGCAGATAACAAGGGTGAGACACCACTACATTGTTTCTTGGGAAGGTCTGGACCATATCTCGTAAACCGACGGCGGCGCACGGAATCTGGGCCGTTAGATAGGGAAGTCATACAGTTACTCGTAAACGCGGGTGCTGAAATTACGGTAGAAGATCATTCTGGCAAGACACCACTCTTTCTAGCGGAGGGGGAGGATCGGTTATACCGACAGAGAACGGAATTTTTCGAGTCGGCAATGCTGCTGGTCCCGTTCATGTTAGACCTATCACTGGCACGTTCCTTTCCTACCACGCAAGGAGATGGTATGGAGTTAGATCCAATACAAAACCAAACCCCTGAAATTGAACGAACATCATTTCAAGGGCCAGAGCACCCTGAAGATGAAAAACTTGTCCCGTATACTAGCCGCGAAGCACGGAGGGGAGAGCGACAGTTAAAATTATCGCAATATCCTATAGAAGAAGAGCAACCGGTAAATCTGTCACGATACCCTGAGGAGGAGGACCTGTCACGATACCTTGAGGAGGAGGACCTGTCCCGATACCCTGAGAGGGAGCACCTGTCCCGATATATTACAGAAGAACAACAGCTTGAATATCTAGAGGAAGATTGGCCGTCAGAAGAATACTATTTGAGAAATGAACCAAGGCGGCGGGAAAGGCCGGACAAACCCCAGGTCAGAGTACTAGAGTCGCAATATCTTGAGGAGCAATGGCAGAAAATGCGGGAAGCAGAACATAGAAAGCTAGAGGCGCTCTACCTTGCGGATAGAAAAAATAAAAGAGGCATGTATTATCCTGCAGAGCAAGAACGGGAAGCGCTGGAGGAAGAACAGCGAAGAAAGCCGAATTATCCTAGGGGAGACTGGCCTCGGTGGGAAGGCCAATCGCAGAAAGAAGAAGCGCAGTATTTTGCAGAAAGACCAACAAAACGAAATATGCAACATCTTGTAGAATTACGGCACGAAGAGCTGGAGGAGGAACAGCGGAGAAGGCTGGAGTATCCTAGGAAAGAGCAACAGCAGAGAGAACCGCCCAGGCAAGAACTGGAGCAGAAGCAATGGAAAGAGCAACGAGAATTAAAGCGGCAAATGGAATGGGAGCGACGAAGAAAATCGATGGAAATAAGAGACACGCAGGAGGCAGCACTAATTTCGCAAGGAGGGACACTAGCGTGAGTATATCCATTCGCGGCTACCAAATCGTCTCGTCAACTGATACTTTTTTCGTCTTTTGTAGGGAAAATGGGGACTCTACTCCGCAAGACTGGCTTAGGGGTGTAGAAAAACTCCGCGACGTGTTACAGGGAGATGTATCAGATGATAATAGAATTAAAATAGCAGTCATTGATAGTGGGGTTCATGACAATCACCCACAGACGCCACTCATCCGAGATTATAAAGATTTCACTGGCACAGGAAAACCGGGAACTAGGCTCGATAAGACGAGCCACGGGTCTACTGGAGTTGATCTAATAGCTCAAGTAGCGCCAGATGCCGACATATATATCGCCCGTGTATTCGAAGAGAAATTTTCCAAAGAAGGCACGCAAGATTTTATCGCCGAGGTACGCTTACTAATATATATACATATACGAGTGCAAAAACTCAATTTATCAGCCATTTCTTACCTAATCTCAATTTTTTGTAGGCGGTTCGACACGCACATGAGGTCTGGAAGGTGGATGTCATAACACTGGCTTGTGGATTCGAAGATTGGCACGAAACCATGGAATCAACAATCCGCGATGCCTCTAATAAAGGAGTCCTCGTATTCGCAGCGGCTTCAAACGAAGGAAATATACAGAATATTTTATTTCCAGCCTGGCTTTACGAGCACGCTGTGGTATTTTGTATGTTTGCCAGTGATAGTATGGGTAAAGCGAAAAATAAGTTTAATCCTGCACCTATTCGACACAATCACAACTATGCCTTCCTAGGTGAGAACGTGCCGGTTTCTTCACATCCGACAAAGAAGACACAGAATGGCACTTCCTATGCAACATTCATCGGCGCTGCCGTTGCGGCGCTTATTCTCGACTTCACTCGTCAAGAAGGAGTCAACATCAGGAATGAACGCAAACTAAAGAGATTTCCCGGGATGTCTGCTATTTTCAAGATAATGGCAGAAGGAGGGAAAGATGGTGACTACGAGTGTGTGGTCCCGTGGAAGTTAATGGGTGTGCCACCAGTATCAAAGGATAAAGACACCCTCAGAACAATAATACGCGACACGATATCAGTAACTCTTGATAGAGTTCGGGGCTGATTTGATTTTAGGCCTAAACCATTATATAAGCCATTTTAATATTAATTCTTGGAGGAGATACATGGGTCAATTGGGCGTCCTGCAGGTGGAGTTTTTATGGTGTTTGTGAATAGAAATCATTTTTTCGATCCAAGCTAACATTTCTTCCGAAAGTTTGGAACCCTAATCCAGAATTTTTCATATATATTAGAGCATACGAACAAACTGCTGAACCGATAGCTCAGTGGTAGCGCAGTGGTAGCTCTGAATTAATCACCACTGTGGCCTCCACCACAAAAACAAACCAGTAGTGTAGTTTTTCTTGAAATTCCAACACAGGTTGCGTTGCAATGAAATAGGCACAGAAAGAAAATCACATCGATGATAGAGTTCTGGGCAGCCAAGTCGACTAGTCGCTTATCTCCCGCTAGTTAAACCGATCAAAGATATTTTCGATCCATTGACGGCATGCAGGGGACACCCGGCTACAAGCAAAGCTCGACAGCCTCGAGAACAAAACTTGAGCACGAGGGAGGACCAATCCCTTTACATGCAAGCTCGCGAAGTTGCATCCACTAGTCTTCACAGATAAGTACCCATGCTAATTGATCTGACCAGGATTCCAGATGGTGAGCTCCATTTTAGCTCTCAACAGCAACCTTCGTAAATCTCAGCCTGAAAAGGACTCTGTTGGCGGTAGGATTTCGGTCAAAATTCAAATAGCCATAACGTTATAACAACCTTGTGAATTTGCAGTTTGTGCAGCACCTGGTTGATCTCAGCTCCAGCAACCTGGTTCCGGTGCCTCGTGTCGATATTTTCATATCAAATCATTCCTTCTAAGAAAATAGAATAAATCCTATATTATACGCGAGAGCTATATACAATTGTTTCCTAGTAGTAAGACCAATTGTAATAGGCTAGCGGAACGCGAACCCGAAGACTGGCTTCTAGTTGTGTTGTCAGGCGTTATCGCAATTGCATACTTCGTAGATACTTAGTGTAGTAGTGAATCATCTCAAGAGATACGCATGTCCAGCTTAGTTATCATATGATTATGATAGCTAGATTTTTTGATACTGTTCCTCACTTCCCACTGCTCAATTCAATCCGACGTCATTTTCCAGTTATTTTTGAATGGGTTTAGCTACACGGATGAAACAAACTACAACAACTGTGATATGACGTGGCGTCCAAGCTTTGTCAATTGAGCCTAAGCATTCAAGTGATCGTGCAACTATGGTGGTTGTTATGCAAGCGGTCAACGCTTCGAGAGTAGCACGGGGGTCCATGCCACCCCTGCAAAGCAACGATTCCCAGGTGTTTTTGTCGCTTATCTTCATCGAGAAACAGATCGACACTCTCCGTGTGATCGCGATCCTAAAGCCCGGATTCCGATTGGTCTCCACAACCCTTGTCGGACTACTGCCTTGATTTCTATCGAAAACTGGCGGAGACAATGCATATCCATATGGATCGATTTTAGCCCAAAGATCGATCGACAACATCTCCCAAAATGGAGATGAGAGAGCAAAAATCGAATTCTAAACCTGGTATTGATATGTTAAACCATGTCATATTTGAGGCTGGATACTTTGCGCAATGGCAGGTACCGAAATCAAGAGCTAGAGGTGGAAGCTTGAGGTATGCGAAACGAATTTATATATAAGGTGCACCCATTTTGCTCGGGCTTCCCCTGGTATTTGTCGCTCCACACCAGGTCTATCGCAAAAGCTGATCCAGAATGCTGTTCATAAAGCAATTATTGACCGTCTTGGTCCTTTCTCGGACAGGATTAGGGCTTCCCGCTTCGCGCAATGGAATATCCGCACGAGAAGAGTTAGCATCTAGTGATGCTAAGCCGAGAGGATTGGTAGATGATTTAGCATCAGATTTACTCAGTGAGTACTGATCCAGCGAGCCTCCGGACGGATCAAACCCCAAAATAATATGATTCGTTCAAATACACCACTTCGAAAATATCACTCAAGCACAAAATAATTAACCTAGAAAGCACTGAATAGGCCCTTCCCCGGCTTATTTCCAAACATACAACTTCTATGCCGAACATACACTATTCCTCGAATCATTGGCATTGGCGTACCCAGGCCATGCGGTAACTGTCAACGCCGGATATTCCTACCAGGGGCGCCCTATTCTCGGCATTCACATCTGGGGCAAGACGAGGGGAAATCCAGCGGTCGTCATCCACGGTAATGCACACGCCCGGGAATGGATCAGTAGCGCCGTGGCCGAATATATCGCTTACGGTGTACTCAAAAATGCCTACCCTGGCATTACGGACAATTATGACCTGTACATCTTCCCGATCGTTAACCCGGACGGATACGTCTATACTGCGACCTCCAACCGTCAGTGGATTAAAAACCGTCAGAATACTGGCAATCTCTGCTACGGAGTCAACCTCGACAATAATTGGAATCAGGAGTGGGGAACTGTGGGTGTTTCAACAAATCCATGCTCCGACAGTTACTCTGGAGCCAGCGCGGCAAGCTCTAGTGAAGTTTATGGTCTATCTTCATTCTTCGATTCCTTACTGGGTGGTACGGGAATCAAGATGTTTATCAATTATGGGGCATATGGGCAATTAGTCTTGTCGCCGTGGTCATACACAACGACGCCCTCCCCAGATAGTGCGGAGCAGTTACGCGTCGGGAATAGTGAGTTATCTCTGACCCATTTTATATCAACCGATGAAAAAACATATATCTCTAGTATAAGGATACTAATGTACTCTTTTCTTTATCAATATAGTAATTGCCACAGCTATGACCAACCAATATGGGAAAACCTATACGTCGGGCTCGGTAGCACAGACCACTGCGCCCACTTCTGGAACCGCGGTAGATTACGTTTACGGTGTTCTCGAAGTAGTTCACTCCTACTGGATAATGTTGAGGGACACAGGAGACTCCGCATACCTGCTTCCTGCGAATCAGATTACACCCAGTGGAAAGGAGGCTTTGGCTGGTCTCGCTGCTGCTATCGCTGCGCTCTAGATGTATCAATCATTTTGAAATTTACCATAGACAACAGCATTCCCGGTAATTGTGTATAATATGCAATATATTGTTCAAGCCGAAAATACTTTATTTCGCAGGAAAATAGCATCTATTTAGGATGATTTTTTACGTAATCATGATGGATGACGAGGGCTAAGACCGATAAAGGAAGGTTAGACGAATATCCATATTATATTTTAGGATGATGCCTTTAGAACAAGCTACCCTTGCGTTGTGTAAAAGTGGGCCTGATAGGAGAGGCAAATAAGACGCCTCGAAAAGAGATCTAGGATAGGATGGTGGCATATGACCGCAGCTGTAAGAAATTCATCTTTACCAACCCCCTCGATGGCGACCTGCAATCTAAGGTTGAAAATGGCTTGCTTTATGGCAAATTTTTGGACAAATCTCAAATGGCTACAACGTTATACCAATCTTCTAAATTTGCAGTTTGCTTAGCGCTCCTCAAGCTCGCCGATGCCTCATTGATATCCACCCCATCAACTTAGTTTCGGTGCTAGTCCTAGTCTTGCTATGCCAGGCTCTGCATGTTGCGTCGCTTGGTCCTAACTGTGCATTCTAGATCAAATCGTTCTACTAAGAAGAGGTAGCATAAAATAATATATTATGCATATCTACACCCCAGCCATTCGTATATCCATGCCCAAGTATCAGACACGTCCGTTAACCTAACGGATACGTGTCCGCGCCCGTACCCACCCGACATATAGCTCCTACGGCAGTTGCCGGTCTCAAACATATATAGCAGGCAGTTGCTTTGTATTTCTGGAGCTCCACCGAGCAGGATCGTATGATTCTCAAGTTTGCCTATTCGAATTTGCGAATGTTCCTCGATCAACTGAAGGCTCCGTCCGATTGAGATCGGACCGCCCCCACACACCGTTCGATTGTTGGGGACCGCATTGGCTAAATGGGAAATCTGCATGCGCTGGGACCACATATCGTACCAGGGTTCTCTTTCTTAGCACTTTCTAGTAGTCTCATGTAAGGAGAGCTTGCGGGGTTTTGATTTTTCAGAAATGGCTCTCAGTCTATTTCGAGACTAATCGATTTTGGAGTTTTCGACCCCAAATTCACGAACTGAGCTCAGCACAATTGAGCAAGGAATCAATTGAAAAATATGGGATCATCAAAATGGTCTAATTTGGTAATCTGCTTTAAACTCCCCGTCGCCAGAGTGAAGATTAATCGGCTTATTATAAACTATTTTCATCCCTGTTGATAGATGGTGAGACAGATATGTGTATACACGTAGGCGGGGGTGAAATGATACGGCGATAGTGCCCCCCTTTCAGTCCCAGAACTCCTGTGAATTGATCCTAAAGGGCCAGCTAGGTATACAAAGGAATACCAGGAATACCTCGCACCCCTTTCGGAATAAAAAACACTTTTTTGGCACAAATAACCCGAAATAACCGAAGATTTATAAAATTCGAGCAGACCCTTCACCAACAAGTCAGGTCTCAGCCCGTAGACGGATGTTCGTCGTATCGTTATGGCGACAAGTAACTCAAGCTCAATTGTAACGCTTATGTCATGCCGCTATGTCAGATAGATCTATATTGCTGTCTGTTCCCTCGACAGTTCTTCGTAAGAAGTTCTAAAGGCTTTCTTATCACAGTTGCAAATAAACATCGTCCAACCTTTGATCTTAACTTACTCTCCTCATGAACTTACCCTCCTCAGACTTCTGAAATGCAATTTCTGAAATGCAAAATATTTCAACCATCGCACAGGCGATGCACGCCAAATGCATTTGATAAATTTAGAGGTGGGCTTTGGGTGGATTCAAAGTTAGACGACGAGCCCCTATATTTCCGGTCTTATATTATTTCATTTGCTATAGCCTTTTTTGTTGATTTCAGCCCTCTATGGACCGGGTAAACCGGAATAGGTTGTTCCTGATTTCTAATTGGGTTAATTACGCTTTGTTGTCTTCTGTTGACCCGCCAGTTTCTGTGTTGCTCGGTCGGTCTGCTTGTCTGGTCAGTCTGCCTTACGACTTTGCACTGTGCAACCACAGCGAAGTAGACCCACTCGACCCTGCAACACAACAACGCGCCAAGTCCAGTCAGCGGAACTCCGATGCAGGCTAGTCTCGACAGGCCGGCGTGGAACGGGTTTGCGAGACTACGGGACTAGAGATGCAGGCGCCAACCTGCATCGGTGTTTATTGTCCTGTTTGGTGCAATTGACACAATTTTCTAAGGGATTCAACAGTCGACTTGCATTTGTGCATATTTATACCGTGCAAATTGTGAATATGAGCTCCACAGGATTTAGGCGGCTCGAACCATTCGGTTATGCGCTCCACGTGAAGTGCATTTCGTGCAAATTAGACCGGGCTACGTTTCCAGCCGCAGTTAGAGACAACAGCGGTTCGCGTCATATATTAACGCCACCTCGTAATCAGCCTCTTAGAAGTACAGAACTGCAAATTTTTGGTTAGCCATAATGTATAATGCGTATTTTATAATTCTTCGGTAACTGGAATCGGCAAACGGCGTAAATCTGAACTGAGTTTTAAAAATTTCGAGTATCAAAAAAGATTCATGCAGGGGCATCAATTGAAAGGCACTTCACCCAGTTCAATGATTAGGAGAAAGATATGTATATATATAAATATATCACGATGCCTGCCGTATTAGATTACTGTCTTCACCCTTCACCACATTTCTTTTGTGTTTCTAGACGGACAACTGAAGATGAAGTTCAACCAAAATGCCCTCTGGGCATTAGCCGCCTTGCCAGGCCTTTCTCTCGCTGCTCCTGCTCCTGCTGAATTGGAAAAGCGTTCTTGCGCTTCAAACAATCTTTTACGTTTGTTTCGAGATAAAAGATACAGCGCCGAGGCAATCCCTTTTTGCTACACTTATGTTCAAACTGTGACTTTCACTACTGCCTCAGTCGCCGCCACTGTTACGCAAGACAGTACAATCACGCCGGCACCTGTTACCGTGACTATAACAGAGTCCTCGTATGTTTATATTGTTGTTTGCATCAGCTGAAGTGAAATATTGGAATCCTGACTTGATATCTAGTACCGACACCGAAGTGACGACAATCACTATCACTGTTCCACCGGGACCACCGGGACCTCCAGGACCTCCAGGTCCTCCAGGTCCACCGGGCCCACCGGGACCACCAGATAACGGACCACCCGGACCACCCGGACCACCCGGACCTCCAGGACCTCCAGGGCCTCCAGTACTCAAAAAGCGTACCGAAATCCCTCTTCCGACATGGCTACCAAGTTCATATGGCACCTACAGCATTTCCAGCGTTTGCTCTTGTTATAACACCGTCCAACCACCCGCTATCACTAGCACTGTAACCGTCGTTACCGGTACTCAAACTGTCGTCGAATACGAAACTCTTCCACCAGCAACCATTACAGACGTCGAAATCGATGTAACATTCGAAACAGAGACGGTCACGGTCACGGTCACAGCAGCACCTGGACCTCCAGGCCCTCCAGGCCCACCCGGTCCACCCGGTCCACCAGATAACGGTCCACCGGGACCTCCCGGACCTCCCGGACCGCCAGGGCCACCAGGACCACCATAAGTCATTAGCAGCACCAACAAATCGGTTATGACGGCGAGTAGGGATGCCCAATTCCAAGGGCTAGGACACTCAGTCGTTTAATTCTGCAGTGTCAGCTAGGAGAGCAGAACTGGAGCCGTCAACTTAAGCGCAGTAATATCTCTGTTTTTACCACCTGGAAAAATCCTTGTCGTCATGGCTCTTCCCATTTTAATAGTAGCACAATTTAATATAATACCAGAAGTCTACAAAGCGGAATAACATTGCCCATAGCTTAAGAATTGATTTATGGACCGTGAAAATATTTCAATCTAAAAACAACAAATGTGATTCCCTTTTCAACGTTTTAATAATCCACCACGCTACTATAGTATACAGGTTTTCCCAGGGCTTCAGCAGGGATTCAACCCTTTTCTTAGTAGATCTATAGACTGGTAAGCATTCGAATAGACCTGATTTCTCGGTAAATACCAGTTTGCAGGAACTGTCTCCGGTGTGGACATGTGCTACAAGTTTCCCACGAGTGATTTCGATGTTATATGATAATTCTCGGAAACAAATATAGTGTACAGACGCTATAAATACTACGATTCCTTTTCTACCAATATTGTGTTGTCTTGTGGGCGTTTGTGTTATTGATGAACAGAGCCACCATGTATGAAATTTCAATCTGCGTGCATGTACTAGAGATTTATCTATACGTTTGCCCGACTTCAATTTCATAGTAAGTTTGCTAAAGTAGCTGTGATAAATGATGGTTTAATTAAACAACACTAATAATAGCGAAAACGTGGTGACACTCAATAATAAGGATATATTGTTGATATATCGCGACTGTATAGCTTGCAATCCCCCTTCAACATTGAATCAAACACAGCTATGGAAATCAGACCGGAAATTTACCCAAGATATCCTGCAGACCAAAAAAAAAAAGAGAAGCGCGTCCAAAGTTAATAGGAAATATACATACAGCTATGAAATATATTACGATAATTAAACGGCTGGGGTTGCAAAGAAACCTCCAAAACCAGAGCAAACCACTAAGCAATGCAGATGCCAACAAGAACGAAAAAGAAAACACCCTCATGACCCCTCCAAACTTAAATAGATGGATGATTATGATATGAAGAATAAAAAGAAAAAACGCCATCCGATATATAGTATATGTAGCTTTTCCCCAATCGCAATGAAATGTAAAAAAAAATAAAAAATGAGAGAGTAACAAAGGAGATGAACACAAGAATGATGAACAAAATGTAATGACATACGCAATCGTTACTATCATAATCTCATCAAGAATATTGAGTATTCTCACAGTTGCAAACCACTCCTCTCCGCCATAATCTGCTCCTTCTTTCTTCGCTTCTTGTGCTTTTGCTGAGTTTCTAAATGACTCTTCTTCAGATCGTCGATCGCATTGAGCATGCCCGAGTCTTCAAGCGGTAGGAATTGTAACGCTATTCTTTCGATTTTAACAACGTGGGTCCTGAGCGAGTGTAGGTCGGATTCATCTTGAGCTTTGTGCCGTTTTCTAGAATCGTATATTAGCATTAGAATATATGGTGGAGTGTGAGGGTATACGTACAGTACTTCGAACGTCTTGATCTGTTTTTCTAAGACTGCAAGACGATCATTTGCAACGGCAATGGTAGCAGAAGCCTTAGCTTCTTCAACCTTAATTTGTGTTTCCAACTTTTTCAACTCGTTCTCCGCATCACTGACTTGTTTCGCGGCATGTGCTTTCGTCTCCGCGAGTTTCTCCTCTAGTAGTTTCGACTCTGCTTGTGTCGCTTCCGCGATCTGTTGTATCTCCAGGATCTCTTGTTCGAGAGTGTCAATCTTGACATTGGCTTCCTGTGCGACCTCAACGGCATGGGATCTAGCGTCTTCGATCTCTCGCTCCATGGCTTCAACTTCCATATCCGCTTCGAGCACGATCTTTTCGATCTGTGAGTTCGCTTCCGTAAGTCGTTGTTCCAGTTCGTGGATCTTCTGTCCGGCGTCTTGGTTTGACCCAACGGCGGTTTCGTATCCTTTGATCCGCTCTTCCAAGGTTTGAACAGTAGCCTTGAGAATTTCTACTTCTTCCTCCACTGATTTCTTCTTCTCTTCTAGCTCTTTGGCCTTGTCATTTACAGCAGTGACTTCAACCGCAACCTTCCTCTTTTCTTCTCTCAATTCTTTCTCCAACTCTTCAATTTTCGCCTTGGATTCCTCCATCTTGACAGAGCTCGCTTCATCAGCCAGTTTCAGCCTTTCGACAGTCTCATTTAGACCCTTCATAACCTCATTCCGGCCATTAACCTCCAACACCATCTCGGCGAGTCTGCCGCTGACTTCCTTCAGCTGTGCTTGCTGCTCTTCGTCCGTTCGCTTCCAAGCATCCGCATCGCGTTGATGGAGTGTAGATTCCTGTTCCTTGATCCTCATGACATCCGCCAACCGCTGCCTCACGGCCTCCAACTCCATGAAGTTTTCGTGCCTCCACTCTTCATCCTTCTTTCGATCACTGACGAGCTCGTCGTATCGTTTCTTCAGACTTTCGTAATCCTCGCGGGTACGGCTCAATTCCATTTCTCTGTTCCCCTGCGCCTTCAGCAGACCCTGCATCTGCTCTCGAAGTAGCTTGATATCTCCCTCCTTCCTTGTCCTTTCCTTCTCCAACCCTTCTTTCGCAGTTTGCGCTTCTGCGAGCTGCTTCTGTAAGGTTTCGACACTATCGTTCATGGATCGCTGAGACTCCGCTGATTCCTGATCGAGTCGCGCTCTAAGCCCCTCAATCTCAGTATTGGCCTGCGAAATCGTCTCCAAATCTAGTGACCTCTGCTTCCCCAGCGTCTCAATTTGGATCTTCAACCCTTGAATTTCCACATTCCCCTTTTCCACTTCCTTCACTTTCTCCCCCCTCTCTCCCTCTAACTTTCCAATCCTCTCTTTCAAAATTTCCACCTCATGCTTCCCGCTAGCTATAGTCTCCTCATCCACGCTTTTCTCTCTCTTAGCTTCATCCAATTGAATCCGTAAATTCTTCACCTCTGCATCGTCTCTCACGACACTGACCACATCCTCCGCCTTTGCCTTCTCCAACTCCGCCTTCAACTCCTCAACCAAAGCGTTGGCCTTTGTGATCTCCTGCTTATCGGTCACACCCTGCTTCAGCGCTTCCTCAAGCTGAGCATACATCGTATCGATCTCATTATGTCTCGTCTGCAGCTCCTCCTGATCCATATCATGCTGCTCCAGCAACTCCTCTATATGGCCACGTAACTCTTCGCATTCGATCTTGAGATTATTGTAATCCTCCGCCTGTGCTCGAGCTTGCTCTACTATCCCCGCGAACTTCTCATAAGCAGCTTCGAATTCCGCCTTTTTGTCGCGTAGGAGGTTCTCTTCAGCTGCGCGGTCCGCAATCATATCACGGAAGATTGCCTCATCCTCGGTCGTCGGGTCGGTTTGCATGCCCGAGTCCTTAAGCTCTAGAGCGAACGCGACAGTGGGACCGTTAGTCGGACTTGGTGTTCTCCGTTTAGTAGGAGAGGGTGTCTTCCTCCCCGATCCTGATCCTGTTGGTGAAGCAGTTTGTGATCTTTTTAGGGCGGACGGTGGAAGGCCACTATTGCTAGCGACATCGGGAACGAAATAGAACATCTCCGGTGGTAGGATATCCTCGCTGGCGTCGGTGTCTTCATTTTCCACATCCTTGACAGGACTCATCCTGCTTTCGTTTATCTGTTGCTCAAAGATTTCCAGCTGAGATTGCATCTCGCAAACGCTAACTTTTAGTTCTTCTTCCGTCTCCATTAGCTTTTCCTCCAGTCCGACGCGCCGAGAGCGTTCCTGGATTATATCCTTCAACGAGTCGGATACGGCTGTTTCGAGTCGTTTGCAACGGTCGTTGAGCTGGTCAATGTTTTGGTTTGCTAGCGTGCGTTCGGACTCGCGAGAGGAAGCTTGTTCGTTGAATTTAGCGAGGAGTTGCGAGATGAGGTCTTCGTAGTGGGTTTGGATTGCGTCGTGTGTGCTCGTGTTTGCTGCTTCTTTTTCTCTGATGGAGCCGGTTACTGACGGGTCCGGGCTAGGGATGGGAGTCGGATCGTAGATTTGGTTTAGTTCTTGTGATTTGGAGAGTTGGTCCAGTTTTTCTGCGATGAAAATTAAAAAAAGGGTCCGGTTAGTTGCGTGCAATTTTGCGAAAACACGAAAAAGGAGAGGTAAATAGCGGTGGTGGCACAAACGTACCCTTGAGCACTTCGTTCTCCTTGTAGAGAGCGATCATCTCGACGCGGTGCTTGATGCTGTCCTCGAGTTCCTTTGAGAGCGAGGTGTTCTCATCCTGCAGCTCGTGCAGCTGGCGTTCCAATCTGTTGGTCGCATCGTGATGTTCGAGTAAAAAGCCGCGGAGGACGGAGATGCGCTCGAGGAGTTCCTGTTGTGTCGATTTTTCGAGTTCGTGTAGACGGTTCTAGATTGAGTTAACGGAGAATAAGTTAGTATGAAACTGGAAACTTCTACGTCACAATGATACTGCTGCGACTAGCTGGGATTGCATAGCATTGTATCACCACAACAACAATTCCTGTAGGCAAAAGCAGGTTTTCATTTAATGATTGAATTGGGGGAGTAGCTGTACTGACTTTGTAGAAATTCAACAAATCCTGTGTCATCAACGGCTCCGGGTCGCCAATTATGGCTACCGGAGGGTGATGCTGGTCCATCTCGTAGTCCGCTGTATCATCGATCGATAATAGATTGAGATTGAGGTTATCCAAAGAAATGTTTTGCTGTAGCTGTGCGACTTCGATAGTTTGACGAGAGGGTGATATTGATGTTACAACAGGCGACAGTACCGGTTCGAATCCTGCATCAGGAATTCCAGCGGTTGTGTTACTCTTATCAAGATACCTCTCCACGGCGTCTTCTCTGGTAGTAGAAGCAAGATAATTTCTTGGTGTCGCAGTACCGTCGTTCTTAAAATCCAGATCTCGTGTATATAAATATGTATCCTTCTCGACCTCTTTACTCTTGTTGTTGTTATTGTTATTGTTATCGGCAATACCAAAGTCGGGAACGGTAGGCGTGGTAGCGGTAGGTGTAGCGGAAGCAGAAGAAGGTGGGATAAAGTATCGCGAAAGAGGTATCAACCCTGGGAATTCCTTCAATTTACGCCTTCCGGATCCTGTACCCACGGCAGCGTCGAGGAGAAAGAGTGAAGAAGGAGAATAAAGATTACTAGCACTATTGCTGCTGTCGGATGAAATAATGTTGGTGGAGAGTTTAAGTGGCAAAGCGCCGGATTGAGAACGCCGACGAGGTTGCGACAAAGTGGTGCTAGTACTTTTACTGTTATTTGGGTGCGAGGAATGGAGTAGAATAAGCGACTGCGAACCAGCGACAGAAGCAGCAGCAGCAGCAGCAGCAGTAGCAGTAGAAGAAGAAGAAGCAGAAGGAGAGGTGTCCGCTGTAGGTGTAACCAGAATCCGATCGCGATCGGAATAATAGTAGTTTGGGGAAGAAGAGGAGGAGGAGTCGCCAATATCAGAAGAGGATGAGGAGGGTGCGCCCACAGCAGCTGCAGCTAATGCGCCACCAGCAGAATTCGAGGAAGCGGAAGAGGAAGAAGAGGAGGAAGGGAGTCCCACCGGATCCAGCTGCTGCTGCTGCTGAGGAGGCGGAGAATCAGTCACAGGCCAGACGGCCGCAGCCATTTGTTCCCAGCGAGATATTTCTTATTCTTAATTAATCAAATCGGGCCTTGCTTCCTGGGAAAAAAGACGCGCCGCCGGGAAGGAAAGAGCAAGCGGACTAGCACATGGTTGATTGAGGATAAAGCGATGAGGGAAGAGAACAGACCGCATGATCTTTTTTCCCTTGTCTTTTCTTATTCCTCATCCTTTCGTCGGTATTATTATTACTTAAAATTTGTTTGATTCAACCCAAAAGGCTGAGCAAGGAAGGTGGGAAATGCCTGCTTGCTGCTCGAGCCCAAATTGAACTAAAGACGACCCCGCGCGTGAGGATTGGTCCACCGTGAATAAACATTGCTGCAATTTACCCGAATTGGAAATCAGATTGCATCCTTTTGACGCGATCTCTTCATGCTTCAGACATACAGGACGCAGGGGATTAGGGGGGGAAATTAGGACTGACGTGGAATCGCGACAGACCACGCGAACCGGATTATATTGCATTGATCCAGATCTTTGGTCTGTTTCAATATACGATCCCTTAAAGCTTGACTTCAGTCTTTTTTTTTTCCGGCCGGTAATGAACGATCGAGAGAACCGCTTTTACTCAGGGGCCTTTCTGAGCATTCCAATTGTCGTCTTGTCGCGTGGGGGTTTGTTAGTCGTATGACCCAACACCAACATACAACACGTTAACACTCATGTGATTTTTAAGTCGCAAACTCAAAATTTCGCACTCTGGTCCGATACGCGTATATACGTATATACATATGATGACTATGTGGAGCTGTTTTCGTAATGGACTACGAAAAGGAGGTATTGGTCGGGTTCACTTTAATTATTCTCTAATCTGCATTATATATTACGCTAGGAAAGAGGAGACCTTAGAAAGCTTCGGTAGAATATATCCAAGGCAAGCCTATAGCGATCTGTGATCTCTTCAAATATTTAAATTCACGCTAGCCAAATAGCTTCTGAACCCAACTTCCGTAAGAACGAAAACTGAACAAATATTCTCAATTATGGGACCGATAGACATGGCGTACATGTGAAGAAGAATAAAAAAAGAACAAGAAAAATTTCAAATTCGTGACTTCATTAGCTGCCCCGATTATAGTCATTACACCATCATAGATCCCACCCCAATAACATTAGTTTGCATGCAACCTCCTTGTATTGACCCTAGCGAACTATTTGCATTTAGCAGGGGATCCCAACGTTGGCCAACAGCTTGACTAGAACGCTGATGTATAGACTACCAATCAAGCCGCCACAACCGCTAATGATCTATATTACAACTATATTAGCGTTTCTTCGTTTAATCGTGAAATGTATGGGATATTGACATACCGATGCACAGATCCCAACCTTGATCTTAACCTCAATAAGAAGACAGAGGGATATGATAATGTTAAGTAAATCTCCGACCAATCCGAGTAAGCATCCAAGCAGTATCTCAACCGTTGACAAAAGGCCGAAAACTTGAAGTTTCAAAGTTAGCACAATCTTTGTCCACCTCAAACTTTAAAAAATATTGAAGTTTTGGGGAAAAGGAGACTTTACTTAATCCGCCCAGGTCGATGAAAGCTTTCAGTTGAACAAAGATGCAAACGAAAAGCTTGATGAATATGCTAACACAAACATCGATAGATGGGTAGGTGCAGTTATCGGGGTATGCGGAGATGGTTTCGATCAAGATTTGAATTTTGGCGATAATCTCGGTGCTCCATGATTGGCATGCGCTGCGGGTATAGGACTTCCTGGCAGCCTGTGAAAGGAGGGTCAGTAAGCCGAAAGAGGTCCACAATAGATTTGTTAGGGTTACGAACGTATTTCTGATTAATTGCAATACAAGCGTCAATGCAGACTTGGACGTCAGCGACCAGATCGACGACTCCCCGCTCTACTGGTGCCAATGAGTCCGGTTGACGTTCAACCAGATCACTTTTCACCATAAGATCCGAAGCTGGGCTTGGAGCTGGCAATGAACTGACTAGTTTTTATCAATATTCATAGATTTGTTATTTAGCGGGAGTTGGAATATCGTACCCAGAGTGGTCAGGCTGAGAAAGGCGTAAAGAACACTAAAGAACCTCATTTTGACTGTAGGTTTAGACTTTTATAGTAGAATCTATAAAATAGATTGTGATTTAAGGTCAAAAGGAAGTAAAGTATAGAGATCTGTATCTGAGGAGTGCTTGAGCTGGAATGATGATGATGAAAGATAGGAGTCAATTTGAAGGGAAATCCAAGCTCCTTTATACTCGACAAAGGCTCTTTCAGAAGATGATGAGTCTATGGAGCCATCTTCCTCTCATTCTTGGTTCAATATCCATTATCCTTCGTGCGTCGCGGCTGGTCTACGGGAAAAAATTATCTCATGATACATTACAGCGCTGTTAAACGACCAATAGCATCTTAAGACTCTATGAAATTACTTGAACATGACGACAGAAACCAATGAATAACCAGGTATCCGTCTTTTCATTATCTACATTGATGCCGAAACCGAAGCCGAACATTTTCATAAAATCGAACTTGAATCTCACCAAGGTCGCATCAATTATGTATCTTGGACTCATAGACACCTATTTTCATAGACGTATCGTTGGTTGAGACATTTGTTATATTAGAGCTTATTATGCATATCCTGCTCTTGATAGCTAGACTCCAGTTATATGTTTTCTGTTCCGCGCGGGTCGAAGATCAGCGATATCTGTTGTCGTCTGGTAATGCATTTTGTTAAAACACACGGTATGTTCCGAAGATACAGTTTGATGTCAAGAGTTATGTCGTATGAGCCCTTTCATGCTTTGTTGTGAAAATTCCGGTCCGGGGAGTTGGCAATTTGTTGAGGTGTGGTATTTTGTGAGCCTCGTTTGCAGTCTGCTCTAACTGGCTTGCAAGTGCCCCAGACTACTTGGAAGTGAACACAATGCAATGAAGATCTATGCATACGCATTTGTAGTCCAGAAAGCCCCAATCAAGCCGTTACACAGTTCATACATAACGGTAAACCCCGTTTCACAGATTTCACTCATGTAGAATGTCCAACGCCTACCGCTTTTAGCAAAACCAATAATGCGGCGAGCGCGAGGGACCAAAAGTTGACGAAACCGGTTTTATCACGTAGCGAGCTGTGGAACACAATCGTACAGATCACACAGTACCTATTGGTCCAAAAACGGAAATCCCTCTAGTACGTAATGAGGCTCTTGATAGCCCCAGACTAGCAAAACCATGGGATTTTTGGATTATTTGCCATTGGAAACCCCACATTGGGTATTGAAAAGCCTATTCGAGGAGTGTGTGATTGCTGTATTTGTCGATGTTGGGAACCACTTGGACATTTTCTTCATACCCCAAATTTAAACGGTTCGTTCCGTGATCGACACAACAACCGGGCTGAAAATTGTCTGTGCTCTGTTGAACTCTTGGTTGAGAAAGGATTTTCCATGACATCGACCATTAAGTTATCAAGCTATGAGCCGACGGATAGGAAAGGTAACTATTACAAGCTGGCGACTAATTAGATCCAATGAGGCCCAAACAAAGTCGGTGATCAATTGATCAAAAGAGCTATGCGTTGTACCGCCCAGCGAAAGGATTTGAAACGGCAAGTTGCGGCAGTCTTTTTTTCTTGGGTGTGTTTTCTGGTTGACTACACAGTTGACTGGTCTTGTTTCCACCCCGCCTTTGTCGACGCAACAACTGGAAGGATCAGCAAAAGAACCCAATCGATTGTTCCTTTCTTTCGAATTTGGAACTCCACTTTGGAACTGCAGCTGCATTAGGATACCGTTTCGCGGTTCATTACCAGGTTTGGACCGAATTTGTGCTGTCCTGGTTCGAGAGAATCTAGAATCGGTTCAAGGATTGCAAAAAAACCTTAATCAACATTTCTGCGAGCAGTTATGGAACAGTGGTAAAATACCCGACGCCAACTTTTAGGCCCGTATTTCATGCAATATATCATTCATTCATCATTATTCCTTGCCGGTTGGAAACAGTTCTTCGTGACGACCCACAATTCAATTTTCATCAGTGTGATATTTATTATAACGGACAAAGAGGTGGAGGTTTGTGACCGAGCGTGTTAAAAATCAAGTTGAAAAGATTGATCTTCATCGGCCGAGTTGTGCATGCATTGGTATGCCCGCAGTTACTCCATATGTCAGTAGTCATTGACCTGTAACATAATTAACCATGCTCTTCGTCGAATTGGGTATATGAAGCTCGGGTCGAGTTTTAGTCACCGATGACATTTGATCAAAGTTGGTTTCCAGGAAGTATTTCTGACGAAAGTGTCTTAAAGGAGAGCTAGCCGCAGAACCATGTGAACCATGTCAAAGCGGCCAGTTTGACATGACGTCTAGGTTGCCAACCCTGGGGTTCATATCATTTAAATTGTGCTATCCGCTAGGTACCTTTGACTACGTTCTTTTGCCTAATCTTTGACGAGCAGGGTTAAAGTATGGCAGAAGCCATCATATACCATTTGAAGTTAAACTTAACGTGCCTGCAAATGAGGAATCGCATGGAATTTACTCTATTAGCGGGGATGGTGTCACGGCATATGTAACACCAAACCATGTCAAATCGCCACGCTTTACTAAACAGTATTCGTATAGGTTTCGTTACTCTACAAGATCGAAGGAGTTATTGTCCCCAAATGAGTCTCGATACGTATTTGATTGTTATATTTCGTTGGAAGGAGAATTTGGCCCCCAGGCTCAACACTAAAGTATCTATACCCAGATAAGGCGATCTAGAGCTATAAAGGAATGGTTTTCAATTTGACGGGTATTCGGAACGGGAATTCAAACGATCTACGGCTCGCTAATGACGGCACGATAATGTTCACGGAGCTAGTCTCCTTAGAGAAAGAAATATGGTTCGGATGCGTTATCATAGCCTTGGATCCAGGCACTCAATGCAGAGGTGTTAACAATAATGTCTGTAACTCTTGTGCGTGAATGACGCACGGGTTTTTCGCACACATGTACAGTCAAACTTGGCGGGAGGGGAAGAATTGAATAATAGGTATGAGTGAAGCTCTTAAGTCCGTGTTCATGTTCTTCTTTTACGAACCGATTTTTTTTGGACCAAACTATCCACGAGGCCACCTGAAATCGGGGCTACGTTTTTCAGTGCCAATTGAATAGTTTCTAGCCTGGTATCAAGGCTGTAAAGTTTCATCATGCATAATATATTCGAATAGCTTTGTTTGCATGCACGTGCATGTACGGTACATGTTTGGATCGACACCCCCAGACTTTAGTAGACTAGGATCGGCGCACAGAGGGATTTGTGTCCAGGAATCCAACACTGCCAACGCCTGCAGCCTGGTTGGAAGCGAATTATGGACAAATCTCAGCTACAATTGGTCTCGGTTCCAGACTGCCAAGGTACAGTTATAACAAGAATCTGGATAACCATAAGTATATCACTTGTATGTTATATGTGGGTCAATATCCATCATATATTATCATTATCATTATGATAAGGCGAAGCACTGCTTGCCTCTTTCTCTACTCTAACTTGGTCAAACCTCCCGAGGTCTTACATCAACCAAAACTCCATCCCCCGTGTAAATTCCCTCTTCTTCCTGTCCTCCGACTACTCCTTCAACCCTTGGCCTCCTCCGTATCCTCCCAAGTAAGTACACGCATCTTTGAAACCACCTATTTCTCCACCCCCACCAAATTGTTATGCTAACAGCACAAACCCCAATCGATATCCCTATAATCTGACCGGGCGATAACCCACCTCCTGTATTTCCATTTCCAGTATTCGAACCCATTGGCGAGACTCCGGAGCTGGAACTAGGTAATGTAGTTCCCGTCGTAGTAACTGTTGGCGGTGATGTAACCGGTGGAACGGAAGCGGCTGGAGAAGTCTTAGCCGCGCTTGTAACAGTTGAAGAAGGACCGTTGATACCTACCTCCCATCCATACAAGTTAACATTTTCCCGTTCTACACTCCCAAACTCAAAAGTACCATCGCCACTGCAACTGCAATACACCGAGACAAACCAAACTTAAAAGAAACATTAAATGGAGATGATGCGGAAGAACGAAAAACAGTCTCGGTAGCCGTAACTGTGGCTGTAACAGTATCTGTAAAACCATTCCTACCTATCCCCGTACCAATCCCGGTTGCCGTCGCCCCGCCAGCAGCATCGGTGACAATCATCTCCTTACTGACTACACTCTCACAATACCCTCTATACAACAGTGTCGCTCTCTCGATATCCACCTCAAAATTCCCCGGCGACGAAATACACATGTTGCTAACGCACGTCGAAAGGTAGTCGACGACATAAGTCTGATAGTCCGAGCGACACCAGCATGCTTCAAGTGCGCCGGAGAGAATGTTGGTTTGGCTGCAGCTGAGGTAGGATGCGACTAGGTCTGAGCGGAAGAGACCAGGGGCGGTGGACCAGAAGCATGATTGGGCACAGCCACGGAGGGCGATGTAGGATGGGAGATGGTCGATTGATTGGGGCTCGTCTGCATCGTCGGTGAGAGAGGTTGTGGTGGAGACGAGGAGGAGGAGGAGTGAAAGGGCGAAGATGTACATTTTTTTGTCACATACTATTTTCCTTTACAGTTTGGGAGGTTGGATAACGGTACGGTACTTTAAGGTTTTGGAAGACATAGTATCCTCTCTTTTCAACGGGGGGGTGGTACCAGCGATATAAAAGAACTTGCAACCTGATTGAACTACAGAAAAACAGGGGACGGGAAGTTCCAAGTATCTTTGTACAGCTGTTCAAGGCTATTTAAAGTCAAGCATAAATATTCGCCGAAGCAATCGAATTTAGTCGGCCTTCTGGTTCTCAAACGCTGCCAAGGTCTAGTTCCTGCATGCTGGTTGTTCAGCCTCACTTTATATTATTCTTGTCCAAGCTCAATTCCATTCGTGACAAAGCACTTTTGTGCAACCAAAAAGGATGGCCTCGTGTGTTATTTTGTCAGTGGCGTCGTGCCAAGATTTGTTCGAATGGAGCTGCAGGGCTGCCAAGGGCTTTCGTCCGTTTGAGTTGCCGCTGTTCTCGACTTGCAGAATATTTTTCTTATATAATAAATGATCCTTCAGGTCTATTTCTGATCCTTCGAAGGGTTTTGTCGGAGTGTTATATCATTTTTTTAAACCGAATTGGCTACATTAACGCAATTCAATCTCTTCTGTAGAAAAACAGGTATTAAATTAGACTTCTGTTTGCGAACTCAGAATGAGATATCCCTCAAATCGTTGGTTCTTCAAAATAGCTTTCATAAAAAGAACCTCGAATGTCCTAGCGCTAACTGATCTGTCTAGAGGTTTACACGGCATATTGCACAGGTATTTATATGTAGTCTCGAGATCAATTAATGTGTACTTGAATAGTAAGTAACATTAGCTTTTGGGTTCATAGTTTACACGTTGATAATAAGAAGTTCGCTATGCCGACCCAAGTCTCACACTAACTTTGCCACTCTCTAAACCGCCTGCAGAGGCAGTGACTGTGAACCGCCCTGAAGATCCTTCAACAGCCTTCACAATACAAAGTGCGAGTCCACTATATGCCGCACGAGACTTGGATGGGAATGCCGTCATATCCGCCGGATCGCCATTGTCAGTGACAATAATCTCACCCGGTCCGTCGATAGAGAATGTAATGGTGTTATTGGCATTCGCAACGGTATTACCCTGAGAATCGACCACCGTAGCAGTAACGTGCACCAAATCGTACCCGTCATTTTTAATCGCATTTTGGTCGATGGTTAGAGATATCCCAGCGGGAGCACCCGTCGTTCGCACGGTTTCGGTTGCCCACTGCTTGCCATTCTTATACGTTACCACTTTCACCTCACCAGGTTCGTAAATAACCTTATCCCATCGGAAACGATACTCGTACTGTCCTCGGGTCTTACGGCCTTGCGATTTACCATTCAAAAACAATTCGGCTTCATCTCCTGAAGAGAAAACGTGAACCGGAGTGATTTTTCCGATCCGGTCTGGCCAGTTCCAATGTGGTAGGATATGAGCGGTTGGAAGATCCGGCCGCCATCGAGCCTGGTATAACCAGAACCGATCCTTCTTGAACCCAGCGAGATCAACGATTCCAGAATATGAGCTTCGAGCGGTGTAATAAGGTGTCGGCTCACCAAGATAGTCGAACCCGGTCCAAACGTACTCGCCTGCGACATACGGATTCAGATCTTGGTTGTAGAACACCTTATCCGCTGACGAACCAAAATTTGCCGTATACAACTCGTACGCGCTGACCTTTTGCCCCACAGAATCCCCACCGGATGTATCGTTCACAGGGGCACTAATGTCGTCTACTACAGGGAAGATATAAGTTCCTCGGGTGCTCAGAGCTGACGCCGATTCGGATTCTTGGAGCATTTTGTTTGGGTATGTAGAGTGATAGAGGGGGTACAGTGGGTTGGTTTTGATCCCGACAAGATTGGAATAGGGATTTGTATCGCGAATACCAGAGCCTTGGTAGTTTATACTGATGACATCCACGACGCGGGGGAACGGCATGCCCGGTGTGGCGTAGTTTTCCGAAGCGGTACCAGGCCGGGTGGGATCCTCTTCGTGGACGATGTCCAGCAAACTTTGAGATATCGCCGCGCCGTCTTCATCTGTATATTGCTCTCCCACCTCGTTACCGTAACTCCAGATGACGACGGATGCGTGGTTTCTATCTCTGCGCAAGAAGTTGCGAAGATCGGGTTCGTGCCATTCAGGAAATACTAGGTAAAAGTCGTTCGCAGTTTTATTACGGACCCAACAGTCAAATATCTCATCGAGAACAAGGAATCCCATTTTGTCTGTCAACTCTAACAGCTCCGGTGCAGGCGGGTTATGCGACATTCTGATCGCGTTGACACCCATATCCTGCAAGATTTCTAACTTGCGCTCTGCTGCACGAGTATTAAACGCTGCACCCAGTGCTCCCAGAGGGTGATGTTCGTTCACACCCTGTATTGACACTCTTTGGCCGTTGACGAACAGCCCGTCCGAACTGTGTACGACCGAGCGAACACCGAATGTGGTCTCGTACGAATCGATGATACTGTGGTTCTCGTAGATGCGAGTGATGGCAACATATAAGTTCGGTTCTTGCGGTGCAGGTCCCCAAAGCTTGGGGTTGCTGAACGTGAGGGAGTCATTGGCGGTATATTCATTCCCGCCTGTGATGGTGATATGTTGCCTATCATACTCGCCCACTTTATCTTGAGGCCGTCCGCTGTCCGCGTTGAGCACATATAAACCAGTCACAATCTCGATATCACGACTAGTCGTTCCTTTATTCTGAATGCGAACCGAAAAGTCCACGGTAGCTGAAGTAGAAGATACATCTCGGGTTGTAACGAGGGTTCCGTAATGTGCCACCTGTACGGGATCGGTCTTGACAATCCAAACGTTACGATATAACCCACCGCCGGGATACCAACGTGCTGAATCGTTAGGGTTGTCCAATCTGATAGCCAACTGGTTTTCTGTTCCGACGTTCAAGTAAGGGGTAATATCCAACCGGAAAGAATTGTACGGATACGGCCACCCTCCGACTAGCTTCCCATTGAGCCAAACTATAGCATAGGACATGGCGCCATCGATCTCGAGGTATATCGATCTGCCTTCATCGTCTGCAGTTTTTGTGATTTTCTTGCGATACCATCCCACACCTTGAGAGGGTAATCGGCCCATGCCGCCACCGACTACCGGGGTGTCACCCGTATAGAAGGGACCTTTGATAGCCCAATCATGTGGTAAAGTAACGGTTTCCCAAGTGCTGTCGTCAAAGGATTGTTGTACGTAGGAAACATCGCTTCCAGGATTACCAGCGGGTCTCGTGTGAAAGTTTGCTGGGTCCTTTATGAATTCATTGGCGGTGGGGAGGACCCATGGTTTGAGGATGACGGCATTGGTAAGGTAGGCTAGATCGGTTCTATTGTCATAGATCAATCCATCTGGATTCTTCTCCCACCGTTTGAATTGCCATCCGCTGTTAAGACTGATGCGTTCTCGGCCAGTTGGATTACCTCGGGCCGCTAATCGAGCTTCAGCGAGATGCTGAGTGAAAAGCAGCGATACACCCCATATTAGTAACCGCTTCATGGTAGGCCATAAAAATGCTGCTAGTGGTTTGGAGGAACTACTTTTTTCTCATCCAGCGGCGATTGGTCTCCAATGGGGTTAAATACTCATGATTGCAACATAGGCAGGGCCTGGAATAATGACCCTCTTAATTTGGCTCATGAACCCGACTTAATCAGTGATTATTGTTGGTAAAATCCAGGTATTCACTATGACTGCCTTGACCAAAACGGCGGGCGTAGTAGGGATTTGATATATTATCTCCCGCAAATGAGTACCGTCCTCGAAAATATCGATCGACATTGACACAGGCTAATTCTAGCTAAGAAGCTGTAAATAGCCGTTGGATAAAAATTACAGTGAAACCATTTGAATTCCGTGGGCGATGACGGTGGAGTTCCTTGTATCTGAGTATTTTGTGGATTGAAATTCCATGGATTGAACCAGCATTTACCATGGATATCAACCTGGATCCGTTCACGAATTAGCTGAGAAGATGGTGTATATCCATACGACCGGTCTACAATGAATAAATCTTAATAATACAGGTCGGTAGTCAACCCTGGTACCCGTGTTCTATCCCAGTCCAGGTTTTGTTCCACCAATCGGTTAGGAGGAAGCTGGGTTGCAGTTCAGCCTGCAGTAGCCTAATAGCTCCCGACACTCACGCCTAAACGGAGCTTAAAGCTCCGAATGGTTGAAATGCATCGAGGCTACCTTATTCCAATGTCATTTGCTTCAAGAGAAAGGCTGGTGGCTGAATTTATATCTTTTTAAGATTTAAAAGTGCAGTGGCGCACCAGTTTTTGTGGTACCGAGCTTGAATAGCGGATTCGAACGGGTCAACGCATTTGAATTAACCCTATTTTCACGCTCATCACAGAGCCTGGGGGTACAAAGTGCGTTTTATAAATGGGACAACTTGAATCAACAACTGGGATCCTTAGAGTCGCCTTGAAGACGGCTTGCTTCCTCTTGGGCGCTTAGCGGGGTATACAGTGAATATTTCTGGTGTGGGAAGAAGGTTCTTGGTATCCTGTTGGCTAGCAAGGTTCATACACACATGAGCTTTTTAGCTTTGTGTCACAGAGTCTGGATTAACTTCAATACAGGCATTTTATTCACATATTCACATAGTCCATACTTAGACGAATTAAACTTCTTCGATTGGTAGTTCACTTGAAATTCGACTTTCCCCACCACCCGACTCATTCTCTCGAGTTCCGAGATCGAGTAGGGATTAAGATTCCATCAATGGTTTATCTAGATAATCGATAGCAGTTCATTGGCATTTGACTGTAAGAGACATATATACTCTCCCGAGGTGATAAGAAAGCTATTCCCTCTGGAATACGGATTCAAATGTGCTACTTGTATATCTAAATAGCCTAAGCTAGACACAGCTGCGGGGTGAGTTGTTGAACGTTGGATTTTGGAGGGACCGAAGCTCAGCTGACTAATCCATTTTAGTCCGTTGAGCTGTCGCAGTTGATACGCTCATGAAGTATCAATTCAATAATACGAAAATATACTTACACAGTCCCTTTTCAAAGTCGGTTCTGCGTAATTAAGAGATGATAACGAAATTGGGAGTCAAAGCGGAGGCTGGGCGGAGGGTGTTCTGGCCCTCCCAGCCGGCGAGTCGGGTCCAACGGGGGCTGCAGCTGCCCGTTTGATGCTGTTTAGCGACTGAGCCCACATCATCAACCAACGAGCGTATCAGGGGATCCCAAGAGCCGACCTCTTTCTCGTCCAAGATTGCTTCTCGATTCCCATTTCAATTCCATTCAGCTGGCTGCGATGGACGGACCTCTATTCTATTCTTCATCTCGTTCGCATTCCCGTCCCCGTCCGTCGCCCCGTCGCTAACCAGTCCCTCGTCGCCGTCTCTCCCCCCGGCCTGTTTACCATTCTTCGCCGTTATTTCATTCCGACCTCGCTCGCCTTTATCCGTATATACCTTACCTACCCACGACCGCTCAAACATCTTGCTGTAGATAATCCCGGATCCAACCGACACATCCCGACATAACTATGTCCAACATTCGAGTTTTCGTCTCTTTTGGCGAAAAAGCCGCCGTCTTCGCGGGCGAGGACATTGAGTGCACCATTACCTTTCGAAATATCGCTCCCGTGCCTGGCTCCCACCGCGTCACCAATTCGCGGCCTCTTAACGGCAGCATCTCCGAGTATGGCGAAGGCAAGGCTTATAACGAACGACGGAGCAAACAGCCACCGCTGCAGCTGGCCGCCGCTGAGAAGACCGCGACAAAGCCACAGTCCAGACCCGCGAGTCTCTCACAGACCAATTCGAAGAAGCACCGACCGAGTTTGTCGCTATCAACGGCGACATCTACGCGGAGGCCGCCCGGTTCGCCTGCTACGACCGTCAGACCCATGACAGCCACGACACAGGGTAGTACCACCATGGAGGCGATGGTCGGTAGCGGTGGACACAAACATAAGAGGTCGATATCCATAATGTCGATTGGATCCGACGCTAGTGGCGATGTACAGGTCAGGACTCCCGGACGACGGTCGACACCCCACTCTCGAAGCACATCACTCAGTTACAACCCTAAGAGGAGTCCGATGGCGAATGTCTTCAATGGGATGCCAAATTCGGGTGGGTGGAAGAATCAATTCTCGCGTTTGATGAGCCCGCAGAGCTATAAAGCTGATATAGAATCGGTGGCAGCTACATTACCACGACGAACCAGTGACCGACCTTCGACGGCGACTCATGTTATCGAAGAATCCCTCACATCCTTCTCCGTTTCTTCGCCGCGTAAAAGTCCAGGTGCGAGACACGCTGCTAACGGCTCGCTGAACAAGTCGTTCAAGTTCCCACCAACCCCAAACACCAGCTCGCCTATCTTACGAGATTCGCCGAAACCGAGTCCGAGAGAACCAAACAAATCCGAAACCCAGTATGCTTCCGATCTACTCATACCCGGAGTAGCAAACATCGAGCTCGCAAGTCCTGCCGAAGAATCTGCCAATTCGACATCAGAATTTGAACACGTCCCACCAAGCAAATTTATCAACTCGCAAATCCTGAGCGAAGATGCGACGCCGAGATCCAGTCTTGATTTCTATTCGTTACCTAATAGCACCACGGACACGTTGCTGTCAGATTTCGATACGCACATATCTCAGCGATTAATGCGGCAGAGCGGTCACAGCAGGCGAACCAGCTTATTATCTGGAAGCTCTGCTTCCGCTCGAGCACCAGATATTCTGATGATGGGATATGCGCAAGTACAGGGCAGTTTCATGTTAGACGGATCGTTAGTGTCAACAAGTTCATTCGATGAGATCAAGAGGAAAGGTATCGTGGGAGGCCAAATGGGAGGCGGTGTGGTTGGGATTGAAAGCCGGAAGACGCAGAGTGGATTTCTGGGCGGATTAGGTTGGGGAAACTTATCGAGGGGTTTTGAAAACGGAATCACTAGTGGGATTACAAGTGGTATCACGAGCGGGCTGGGTAGTTTGATCAATGGTGGAAATGTGAGCACAATCGCCGAGATGAAAAATATCGCGAGTAAGTTATATGAAACCTCTACGAGCTATGAGGAAGGAAGTTAATGGCTTTAGGCTCGAAATCTATACCAATACTCTCGACCCCACAGTCTATTCTATTTGTAGACTTGAAGCTCGCACCTGGAGAAAGCAAATCCTATTCTTACACTTTCAAACTACCCAAAATGCTGCCACCATCCCATAAAGGCAAAGCTATCAAGGTAGTTTACAATATTGTGATAGGAACGCAAAGGCCCGGGAAAGGTGTCCAGCATCCAAAGGTCGTAGAGGTACCTTTCCGGGTCTTCCCTCATGTCAATTGTAAGAACCTCTCCAACTATTTAAAGAAACGTCTGCTGATTAATAATAGCCGTTGGTGGCCTATGGACCTACGATCTCCAAAACCCAATCATTCTGCTCAAAGATGAAGCAAAGGTGAAAACAATCGATGCAAGCGCTAGCCCACTACCCACCCCCATCTCAAAACCAAAACAAGCTCCAAAGACAAACCGGCCGGAGTCCTCACTAGATGAATTCCTTCGATACGCCGAAAAGCTTCTCAGCGTGGAAACCAATCAAGACCCCGGACAAAATGGAATCCTCTCGCCTTCACTAATAACCATGTCTCGTCGAAGTTCTTTTGTGATTTCAGAGCAACCCACCGCGAAGGAAGCGATAGATTTTGCCGTTACAAAATTGCAGGCACACACCGGTCAGATGCAAGTTTTTGGTATAACAAGGAATGGAAAGCAGGTTGCCAATCTATCCCTAGCGCGACCAGCATATAAATTGGGAGAAGCGATTATAGCCGTAATCGACTTTTCGAACTCCCAAATTCCTTGTTATCACGTGAGTACCCCTTCGCTACTGGCAATATCTGGCAAATAATTGATAAATTCTGACCCCAACTAGGTCAATGCCACTTTGGAAACCCACGAAACGGTAACTCAATCACTAGCCTTGAGATCAGCATCCTCCATTTACCGTGTAACCCGCAAAGTCCACGCTCAACACACCGAAACCTGCCTATTCTCCAAAAGAATAACCTTCTCCCCAACCATCCCACAATCGGGTACTCCCGAATTCTCGACCTCTGGTGTCTCACTCTCCTGGTCCCTCCGCATCGAATTCATCTCCGCACATAGTTTCTCAAGTTACAGCCGCAACCCGTCCACTGCGGGACTGGGCACCACTCCTCCAGCCCATGTTAACGAAATGGGCGAGGTGATACCACAAGACGGATACTTTCCCTACCAACATCCGATGTTCAGAAATGAGGGCTTGATGGAACGGACGCACAAGGATGACAGAGGACAGTTGTTTGCGGCTGTGCAGAATGTCTGGTGTGATAGTTTTGATTGTAGCATTCCTGTTAAGGTTTATGCTAATGATGTCGGCGGACCCGGTGCTTCGGGTGGGGTTCATGGGGGCTTTGTTGTGTGATTTCTCTATTTGTGGTTTTTTTTCTACCTGTAGCCGTTTGGAAAAGGTTCTTGAGAAGTAAAATTTTGGGGAATTGAATAAATCTGATACCTATCTGGTACTTAAGTACTTATACATATGAGAATCCTTTTGTTTGATCTACGACCTTTTTGTAATTTAGGTTTTGATGTTGAGGGGTTTGTATTTTGTAGATGGAGGATTGGTTAGACTAATTATTATCAGGAAATTGATTCTTTCACTCTCTCTATGTTATTTTCTTTCTATCAGATATTTTACTTTCTTAATAATAAGAAACTATTCGAAACTAGGTGATTTTTATGACATTGTTTTTATTTTTTGATATCTTTTGATGGATCAAAAATCATAAGATAATTATTTCCGATATTTAAAGCGACAAATAGAATACGGGTCCCTTTGCATTCGCATCACGGTGCTGGGAAAAAACCTGGTGGTATACACCAGGAAAAAACCAGCACCAAGGGTCTAACTAAAAACAGTACAAGAACTAAACTAGAAACGATAAAACATCAATTTTCAGTCTGATTCAATTCAATTCTCGCGAAACGCAATCGTTAATGCGTGCGTGTTATGCTGTATTATGGTTAATAGTCGTCTCCGCGACTTAACACCTCTTTATGTTGCTCGCGTAGGAGGAGGGTCTATACATACCCAGTTAGTATAACCCGATACATAACTAGTAGAGAAGAAAAAGACTTACATGTTCAAACTGCGCCGTATACGATCCGTCGGAATCGACGAGAGGCTTGTAAGCCTCCACGATTCCATTTGATACAAGAGAGTTCATCTATGACCACATCATGTCAGTATTGATATATTAAGTAATTTTTATGGTGTTTCTATGTAGTAACTCACGCCAGCTAGATATCTTTCCACTCCAAGTCGTTCGAGATATCGTCGACAAAACGGAATCGTGCTGAAATTCTCTCTGATCGTTTTATGCAACTTTTTGGCGGAATGTAATGGCAAGTTGACGGATAACGGGGCGTCTTGAATCAGGCTATAGCCGTATATACCATCCTATAAACAAGATCCGGAGAATTAGAACCGATATATCTAGCGTTATTATAGATAAGAATAAGACCTTACATCATCTGCTAGCCATCCACGTCCCGTAGTACCAAAGGTTTCGATGGCTATAACCTCGCCTTCCTCCAATTTCGTCTGGTCTTTGTTCTTGATGAACGGAATAGACTTGCCGGCGTGGATGTGCCATTGTGCGATGTTGTGCGCCGTGATGTTTTTCACAGACTTTACGGGGAAGGTTTTACCCTTGATTTCGACTTCATAGCTTTCCATCGCCTCCTGGATGGCAGCGCTGATATCGCATATGCGTACGTCGATACCGGTTTCTTTGATACCCGTGTTTGTGGCATCTTTGGCCGCCGCTATGAGGTTATCATAGGTAGGATCGAAATGCATCGTAAATGCGCTATCAACGATCCATCCGTTGATATGCACCCCGAAATCAACCTTCATTACATCCTCGTACTTCAACACCACATCTTTATGGCCAGGGTTTGGAGTATAATGCGCCGTTTCGTTATTGAGACATAAACCGGTGGGAAATCCCATGCCAGATTTAAGACAGTCTCCGGTTTCCAGGCCTGAGTTGGCAAGTAGCGCTCGGACAGTATCCTCTATGCCTTCGGCAATATTGATGAGTGTTTGTCCCGGTTTGGCGAATTCCTGCGCCCATTTTCGAGCTTGACGGTGGACTTCTGCTGCTTTACGATAGTTTTTGAGGAAGTTCTCGTCGGCCTGTTCATGGATACGGGCAAGGTAGCGTTGTTCGGCAGTGGAAGTGGCGATTTTGGTATAGTGTTGTATCTCGCCTTCAGCGAAGTCGCCGGAAGGGTAGATATCGTCGAGGGGTACCCGTGGCGGCCAAGATTGTTGAAGGGGGGTCTTCTTCTTTTTAGACTTCTTCTTTTTCTTCTTTTTCTTTTGCGCTTCGGTTGCGGTTTTCGGTGAGTTGGAGGCATCTAGCGGTGCCACGCCGGCTTCAGCGTCATCGTCGCTATCATCGGCCGCAGCGCCGTCTCCGAGACAGCCATCTCCATCCCGCGAGAGGTGCGAGCCGGAAGGTTCGCCCCCCGAGTTGGCGATGCTTTCTGGATATTGTTAGTTAGTATGAATGTATCGATGGGGTGTATGTAGATATTTACGTTGTATACCATCATCTTTGCGGTCCTGGTAGGAGTGGTTTGGCGTTCTGGAACCCATATCGACATTGACAAATCCAGCGATTCAGAATTATATTCTGAAGGCTGTGGAGATTGGGGGTTGTTGTATTCAGGAAGGATTGTAGATGGATGTTTGAAGTCGTGTGAGGCTGTTCGAGATGCTCGTGTGTAACAAACCCCGCTCCTCGTTAGACCTTCCATCCCGCCATATCCGAGTGCCTGCGCGACTCGGCACTTGACCCGGTAGAACTAGCCCACCCCGGCAGTTGCGCCTTGACATGCATGCCCTTGAACTCGATGCGAGCTTCAATCGAGACATTTGCGATATCAGTTGAGGCTAGTGCATAGTATCTCGGTGACCGGTACCCTAAAATATTCCGCAACCCGAACGCACGGCTGAGACATCAATCTCTCCGACCCGACACCCCGGTTGAGCCAGCAGCGTCGCAACCATTAACTTTCACCAGTATCCTTCGGTGGCCTGATTGTGCCAAAGTTATATATCTCTAATATCTCCTAAAATGTTATCCAAAGAAGCTCATTCGATAGACATGCAAACATACATCCACATTCATAACCCACAATGGTCTCCTACAAACAAGTACTCGCATCCAACGCCCTCATAAACGATGCAACAGTTCCTAGTGTCGCCGTCTTTGTTGGTGGCACGTCAGGTATCGGAAATCTCACAATCAAAGCTCTCGTTGCGACAGGAGCAAGTGTGAGAATATACCTCGTCGGGCGCAGTAGTGCCAAAGAGCGCACATTAGCCTTCATCGAAGCGCAGCGTAATATAAATGCCAAGGCTGAAATAATCTGGATCGAAGGCGACGTTTCCCTCCTCGCGGAATCCAAGAGAGTATGCGAGTTGATCAAAAGCAAAGAACCACGTATCGATTTGCTGTTCATGTCTACCGGCTACACTCCGTTCGGCCCACGCAACGAAACCGCAGAGGGACACGAAGTCACTTTGATTTTGGCCTATTACACACGAATACTATTTATTCTGAAGCTTCTCCCCAATTTGAACGCGGCCGAGGCTCCTAGAATCGTTACCGTTTTGGCCGGTGGTCACGAATCGGTAAATGTAGATCTAGACGATATGGAGCTGAAAAAAGAAGGAAATTTTGGCCCGATGAAGGTGTTCAATCAAAATTTACCCATGACCACGATGACCATGGAGAAAATTGCGGAGGATAACGCACACATTACCTTGATCCACTCGGCGCCGGGGTGGGTTGATACTGGAAATGTGAGAAAGGGAATGCCCCCACCGAATACAATCCTAGCGTGGCTCATCTGGCTCATTCTCGAGCCTTTGATTCACATGTTTTCGTTCAGCGATCAAGAGTCTGGGCAAAGATATTTATTTCAAGCTACTAGTGCTGCTTTCGGTGGCCGTGGTGTATCATGGAATGGCAAGGTGGGGGCGAATTCATGGGGCAAGACAGAGGATGGACTCTTTATTGTGGGTTCGAAGTGCGACACTATCTCGAATGGAAAGGTTTACTCGGTGCTTCGAGAAAAGGCCAAGGAAAAGATTTGGGATTATACGATGGAAGTACTTAAGCCATATTTGTAGAAGTAGTCTAAATGGAAACGAGACCAGTCTAAACCAAGATACTTTTTCGAACCCTCATTCAAGTCTGTCGGACAACGCCTTCTTTATCACTGGAACCAATTCCCCTATACTACCAGGCCCAATCGTCAAAATAATTTCAGGATCACTCTCGATAATTTCACTTATGAGATCATCTTTCGATACCAACTTCTTGTTCGGATTTTCAATCTTAGAAAGTAACCAGCTAGATGTGATGCCCTCTATCGGGAGTTCCCTCGCAGGATAAATATCCAACAAGAAGACTGTATCAAACAAGGAAAGACTTTTCGCAAAATCGTCTGCAAAGTCTCTAGTGCGACTGAAAAGATGCGGCTGGAAAATTGCAAGCACCTTTTTGCTAGGATAGAGCTCTTGCAGGGCTCTAAAAACCGCATCAATCTCTGCAGGATGATGAGCATAATCGTCAATGTAAACCAAACCGTCAGTTTTGATATGATAGGAGAAGCGTCGTTGAACCCCTTTAAATGAAGCGAGGCCTTCTCTGATTTTATCAACGGAAACCCCGAATTTCCTCGCCATCCCTAACGCCATTGCCGCATTCCTCAGATTATGCTGGCCAGGAAGTCCAAACGACAGGTTGGAAAGAATCTCATCCGGTGTTTTGACATCAAACAAATACTCCCCGTTGTTAATTCTGATGTTGAATACTTTGATATCAGCGTCATCGTCGACACCGATGGTTGCGCCTACCAGTGATAAGCCCTGAGAGATGAACAAGTACTCTCGATCGCGAATCTTGGCTGCAAACTCATGATATGCTGCTTCGACTGAAGACCTATCACCATATATATCTAGGTGATCGGCATCCATAGAAGTTATACATGCCATATTCGGGCTCAGATGCAGGAACGAACGATCAAACTCGTCTGCCTCAACAACAGTAACTTTTGTCCCATTTCCAATGAGATTGGTTCCATAATTTTCGATGACACCCCCTACAAAGGCTGTGACATCAACACCACTCTGAAAAAGTATGTGTGCGAGGATGCTCGTTGTTGTTGTCTTTCCATGGGAGCCGGCGACGGCGAGACAGTAAGTTTCTTTAGTGACAATTCCAAGCACCTCGGCCCTTTTTTTCATTATGTATCCATTTTCTCGAAAATATATCAACTCGGTATGCGAAAGTGGAATACTAGGAGTAAATACAACTAGGGTATTTTGCTTGGTGAATGATTCGGGTATCGATTCAATATTGTCATCGAAGTGAATTAAGATGTCTTCGGTCTGCAATTTTTGTGTTAAGGTTGTTGGAGTTTTGTCGTAGCCAGCAACGCTTTTGCCAGCATTTTTGAAGTAGCGTGCAAGGGCACTCATACCGATACCGCCGATTCCGATGAAGTAGACATTTTGAATAGTTTCCATTGGGTGACTCCTAGTTAGTTTGCTTGGTTACACCTGATATTTTCTGTGTCGTCGCGTTAGTTCTATGGTTCTATGGTGTACTTGTGTATCTTATGCTAATCCATGTGACGCAGCTCAGAGATTTTTAACATACTAGATCGGTGCTAAATACGGAAATTAAGTGAAATACAAATTTTATGTAATCTGACCAAAGGTGGTGTATTAAATATACTTGTACTTTGCCCCCTAAAACATGAATGAATGTCGGATCCAGGTCACTAAGACCTGAAATGTGTATTTTTTGGAAGCAGTGTGGTGTTTTTGTCCAAGAAATCTTCAAAATTTGAACCAAGCCCTCAAAAATCCAGCATGCAGCTGTGGCACAAGAAGCCAACCTTTGGATTTTAATGAATTTTGACAAGTATAGCTACTTAAGTATCCAAAATTTTTTCTTTATACCCTACAACTTATATACCTCACTCTTGAATTGCCTGCCCCTATCCTCATAATTCTTGAACAAATCGAAGCTTGCGCAACATGGCGAAAGGAGTACAGTCTCTCCATCCTTCGCAAATTTCTGCGATGTGACAACAGCTTCAGCCATATTTCTAGCCTCCACGACCACATCTACAATTGGAGTAAATGCTTCGATTATCTTGCGATTATCGACACCTAGACAAATTATTGCTGTTACCTTTTCGCGAACTAAAGGGATGAGTTCTGAATAATCATTTCCCTTGTCCACACCGCCTACTATCCAAACGGTTCGTGTCTTCATTGCATCCAAACCGCAAACTGCCGATGCAACATTTGTAGCCTTCGAGTCGTTTATATATTGTACATTTTCCACCGTACGGACTTTCTCTTGACGGTGCTCCACACCTCCAAAGCTTCTCAGAACCTCACCAATCTCGAGATTCGTCACCTGCATCAATTTGGCAACGAGAACCGCAGCCATGACGTTCTTGAAATTATGTTTACCTTCAAGCAAAACATCCTTTGTTTCAATGGCGAATGATTCTCCATTGATGTTGAACTCTATACTCGTGCCATTTCTGAGATATGCCCCCTCCTTCAACACTTGGGTGGCCGAAAACGGTACCAATCGCGCCTGCGTGTTATTGTTCTTAAACCATTTCGCAATCTCTTCGTCATCCGCGTCATAGATTAGATAGTCGTCTTTCGTTTGATTCATGGTAATACGGAACTTGGCTTCAATGTACTTTTCATATTTGTATTCATACCGGTCGAGGTGGTCGGGACTGATATTAGTGATGACGGCGATATGAGGCGCATATTCGAGGATACCGTCTAATTGAAAACTAGACAGTTCGAGGACATAGCTGTCATAGTTTTCTTGCGCGACCTGTCGAGCGAAACTGTAACCAATGTTACCACCAAGCCCGACGTTCGACCCGCCCTTCTGCAAAAGTAGATGCGTGAGAGTTGTTGTAGTTGTTTTGCCGTTGCTACCTGTAATGCCGATAGTTATCGCTTTTGTGTGTTTGAACGCATATTCAATTTCTGAAATCACTGGAATTTTTTGGGCGAGGAGTTTGGTTACGATTGGTGCTGTGTCAGGTATACCGGGGCTTTTCATGACAATGTCTGCGGTGACGATTTCTTGTTCGGTATGCCCGCCGTCTTCATGTCTTACATCGTTGAGTAGGAGGGCTTCTTTATAGGTTTCTGTGATTTTGCCAAATTCGGAGAGGAATACATCGTGGCCTAGCTTTTTCCCGAGGATTGCGGTCCCTACGCCGCTTTCTCCTCCGCCGAGGACGACCAATTTCGTCATAGTTGGTGAGGATGCAAACTAGCTAGACTATCCTCATAAATGGGGAGCATGAAATCTGGGAAGTTGAAAGTTTGAGTATTTTGATGATAGTTGGTGGCTGGGAATTTGATTCACCATAAGCTGTGAGAATTCTAAGTATTGCAATGCGCATTGAAGCCAGGGATGAAGTGCAGTGTTGTCCATTGGAAATCAAGAAAATCCTGTAACAGGAAACTCTGACCGGAGATTGATAGGACGTATGATTTGTGTGACCATAGAAGTCCGACACCGTTACTTGTAATTGACTTGATTCTTCTACAATGAGATATTTTTACTAATGATAAACGTGGCAGAAGTATACTCAGATGCTAGGGTCCAAGACGTTACAACCTTGTGACCTTCAAGCACTAACAATCATTGCGAATAGGCTTACGATTCGTTCTATATTAACTATAAGCTTTCTCAGCACGAATCTCGAAATGAAGTGGTATTTCGAACATCGGCCATAATCGAATACGCACTCGATATCTATCAATATCTTTGCAGTAATGCTTCTACAAGTCTCCTAGAGTCGCTATATACAAACCTTTCACGCTAATAATTCCGACACAATAGCCAAATCATTAAACTCATAACGTACACCCTTGATCTCCTGATGATTCTCATCTCCTTTCCCCGCGATCATGATAAAATCCTTTGGACGAGCGAGTTGACACGCCTTCCTGATGGCCTCTTTACGGTCTACTATGGCGATGATCTTATTACGATTCTCCTCTTTGACACCCTTCTCCATATCCGATATTATCTCTTCCACCGCTTGGTTCCTCGGATTATGTGCCGTTAGAATCACTTTATCGCTTAAAATCGAGGCGATATCAGCCATTACTGGTCGTTTCGTTTTATCACTGGTACCAGTGCATCCGAAGATCGTGATTAGTTGTTCATCCTTCGTACGGATTTTGTTTATTGTTGATAGCACGTTTTTTAAGGCATCCGGTGTATCGGCTGCATCCACCACCGCCGTGATCTTCTTGTCCGAAACTATAAACTGAAACCGACCGGGAACGCAGTCCAAGTCTGGTAATATCCGCAATATTTCCGATTCCTTCAATCCCAGATTCACCGCCGCGCCGTAGATTGCCAATATATTGTATGCGTTGAATGTGCCAACGAGTCGTACCCGTGCTTCTGCCCCGTTGATCTTCAAAAGTAACCCTGCGAGTTTATTCTCCAAAACGTGCCCGCTATAATTCGCACCTTCCGATTCCAACGCATATGTCAACTTTCTAGCCTCGGTATCCTGTAACATCACGAGTCCGTTTTTATCATCTAGATTCGTCAACGCGAACGCCTCGGGCGGCAGGTTGTCGAAAAACGATTTTTTCACGTCCCGATAAGCCGCAAAACTGCCGTGGTAATGTAAATGATCGTGCGTTAGATTTGTGAATATGCCGCCGGCGAATTGTAAGCCCTCTATACGTCTATGGTGAATTCCGTGTGACGAAGCCTCCATGAAGCATAATTCGACACCTGCATCGACCATCCGACGTAAATTCTTGTTGATAGTGAGGGCGTCCGGTGTCGTGTGGTTCGCTGCATATTCCACATCGTCTACCATAATCTTCACACTAGAAATCAACCCTGTTTTATGCCCTGCCTTTTTGAATAGTTGGTATAACAACGAAGCCACCGTCGTCTTGCCGTTCGTTCCAGTGACAGCAGTCAGTTTGAGACTACGTGAAGGATTGTCGTAGAAATTTGTGGCCAAGATGCCTAAAGCCTTGTTCGTCTGTTTGACTTGAATGTATGTGACTCCAGCGGCAGTAACATCGGGATAAGTCTCACAAACGATCGTAGTAGCGCCTTGGGCAATAGCTTTCTCGATGGAATCGTGACCGTTCGTAGCCTTCCCACGGGTAGCGACGAAAACATCGTCCTGCTGGATTTTGCGGTAATCGAAATCGATATTTCGAACGGCGATGTCGGTTGAACCTTTTACCGATTCGGTAGAAAGGTTTCCCAGTAGATCTTTCAATTTAATCATTATAGATGACTCAAGGAGCGTTCGGACGTAAATGTAGCGAAGGCGTTTACGAGATGTTGTCGACTTATTAGCTTCCCGCCGCCACCTCGACCCAGATCTGATGGTAGCTCCTAGCTCCCTCAAGGAAGAGATGTAAAAGCAACGGTTTTTCGATTTCGTTAGAAAACGGCTGGTGGATTTTGCGAGCTTGAACTATAGAGGCGGCTCTTAAGGCCCGAAGGATATGGCGTTGTGTCGGGGTGCGGGGTAGTGAGGATCAAGACCTGATGACCTGCGATGGCTGCCACCCCGTCGAAGATGCTACGAAAGTGCACCCACGCAGCGGCTAGAATTTTGCGGGTGATGCCGGAATATATACGGTCGAGAAATATATGTCGGCAGTGAGTACTCGAGTTACGAAAGAGCTCGGTGATTTGTTGCGTCGCCGTGGGTCTTGACTTTGTCGTGAGGGCTGAATGGTAAACATATTCTCGAGCTAGTCAAGGACGACAAATCAACTTCCGCATCCGAGGGCAAAAACGCGATTCCGACTTCGGGTCTCGTCAGGGAAGGCCATGGAATTTACGTAGGGAAAATACATCCAGCAGTGGACAGTTCGAACCGGTTTGATCTGTTGTTAGCCGAGGAATTTTCGCGCGCGTCGAAGATTTGAAGTAATCACAGTTTACTTTTTAGAGAGATTGAATGTTGAGAGTGATATGCAGGCATCGCCTCCATACCGCGGATACCGGCGATACAAAGCCAAGTCCTGCAATCGATACCACGAGCGGGACTACGTCACAAGCGCTGCAAAATCCCAGTTGGCCGGGTTGAGGCATTTCAACCAGGGTGCTTATGCATGAGCTACCGGGGCAGCAAAATATATCAAAGGCAGAGGCTCGTTTATGTAAGTCGGAGGACCGTTTTTTCAATCCAAAGTCTTCATTATTTATATCAGAAGAAGATGCATCTATAGTACTAGACAAAAAGTCTCCGAACAACACCAAAAAATTTTCAATTTACGCGTGAACCCCACCACCTCCACACCACTTCAACAACCACCACCACCACCACCACCAGCAGCAGCGCACCAGCACCATAAAGATCCAATTACCTGATACCAGTACTCCCAATTACCAACTTTCTAAAATATAGCACGGCGCTATTATTATAGCATATATATTTACTGAAAGTTACACTAAAATAATATATATAATAGGACTTCCAAAAAGTACAATCTATTATATTATTAAATACATCAAAACCATTAGTTCTATTACTCCCAAAATATATATAGAATACCCCAGGATATTAATAAAAAAAAATAAACCAAATCATCTATTAAAAAGTATGTAATAATTTATATAGTATGCTAAAAAAATTATTAATAAATCTAATACAAAATTATGTAATATTACTGTACATTAATATACTGAAATTATGCTTTTAAAAGCAAAATATCCAAAAATAATGTGTTAAATGATATCTAGAGTTATTACTAAAACATATAGTGCAGTGTTTGTAATAAGTACTAGTTGTCACAGACTTATGGTCTTGACAGCACAAATACCTATACCTTGTTTTACACTATATTGTTCTCAATTCCGCCCCTGCCGCATTTCCAATATAATATTTATTATTTATATACTTACATTCACCTATCTTATTCAGACCCCTGTTATATGGTATTAAGTATCATGTGACATACAATATGTGATGAGTGATGTGTGAGTATGTGACTTGTGATTTAAGCGATATACAATGCCAGACATACAATTATGTGATTATTAACATTGTATGAAGTATTATTATATATATAAGATTATTATTAGAACTAATAAATAGTTCTTATTTTTTATTGGTTAATTTAAATATAATATAGATTTATAGTTTATTATAATTTTATTGTTGTTATATATTTTATATATTATTTTTTGATATTATTGTCATATATACTTTATAAATTCTGAGAATCTGGTATTTTAGAGTGAGAGATTAGTGTTTGGTTAGATGGACTTGATTAAAGTGTAACACTTTGATTGATCCTATTTAGATCTGATGGAGAAGTATATGTATGTTGATGTTACACTTCGATCAAGTCCATCTGACCAAACACTGATCTCTCACTCTAAGATACTGGGTTCTCAGAACTTGTGGAGTATGTATGACAATGATATCAAAGAATGATATATAAAATATGTAATAATAATAAAATTATAATAAACTATAAATCTATATTATATTTAAGTTGACTGATGAAAAATAAGAACTATTCATCAATCCAAACAATAGTATTATATACATAATAGTACTTCATACAAATATATATAATAAATTAATATAGTAATATATCAATTGATTAAATCAATATGTTAGTATATTGCCTTATCAACATATCGATTATGTGATATACATATATTATATAGGATGTGTAAAACAAAGGTAATTGATCAAACAAACAAATATACTAATTATTATAATTTAAATAATTATACAAAAAAAATAAGAACATATTTTTGGCAATAAATATTATCATATCTTAACCATAACTATGATACTATCCTTCTTTTTCAAAAAGAGGGCTTTTTTTTGGTAATAAATTTTTAAAAATATTTTTCATATATACAAATTTTTATAATAAAAATTTCTTTTAAGAAATTTTTCTGTGCAGGGTATTTAAGTATAAGATATAATTCTTTTGAGGGGTTCTCTATATTAGATAAGATTTTCATATGTGTGTTTTTCTTGTATAAGAAAATCTTGTATGGGATATAAGGGGTTAGGTAATTAAACAGGTGTATAAGAATTTTTGGAAATTGCACCATGGGTAAAATCAAATTTAATTTTTAAAATATTTAAAAGGTTAATCAACATATTTCTAAAAAATATAAATGCTAGTGGAACATCAAAAACAAAAAAACAATAATTGTTAAGAACTGAATTCTTGGTTTTGCTGTATGGTATAATCTGAGAGTATTGAAAAGAACGAAAAGGAAGTGTAGTTTTTTTATAAATTTTGTGTTAATAACAGTCATAAGTGTATTATTATGTTGGAATATATTTGTTGTTCTACTTGTGTGGCACAGGGTTGGTTGTATTACCTGGCGGCTTTTTATAAATATAATAATTTTTTTTTTTTTTTTTTTTTTTGTTGTGCTATCCTTCTTCTGCTAATGTTTCTTTTTAGTAAACAAAATTAGCCAATAAGTTGAGTTACAAAAAAAAAAATTAAAAGATATTAAAAAAAAGTAAGTAAAATTACAAACTAAATAGTTGAAATTTTAAGTGAAAATTGCCAAACTATCTTTAAGGGTTATTAAGAAAAAAAAAAAATTAAAATAGCTTAAATTAAAACATATCAACACCATTATTTATGAGGATAAGATATTAGCAACTAAAAATGTTGAACAAGAGAGGTTAAAAACTGAACAAACCATTCATGGTGTGGAGGAGTTGGATCATGAGGTTACAGAATTGGTTTCAAATTTTTCTGAATTTGACTATTCAGAATTTTTACAATCTTAATCTGAAATTGGATTCTTTCTTGGTTTTTTATGTCTTTGTTTCATAACTAGTGATGTAGTATTCTGATTGAGATAAATTTAAATAATTTTTGAAGGTATATTATTTTTTAGAATCCAGAAATCATCTTGTGGTCTATAAGGTGGTGACCATCATATGAGGTATTTATTTTTTTTGTTGGGTCTATCTAAAATCTTCTCAAATTCATATTCTATATGATCTTCAAATTCTAATTCTTTATTGTTTGGATTTTTCTTTAGTTCTTTGGAAACTAATTCTAAGAATAAAATATAAAATGATTGATGAATATGTGTGGATCCTAAAATTTCAAATTCAAATATATTATTACTAAATTTTTTGGTGATTGTAAAAAATTTATGTTTTTGATAATCAAATTTTTTGCTCTATTGTCCTTTGTATTTAATATATTTAGTAAGTAAATATACTTTATCTCCTTTTTTCAAAAAAGATACTTTTATTTTTTTTTTGTTGTAGTAATATGATATTCATTTTGTTATGAATTGAAAATTTTTTTATAGGTTTTTGTAAAAATTTTTCATATTTTTAACATATTCATCTGCTTAAGGTACTATTTCTTTAAATATCAGTAATAGAAGTACCGCTATTAAATTCTATTTTTTAAGTATTTTATAAAAAATATATTTTGTAATTAAATATTTGAAAATGTTGTAAATAAATTTAAAATTAGGAAATAACTTAATTTAATTATTTTGTGCAATGTTTAAAAAATTGTGTAATCATATTTCAATTATCTAGATGATTTGTTTGGTTATTTTATCTGTTTGAGCATATCCTTTGCTAACAATGTTGATTTTAATTCTGATCTGGTTTCTAATTAAATTCCAAAATTTACTAAAAAATAAGGTGTTTTTGTTGTAAATATATTTAATTTATAATTTATATTAGTTAAATATTTGTTTATTATAGACTTATTCAAATTCTTTTGTAAACCATTTAAAATTTTATAGTTTTAAAATCATTATTTTGCTAAATTTATAAACAATAATTAATACTTCATCATAAATAGTATTAATAAATAGATCTCAGAATTTTAACATTCCTTAAATAAAATTATAAAAAATAATTTAGAAAAGTACAAATGGTACATCATAAAATTATAATTTTTTATAAAATAGATATTAATTAAGTTTATTTCTGCAATATATATCACATATCTTAATATATTATTCAATATATTATTGTATTTGTGGTTAAAAATAATTTCTGGTTAAGAATTCTTAAATTTGTTTAATTCTTAAATATCTATAAATAAGTATATCATAATATTATTTAATAAATTTCTGTTAGAGGTTTTTAATAAAAATATAGTAGAAAATCTTTAAAAAAAATGACTTTATTTTTAATAATAAAGTATTTTGGGGTGTTAGGGTTATTAAATAAAATTCGTGTGGTTATAAAATATCATTTATAACTTTCCTTTAATTTTTTAATAAATTAATTATCAATTATATAAAAAATAGTATTAAGGGTTCAGTTGATGGTAATGTTTTCAAATGGTTTTTTTTCAAAAATTATTTCTTTATCTGGTTGTATTTCTGCTATTAAGTTAGGTTTTTTGCTGATAGCATCTACTTTTGAGTTTTTTTTGCTTTTGTAGTATACAATTTTTATATTATATTCACTAAAAAGTTTTTATTAGTGGATTTATCATCAGCTGAGTTTTTTTGTAGTAAGGAAAAAAATAAAGTTTTTGTGGTTGGAATATATGGTGAAAAATTCTTTCATTTATAAGTATATTTTTCATATTTTGCAGGTGTAAACAATTGTTATTAATTTTTTATTATGAATTGGGTATCTGAGTTCTGTAACATCAAATTTATAAAATAAATATGCAATGGGGTATTATTTATTGTTGGGGTGTAGTTGGTATAGGTATACATTTAATATAACATCTGAAATGTTGGTTTCAATTTTGATAAATAATTTTGGGTTGTATAATTGGAGTATGGGTGTTGAGAGGAATGACTGTTTTAATGTGTTGAAGGTGTTAATTTGATTGGGGGTCATGTTGAATTTGGTTTTTATTTTGGTAAGTTTGGTTAGGGCTGTTGATATGTGGCTATATTGTTTGATAAAATGTTGGTAGTAGTTATATAGTTTTAAAAAGGATTGGATGTTTTTGATTGTTTTAGGTTTTAGTTAGTTTTATATTGCTTGAATTTTTTTTGGGTCTATTTTTATTTTTTTGGTTGTAATGATGGTTTTTAGGAATTCTGTTTTTGTTATTTTGAATTTTGTTTTTTTAAGTTTAATTTTGAAATTGTATTTATTAAATGTTTTGAATACTAGGATAATATATCTTCAGTATTTTTTAAAATTCTTATTATAGATAAGTATATTGTTAAGGTAAATAATATATATTTTATCAATATAATTTTTAAAAATATGGTTTATAAAAATCTAAAATAATACTAAAGCATTAGTTAGTTTAAAAAATATGATTAAATATTTAAATAATTTGTATTTGTATTGAAAGGTTGTTTTTTAAATGTTGTTTAATGTTATTCTAAAATTAGTATAGGTGGTAATAATATCTAATTTAGTAAAAATAATAGTATTTTATAGTTAATTAAAAAATTCTGAAATAAAAGGTAATTTAATACAATTTTTAATGGTAATATTGTTGAGGTTTCAGTAGTTTACATAAATTTATAACTTCCCACTTTTTTTTGGGATGAATAAGATTAAATATCCTGCTAAAGATTGTAAAAATTTAATATATCCTTTTCATAAGTTTTTTTTGATGTATTCTTTAAAAATTTTTAATTTTTCTTGAGTGTAAGTATAAACAGGTATAAATTTAGGTATAATACTTTTTTTAAATGATATTTTGTGGGTAAATTCATTAAATTATGGTAAGGCTTTTTCATTAGGTAATTTTTTAAAAATTTTGATCCATTTTAGGATTTATTTTAAAATCCTAGAAATTATATCCTTAATAATTTTTTTAATAATTTTATAGATATTTTTAATTTTAATCTATATGTGTTTAAAAATATTAAACTTGTTTTAGAATTTATAATAGATTTTTTTATTAAAAAAATATTTTGTTAAATATAAATATACTTTTTTCTTTAAAACCTAAATTTGAAATGTTTTTGAGAGGTTTGGTAATTACATCTGGTAAATTTAATGGTTTATAATCAAAAGCTGATTTTGGGGTTATGGTCTTATAACCAGTTATATCCTAAAATAAAATCATCATTTTTGAGGTTAAAAATATTAACTATTCTTTTCTCAAAATAATTATTAATGATAAGGGTGATAATAATTTTATATCTAACTGTTTTGAGGGGGTTTTTTTCAAATGCTATAACATTATAATATGTTGATTTAAGAGATATAGGTAACATATATTTTTTGACATAATTTTTTGAGATATAAATAGTTTCTATTTTACTGTTAGTAAGAGCTTTGGTAAGTTTTCCATTGATTGTGTAGGGTATGTTGAAATGTTGCTTTGTGATCCAGTTGAGTGTTTTATTAGGTTCTTTTTTAATGAAGTTTAAACTGGACTATTCAAAATATGTTAAGGTCTAAAGTTCTTTTAGTTTAAATTTTTGTAAATGATAATAGTAACATTTTATAAAATTTCTTTTTGTGTTGGGATTTTATAAATAATATATTGGTGTTTTGGTGAATTTAGTATTGATCAAGTAGTTAAGTGGTATAATTTTGTTTTTAAACTAATGGTTGAGGCCTTCAAGGGGAAGTGTTCTCAAGGTGGTATATTAGTAATTTAATGGGGTCTGTTTTTTGGATATTATTTGGGAATTATTTTGTTTCATAGTTAATTATTAGTATAAATTATCTATTTTTATATGTGGTGTTTATATATACTTAGATATCCTTTGTAAGCAATAAATTCTACCTTTTATCCACATATCATATATTTTTTGATATGGTTATACTGTTTACTCTAAATGATCATATATTTAAATTTTTTAATAAATATTTCTTGTTGTTTAATCACAATCCAATAATTATTAAAATCTCAAGTAAGTTCAACTCCATATTTATTAATCATAATAAGGTAAATAAAATGTTGATAGAATTAATAAAGGCTTTGTTTAAATCATTCAACAAAATGGTATCTTTTTATAAATATTTTATCTGTGCATAGAATACAGATATTTTTTATTTCACAAAATTCATATAATCTATATAAATGGTATCTTCAGTGTTTATATTTTATAGAGTATATTTTGAATATTTATATTTTAGATTTATAATATTTATAAAATTTATTATTATTTAATAGTAAAAAATATTGATTGCAAAATTTTTTAGGGTATTATTTTAATTTATTTTTTTCAATAAAAATTTCTTTATATAAATTGTAGTCCAAAGTATTTTATTACTTTTCTTCATTATAAGTAACTCAAAATTATTTTTTAAAATAAATTTTAAATTATTATGGTTTAGGATTTTTAAAAATAAATTAGCTTTTTATTTCACTTTAGTATTAATATTCCTGTTTTAAATTATAAATTAAATTTCTAATATATTATAAATATCATTCTAAAAAAGGATTATTCTAAATCCAATAATATTTTTTAATTATTAATAAGTTAAATTATTTTAATAATATAATATATTTTTATTTTATATCAAATATTTTAGAAATATCTTAATTAAAAAATATAACTTTTATTTATTATAATTCTTCCTATTCCATAATATCATAAATAATCTAATCTTATTCTTCTTCAAAAAACTTATCAAATTATACCATTATAACATTTTTATATTGATAATATTTAATAAAAAATTTTTTATCTAAAAAATTAAAATTAAAGATTTATTTAAATAATTCTATATTTTTAAATTTAATAATAATTTTTTAAAATTAAATTATTTAAAAAATTAGAATATCTTTTTAAAAAATAAGAATTTATTTTTACAAATCAAATTCTATTACTAAAATATATATTTGATTTCAGATCTATTAATTAATTCAAATATTAATTAGGGTTTTGTAAATATATTAAAAAATAGTTTTGAGAGAGTTTTTTTTTAAAATAAATTAATTAGTAGTGATGTTAAGAGTTTTATCAAATTCTTATTCCGGTTTGAATTTTTAATACTCATTTTTATAATCAAAATCACTATAAGTTTTATATTGTTCATGTGGTTTTTTGTGATCTATAATACAAACTTATTTCTATTACCATTCTTTCTAAAAATAATTCTGTTTGTAGTTTTTGGTTATATATCCTTCCTGGTTGCATTTGAAATAAATGAATTTGTTGGATTTTGGGAACTTATTATATTATAATTTGTATTGGTTTTGAGTAGCTCCTAATTTTATAGGAGTTAGACCATAAATAATTTTAAAAATCTATCCTTAACTATTTTATTACCATTAGTTCTAAAGTTTACTATTAAATCTTAATTAACCTTGATTAGGTTTATAATTGTTTAAATATTTTATTTTATTATAAAATCAGTTATTCTGATAAGATTTTTGATTATTTATATTGAATTATTTTAAGATACAAAATCATAAATTATTAGTTTTATTATTTTTATAAAAAGTATCATCTAGTTTAATAATAAAAAATTATATTTTTTTATAAGTAAATTTTTTATTAATAATTTTTTATTATATAATTTTTTATTTTTATTAAGATTTAAATTTTTTTTTTACATAATAAAATATTTAATCATCATTATAATTAATAAAAAAAATATATTAATCAAATTTTTAAAAATAATTTTTAGTTAATCCTTTCTATCAAAGTTTGTGGAATTTGTGTAAAGCTTCTTTTTACTTATTTTTGTATTTATATATCTATCTAAAAAATTTAGTAAATATAATATAATTGGTAAGTATAAAAATAATGTCAAAAATTTCATATTATTATTAATATAAAATACTTTTTTTATATTTTTTGTGGTAAATATTATAAATATTAAAAACAATTCTTTCAAAAAAGAGGGATGTATAATAGATTTTGTGTTTATTGCTGGGGTAATTCTTAAATTGGAAGTAGAAAATATTGTTAAACTATTTAAGAAATTGATTAAATTTTACAGAAAATTTTTCAAATTTAATTGGCTTTGGTAGTTTAATATTGTTTTAAAAAATGTTTTATTAATTATTTTTATGGTTAATAAATTTATTGTCGCTATTTAGGATGGAATCATTATTGTTAAGATTTTTGTTAAAATTTTCAAATGGTGGTGGTTAACATCTTTTGCTTTTATTTTTAAAAGCAAATTTAAAGCATATCTTACTTTTGTATAATATTTTTAATTAACTTAATCCTAATAATCCAAAATTTTTTTCTATAGGTTCTGATATATCAATATATACTTTAATCTAAATATAAATAATGGTTATTATAATCTGTTCTAATATCTATATTATAATTTCTAAATTTCTTAAATATTTCAAATTATTTATAAAAATGATATCTGTAAATTTATTTTCAGATTCTTCTATTAATATAACTAGCTTATTATTAATTTAAATACCAATATTAATGTATAACTTGTCATTTTTCCAAAATATATTATTTTTTTTGTTCAGTAGATCTACAATTAGTTTTAATTTAGGTAGGGGTGATACTTCTCTTAATTGTCTTCTAGAGTATTCGTTAGTTTGATTAATTCAATTAACTGTAAGTTGATTTAGGTAAAAGAATACATTATAAAGAGGTATACAATCTCCTTTGTTGTCTATTATCTCATATTCTAAAAAAAATAAAATCTTCTGGATTGATTTTACTTGTCAATATACATATATTTCTCTGTTAGATCTGAGTAGGATCAATCAAAGTATTACACTTTAATCAAATCTGTTTAACCAAATACTAATCTCTCACTTTAAAATACCAGATTCTCAGAATTTATAAAATATATATGACAATAATATCAAAAAATAATATATAAAATGTGTAACAATAATAAAATTATAGTAAACTATAAGTCTATATTATATTTAAGTTAACCAATGAAAAATAAGAATTATTTATTAATCTAAATAATAATATTATATACATAATAATACTTCATATAAATATATATAATAAGTTAATATGGTAATATATTAACTGATCAAGTTAATATGTTAGTATATTGTCTTATTAATATATCAATCATGTAATATATATATATTATATAAAACACACAAAACAGAGGTAATTGATCAAACAGGTAAATATGCTGATTATTATAATTTAAATGATTGTGTGAGAGAATGAGAGCGTGTTTTTGGTGGTAGGTGTTGTCATGTCTTAGCTGTGGCTATGATAGTTGATAAGTGAAATTGATTCAGAAGATTTTATTTTTTCAGAATATAAGACAATAGATGATAAAAGAGATTGCATATTTTTTTTATAATGTATTCTTTTATTTAAATCAATCAACTGCTAATCAAATTAATCAAACTAATGAATATTTTAGAAAATAATTAAGAGAAGTATTATTTTTATTTGAATTAGAATTAATTGTAAATCTATTGAACAAAAAAAACGATATATTTTAAAAAAAATGATAAATTATATACTAATATTAATATTTAAGTTAATAATAAGCTAGTTATACTAATAAAAGAATCTAAGGATAAACCTACAAACATTATTTTTACAAATAATTTAAAATATTTAAAAAATTTAGAAATTATAATATAAATATTAGAATAGATTATAATAACTATTATTTATATTTAGACTGAAGTATATACTGATATATCAGAATTTATAGAAAAAAACTTTGGATTATTAGGATTAAATTAATTAAAATTATTATATGAGAGTAAGATATACTCTAAGTTTGTTTTTAAAAATAAAAATAAAAGATATTAACTATTATTATCTAAAGATTTTGATGAGGATTTTAGTGATAACAATTCTATTTTTAATAGTGATAATGAATTTATTAATTATAGGAATAATTAATGAAGTATTTTCTAAAGCAATATTAAATTATTAGAATTAATCAAATTTGGAGGATCTTCTGTAAAACTTGATTAATTTTTTAGATAGTTTAATAATATTTTTTATTTTTGATTTAAGAATTATTCTAGTAATAAATATAAAGTCTGCTATATATTTTTTTTTTTGAAGGAATTGTTTTTAATATTTATAATATTTATTACAAGAAATATAAAAAAAGTATCTTATATTAATGATAATATGAAATTTTTGATATTATTTTTATATTTATTAATTATATTGTATTCACTAGATTCCTTAGATAAATATGTGGATATAAGAATAAGTAAGAAGAAGCCTTACACAAATTCTACGAATTTTGATAGAAAGGATTAGTTAGAAACTATTTTCAAAAATTTGACTAATATATTTTTTTTATTGATTATAATAATAATTAGATATTTTATTATGTGAAAAAAAAATTTAAACTTTAATAAAAATAAAAAATTATATAATAAAAAACTATTAATAAAGAATTTATTTATAAAGAAATGTAATTTTTTATTATTGAATTAGATGATGTTCTTTATAAGGATAATAAGGTTAATAGTTTATGATTTTGTACTTTAAAATAATTTAATATGAATAATCAGAAATTTTATTAGAATAACTGATTTTATAATAAAATAAAATATTTAAATAATTATAAACTTAATTAAGGTTAATTAAGATTTAATAGTAAACCTTAGAATTAATGGTAATGAAATGGCTAAAGATGGACTTTTAAAATTATTTATGGTCTAGTTTCTATGGAGCTAGGAGTTACTCAGAATTAACACAAATCATAATACAATAAGTTTCTAAAATCTAACAAATTTGTTTGTTTTAAATATAATAAGGAAGGATATATAACTAAAAATTATAAATAAAACTAATTTTAAAAAAAATGGCAATAAAAATAAGTTTATATTATAGATTATGAAAAATTATATGAATAATATAAAACTTACAGCAATTCTAAATATAAAAACAAGTATTAGGAATTTGAATTGGAATAGGAACTTGATAGAATTTTTAATGTTATTATTAATTAATTTATTTTAGAAGAAAATTTTTTCAAAATTATTTTTTAATGTGTTTGTAAAGCTTTAATTAATACTTAAATTAATCAATGGATTTGAAATCAAATATATATTTTAATAATAGAATTTAATTTATAAAAATAAATCCTTATTTTTTGAAAAAATATTTTAACTTTTTAAATAATTTAATTTTAAGAAATTATTATTAAATTTAAAAATATAAAATTATTTAAATAAATTTTTGATTTTAATTTTTTAGATAAAAAATTCTTTATTAAATATTATTAATATAAAAATACTATAATAATATAATTCAATAAATTTTTTAAAAAAAATCAAAATCAGATTATTTACAATATTATAAAACAAAAAAAATTATAACAAACCAAAACTATATCTTTTGATTAAAATATTTTTGAAATATTTGATATAAAACAAAAATATATTATATTACTAAAATGATTTAATTTTTTAACAATTGAAGAATATTACTAAATCTAGAATAATCCCCTTTTAGGATGATATTTATGATATATTAAAAATTTAATTAATAATTTAAGATAGGAATATTAGTATTTAAACAAAATAAAAAACTGATTTATCCCTAAAGATCCCAGATTATATTAATTTAAAATTTACTTTAAAAAACAATTTTAAGTTATCTATAATAAAGAAAAATAATAAAATATTTTAAATTATGATTCCTACAAAAAAACTTTTATTAAAAAAATGAATTAGAATAATATCTTAAAAGATTTTATAATTAATATTTCTTATTATCAGATGATAATAAATTTTATAAATATTATAGATTTAAAATATAAATATTTGAAATATATTTTATAAAATGTGGATACTGGAAATGCTATTTATATAAATTATATAAATTTTATAAGATAAAAAATGTTTGTATCCTATACATAGATAAAATATTTATAAAAAAATACTACTTTGCTGAATAATTTAAATAAAATTTTTATCAATTTTATCAATATTTTATTTACTTTACTATAATTGATAAATATAAAGCTGAATTTATTCAAAATTTTAATGACTATTAAATTATAATTAAATAATAAAAAATACTTATTAAAAAACTTAAATATATAATTATTTAAAATAAATAGTATAATTATATTAAAAAATGTATGATATATAAACAAAAGGCAAAATTTATTACTTACAGAGGATATCTAGGTATATATGAACACCATATATAAAAATAAACAATTTATACTAATAATTAATTATGAAATAAAATAATTTTTAAATAATGTTTAGAAGATGGATTTTATTAGATTACTGATATACTACTTTAAGAATACTCCCCCTCAAAGGCTTTAGCCATTAGTTTAGAAATGGGATTATACCATTTAATTATTTGATTAATACTAAATTTATTAAAACATTGGTATATTATTTATAAAACTTTAATATAAGAAAAAATTTTAAAAAATATTATTAATATTATTAATAAAAATTTAAATTAAAAAAATTTTAGATTTTAATATATTTTAAATAATCTAACTTAAATTTTATTAAAAAAGGATTTGATAAAATACTTAATTGGATTATAAAACAATATTTCAATATACTCTATATAATTAACAGAAAATTTACTAAAATTTTTACTAATAGTAAAATAAAAATTATTTATATCTCAAAAAACTATATTAAAAAACATACACTACCCATATTTCTTAAATTAACATATTACAATATTATAACATTTGGAGGAAGCCCTTTCAGAATAGTCAAATATGAAATCATTATTACCCTTATTATTAATAATTATTTTAAGAAAAGAATAATTAACATCTTCAATTTTAAAAATAATAATCTCATTTTAGGATATAACTGGCTATAGGATCATGATCCCAAAATCAGCTTTTGATTATAAACTATCAAGTTTACCAGATGCAATTGTTAAATTTCTTAAAAACATTTCAAATTTAGGTTTTAAAAAAAAGAAATATATTTATACCTAACAGAACATTTTTTTGATAAAAAAATCTATTATAAATTTCAAAATAAGTTTAATATTCTTAAATATATATGGATCAAAATTAAGAATATTTATAAAATTATTAAGGAAATCATCAAAAACACAATTTTTAGGATCCTAAAATAAATCCTAAAATAGATCAAAACTTTTAAAAAATTACCTAACAAAAAAGTTTTACCATAATTCAATAAATTCATCCATGAGATACTATTCAAGAAAGGTACTATACCTAAATTCATGCCTATTTATGCTTATACCTAAGAGGAATTAAAAGCCTTTAAAGAATACATTGAAGAGAATTTACAAAAAGGATACATCAAACCTTTGTAATCCCCAACAAGACATTTAATCTTATTCATCCTAAAAAAAAATGGAAAGTTATGAATCTGTGTAGATTATCAAAGTTTTAATGATATTATTATTAAAAATTGTATTGGATTACCTCTTATTTTAGAATTCCTTGATTAATTATAAAATGCTATCATTTTTACCAAATTAGATATTGTTGTTGTCTATACTAATTTTAGGATAGTATTAAATAATATTTAGAAAATAGTTTTTTGATGTAAATATGGATTATTTAAATATTTAATCATGTTTTTTGGATTGATTAATGTTTTGGTATCATTTCAAACTTTTATAAATTATGTTTTTAAAGATTATATTGATAGGATATGTGTTATTTATTTTGATGATATACTCATCTATAGTAAGAATTTTGAAAAATATTAAAAACATGTTATCCTAATTTTCAAAGTATTTGATAAATATAACTTTAAAGTTAAACTGGAGAAAATAGAATTTGAAGTAATAGAAATAGAATTTTTAGGAGTTATCATTACCATTAATAAAATTAGAATGGATTTAAAAAAAAATTTAAGTAATTCAAAACTAACCAAAACCTAAAACAATTAAAGATATTTAGTTTTTTTTAGGATTATACAACTATTACCAACAATTCATTAAATGATATAGCTATATATCAATAGTTTTGATCAAGTTTACCAAAATAGGAATTAAATTTGATATGATTTCTAATTGAATTAACACTTTTAATATATTAAAATAATCATTTTTTTTTAGTATTTATATTTTAATTATATGATTTAAAATTATTTATCAAAATCAAAATTGATGTTTTAGATGCCATATTAGGTGTATGTTTATGCCAACTATACCCTGATAATAAATAACACCCCATTGCATATTTATTTTATAAATTTGATGTTATAAAACTTAGATACCCAATCCATAACAAAAAATTAATAGCAATTGTTTATGCTTGCAAAATATGAAGAGTATATTTATAAATAAAAGAACTTTTTACTGTATATTCTGATCATAAGAATCTTATTTTTTTTTTTACTATAAAAGAATTTAGTTGATGATAAGTCTGTTAATGAGAATTTTTTAGCAAATATAATATAAAAATTATACACTACAAAAACAAAGAAAATTTAAGAATAGATGCTATTAGCAAAAGATCTGATTTAATAACAAAAATACAACTAGATAAAGGAATAATTTTTGAAAAAAAATTATTTAAAAATATTATTATCAATCAAATCTTAAATACTATTTTTTACATGATTGATAACCAATTCACTTAGAAATTAAAAGATAGTTATAAATAATACCCAATAACTACTTAAATCCTATCTAATGATTTAAATATATTAAAATATTTCATTATTAAATACAGAATTATCTTTTTTAAAAATTTTTATTATATCTCTACTAAAAATTTCCAATAAAGACTCATCAAGTAATATCATAATATTTTAATTTATAAACATTTAAGAATTGAATAGACTCAAAAATTTTTAATTAAAAATTATTTCTGGCCTTAGATATAATAATATATTGAACAATATATCAAAATTTATAATATATATTGCAAAAATAAACCTAGTTAACATCTATTTTATAAAAAATTATAATTTTATAACATACTATTTATACCCTTTTAAATTATTTTTTACAATTTTATTTAAAAAATGCTAAAATTCTGAGATTTATTTATTAATACTATTTATAATAAAGTATTAGCTATTATTTACAAATTTAATAAAATAATAATCCTAAAATTATAAAACTTTAAATAATCTATAAAAAAATTTAAATAAATTTATAATAAATAAATATTTAATTAATATAATTTATAAATTAAACATATCTGCAACAAAAATACCTTATTCTCTAGCAAATTCTGGAACTTAATCAAAAACCAAACCAAAACCAAAATCAATATTACCAGCAAAGAACACACTTAAACAAATAAAGCAACCAAACAAATTATTCAAACAATTAAAATATAATTACATAATTTCTTAAATATTATACAAAATAATTGGGTTAAGCTACTTTTTAGTTTTAAATTCACCTATAATATTTTTAAATATTTAACCACAAAATATATTTTTTATAAAGTATTTAGAAAATAGAATCTGATAATAATATTCTTATTTTTAATATTTAAAAAAATGGTATTATAAATAAATAAATATATCAAAAATATAAAAAATTTTTATAAAAACTTTTAAAAAGATTTTCAATTTATAATAAAATAAATGTTATATTATTATAATTAGAAAAGAATAAAAGTATTATTTTTAAAAAAAAAAAAATAAAGCATACCTATTTACTAAATATATCAAATAAAAAAACTGCCAAAATAAAAAACTTGATTACCAAAAATATAAACCTTTTACAATCACAAAGAAATTTAGTAATAACACCTTTAAACTTAAAATTTTAGGATTTATATACATTTATCAATTATTTCACATCTTACTCTTAGAACTAGTTTTTAAAAACTTAAAAAAAAATTTAAATAATAAAGAACTAAAACTTAAAAACTATACTAAATATGAATTTGAAAAGATTTTTGACAGACCTAATAAAAAAAACAAATACCTCATAAGATAATCACCACCCTATGAACCCCAAAACAACTCTTAAATTCCAAAAAATAATATACTCCCAAAATTTATTTAAACATATCTCAATCAAAAAACTATATTATAACCTACAAAACAAAAATGTGGAAAACCAAAAAAAAATTTAATTTCAAATTAAGATTACAAAAATTTAATATAATCAAAATCAAAAATTCTTGGAATTAATATTAACAACTCTCTCTTGAACTCTTCCAATTTTTTGGAAACCCATTTAATTTTTACCTTACTTTTTCTTTTTAATCTCTCCTTCTCTGCCAACTCTTACTTATACAGTATATTATTATAATTAATTGTTTCTTAATATTTTAATTTTAATAACCTTAATTTTTTTTGTTTTTGAATAATCTTCGCTTAAAGCTTCTTTTGTGTTTTTTTAAAATTTAACAATTTTTTTTTTTTTTATTATTTAATTAACAATTTAAATGATTTACTATTAGAAAAATAAATTAACCAAATCCACTCTTACCCTAATAACAGAATACTTATAAGAATTAGTTAAACACTTTTTTCTACTATTTTTGGTATAAATGGTACAACTTTTATAGCCTAACATGACTATACAAGAATGACCATTTTTTTTATAATATTTACAAAAAACAAAAACCAAAATCCCATATTTTTCGATATAATCAGTATGAGGATTATATTAATCATAAAAAGATTATTTATTTTTTTTTTAACAATATTTTACCAGTATTTGTATTTGATTTCAGAAATATGTTAATTGTTTTTAAAAAATGTTTTGAAATTTAAATTTTAAGTTACTATCCTGATTTGATTGCTATCCTTTTATGCACTATTTACTTACATTATCATTTTACTCTACATACCCATACAGACAGAAGTTCTATACAGAATACCAACCTGTACCAAAAATACCCTTATAATTAATACTAATTTTATAAAGTAGTTTTATTTATATAAAATCCAATTTTTACATAGATTTTTAAATTATTTAGGTATTAAATCTACACAAAACTTATTACTGTACAAATGATAATTTTTGAAAAAAAAAGATAGTATCACAAATTTATAATCTTGATAATATAAATATTTATACCTTGTTTTATACTATATTATTCTCAATTCCATTTTTACCATATTTTTAATATAATATTTATTATCCATATATTTGTGTTTATCTATCCTATTCAAACCTTTATCATACAGTATTAAATATCACGTGATGTACAATATATGATAAGCAATGTATAAGCATGCGATTTACAACTTAAGTGATATGTGACACTAGATATGCAATTATACAATTATTAACATTATATGAAGTATTATTATATATATAAGACTATTGTTAAAACTAATAAATAATTCTTATTCTTCATCAGTCAACTTAAATATAATACAGACTTATAATTTATTATAACTTTATTATTATTATATATCTTATATATCATTCTTTAATATTATTATCATACATACTCCACAAATTCTAAGAACCCAATATCTTAGAGTGAGAGATCAGTGTTTGGTTAGACGGACTTGATCGAAGTGTAACACTAGTATGGTGTTACTAGCAGTATGATGACTAGGTATGTATTATATAAAATGATAAATGTTGGATCTAGTATACTAGGGATTTTAGAATTGCTTGGGTGTTCAGAATAATTAATAAAAAATAGTATTGTAATTTTATAATACTATATATTAAATAGGAAGATACTAAAGTTATAATCTAGGTAATATTTATTAATAAAATAAAAAATTTCTTGTATATGGTGGAAAATAATTTTGATAGTATTAAATATTTAGAAATTTTATAAAAGCATTTGTTATAATTTATATATAATAATCATAGAATTAGTATTAATTAGATTAAAAATTAATAATTTATTTTTATATATGATAATGCAAAACCTTATATTATTAAGATTATTACAAAATAGTTTACTAATATTAAGACCTTATTGCTGCTATAATACCTTTATTTATTAAATTTAAATCCTATTAAGTATATGTGGTAATTGCTAAAAGACTAGGTATATAGGTTATACCCTGAATTATGTAAAATAATAAATAAGAAGTAAGTAATTATTAAAATTTAGATGGTAGTAGTATAAGTGTGGGTAATAATTTTAAAAAACTATTTATATAGATTGGTAGAAAGTATGAATAATAGGATTGATACTATTATTATAATAAAAAAATGGTATATATAGTTTTAAGCATAGTCTTTATTATAATTACAATATTTTTGCTTTTTAATGGCATTAATTTCATGTAAATATAACAATTATTTTATATATTATTTGGTTTTGCAAACTATGTACTATAATCATTGGTGGTCGGGTTGTGTTGCTCGCTTCTATTTTGTTCGAAGACTTTTTGTTGGGGACTATAGATGCCAAACATTCAGATATAGCCAAGGTCACCTCTAGCGCATGTTCAATAACGTTACAATAATATCGGCATGCGTTGTCCACTTGCTGGCAGTTGGCAGCGAAGAGATGCTATCTGGGAACACGCTTTGAAAATGTCCAATGCAAATAGCGCTGCTAGTTTCTTAAATTAACAGTTGTTAGTAGTTTTAAGTAAGATCAACTTAATCATCCATCAATGTCTAAGCCCTTGAAGAACAGACTTCCTAAGTGTAAATATTGCTAGGCTTAAATAGCATAACAGCTCTTGATAAGCACTTTAGATGATAGAACTCCAAACATATTGGGCAAATAATAATACCAAAATTCATGCAAGAGTGTAGAACATCGTTAGATACATCCGCACTCATAGATCGGGGGGTCCCACTCAGATGCACTAAATTAAATTCCATTTTTACAGCATCCAAAGCTAAGCACTCAACCGTAGCTATTTGGTTCGACCGAGATCTTGATCTCGCAGCGTAAACTTATCCTCCTTTCTTTCGACCAATCGTGGCATATGAAAGTTCGCAACGGCATGGAGGCCGGCAAGTATACGGCACCGAACATTATAGACACAAATCTATCTCCCTAGAACAACCTTCCGGTAGAGTTTTAAAATATGAGGGTGTTTATATGGCAAGCCGTTGTGTGTTGAACCGACGGAGATCCGACGTTGAAGATTTCCTGTTCGGGTAGGGCAGCGACGGTATCGGCGGCCTATCAATTGGTAAGTATCGCAAATGTCGTCTCATTCGACGTCCCAGTAATTTTGTCTTCCATGCCAATGTCAATTTGAGATTTGACTTCGACCGAGAACCAAAACTCCAGCCTTTTAGTCTCGATTGCTTTCGATAGTTAGTGCGATATCGTTTCATTCCTCTTGTCCTGCAAGCCACGGCGAGCCAAGCCCCGAATCAAGTGGTCGGGACGGCATTCGGTCTCTTTTCCGCTCTTTCATTCGTCCCATCCCATCAAACCAGACAGCGTGCTCCGAAGTCCCCTGCAGGCCTGCTCCTGCCGTGTCAAACAAACCCGTCGTCGCGAAGAAGAACTCAAGAACTCTCGTCGTCTTCCTTTCGCCTAGCAGTATATGCAATAGTGCCATCTTCCCGCCAGGCTGGGACCCGATCACCCTTTTTGTTTTTTCTTTTCTAGGCTATCTGCACTTACATACGATTAGTAAAGCGGCACACTTCTCGCTGCTTTTTACCCAAAATAATGACCAGTCTACTTGTCCTTCCTCCTCCTGCGCTCCCTTTCGCCGACGAAGCTGGAGACCTCCGTTCTCATCGTCGCCGCGATTACGACAGTTCGTCCGACCTATACGATTTACCGTTCGACAGGGACCAGGCGTATGATTGGATCTTAAGGCGATGCTTGGAGCGAGGTGAGTGTCTTTGAAGTTTTTCTTACGTGATTTTATGATGAAAAAGTCATGGAATGGGAAATATGTCTATTATTGGAGAGCGATAGAAATATGCCGGCATTAACGTTGCATGATTTCGCTTCAATGCCAATAATACTCATCTTATGCCCTGCGGAGCCTGTGATATGCTGGGCTTGTGAAACATCATCCGTCGGTCGTTCATGTGGAGCACAGACTGACATATTTCCCACCAATTCCCGCCGGTGGCCAATTGGTTGGCTTCAATCCCGGCTGGTGGAACGCATACGTTTCTTTATATTTAGTCTCCGACACGCGCGCGTATCAACATCCCATCTACGCTTCTCCCTCGAAGGCTAGGCTTTCGACGACCGAGGACCCTGCTAGACCTCGCGCACCTTCCAAGAGACAATTCGAATCGTAAGATTATTCCTGCCCAATCTCCTGGAGCTTAACCTGCACTTCGGGTTATCGGCACATCGACCCTGGCCGTCCTTCCGTTGCTCTCAATCTGTGCTAATTTACATCCTACGGCTCTGTCTCTCCTTCATACGCTCGAACAGTCTCTGTAAAGATTACCTAGACATGGCGGACCGTCGAAGCTCGCGTCGTATCGCCCAGGTGGCTTCTCAACAATCTGCGCAGCATTCGCGGGGCACCAGAGCGAACGCGAAGAAGGACGATTCTCTCGATACCATTACCGTTTCCCAACCGTCGACACGCTCACATACCAGAACCGCATCATTAGAGACCACAAAATCTCCTTGTAAGGCCTCATTACAGCTAGGATGAATGGTGGGACTCAGAGACGCAATATGCTGATGGATTCGCTTATGGATATAGTACCTAAAAGCTCATCGAATATCAGAACTGTTCCAGGTGGTCGTAACACCCGAACATCCGCAGCAGCCAATACACGGTCCCAACCGTCCCGAACATCCGCTCGCTCGCAGCCTGCTAGGAGTGCAGCAGCTTCTTCTTCTGCGAACACACGATCCAGACGTCGATTACCATCCAGTGATAGCGAAGACGATGATTCAAATATCGATATAGCCGACGATGACGACGTAGAAGCAAGTCAAGAATCTGAAGAGGAGGAGGAAGAGGAGGAAGAGGAGGAATCCGAGCCAGCGCCTAAGCGTCGTTCACGCGGGGGAGGAACTCGACAGCAGCCAACGAGGAGGGCCGCCAAGGCTGTATTTTCAGACGAGGATGCACCGGGTGAAACAGACGACGGAATGGATATCGATGATGCTCCGCCAGTTACCAGTGGCACGGTGCGAAGTAAGGCGGCTCCCAGCGATGATGAAGATGCGGAAGGAGAACCGGATGACGAAGAGATGGGTTTGATTGTTGCTTCTAATCAAAAGGCGATTCCTGTGCCAAAGATTGTTGCTCCTGATAGCGATGAGGAAGACGATGAGGATTTGGATGAAGAGGACGAGGAGGATGAAGACGAAGACGCAGAGGGTGAAGCCGTGGATGACGAAGACGATGAGGATGAAGATATGGATGATTCAGAGACACCTGGGGGGATGGGTACTACGCCGGATATCAGTCGACCAGATACACCGGATCTTGGAAAGTTGACAAGACGGCAGAGGGGCAAATATGAAGATTTCTCATCAAGCTTGTTGGAGTTGCCAGATGATTTCGGTATGACTTACACTTTTCACAAGAATATCAGATGATATACTGATATTAGCACGATTTAGGCTCTACAAAGAAAGCTGTTCCATTGACAGCTGCGGAACAAGCTACTAGGCGAGCAGAGATGGCACGTAGGAGAAAGAATCAAAGCGAGCAGAGGAGAGAGGAAGAAAAGGTTGGTTGAAATCTCACCGCAGCTTAAAATTAGATTCTCTCAAGCTAATAATTGTACCACCTTAGATGGAAACTATCAACAAATTGTTAAAACGACAAGCAACAAAAGTAAACCGTCGAAATCATAAACAACTTGAAGACGACGCGGAAGCCGAGGAAGCTGCCGAAGTCGGAACCCCAGAGCCAACGGATCCACCCAAGATGATCAGATGGGTTAGCAATAAGAATGGCAACTTTGTCGCAGTGCCCCAAACCTGGCTTGATTGCCCAGCAGGAAATGTTTATAAAAAGCAGGATGTTGCTTGGAGAAGAGGGCTTAAGAAGGTAGGATTAGTAGAAGAGCTACCGGATGAACCCATGAGAGATGTTTAAAGAATGTTCGGGGTATCATTAAAGTTGGTTGTTTAAATATTGGTTCATTTAAGGTTATAGAAGTGATAATCAAAAGTCTGAGAAGCTTATTTTCATATTGAATGGCACGGAGCTCATGCGACCGGTGGTATCATCATGAATGTGTTTAACGGGGTGAATTCGTGTGAAGACAATTGAACTAGCAGGTCTATGCTGATAACACAGAGGCCAAATGTATGATATACCCGCCTTTTCAAAATGTGCTTGACGAGTGCTACTATCATCATTTGGGGTGGTATTAGACACGGTTTCCATTTGCGCTGATATTTATGTATGGCAAATATAAACCGGTTCATGTACATCTATCCAATACAGATTCTGCTATTCGAGTTTGTACTAAGCAAATTGAAGCTGGAGTATCGCAATGGCATGAACAATTTAGAGACCTCAGAAGGCGTACCATGTTTGCAAAACCGGTTTGAGACTACAAAACTTGCGGACATGCATAGCCTCAACATTGCTTTTAGCCTCGATACCAAGCGCTAGCTACCTGGCATTGCTTTAGCCTCGAATCCAAATTGCTTGATTTTATCTGGCTCGAAGCTCAACACGAAACTTGGTTATTGATTGAATACATTGCAGTGTATTGATTCCACATGCACAATCGATTTTTGGATCCTACTTAAGTACTTACTTATCAGACTAGATCCTACTTTTCTGGGAAGCAATATATTACTTCCCCACCTCGACGCCTCTGCCTTGTTGATATCAGCTCATGATCAATACATACAAACCCTGGTTCGAAAATCCAACACTCTCCAACTTCGCGCAACACAGTCATGGCACTTACGTCCCTTCCCTCCGAACTCCTCACACTGATCCTCACCCACCTAAATCTCAAAGAAATCTTTGCCTTTCTCCAAACCTGTAAAGCACTGTATCCTATCTCCCACCGCCACCTCTGGTCCACTTTACATCTCTGCGACCGCATTCCCGACGAGTACAAGGGTCCGCCATGTCCACCATTTGTCTACAACCCGGCTAATGCGATCGGGAACGACGGTTGCAAGGCACTGGCGCGGGCGATAAGGGAGTCTGGTGGGGGTAAGCTCGGGTTTGGGTACATTCGAGGGCTGGTGCTTGAACCTGAGGTTTTCAATCGGAGTACGGCGTGTATGACCGATGGGGTGTTGAAGGTTTTGGGGGATAGGATCGGGGCAGATGAGGTACCGGTGAGGTGGGCTAAGGTGACTGTTTGGGGCAAATGTAAGCCTTCATCTTCGATCTTTAAAAAATAATTGTGATTTTATGCTCACAAACGGGTGAAATCGCGGGGTATAGTTTTAGAAGCTTCGGATGACCCGCCGACTGGAGTTGAACGTTTTTTAAAAATATTGAAGAAATATTCAGAATCAAAATCGGCGGATGATTTTTCGATCATTTTAGATACGAATTTTGTCACATCGATTTCGGCGTGGTTCCGTCCTAAATGCTCAATCTTCGATTTGATCGATATGGAAAAGATTACGAGTCTAGATTTGCAGCTAGATGTATACGATGAGGGAGATGACTTCATAGAAGAGGGCGAAGAGACTGGCGAAGAAGATCTTGGAGAGGAAGCACATGATTCTGACGAATCCACTACCGCCGTTCCGAAAACCACCAAGCGGATACCAACTTACACGGGAGCAGGTGCCAGACCGATAGCAGACCTCACTCGCCTTTTCACAGAAACCATCAACTTGCGGATATTGAAATTGAACGTGGAGTGCGAGGAGGAGGTAGTATTTCCTCCGATAATTAAAATGGCTCCCGGGCTAAAGCCATTGCAATCCGCTTTTTCAAAACTGAGAAAGTTGGAGTGGCTATACCTGGAGGGAATGATATTTCACCAATCATTTTTCCTTACGCCCCCGGAGAATACTAGGGAACTCAAGGTGAATTGCAACATATCAATTTCTTGGTGGAAGAAATTCGCAAAGTCGCCATTGGTTGGGTTGAGAAAGTTCACGGTTTTTAACTCACTACTGCCGACACAGCCTTTGCCGGGCCAGTCTAGCGACGATGACTATGATTCCCTTGAGGAAATCGATCATTTGCTCAGGATACGGGATCGGTTTTGTGAATTCAAACTTGGAGAGGTTGCGGTCGAGGGATTGAAAGAAGTTTGGGTGCAGACTGGGTTCGTACCCTCGGATTTGATTGAGTGTATTCAGAAGAAGAGTCGAGGGGGAGTTAGGATAATAGAGGCCGCTGTCACCGAAGCGAGGCTTTGGGAGAACTAAGATTCGAATTACCACTTTAGAAGGGTTTCAACTAATTGGTGTACATAATTTAAATCCCTTTTTGAAACTTAGAACAACATCATGTTGCGAGACTAGAATTGAGATGAACCGTCTAGATACAGCATCCATTGTTACATGCATTCGAATTTAAGTTGTGCACAGTAATGTTCTATTTGAATTTGGCGCCGTGTGGGAGATAGTGATCAAAAAGAGAATTACGTAAACTTGATCAAGAGAACGAGAGAGCATTCAAGCAGCAAGGTGGGTTATCGATTGCTGACCGTTGGAATACTAAGATATTGGAGTCATTGGGTAGAGATAATATCATAATTGCTATTGTATTGATCGTCGTCTCAATTGGGGCGATGAAAATTTATTGTATTTCTATAGTTTCTAAGTCATTGTCTATATTTGGTCGTTGCTGGACATGGATTGATACGGATACCAAGTTTCCAGGTGCGTCTCAGACAAGCTAAATCTACCAGAAACGTTTCCCCAACTTGCCGCTGAACGGATCCATGGAGCAACAGGAATGAACCTAGATCCGGCGAGAGCTTCTGCAATACGAAAATGGCATGCATGCACGACAAATATCTTCAATGAGATTTGCAACTTAAAGGAACAAAACGAATAAATAGTTTGGATTTGAGACCGCAACCAGAACAAGACAAATGTGTTTCGTTCCTGCAGGAAGTACTAGGTAGATGGTTGTTGTAATGTTGTTAGAACTCCTGTTTGGTTACGGTGGGACAAGGTTTCCCGCTGATGCGAATATGTCATTGATAGGGTAACTGCCTAACCGGACGTAGGACAAATATGCAGGTCCAGGCCTGGCCGTTTCCTCGTTGACAAAAGACGTTCAGACTGTGCCGGCGTGGTGTTGTGATACCCACTTGCAAATTGTAAGTCGCATACAGGTTACAGAATTCAAAGTTTTGTGAAAACTCAATATTTACACTGAAAATTATTTATGATATGTGTGCGTATATGCATGATCGGAGTAATAGAAATGCCGGGGGAATATTCGAAATGTTGTTCGTATCTGCAAGCCTACTAGCAAAGCAGGCAAGAGCATAGTTGTACGTTCGCTCGTCTCGTAATGGCACTCCCAGAACGGGAAAAGTCCCTTGTCAGCAGGATGCACCAACGAGCAGGGGTTGAGAAAAAAGTACCTTGTCGCTGTTTGGCCGCAAAAAGATCGAGAAGCCTTAAGTTAGGCTTTTCATATATGGCGTGCGGATTACGACACTGAAATGCGATGAGAGAGACGAGATTCGTAAAGTCGATATAGAGAAGAGGTTAAAATCATGAGATATCGCTTCTAAATTACGTTGGAGAGGCGCTTCGCTACATTCAAGGCTCAATCCGTGATGAATCATCTACGAGAGTAGTTGGATAACACATGATAGTATTCGGTAGATGTTCCGCGGCTCTAAAGGTTATTGAGGCACTGTTCGAACGGTAAGATGACATTCGGACAACATCGCACCGTGTGACCAACCAAAAGCCAGACAGACGTCGCTTGGGAGAGACAAGATGATAGTCGAACAAGGGCTTTAATGGGGCCCCACCAGAGAAATCGAAGGGTTGAATTCGAGTGTTTTGGCGGCGGACTTGTGAACGAAAGAAGGAAACCCTTTCTCACTTCTTCTCGCTCGGATCAGGGCTGTTCCGTGGCGGAAAAAGCAAACCACCACGAGACGAATGGCGGCGCCTTCGCTCCTTAAAGGCCACAAGCACCGGCTTTTAAAGGGCTATTGTTCTTCTTGCCAGCCCGCTGCAAAAATACTTCATTTCGAAATTTCGTCGCGTAGACGCTTTTTCTTATCGACAATTTATAGGTCTATAGTAGAAATCGGCATACCAACTACTTTTTCGAGGTGAGTAGCAATGCCATGGCCATGGTCCTTTGTTTCGCGCACATGGCAATCCGATAGGGTCCCTGATTAACGTGCATTCCGCAGAATGGGCTTAGAAGGTAGCGAGGAGCCGGCAAGTTCCGCCGCGGAAGGAGCGGCTGTGAACCCTCCGACGACCACGACCACCACAAACACCGCGACCTCGAACTCCACTGCTCAACCGAAAGAAGGCCCTGAGGCTCTGCCAGTTGAGACACCCGCGGAAAGAGCCATTCCCGGGAGCAGCACGAATTCTGAAAAGACCGCGGTCCAAGAAAAGCTAGATGAAAAGGAGACCAAGGCACTGTCAATTGCAGATAGCAAAAGCAAAGACGATGTTGCCATTGCGTCCGATGAGAAGGCTACTGATGGGCCAGCGGAGGAAGAAGATGAATCCAAATATCCGGGAGGAACTACCCTAGCCATCTTGACTACCGGTCTCTGTCTTTCCACATTTGTGATCGCTTTGGGTGCGTTTTATACGAAATTTCTATGCATATATATTGATTGATTCGTAGTCAGCGATTGAAGGCTAACTCAACGATCCCAGATAACTCTATTATTGCTACTGCTATCCCACATATTACCTCTCAATTCAACTCCATCGGAGACGTCGGTTGGTATGGTTCTTCTTATCTTTTGACTCAGACGTCTCTTCAACCAAGTTTCGGCAAAGTATACACCTATTTCAGCGTAAAATGGACCTTCTTACTATCCTTGTTCATCTTCGAAGTTGGATCTATCGTTTGCGCAACCGCCCCTGGTTCTACCGCCTTCATTGTTGGACGTGCGATCGCTGGTATTGGTGCAGCCGCCTTATTCTCTGGTGGCATGACAATCATTGGTTTTACAGTACCCTTACGGAAAAGACCCATCTATATCGCAGCACTCAGTTCCATGTTTGGTATCTCCAGTGTAGTCGGACCTCTCTTAGGTGGCGCCTTCACTGATGCGAAAAACCTTACCTGGAGATGGTGCTTCTGGATCAACCTTCCTATTGGTGGTGTTGCATTCGCAACCGTCGCTTTCTTCTTCAAACCCCCAGAGCGCAAAATCACGGATCTCACAGTGAAGGAAAGAATCAAAAAGATTGATCTTCTCGGTGCTTTCTTCCTCATCTGCGCGATAGTCTGCCTTCTGCTCGCTCTGCAATGGGGTGGCTTCACGTACCCTTGGAGCGACTCTAAAGTCTACGGCTGCATCATCGGATTCGGGTTGCTCATATCGATTTTCATCTACATCCAATTCAAGGAACAAGACGATGCCACGATCCCTCCAAGGATTTTCCTAAAGAATAGGACGGTCCTTGCAGCCTGCACATTCAACTCGTTCTTGTCAATGGCCATATACACCCACATCTTCTACCTACCCTTCTATTTCCAGGCTGTGCTAGGAACTTCAGCAGTGCAATCAGGTATCCGTTGTATTCCATACCTGATATCTGTTACCGTCGCATCTATCATTGTTGGAGGCTCTGTTACTGCTATTGGATACTATACTCCATTCATGTGGGCTAGTGCGGCAATCTTTACCGTCGGCGCTGGATTGTTGCATACTCTTAACTTGAATTCATCCTCGGGCAAATGGATTGGGTATCAAATCGTCGCTGGATTTGGTGCTGGAATGGGCATCCAGATACCTTTTGTTGCTGTACAGGTCGTGTTAACTGCTAAGGATATGCCAGTTGGAAGTAAGTCTGATTACATTCTCCTTTCTTGAGTATCCATCGTTGACAGAAACTCTCTCTATAGATGCTCTCGCAATCTTCTTCAACTCTCTAGGAGGAGCTATTTCCATCTCTATCGCCCAGAATATCTTTACCAACACTCTTCTCAAAGAATTACCCAAATATGCGCCGAATGTCAACCCGCAAGTTGTCATCATGGCGGGAGCCACTGCCCTCCGTACCTTTGTTTCACCTGAGAACCTACTAGGCGTCATCCAAGCCTACAACACTGCTATTGTGACAGCCTTTATCCTACCAATTGCCGTTGGTGGTATCGCGTTCTTATGTTCATTAGGAGTACGTATACCATATCTGCCTATCCAATCATTTGACACCCATGCTAACAAACTGTTTCGCAGATGGAAATGAAATCCGTTAAGGGCAAGAAGCTCGAACTAGCTGGTGGAGCATGATCCATCACAGTCATTTCTTCCAGATACTTTACGTATCCACACGCTCGCTTTACTTAAATTAATTTTTAATAGAGTCTGGTTTTTGGCGTCAAAATTTTCTAGCGATTCGATAACGATTCATTCGATTGCGCTCTTTTAGTCTCGGACTGCCTTCCAAGGAAACTTTTTTTTCATTTTTTCCAGCTTCCCCAGCCGGCACGCATGCACCGTACATACGCATGATCATTCACGATGTTCAATATAAGCATATACCCTGTAAACACGGTAGATACTTCCTTTCGTCCTTTTACTGTTTAAACTTTACGAAGTCGCCTTCTTGGGTGCTTCCAAATTGGCCTCCTGTGGCGTTTGGCTTGTTAAATAGCATCTTGTATATATATATTTTAATAGATCGCGTGGGTCGGTATCAAAGACCCAGGACTTTCACTGTTCATCATTCGTATTGGTCTCATATCAGGCGCGGAGTATAAAACCTTGCAACGATACGTATATCCTGTAAGACCCTACGGCCTCCTCACACCTCCGCTTCCGTATCGCAGCAATCCATATCCAGTCCACTTTATTTTCGGCATCCCCGTCTAGGACCCAAAATTACCAACTAGCCTAGCAAAAGTATGTTCGCGTCATGGTGATTCCCCGCACTCATCAGACATAGTCCTGTGCAGCGAGTTTGGAATATGACCCGCCGTCCACGACCCCCACCGACAGAATTCCATCAACGAAAAAACCCCTCGAAAGAGGAGAAAATTCCGGAGAAATAACGCGGCTGTGCTTCAAAATAAAGCACCGGTGATCGTAGCCATAATTCTCGTCTCCCAACCGACAGAGCAATACAAAATTGTAATGATTATGTGAAAATATCGAACCATCGAAGAGGGGCAGTGTCGTCCGATCTCGTGAGGGTGATGTCGGAAAAAGAGAGAGCACTATCTACTACTCCGGAGAGTAGGACTGTGGTCATCTTTTCGTGATTTGGGGACTTGGTGTTTGAAGAGAGAAGAAGAGCAAGAGAGAAGAAAATTTTAGGCGAGTTTTATGGTTGTCGCGCGCCAAGACTTTTGGGTTTTTTTTTCGCTTTGTTGATCAGAAAAGGATCCACAGGGCAACCACAACGCAAAACTTGTTCGACGACTAGCTTCATTAGATTATACAAACATTTGAGAGACAGAGATGAGAGAGATATGTCTTGCGGAGACAAGTGCATTGCGTAAATACAATTATCGGACCTAGTTACTATAAGAGTATAGAATTTTTATTTACCGACCTTTAGATCCATTTTGGACCACAGCAAAGGGTGAAATAGTTCTCCAGAATGCAACATGGAGATGTGTTGCAGACGTCGGCTAGCCGTCTTATCTCCGACCGCGTTTGAACTTTTCCTTAAACCTCAATTCAACATTCGCGAAGACGACAGTTCATGATATCGACTACATCGACAGCAATTGGTCCACAATAGAGGGACAGGATACCCCTCAAGGATACACAGTGGCCTAGGCGGCCTTAATCGTCGATAATACTCCACCATGCCGCCACGAATACCCCACTCCCTCGTCCCACGACCGACAATAACGTCCACTCCTTCCACAATCCTCACAACCACCCGTACCTTCACCACAACCACCCCACTACCAAGCAAATCCTCAAAAGCAAAGCTAGACCAACTCCTCTCTAAAGCGCCTCCTTACCCATACAAGATTAAAACCACATACAAACAATCCTGGTTCGGTCTCTACGCTTCCAAACACGTCCAATTCGGCAACAACATTCCCGAGAAAGAGTACACCATCACCCGCCGTAAATGGTACCCAAACATCAAATACAAGAAACTATGGAGTTTCGGACTGGGCGAGTGGGTTACCTGCAAGCTTGCCACAAATGTTCTCCGAACGATCGATAAGGTCGGTGGACTGGACAACTATCTCTTGTCGGAAAAGCCGGCGCGGTTGAAGGAGTTGGGACCGTGGGGGTGGGAGCTACGGTATAGATTACAGAGTACGAAATCCGTACAGAGAAAGTATCAGGAACAGCGGTTGGCGATGGGTCTGATCACTAAGGAGCAGATGCTTGAGGAGAACGTGGAGAGGGGTATCGCGAAGGGTGTCCAGGAGAAAGAGAAGACCATCTTGCAAGTTCCGGTGAAAGCAAAAGATAGACCGCTAGAGTTTGCAGAAAGGTGGGCAAAGGTCTCGGAAATGCCGAAGGTATTGTTCGGGGAACCGTGGAGAGCTAGGAGGTTTGTTAAGAATGAGTCTAAGAGGGAACGAAATACGAAACTGGAAGCCGAAAGACAACGATGGGAGAGGGCAGAGGCTGTTATGGCACGGCAAAAAGCCCAGAGAAGGAGAGAAAAGGAGTTTGCGAAGCGGCAGGCAAAGGCTGAGGAAAATGAAAACATGGAAAGATTAGCAAAGGTTCTCGCGGGAAGAAAGAGTGCGCCAGGACGCGAAGCCCCGACTGAATGGGGTGTACACGGCGAACCGGCCAATACTGAGTCTCGCCCTTCAGCTAGCAGCGAGACCTCTGAGGGCAAGCCCCTGAAGAGTGATTCGTCCCCGAGCGAGCTCTCTAAGAGCCAGGTGTGACAGGTGTGAATATAGTGACTGTATGTATGTATATATTTGTTAAGATAGCGATCTCATTGAGATCTAGAATATATTGACTTGCTATGCTAGCAACCTGATGGTAAAAAGAAAGCGTTTTTCCAATAGGTATTTAAATTTGCATACAAATTCTAGTACATATACGCAGCAATATCTAGGAGACTCAGATGAGTCGGTCTCTAGACAACGAAATCCTTAGTTGATTATTTTCATATTTATTCTGCCTGAGCCTCAACGGCTGGAGCGCTCTCTACATCAGCCTTAGCATCAGCAATGCGAGCGGCAAGCTGAGCTCTCGCCCCACGAATATCTCGCTTTGTATTTGCCATATTCCCACCGTAATTTTCTTTATAATTACCAGAGCCTACATCATACCCAGGATCCGTAACTTCTTTATGTGGGTGTGGCTTCTCTTTCGGCTTGGGTTCAGCACCCGCAGGCTCGATAATTTGGAAAGGAAGACAGCCCCCGAACGGTCCGTTCACCGCATAATTTTCACATCTCATGAGGCAGACATTGTCGAATTTGCCGAAAGAACCTTTGCATCTGGCGCCGGGTGGAAGCTTAACTTTGAGGTTGTGATAATTACTGTTGGTTCCCGGGTTGACGGAGTATCCTGCTTGTGTACCCGGTGGCTGGGTGAGGATGGTGGGAACCCAACCGCCAAAGTGCTGTCCTGTGCCGGTCGTGTCTATTCTGCATCTGTAATCCAAGTTAGTAAAGTTAAGTTCTAACCCTCCTAGGAGATTCGTAAAGAGAGTTCAAAGTGATTTACCTGAATGGGCCTGCGCCGTCGTCATTCACTTGCCAGATAACGATATTAATCCATCCCCCGGGGCTGCATCTCGAAATTTTACCTAGTGCACCAGTATTAAAATATATTCTCAGATCTAATTTGTATTCCGTGACTTACCCGATGCGGCATTCCTCTTTATCTCAACCTCAGTCTGAATCATAGCCCCTTCAACAAGAGGTCTCTGAAAATAATTGTAATTTCTGATATTCCAAAGCAGTGGATTACTGGGCTCAAGGTTCGCATAGGCCGGAGGAGTAATACCGTTCTTATCAACCTTTGCATAATAATCGAAAACATTGTGCAAATCCGCGCCGCAACCTTGTGGAAGCCATTTCCTTTTGAAAGAAACATAAGGGCTAGTGCAGCATGGTGGGACGGGAGGGTTAGAGAAGACGGCAGTATCCCATTGGTATGGATATTGGTCGTATCCAGCCTTGACTGGGAACTCGTAGAGGTAAGCTAGCGCTCCACCTTTGATTCCTGGGTTATGATCGCCCCAAGCTTCCACGAAACGGCAGTGGGCGGATACTTGGGAGATGCTAGCCAAGATGGCAGCAGCGACTGCGGGCGAGACTTTGATGGTGATCATAATTCAAAAGAGTAGATGGTATAAAAATGAACGAGTGGGTGGATTTAAGACAAAATATCACAATGAACGAATGTAATGCCGTTATGGTTAGGGCAGCTGCTTGATGAGAGCGCTGGGGAGCATGCAAAGAGTAGCACAATGTGGCTGCTTATATAGATATAATCAATTCGCTCTACTGGAAAATGGGACTGCACCATCTGTTGAGTTAGTTGGCCCGCGCTATTCACGAATAGAGGTCGTCCCGAATTCAGGCGGCCGGTGCAAATGGATTCGGGTTTACCAGGGACCCTAGCACCTTCGTTCCACATATGTACGTCTATCCTGCATGAAGAGAACAAAATGGGTATGGCGAATCGAATTGGTTTTGGGTTTCTAAATGCAAACCTAGTTATGAGTAGTATTAGTCATTAAAAACAGCTTGAGACAAAGTCGGTGTCGTTTCCAAGGACTTTCTAGGGTTTGTGGTTACCTAATTGGCTTCAAAGCTTGAAGCGTCGGTATTCTCTCCAGTGACTAAAAGTTCGCTTGCTGAAGGAAGAGCGCAGTTTAGATGAACATGGGCCTAAGAGCACCCTCATTGCCCGCGTTAGCTTAAGCTTATACAGTTTAAAACTTTTGTGGAGACATTTGCAGGATGTATGTCCTATGTACCCGTATCCACAGCGAAGACTAGTGGAGACCGTCTGGAAATACGTGGAACAGGAAAGTCTAGGAGAAACAACGTGACTGAAGATGAATCTGGTTCCTGAAGTAGATCATAAATACATTCTTCTTATTCTTATTCGTTTGTTAGAATTTAAAAAAGCAATCTATAATGTCTAGATTTCCTCTTTGGTAAGTTTGGAATATTAATGGTTTTATAGCTCTCTATAGCCAGCGAGAGATCGGAAGGATATAAGGCACTATATCAAGACTATTTAATCTTATTATATTCCCGAGTTAATGGAAAGGAAAGACGAAGCGGCAATCCGTGATACACAAAATCTTATAAAACGGCCTTTGCAAGCCTGGGAGCCTGGATATCCGGATTCGAGACTTCCGGGTAGCGGTTACTATATATGGCGTGGCTGCGGATAATCTCATAGGATGGCTCGGAAAACTAAAAGTTTGAAATCCGGCCAAACCGGGTTACCTTTCTAGGGAAAGGGTTCACATGCATAGAAGTTCAGCCTACAGAAAGCGCAAGTATTGGTGAGCATGGCTGGTGACACGAAATCGCCAATATTAGCGTTCCCGAAAGCTAAGAAAATATCCGGATGGGCTAAGTGGTTAGACACACATAAGCACTGCTTGGGTAGGCCACTTTCATCATATTGGCGGCCATCAACTAGGATATCTAATGATACTACTTGCCAAACTGCTAGTATCTACGCTCATCACGCGCATTTACACTATTTATGTAGTTATTATTATATATAAATTGGAGGATCATCATTTCCACAAACTCAAACATCAAAGCGACAGAAGCAGAACCTCAGTCGAAAAAGCACATATTTGAACCTTTGCACTTGTTGTCCTATCCAAGCGAACGGGAAAGTTTTACATACGCAGCAGGCGTACAAGCTCGCTTCAACACCACGAGGAGATTTACTTTCAGACACTGCTATTATATCTATCGAAACTCGTAACGAAGGCCTAGAAGTAGTAATGAAATAGAAGTGAGGTGAGATTACCTTATGCATGGTCGTATACGGGATCTAGAAGCCAATTCATTCGGCTGGCGGGAATGGTTCGCATCGAGTTGGTACGGCTCGGGTGCCTGATTCCTGTATCACGACTTAACCGAACCCGACGCATAAGGGCTTTAACATATACCGCCAACTAATAATCTGGGGGGCACCAACTAAAAATCCGGAAAACAAGTATTAACAGGCTAACCGAAAGTCTGATGTATAGACTAATCTGAGTTTCCTTGACTAAATCTGGGCAGGGTTTTCGGATATTTTAAGACGACGAGCTAAGAATCTTATCTATATAGAACCGAACCATCGTAATAGTGTCGTTGCAGGAAGCGAGAGAGTCAATTGCTAGCCGCTTTGGAGGTTATTGAGCTTGGAGACTTAGCGCAAGGACTTGCCATCTCGAATATTTTAATTGGTCTATTTATTAAAATTTTCATTCCCAACAAATGGCTACATACTCCCAAGTAAGCAAATAGCTTGCTAAGATACATGTTTTTAATTGTTGTGTGCATCACTGGCTCTTGACGAGCATCAGCGGGGATTGACGCACCCCACCCCACTACATGACGCTTTCCTGATGCGCGGGCTCTGTTTGTTGATGCGCATGGTGCAAATTTGATGCGCGTGTTGCCAGTTTGATGCAACGGCCAAGAAATTGGTGCGCCGCTTGATGAGCTTGATGCACCACATCAAATTCTTGGTGCGCAAACCCCACTTCTTGATGCGCAGAACACATTTTTGATGCGCGGGATAGTGACCTTGACGCAGGAGCAACCAATTTGATGAGTGTTTTCCAATCTTGATGCAACGAATTCGAATTTGATGACCCGTTTTTAAGATTTGGTGCAACGAGTGCGAATTGAAGTGTTGCCCTCAAAATTTGATGCGCCGTTTTCTGTTTTGGTGCGCCAATATCAAAATTTGGTGCGCAGATGCGTCGGTTTAGTTTGAATTCAATAATTATCTACACCTATAGTGTATACTCCTAACTTCATACTGGGCAACAGGAGAGTATATTACAGTTATAATCATCTATCATCTGGACATCTACTCAAATATGATCTCACACTCCAAGCACAAAGTTTATAAACCATCGTAATATTCATTAATGAAAGTCATGAACGGAAGCACATATTCTGTGCAAACCAATGATGAATAACCATCGTCTTAAAAGCCTCAAGAACACAAAGATCCACAACGAGAACCTCAGAGGTATCAAACAAACTCAAAGCTTTCAAATGTAAAAATTGCAAAAGGAGAGAGGATTTTTCGCTGTATTGACTTTTTTTTTTTTGACATTACTTTCTTCCTTCGGCTCGACTCATCCCACTCAGTGGTCAGAGTCGCCCACCATCTGAAACGAATATTAAGATATTAAGCATACTAGTAGTCGGACAAGTATAAAGTAAAAGGAAAAACTCGGAATAATAAAGGAAAGGAAAAATATACACAATGAAACTCGTGCACTGACGATACAAGCGTTTTTCGAATGAACCACATTCTCTTGGGTATATAGTTAAGTACTTTAAGGACCGTAAAATGCTAAACCGAGAAAAACAAAAATAGAACCAGACAAAAGAAAGAAACAAAACGCGCCACCGTGAATGCTAAATGAGGTGTGAGAATGCGGAACAGGAATAACAAGATCTACCATCTAGGCTTCTCTCGTCATTCTTGTGAATGATATATCTCTCATCACCTACGATTTTCCGACAAACTCTCCGTGCTCGCTTCCGATCCATGGCCTCTCGTTAGTACGAACCCTCCTTGTTGGGCTCGAGATCGAGGCATGCATGACTTCATCATGAGACCTGCCTTCCATCCTGCCTAGGTCTGTATCCGATTTCTCCGAGAACTGGGGGAAGACGGGAGCGATAGGTTCAGCCCTTTCGGTGAAAGCTGGTGGCCGACCATCGCCAGTGAGTCCTCTGGAACCACCTTCAGCTCGGGTTTTCCCACGTTTCATCAATAGGAAGCCAACACGGGTACCACCGATGATGCAAACGAGGAACCAGACACCGAGCAAACCGCAAGAGATGTAGGTTTCAATGAGCAACTGATGCTCATATTTATCGGCAAGTTGAACCACTACTTCGGTAATCTTATCAGCGGCCTGAGAACCGGTATCGGCTAAGAAACTAGCAGAGCCGTTCACGTCAGGTCCAACACTGGTGGCGGCACCGAGGGAGAATGTGTCGTTGGGGAATTGAGGGAAGGAGACTTGAGCGTGGTCATGAGCCCAGGTGAGACCTTTCTGGATACCCTTGACCTTGAGTTCCACGAGACAAAAGAAGATGTTCTGGATTGGGTCTTGGAGAGGTGTACCACCGAAAATCTCCTGGATGCCGTCGTGCATGGTGTCAACAAAGTCGTTGAGGGTGTTGTTCAGCGCTTGGCTGCCATTGAAAACCCATCCGAGAACGTTTTCATTGATTTCGGTTTGAGTCTGGGTGATGACACCATTGGCATCGTTAGCCCAAGCGAGAGAGGCGTCCGTAAGTTTGTTGACAACGGTATCGGCGAACTCTCCGACTTCATTAGCAAGCTCGGGTGTGGCGTTGACAACCTGTTTGAGAACGATATATTGACCAAGGCAAGAGATAAGACCAGCGAGACCGAGGGACAAGACAAAGAGACATGCTGGAGAGGAAATATATGCGAACCACCATCTGACGGCAACTTGTCTGTGAGTAGACTTGAATCGAGCAGCAGCCTTGAGACCAAGAGTAGACGAGTATGGATGGGTGCAGATTTGAACAATGTCAACTGGGTCGAATGATTGTCCGGGAGCGCTGAGCATGAATGCGCGTTGGCGCATGCTCCTGTATCGCCACCATTCACGATAACCCATTGGGATCATGACAATAACGGCCAGGCCGATGAGAACTCCCAACAGGATGTTCCTCGCATCATTGATGGTCTTGTGAATACCACCGAAAAAGTTGGAAATCGACGGGCTATCGGAGCAGAAGGTCAAAGTTTCCTTTTGAGGAACAGGTAGAACTTGACGGTTGAACTGATAAACGTTGAGAGTATTATTCATTTCGTTTTGGATCAAGTTGAATGGGAAGCTAAGAGCGGACTGATACATGGTTTCAACTTGGTCGAAAGTTGGAATTGACTTGTTGAGGGTTTGGAGTCCTTCGGCGACGGTATCCGGGATCTGGATGTTGCTGAGTTTGGCAAGCGAGGGGAGGGTTAACTGTGGGATGGAGGTGTCCCCACCAAAGAAATTGCCAATAGAGTTCAAGCCGCTCGTGAATTTGTTCAAAGCGTCTTGGAATGTCTTTTCATCGTTTTGGATATCACCCACAATGTCGGTCAATGTCTTGTTGACAAACTCTGTGATATCAGAGGCAGCGTTTAGGACGGTCCCCAAACTGCTTCTGATGGCAAAGGTCAAGAGACAGACATAGGTTTGAACCAAAACGTTGATAGCAAAGATGACGATGGCCTCAACAACAGTGATACCAAGGGTGAGAGCTGTATGAAGTCCATGGACGGCTGCCTCGATGCCCTTTGCGGCTGCTTCGTTGACGCCAGAGGCCATGTAGTGTGGCATAGATGCGATTGCGCTACCCATACTTTCCACTCCTGTACAAGCGGAGAGAGCCTGCACTTGAGCCGAATCAAGATCCTTGTTCATGCTGGACACCAGTAGGATCATCTTGACGACGATAAGCATCAACAGAACTGTCCATCGGTTGAACCATACTTGCGATAGTCTAGCTCGGAGACCGAGGTATGGTGTGTGATAAGGTAGGACAGTGTGTGAAGCTGGTGGCGGTTCGTCCCGCTGGCGAGGTACTAACGATGGCGGTAGGTTTGGGTATGGAAAGGGTTCATCTCTCGGCTGGTAGATGCTGTGAGTTATTCTATCTCTCAGAGTCATCTTGGCGGTGATGTTTAGGGAAAGACGAAGGGTGAAGGAAGGGTGATCGCTCGAAAGCGAGAGATTTTATTTGTCTACGATTGCAAGAAGATGGTTGTTAGTATCAGTGATGGATGATTCTCGAGTTCGAGTCTTCGGGGTAATTACCTAGCTTGCAACGTTAAGATTCGATGTCGAGTAACTTGAATGCTCGAGGTTATTGTGTGATTCCCCTTCTCAAACAGAAAGCTCTAGAAGAAAAGAAGAGGGGTATGTATTATCCGAGGGTAAGAAGCAAACTGATGAAACTTGTCCGAAGCGGTGATTAAGATGCAAAATATAAAAAAAATTCGTTTCGTGGTGTGGACTCGCGATGATAGGAAGAAGCGTAAGTTGAATTCAGCAGTCAACAAGCAAAAAATAAACTTGGTGGATAACAACTCTGCCAGAGAGATAATCAACTACCAAATTAAACAAATACAACAGAACAAAAAAAAGCTTTAAATCTGAAAGAAACTCGTTTTCGTGAACTGAAGCGACGATGATGATATTATGCAATGCTCAAGATGTTAATTGTCGATGATGCTGTCAATTGAATCGAGTGATTTGCGTTGAAGTGTTGCAGACGTCGTCCCTTCTGGTCGATCCCTTTTGTGATACTTTCCCAAACAGATTCAAGTAGAAATATTATTGTTGTCGCAAGAGTGAGTTAACACTTCACGAAAATAAAAAGACCCCACTTTTCTTTTGTAAGAGTATCGAAATATTCAGTCGAGAGAATTCTGCAGCTGTGCGGGGCTTTTTCTCTTATATATGTTTTTGGCTGGTGGTAGCGTGATTATTGTTTGAAGAGGCGCTGGAGATATATTGGTTCGAGTTTTGAGTTACGTGAAACACAGCTTCACACAAGTCTCGAGAAGAGTTGATGGAAAGAAAAGGTGAGGTAAAATATTCAGCTCCAGAGCTGGGGCTGAGGATCAGAGATATATAAGAAAAGAAGACTAATTGACAGGAGGAAGCCTGAGCATAGAGCGACCCGAGGAAAAGAAGAGCGAAAGAAGAGAGGCCGCAGACACTGGTATCGTTCTCTTTTAACGTTTTATCAGCGCGCAAACAAATTGTCCTCGCTACGAAAGCAATCTAAGCTACAAAAGTACTAAGCAGGAACGCCTTCAAATGCACCCACTCGAAAAGAGGTACTCCCAACCGACTGGCGACTCCACAAACTCTGCAGATGCCGAATTAGTGCTCTATTGGGTGTCGCTTTCACGCCTTGGAGGACAGGCTGGAAGCCAAAAGACGATCGAGCTCGTCCAGCGCGACCCACAAAAATCCTGCTGTTGATGTTCCAGATGCTGGTGACTACAATAGCATCATTTTGCATAACAGGCTCTTTAAACGAGGTTGGTCGCAGGGGTATCGCAGCCAATTGGATCGCGCGACCGCAGCACCGCCAAGGGATGCGCTCCTTGCACCTTGAATCCTGGAATGAGACGACTGGAAAATCTCAGACCAGTTAATTCGACGGAGTGACTTGTGCGCTCACCTATTTTTGCCTTGAAGTCAGAGTAACCGCCGCCCAGCATTCCACACAGGACCCGGCCCTCAAAGGACCCTGAACATGAGGTTCATCCAAATCTCCCCTCTGAGGAACCCACAAAATGACGTTTTGCCACCATTTTACCATCAGGTTTTTCCAGCATTTCTATTGACATCAGCCACACTGCCATGGAGGCTATTTTCGAGATCGTCAGTGATAGCATTCATCTGATCATCGCGGGAGGCAAACGTTGAAGTCTTCGTCTTTGTCGTTCCCGGTGTTCCTGCTTTGTACCTGACGATGTGACGCTCGACCCTCGAGCGTACCTTGCTGTTAATGCCATTAATTCTCTCATACTTCTATTCCTTTCACGATGACGAAAGCCCAAAATCGTCTAGTCTTGGTCTCGAGGCTAGTCTAATCTGATGCCAGAGCTATCTGTTCATGCATGCACGCAGTATCGCGTCTGTGGTTCAGACGAAGCTTCGAAAGCAGAGTGGGCCACTCGATAACGTGTTCCTTTGTCCCCTCGAAACCAGAAACTTCCACTATTGTTCTCCTGCCCTGTCTTTGAGGCCTCGTCAGCATCGCGCATCATTTTCCTTGAGCTTGCATTATCTAGGCGCACCATTAGAATTCAAATTCTCCGTTCTCGTCGCCCAATGCGAAATCTCAAGTCGGTAAGCGCCGGGCCCTAGTTTCTCCTCCTCCACGTGGAAAACCCCAGTGCGAAAGCTGGCGACCAATCAACACATTCGCACAAGGGATCACGACCTTAATTTGCTGGTCCGCTGTCAAAACACCAAAAATAGGCACCCTGCAGATTGCGCTGTGAGCATAAATCTCCAAACGCTCATGTTATGAGAGTCGGAACTGAAACCTGAACAGGGCGAGGGGTTCGAAGCTTAATTTGCAATAGGCCCGCCGCTTTCTCGTTCGGAAACCGTTCCGAAGAAAATTTTCTCGATACCCTTTTTGTAATGTTTCCCGTTTTGAGATATTTGTGTTGGTTTGGCAGGCTGTCGAGTCTCGGTAGGCGCCGCATGGGCCATCTGAGCAGGTGAAGGTAAGACCACTAACTCATGTCCTTCTCCAAATACAGGCCAGCCAAGCTTCGAAAGCGAGATTTACGTGTTCAGAAAAAAAGAAATATACGCGGATGATTAGATCTTTCGTTCTATTTTTGCAGGAAAATTACCGCGCTTTGGAGATTTGAAGGTTTTTGCTGGTCTCAAGACCTTGCGACAACGGTTTTCGCCGGTAAGATTTTATACAGATCCGGATCTTGCATATGCATATTAGAGCTAATAGAGCGAGCCGATTCAAGACACCTTAAAATTTGTTATCTACATATTTCTCCGGATTACCTAGTACAAACTGCCAAGTAATCAGAGAACTATTTTCAGCGGCAATTTATGATACACTAATATTCCAGCCGCCAGCTAGGTGACCTTCCCTTGTAAGACCAAACAGAATCATCTCGCGCGATCCCGAGGCTCAAGAATGTTGATGTTGCTCTCCTTCACCAATGCCTTCCTGTTGATCTAACCGTTTTCTCTTTTGTTCCTCCTCTGTGAAGGGCGCTTTATCCTTCTCTCCCTGTTGCGCACGATCTAATATCTTCTCATCGCTTGATTTTGGTGACTGTGCCGTCCTGTCTTTGTCGCTTGGCAGTTCGGGCCGTTCCTTGCTTCCCGCGGGAGAAGATTTGTCCTTGTTGTAAAAGTTGGGAGTTGTGGATAGCAGACGTTGGTAGTTGAGGTTTGGGAATGATAGTTGGCGGAACCAGAGGGCAAAGAAGATGCCTCTTGGTCGCCGGAGAGTGGTCAAAAGTGTGAATCGGTTCATTTTGTATCAATTGAGATCAATATCTTAGTTATGGAATTGCTGATGACCGGGTTTTATATTGCAACTTCTTTCAACTGCAAAAACAGAGGGTAGCGGCCAATGCGATTTCGAGATCTCTCTTCGTCTTAAGATTAGAAATGATCAATACTATGAAGCGTAGCAATAGATAGCAATTGAGTACTGGAGTTTCTTTGATATGATTGACTTTATGAATGACTGGGGAGGTTAGTGGATGCTTGTAATCAAAGCTATTTGGTACTTTATTCTAACTGAGCTTTTAATTTATATATCCACGTTGTCTTCTGATGTCATTTCGCCGTCAATGCGTTGCCCCGTCACCTCGATGGATGCGCGCCGATCATGTCTTTGAGCGGATAAGTTAATATTCGTCTACAAGCCAACTGTTCGCAGACATATCTATCTACAACACCAAACAACACACAAATCCGAGCCTCAAGCCTCGTCAAATATTCAGTCACAGAGCACGATTCAAACAGCATAAAACGAGAAGCAAGAGGGGTTTTTATTTTGGACATGTAGTTTATAGAAATAAAAACAGAGCATAAATGAACAAAGAACCTATTAACCGTTTGAACGCCCGTGACCAGGTATTTCCCTTCTAAACTGTCATAACCAAACTGCAATTAATCGATCATATATATATATATTTCAAATTAACAGCTTCAACCTGGGAATGTCAGGATTAAGCCGTCTCCAATTTCCTCCTAATGATAAACGTCCTCTTACGCCGCAATCAACCGTATTTTCAAGAGTTGTAGCTCTCATTAATAAGCGAGGATATAGAGAAAGAAGTTTGCTCCAAGAGCTATCAACAGACGAGGCCATTCAAAGCTCGGGTTCGTAGCGCCATTTGGAACGAAGTTATTGACTGGAGTGGTCTTAGGAGCAGTAGGGATTGTAGACGTCGTAGTGGTCCTAGGTGTTGGGGTGGATATGGCGGTCGTTGTGGTCGTGATTGGCGTGCTCAAAGTTTGTTGATATGAAGTTGATGTGGACAGAGCTGGCACTTCAGCAGTCGGCCGCTTTGTCCGCCTTGGCCGTGGCTTTGTGCCTTTCGGGGCTCGCGGAATTAGTGACATTAGCGGAGTTGAAAACAGTCCTGAGCGTTTTCCAGCACGCCAACGATACCCGCTTCTGTCAATAATCTGATATGTGGCCCCCCCGGACGACGTGCCACTCTGGCCGTCACCATATAACGGATGCGGTCCAAAGTAAATATTGCCCATTCTCCCATCACCGAGTGTATAGTCGCCAGTCACAACGGTACCGAAGCCTCCAGCACTATCTCTCCACCTGAACGTTCTGTATTGTTTATACACCACCATTAGCATCTAGTAAGGGCCAAAAAACGGATTCCAGGAAAATCTCACCTCTCAACCAAGCAAAAAGGAATCTGCTCCAGCTTGTAGCATGTTTCCGATAAAGTGCAGTGGATCACCTTGCGCTTTGTGAGTCGGTACTTGTGCGGGTTGATTCCTGAATCAGGGTCGAGAATCCTAGGTAGCCAAAGAGGGTCGAAAGATCCGTCAAGACCTTCGCTTCGAGAGAGTTGTAATAGGATCGGTAGAACGTTAATCGCGTTTGATACGGTACAGGTTTCTGCGGCCTATCCATATTTGCATCGTTTTAGCTTCCATGTATGATGAAATATTACGCTCGAGCCAAAGTATTTCGATCTTGCAACAATTGGACTAAAGAATACTTACTGAACCAAGGACAAAAAGAAGGGAAACCGCAATAATATTCCTCATTGTATGAGAAGTTTTATTGATGCTTTGAAGTTATCGGGAGTATGCAGACAGAGTTTTACGGTGATTCTATCGAGATGGGAGAGCCCAACGGGTTATACATATATGTTCAAGATCGCTTGTTTATCCGGACTCGATGGGGAAATAGCATAGTCAATTTAAGAGTAAATTTGTCTTAGAAGATAGAAGGCTATCGGTTTTTGAACTGGTTTGTGCCTGTGGAGATTTTATGCATGTCGCTAGGTGCTGAAGTGTCAAAACTAGATCAGGAGGCTGTGTGTGCGTACCCAAGAAATTCTTTCTCCTGCCTTGTCTTCGCGGATTCGAAGGCTCTGCGTTCGCGTTCGCTGTGGATTGCATTAATTAGACGCACGCACGCACACCCACACATTCGCTTATTACTACCTTGCTTATAGCTTAACGTTAACAGAGATCCAAGCTCATAGCTGTCTACCAGCCTAAATAGCGTCAATATAACTCCTTGTACATGCTTAGAGAGACTTGCAGTGCCTGTTTATAGCGGTTTTATTTGAAAAAGGCGTGCGCATGGTGTTCTTTTCAATAAACTGATTTACTATTTGCGAGATACACCTTGAAAATTTAATAAGAAGGATCTCATGGACTAATCTTTAAATTAAACTTGCCAGTTCTAAGCCCAGATTTGGTGGTTATATTTTGGCCTGATATGCACCTTTAAGGTCTTACCATACTTTTTGATACTGATATTATTTATAAAAATGCATGATTTTGTTTTTTCAAAAACCGAGCAACTGGTTTCCTTTCGCCGGCTTCGCGAAAAGCCCCTCTAAACTTTAAACCCTTGTAAACAGTCAGTTATACATATTTCCAAACGGCCGAGTCGGGTCATAACCATGGTAAAAGAACCGGCGCCCGCAAGGCGATTGCGGCTAGGCAAATCTAGATCGAAGGATGGATCGATCTCACCATCGAATGGATGCGGACATTGCGGTGGTTGAGTCGTGACGTTTGGTTCATGAATTCAGCAGACGTCTATTACTATGATCTTGCCACGAATGAGGAAGCATAATATCGGGTATAATTCATCAAAATTCTAGCTGAAAAGGGGGGTTTCACGAGCTCAATGCGTTCCGAGAATCTCAATATCAACGCCAAGACCCTACGGAGAATCGAAATGTTTTTGCAATTATGATAAGATATTCCAGCATCGGAGGTATCAGCTCCGGCTCTATTGCTGTGAAAACCATTTATATCAAGGATCTGATAAGAATAATATTAGAAAATTTGTTCTCCCCAAAAGCATTTGTGAGTGACTAGAGTGGGAGTTGGAGTGTGCCGTGTGTGCTGACGGCTGTTATCTCCTTGGCTTCGGCAGTAGTGACACCTTGGCATGGTGGCGAAGTGATACGAATTGGCGGCGTAAACCTGCCTAGGTGCGCGACGGAGCAGATTCTGAGCCTCACGCGAGCCTCACAGAGAGATAACTTTTATAACTTTGGTGACAAGGCACTTTCGCGTTGTTTGAATCCCAAAACTGGTGAAAAGATTAAAAGGCATCTTATAAACAAAGCCAAAGCGGAGGTAATTAGTTAACTGCAAGATCTAAGGTTCCTCTCTTCTTGGCTCTTGACTACGCGTTTTTTTTCAATTCGCAACAAGGCTAATTGTAAACTCAAACCGATCGATCTTCGAGAAGGCAGCTGCATGCACGTCTTCGGCGGGATTGAATCCGCTCTAGTGAAAAGTAAATTAGTTATGGCTTATAAAAGTTCTTACCTCGTAGTACTGAAAACTCCCGACTTAACTTATAAAACAACTCGTAAACTCCCCTAACCCTGATCGAAAGGAAGGGATCAACTATACTAAAGTCTAATTCAGTGAAGTCGCCCTTCAGAAGTAAGCTCTGAGCTGAGTGAACAAATGAGCATTATCTATTCGTCATTATTCATAGAATAATAATATAATATCTGCAAAATAGGGATCTCCTATGCTTGTCACTAATATTGTTAATTGTTAGAAAAGGCTATCTTGTACTTTGAAGTTAAAATATGTCGCCTGATTCTGTCAATCTATGAAATCCGGACCAAGAAAAAATTCCTAATTCAGAACTACGACATCTTCACATGTACGGTGGGTCATCCAAAGATTTGTCTGATGTAGATGAAATATTTGCTGATGGGATGATAATATAATATTGTAGAGATAAGCAATTAATTGCAAAACTGGTAGTATTGAGTTTACAAGACTGGTATTAAGTAATATAGTACGCTTTAAATAACACAACAACACGCTGTTTTTTTTTTTTTGGGGGGGGGGGATTTTTTTTCCGAGACTAGAATTATATAGCAATTGAACAGAACATAAAAACCAAGGACCCGTTAACCGCTCAAACACTCGCTGATTAGATGTTTCCCTTCCAAATTGTAATAACTAAACGGCAATCAATTCACCATAATTCAAAAGAGAGAGAAAAAAAGAAACTCTTTGCGACATAATGCTCAAATGTAAGGACAACAAGAATATTTTGCAAATTAGCGTCTTCAACCTGGAACACCAGGTTTGACTTGTATATAAATTCTTCCTGCCGACAAACCTCCTCTTAATTCGCACCTACACACTTTATTAGGGGCAGCAGTTTTCCGCTAGCAAGCGAGTATATAGAAAAATAAGTTTACTCCGAAGGTGATCAACAGATGAGGCCATTCAAACCTCGGGGTCATAGCGCCATTTGGAATGGAATTGTGGGTTGGAGTGGTCGTAGAAGTAGTAGCGGTTGTAGAAGTCCTAGCGGTCGTAGTCGTCGTAGGGGTCGTGGTTGTTCTGTCAACTAGTTGCGACGTACGAAAGGTCGTTATAGTAGACATGGGATTTGTAGTGGTCGTAGTAGATACGGTGGACGTGGTGGACATGGTCGTCGTAGTTCGCATGCTCAGAGCTTGCAGATACAGAGTTGGTGGCTTTGGAGTTGACGTGGGCAGAGTTGGCGTGTTCAGATCGAAGGGATCCGGAGCTGGCGTGTCTGGTATCTCATAATGTGGCGATTCATAATCTGGATCATTTGGTGTTGGATCGATGACAGTTGGCGGTTTTGGAGGTTTGGGGTCAACAACGGGCGTGTTTGGAGGTGGGTTAGGAATGGGCAGGTTTGGCTTGACTATTACTCTCGGGACCAGTGAAGTTCGTAATATTAGCGGTTTTGGAGACAGCTTCGAGCGGCTTCCAACGCGCCAACGACGCCAATTTCTACTGCCAATCTGATATGTGGGCTCTCCCGACGGCAGGTCACCCGAGCCGTCGCCATATAACGGATGCGGCCCAGAGTAAAGATTGCCCATTCTCCCATCACCAAGCGTATAGTCGCCGGTCAGAATGGCACCAAAACCTCCAGCGCTATCTCTCCACTTCAACGTTCTATATTATTTATGCACAGCCTTTAGCATCTGTTTAAGGATCAAGATACAGAAACCAAAAAAAAAAAATCTCACCTATCATTCAAGCAAAACGGAATTCCCTCCAACTGGTAGCGTATTTCCGATGAAGTGCATTGTATCACCTTGGGTTTTGTGGGTCTGTGCTTGTGCGGGTCAACTCCCGAAGTAGGGTCGAGAATTCTAGGGAGCTGAAGGGTATCGAAAGATCTGCCAAAGTTTTCTCTTTGGGAGAGTTTTGCGAAAATTGGTAAAACATCAATCGCATTTGACCCGGTCCAAGTCTTTGCGGCCTACCCATATTTACATCATGTTAGTTTCCATTTATAGTAAAATCAGACTTGAATCGAGGAAATTTGATCTTATGACCAAAAAATTTAACCAAAAAATTTAACTGTACTTACAGAGCTAAAGACAAAAAGAGAGGAAACAGCGATAAAGCTCTTCATTGCATATAGTATGATAAGTTTGTTCGTACTTTAAATTAGCGAAATTTTGCAGACGGAGATTCACGATGACTCTATCGAGGAAGAAGGACAAAATGATCCCTTTATATACTAAATATCACCTCCATTATCGGGGATCCGACGGGGAAATGATGTAATCATATGTAGGAATAAGCTCAGCTATAGAGATGAGAACCCCAGCTAGGGAGATGGGAATCCCAGCTTCTGAACTGAGCTGTGTATATGGAGGCTGAAGCTCGCTCCTGAAGTGCCAAAGGGATATCAGGAGGCTGTGTGTGTGTGTGTGTGTGTGTGTTCAAGAAACTTTCTCTTTCTTTCCTTCTCGGATTCGAGGCTATGTTTTCGCTGCGAATTGCATCCATTGGACATACGCTCGGCAGCTTTTGCCTTGCCCAATAGAACTCCAGGAGTAGCCAAGGTATTCACTATCATGGAAAGCATGGCCCCTTGTACATATATTTCTTAAAATAGGTGGCCGAGTCAAGCAACAACCATGGCGAGAGAGTCGGCGAGGTGATTACGGCGAACGAAATTCGGATCCAGGGATATCCATTGATCGGTTGCATGGAGCCAGCTTTAGCTTCAATCCATCAAATGCGCCGATATGGCATTTTAAGTGTTCTATGTTGGGTCTGGGAACGAGACCAGCGCAACCTGATTAAAATCTCTAAAGTAGAATATTCTTCACACTCAAGGCCTTTTGGGCATTTACCATAAGGTTGTCTGGTATTTTATATTTTAGAATCTCCGAGCAAAAATATTTCTAATGTCTTTCAAGCGAAGAAAATTGATCGTATACTGTTGAAAATACATCTGTTCAAAGACAATTGAGTATTCACTCTGAAAATTTGCTGTGTTGTTGTTGAGGTATTTTCTTTTTGGAAATTCTCTTGTTTTGGTGTTTCGCGATTGGTTGATTACAGCAAAGCGGTCAGTTTTCTTTGGGGAAAATCACGCATTTTCAGTTGACATCACCATAAAAAGGCACAACAAATACGCGTTCCGTAGCGAGTACAGCAAATTGGGTGCCTGCATCAAATCTAGGCTCGAATCCTTCTTCAGAACAGTCAGGTTTAAAAATTGTCCATGGGACCGTTCGTGCAAAACATCCTCTGAATGGTCAGTTTGAATTCACAAAAGTCTTATCACGTGTGATCAGACTTCAAAGATTCACAGCAATACCATCCCTTAAACGCGTATAATATACGTAAAAAATGGCTGTTTCTGATGAAAAAAATGGCTATACCTACCACGTACCTTGTTGTATAACCACTGTTTGGTCTGTGATAGAGTGAGTTTTTTTTGGTACAAATTTATGTGATATTTCTTGATGACTTTGCAGTCACGGCCGATGGTACAGTCGACTACGAAAAATAATGAGACTTTTGCAGACCGTGCTCCGGCAAATGGTTTGTTTTTTTCAGATTTCTCTTCACCGATTTTATCTAATTGGCTTTGGCAACTAACTTGGCCAGCTTGGTGGAGTGGCGAAGCGATACGCATTCACAACCTGTGATAGGGTATAGCTGCGTAAGCGTATGAAAAAACTGATGCCTGACCTGGGGTTTAAACTTTAGGGGTGTTTCGCGAGACCGGAACAATAAATCGATTCTGTCAGTTTTTGGGGAGAAAAATAACGCCTTTTCAGTGATTTCGTTCAAGCACGCATATCAATCAGAACAAGTGTAACAGATGCCTGGAGATATCACCACCCCGTCAGTACAGTGACTGTAAAGTTGAAAAAGGTGGTCCATAGCACCATTCTTGTCTGAATTTGATTGTTGAACCACCTGAAGGCCTAAATCACACAATTTAATATTTATAGGCGACAGGCTGTGATAACATGGTAGAGATAGTGACAGTTGGCAAAAAGTGCATAGAGCCTAGTCTAGATTGCGAACTCAATGTTCACATTGGTATATGAGACAAGTTTACACAGAGATAACGTGTAACTAGCTGCTGCCAATGCGGGTGTTTCGAGGCCAAAAAATGCTGCTCGATTCTGTCCTCCACGAAAATCCAGAAAAGTTCCTAATTCAGAACTACAACATCTTCACATGCACAGTGGGTTATCCAATGATTTGTCTGATGTAGATCAAATATTTGCTGATGGAATGATAATATATACATTTAGATTCTAATTGTTGGAGAAACAAAGATACATTCGGTCTCTCAAGGCCGATTGGCTTCAAATCTTCCTCAGTGCCTTTTGCATATCAGCCTTCAACTCATCATACCTCGTCAAATCCCCATCCCCAATATCCCCAACCGCCTTCATATCCCACTTGCCCCCAAACTTACTTCTGTACAAGATCGCCATAACCACACTCTTCTTATTCCTATTGACACCACCTGTACCCCCAAAGTTATATGTCGCCAACTCCACCTTACTAATCTTATCAACCAACGAGACCTCAGGAGTCTTGAAGTCCCCAAGCCTCGCCCCGCTCCAAGCGCTCATACAAAACACAAAGCTCTTCACATTCTGATGCTTCGCCATCTCTTCCATATTCACCTCGATGGTGTGTTCTCCCCTGTTAACCTCGTGGTCGATTTTATCACCGGAATGCCGCAACGCCGCGGTTTTGTTCCTGTTCGATTCGTCTCCGCAGAAGGCGATCTGTTTAGAATAGCTAACCTCGTCGATATACTTGTCATTGAAATCGAAGACAGTGCAGGTTGCATCGAGGTAGTTGCTAGACACCCCAGAGTCCCATCGCCAGCTTTCCTTCATCTCGAGTTTCTTGAGATTCGGGGGAACGCTGTAGCTTTGTCCCTTGAGGAGGATGCGGGAGACACCGGAAGCGTGGATTTTAGAGAAGTCCATACCGGCGCGGTGGTATCGTTTTCGGATCGAGTTGCGGACGGATTGTTGGAGGAGGCCAGTGAGGTCAGCTTTTGTGGGACGGCGGACGAAGAGGGCATCGAAGAACTCGGTCCAGGTTGACAACGTCATGATTTTCTGAACGGTCTGTTGGAATTTCTCGACGACTGGGCGGGGTGGACGACCGAAGAGGAGATCATTAGCGGTGGAGATTTCGTCAATGCCGCCCTGCTTCTGCTGGATGGAGTAGAGGAGGCGGACGTGGAAGACCAGCAGGCGGCGGGAAACTTGGCCGGCGTCCAGCCACATTCCAAGGTACCTATCGCTTGGTTCGACGACTTTTGGTGCGAACTTCTGTACGTTCACAATCTTTGGATGTTCTCTCGCGGTCCAGAGGACAGCGCGATCGAAGAACTCACCAATGATTGCTTTGCTAAGTCCTGGAGTGACCCAACTGTACTTCTCTGACACGGACAAAAGTGGTAAAAAGTTACCCAAACTTGGGAGCGCGCCCTTCATTCTCCCGTCCTCAGTTGCGGCAACTCTTCTAATCCTCTCGTCGATTTCCCCTTGCAATTGAGGATACTCTGCAATCATCGCTTTGAACAAACGATGTAGCAAAAAGTACCCTTCAATAGCCTTACTGGAAATACTCTCACCGTTGTCCATGAGTAGCACCACGAGTGTGTTCATCATCTTGGGGAGGACATCCAAAACCATACGAGGAGTGAACAACCTGGTGCCATACTCGGGACACATTTCCACCATGAACTCCTTGATATCAGGTAGCGCTCGTTGGAAATGCTCTTCGGTGAGGTACATTGGACACCAAGCCTTGAATTCCTTATTCCACGTTGTCTTTCGAACCCTATCGTCGTGGAAGGCAGAGCGGGAGAGGAAGTCCGAGGAATCGACCATGTAGATGTAATCAACCTGCTTAGTCTTGGGGTTCATTGTCCAGTCGACAGGAACACCGAGGACATCCTCATCCATGCTAACCTTGGATGCGAAACATCTCATTTCAGAACCGGCAAAATTACTCTCCTGTGCGAATGCAACGAGCCAGTCGTCAAGGTTGGAGGCAACGAGGTCGGATTTAGGGTAACAGCGTTGAAAGAAGGACTTCCAGAAGTAACCGTCCATGCAGAAAGAGTGGATGTGCTTGCATGAAAGACTGAAGTTAACAACATCACGAGCGCTGAGACCACCTGATAAGAGAATTTGAAGCATCATCTCGTATGGGAGTTTTGCGAACGACCCAGCATGATCGCGTTCGACTCTCTTAAAGTAGACATCCCGTGGGGTTTCCTCCAGCTCATCGTCAGGTGCGGGACGGGCTTCGGCTGGCTTTGCGACAGTAAGTTTCTCTAGTTCCTTCAAAGACACAATCTTTGGTGCCCGTTGGATCTTGTGCCCTGGTTTTATGACGAGGACTTTCCCAGCTGCAGCTGCGTAATCAATCTTCTTTGCTTTCCCCTTCTTATCTTGCTCCTCTTGCAGCTTTTTAGGTGAAACCTCACGCCAACCATCCGAGTCTGCTTTCCTCTTCCCAAGCTCCACCTTCTTCTCAACCTTCTTGCTCTTCACGATCTTTGGTCGCTTTACTTCTCTCACCACTCGTCTATTGACAGCTTCGGCAGTAGGGAAAGCTGGCCAATGTGATCCTCTCCTATGACCACACTTTTGACAATGATAAAAGACGGCATCAGCCTTAGCTTGCTCCAAAGTACCCAACCTCACATTTGTGAGTTCCTTCGGATCCGTGAGAAAAGCTTCCAATTGCATGAGAATACTCCTCACAGAGTAACTCTGCGACCAACCCTTATATTCCACATCCACGCTCTCGTCAAGCATGTCTAAACAGACTTTGAACCCGCCGACAGCATTGAGAATGTTCTCGTGTGGTAAACGGGTGAAAAGGAGGAGCGAGGGTGGGTTGGTGGGGTAGTTTGATGGGAAGAGCATAGAGAAGTGGACGGTGAAGCCTTGCGGCATTTGGAGGTTGCCGTGCCATTGGTAGATGTCTTCTTCAAGAGGACTGGCGGTGACGGAGGTGGAGACCGGGGCCGCTTGGATTTCGCGGTAGTCGGCTAGGAGGCGACGGGTGGCAGTGGGGAGGGTTGTTGGTAGAGATGGCATATTTTGATTATATTACAATCTCAATGCAATGTTTATATTGTAATGAATGTATATTTTATCGAAGACCTTAGTGATCTATTCGATAGATAGAAATCCAGCTACTAGTTAAAGTGTGGGTTTCTTGAAAGTCGTATTGTTACTGTGTGTATCAGAATATTTGAGAATGTTCGTGATGATGCTGAGAAGAGATCTCGATAGAAAGGTCGTGAAGCCCAGTACTTATACATTTCGCCCTTCAATCGAATTCAATGCAATCTCTTGTCAAGTCTGAATGTTCAATTGCTCAATTGACAGGCATCGCGTGCCGCCGCAGAGGATGCCTTTGTTTGGGTGCCCGTCTACATTGAGTCAAAAGGCGCGCCAACAGTCGTGAAACGTCTCAGGCACGCCTGGTGCACTCATTATCATCTGAGCCTCGAGAACTGCCATGTGTGGTCTCGTTTGCCCTGTGCTAGCCCGGGCCTGTGCCATGCAGGCCTCTGCCGAAAAAAAGGGAATGGAGCTAGGCATGCCTGAAATTAAGGTATCGCGGGTTCAGGAGTTGCTGGTGTTGAGTCACCACAGAAAATGCCTTAAAATGCCTTGGCTTGGCGCCAAGACACAACTTGCAAGCACCCGAATCTCGATAAGGCTTGAAAGCCTGAGATCTTAGGATGCATGCAGATGGGAGCATTCCGACCCCTGAATTTCAGTTCTCGCCAATATCGAAATTCATCTCATCTGATTCTATATTTTTTTCAGGTACACGTGCGGTGCCAGCTGCGAAACGGTGAAGAGCCGCAATATTTTCGCTGCATTAGCAGCAAACTCAAACCGTGGATCTGGGCTGGTGACATTCGAAGGCTCTTTCGAGCAGTAATATCAAGTCAAAGCCACCGATAATATAATACGAAATATTATCCTATGTGATCAAATAGCTTAGCCTTGCGATCGATTGCTTCCGCGATTTATACGAAATGTTACTTTAACATCTGGCATCTGCATCTGTGTGCTTATTTGTTACCTGCGTCCTTTTCCTCGGCCTAATGCGTCTATGTATACAAAAGTTGAGATTGAAGCAGGAGATAATATCCCTTCAAATCCGATTAATTCTCCTTCGTGGAATATCGAGTTTAGTGAAATTCATTGAATAACCTGTTTTAAGTCCCCTCAATCTGGCACACAGACCAAAGTCCCCTTCCTGGCCGTTTTCGTAAAATACGGATGGGAGCCTAGCAGTTAAGCACTCTCAGCATTGAGACCCGAATAGCAAGCTTTTGCTTAGCATCGTGGCCAGACGGATAGGAGAGCAGGGGCATTTTCCGGGCAACGAAGTTCAACGCAGAAAATACACACCACCGTCTAGAATCACGATAACTTCCTGTGCTGGATCGTTACTGCTTATACAACAAGTATATCATAATTTAGCCAGTTAGCAATTAATATCATACATTGGATAAAATATACCCTCATAAATGTACAAGCCCAGCAGATCTAAGAATTCGTGTCATCTAGTTTGTAATCAATAAAATACAGCATTTCCAACGTATCCCAGTCCCGCTGACCCTATCCCGTCAACCAACGGCACCCACTCAACCAACAAAAGCTAGCACCCGCAGATCCACAATTCCCCCCGCCTATTAAAGGCCAACATCCAGAACGATGAAAACCAAGATCCCCCAAGAAGATTAAAAATCAAGATTACTCCAAGTCCGCAACCGAACATACCCCGTGAAGATCGATCTGAAATCGATCTAACGATCCCAGATCAGCGGGGTTCGTACCCCTATAGAGCCAAGTAATATGATAATACCACACGGCTCCGAGGTGTATAGCTGCATGAAATATCACCACAACATTTCAAATTCATATGAATTGTTGGAAGGACCAACCTTCGGAATTCTCCATCGGGAGGGATGACGTTGATAACAATATTTCGATATTGCAAAACTAGGTGACCAACATTATCATTAACACTTGAAGCGGGTATTTTTTTGGTATGATAGCTGTATGCATTACAATAACGATAATGATAGCACGTCTCGTAAGAAATCAGATATAAGAAGCACCTCGCGCAATCAAATGTAGCTCTATCTTCCTATCCTCCTCACCGCTGCTACCTCACGATCTTGCCAATTGATCAAACTCGCAAGTACCCAAGTAATTAATCATATCGAGGTTGAAATCTTTAATATACCAAAAAAAATGCACTTCCCAACCGCCTCCCTTCTTATTTCCATCCTCCACCTCCTCCCCGCAGTCCAATCCTGCACAACATGTCAAGCAAGCAACAAACTCCACCGCCGCTCCGATGACTCCCACTTCGACTACAGTGACCTCACCGGTCCCGTCGACTGGGACCAATTCTCCGCCACATGCGGCACCGGGAAGTCACAATCACCAATCAACATCATTTCCAGCATGGACGTGAGTTCGCGTGGTGATGTAGCGCATTATGCGGATATCGAAGACGAGGGGTATGATTTTAATAATACGGGGCATACCGTTGAGTGTTATTATGCGGGAGAGAAGGCCACATTGGGGGGAGTGGAGTATGAATTGCAGCGGTAAGTTATAATATATTAGCCCTTAGGTAAAGATCGGTAGAAGTTAGGTGTAGAGTTACTAATGTGGTTTATCCGTGTAGATTCCATTTTCACACACCATCAGAGCATAGGTTGAATAACCAGTGGTATCCATTGGAAGCGCATTTTGTGCATGCTGGTGTTGCCGGTTAGTACACACACCTTGTATACGTTACTTTTGGCTTTTGGCTTTTTTCACAAAAACCCTTAAAGCGAAAAATAAATGCTAATGGCAATACTCAATTTACAGATCCTAATACGATTGCTGTCGTCGGTATATTCTTCGATGTCAAAGAAGAACTCACCGATCTCCTCCCCGAATCAGATCCCATGATTGCACGCATGTCAGAGCTTCTTAGCGATATCCAAGAGACTGGGGATAGCGTTCCGGCTACTTTTGTTGATTTGAGGTTCGTATCATACCACCTTTCATCCACATTCTTATTACTGAGACTCGCGCTGATTCGTATACATGATGCTGTATAGTGGTGTAAGATCCGCAATCACAAATGCAAAGAAATACACATACGTCGGTTCCCTCACCACCCCACCATGTACGGAAGGTATCAACTGGTTTGTAAGCGAGACTATTCTTACAATTTCGATCGCGGAGTTGAACAAGTTCAAGTCGGTAATGGGATGGAACGCGCGAGATTTGCAGAGCGGGATTGGAAAGACGAATGTTGTGGAGTATGCTCAACAATATCTTTCGAGTTCTAGCAAGTAAACCAAGTTGATCGTGTGATCGTGCGAGTGGTGGAAGATATTTTATTATGATGCTGCCATTTATGAATATTTATGCATGTATGGGTACTTTTATTTAATCTATATAACTTCTATAATCTAAAATATACTCTATACAACCTCGACGGGAACGACCCTTTTACTCCTTCCTAGACCCTCTTTTCCGTAGAAATCCATAGGATAACTCCCATCCCCGACCTTTCCCCATTCCTCCCTCTCCCCTAACGCTACAAAAGCTTCATAAGGACTCAACAGCGGCTTTGGAAAAGCGTACCCCCAATCAATACTCAACCTCGGGCAAGCAACCTGCACCCAAGCCTCCACATCCCCAAACTGTGCCAATTTGCCGGGGAAAATCTCCGATAACAATAATAAAACATATTCCACCCCCAACTCCTTCAACTTTACCTCCAAATTCGCCAATGTATTAGGATTTCCCTGTCTGCCTAACGTCCCTAATATCAAACCCCACTTCTTCGCCTTCTTCGCCTCCCGTATCGCATCCATACGTAACCCCTGCATCTCTTTATGATCGTACTCCTCCCGTGTGAATTTCCGCGAGTAAGGATCATATCTGTAGGCTTGGATATCCGGGTTTTGAATCATCACGCTTTCGAGATGGAAGCGTCCGTCACCGAGGTATACCACCGCATCCACTTCCTGCAGCATACTCCCATCTCTATTCTTCTGCGCGGAGAATTTTGGTGCGGTACAACCGAGTATTTCACCTTTACTGAGGGGTAATATCTGCGGAACCGTGATTTTCAACCCTTCCTCTTCCAACTCGGATTTAACGCCGTGAATTGTAGCGTTGAACTGTATAGTCCCTACTACGGCGATATGCTTCCCCGCTGTAAAATTTCGCTTCATGGTTGCGACAAAGTGTTTAGCGTCGATATCGATACTGACGAAAACGTAGAGGGTTTTGATCTTGTTCACGTCGGAGGGGATGAGACAGCTGTGGGCGTAGTGGACGAGAAAGTCGCAGCCGAGGGCGCGGGCGGTGTAGTCGTCGATACAGCAGGCGCCGTAAGTGACGTCGCCCATGATTAGGACTTCGCAGGCACAGAATTGGGTGAGAATGTCGGAGATTGTGCAGGCGAACATGAGCAGGCCTTCCGGGAGCTGGAGGGCGACGCGGGTGGCGGCATGTTTTTGGATGTTGTGAACTGTTTTGTGGATTTCAAAGTTGTAGTTTGATGGGAGGAGGGCGATGGCAGCGTTTAGGGCTTCGTTTTCGAGGATGGAGGTGGGGATTTGGGTGCGGGATGCGCCACCGGTTGGACGACGGACGCCTGAATATGCTTCTGTTAGTATTAGAGTATGGATATAGGTAAGAGGAGGGCATACCTTGAACGGCGACAGAATCTTCGACTGAGATATCATCTGAGGTGGTCTTGTTCTTTTGAAGTTCGGCGGCAGCTCTTTTGCCAATGAAGCGACGGCGGGGCTGTTTCTGGACCGGAGCAGTTTCCGGTTGCAATCCGGACGGTTCGCCGATATCTGCCATATTCTTATTCTGTTTTATCGATAGCTGATATGTTTGAAGCTGGTGATGTCGTACAAGCTAGGATATAGTTAGTAATTAAGTATAGTGGGACATAAAAAATGGTAAGGTACCCCACACTCGTCCGAATTGGGCATCGGCCGGTTACCGTCGGCGATGCCGTCGCACGTTGGTTTCAGCCCGGCTCTACTGCACTATGAAATCATTCTCTTCTTTCTATTCCTTCATTCTTCTTATTCTTGCCTTGTTTCTATTTCTGTAACGCCGAAGGGTAGAAAACGCCGAAGCCAACCATTTTAAACAGTCTCGGGTTCTCAGGTTCGGACATCTGGTTCCTTCTCCTTCCGCTCCACCGACGACATCCCTTCATTATTCATCATCGCTGTAGATACATACAACCACCACTCCCTCATTTCTCACTTCTTTGAATATATTTTATTCTTTTATATTTTTGTATTTCAAAATAAAACACTTTGACAGTTGTTTTATTGGTTTCCTAAAAAAATAAAAAATAAAAAAAATGTTTTGTGCATCGAAACACATCTTCGGTCGTCTCACCCCCCTGCGAGCTGCCGCCACATCGCCAACCTCCTCCGCCTTCCCCCCGCTGCGTCCCTCCTTTTTCACCCCACGTTCCCTCAGCACCCAGTCCCGGCTCTTCGCCTCCGTCAAGGATCTATACTACTACAATAATAACAATACCAGCAACTCTTCGAAATCCCAGACAACGACAAAGCCGACGAATATTAAGGACTTTGTTAAGATTGTGGAAGTCGGACCCCGAGATGGCTTACAGAACGAGAAGACAATCGTCCCACTGGAGACCAAGATCTCTCTCATCGAGCGACTGAGCACCACCGGTCTGAGGGTCATAGAAGCCGGTAGCTTTGTCGCTCCGAAATGGGTTCCTCAGGTACCTATATTCCATATGCTACATACAATATAAAATCAATGCTAATATATATATTATCAAACACAGATGGCAGACTCCTCCTCCATCCTCTCCCACCTCTCCAAATCCCCTCCTCCGGCCCCGTCAAACCTCAAAGTGACCTATCCCTTCTTGGTCCCCAACCTCAAAGGCCTCGAATCCGCCCTCACCCCCTCCCACCCGGCTTCCGAAATCGCAATCTTCGCCAGCGCATCCGAAGGCTTCTCCCTCAAAAACCTAAACTGCACCATCGCCGAATCATTCACCCGTTTCGAACCCGTCGTGTCCCGTGCCCTCGCCGCAGGCTTGAAAGTTAGGGGATACGTCTCCATGGTCGTATCATGCCCTTACTCCGGCGACACACCTCCCGAAAAGGTCGTGGAGGTGACGAAACGTCTATTGGAGATGGGGTGCTATGAGGTTTCGCTCGGGGATACGACGGGCGTAGGGAATCCGTATACGGTGGATGTGTTGATGAAGGCACTAGTTGAAGCCGGGGTGCCAGTAGAACGGCTGGCGTGTCATTTTCATGATACCTACGGACAGGCGATCGTCAACTGTATGGTCGGGTTGGCTAATGGGGTTAGGGTTTTCGATAGCAGTGTTGCTGGATTGGGCGGTTGTCCTTATGCTAAGGGAGCCACTGGTAATGTTGCGACAGAGGATTTGGTTTACTTGTAAGTATTTCTTCCTATCCTCCTATCGGTGGTATTTCCTAGATCAATACTAATCCCGGTGGGTGTGGATATAGTTTGCATAGCGTGGGGATGAATACTGGGGTTGATTTGGAAAAGGTCTCAGAGGTCGGAGCGTGGATATCAGAAGCCATAGGGAGGAAGAACAATAGCAAGGTTGGTCCGGCGCTGCTGGCCAAGCGACCGGAACCAAGTTCCAGCTAGTTGTTCTCTCTTTTCTTCTTTCCATTCTACCTTTGTATAAAGGTCGAATAGGGGCGGTTGTATAAAGTGTAGATGTATACGATTCTATGATGCATTTATGGAGCCTTCTTTTGTCCTACATATTTACTCGGAGTTATATTTCTGTTTTCTTTCTGCTTATCCCCCTGGCCAAAGGCGTTAGCCCCATGCCAAACTTTGTCTTGGTCATGCAAAGCATATTTTATGCATGCCTGTTCTATTTACTGAATAAACTACATGATAATGCTCTTGCCGTTTCAAGCAATCAAATCGGTATGTTTCGTTTATGAGCCGGCATCCACAGGCTGGTTTCTTTTAGTAAGAGGCGTTGCCGCAATATCAGGACAACATCTGGCTAAGTGGATACAATAAATGTTTAAACCCGCCAGTGCCTATCCATAGAGCTAAAATAATGTGAATCCATTATGCATCACACGGCATGCGGTTTGTCAGTGTACTTCGCCAGCGTGCTGTTGAAGCCTCAATACATAACTAATTGCTCAGGCATTCACCTAACAATATACATGAATCTCGACCAGACTAAATTAACGTTTGAGCCAATATCCCACCCGAATCAGTCTCGCAGTCCAATCTGCCTCCTCTACCATCTATTCATTGTTCGCAGTCCAAGAAGGTTTTTGGGAGGAGCTTGGAGTCCACTATGAGACTGCTTTCGCTTGGAGATTTCAGACTTCGCCATGCTAAATCAATGGAGCATAGAAATTTGCTGAACTTTGTCTATTATGATTTTGATATCATGATTTTTCGATGCGGAAATTGTCACCTAGTTATGTATTCAAATACACATGCTGTACCGGAGTTTCTCCCTACACCTATTTATTCCACCATCAATGGAGCGATTCATGTAAATTTAAAAGATATAGAAACATAGTCATTACAATTATAAAAATTAACTATAGCCCAAGTCATATCAACTCCTCTTTCGCCGCTGGACTGTCAATATAGAACTCCCCCTAAGTCCAACATTGCCAACTCACTGAGGCATCCTATCACCCGGCGCGAGCTCACCAATCTCAACCGCCAACGCCCCCCTCTTCCCCCTAAACACCCTGGACAGAATGTGCGGATTATCACAAATCCCGCCCCTAGGGCCAACCCTGTAACATATAGATACCCCGCAACAAGTGCCAGTTGGTGTAACACACCTGCCATCCGCCGGACAATCCGTATCAACGGTACATTTGGGCGAAGCGAAACAGCTCCCATAAAAAGTCCCGCAAAAGTTTCCGCTAACCCCTTCCATGCACGCACATGAGCCGTCGAACCCCGTACAAGTTTTCGGATCGTTACACCTTACCACATCCGTGCATGCAGGATTCGAACAGTATCCGTTTCCGCAGACGCCGTCAGGGCAGGATACGCCGCAGAAACCGCAGTTGTTGGGGTCACGTCGCAGGTCTTTGCATCCGTCTGAGCATTGATCTTGACCCACGGGACAGCCAATCACGGTTGTGGCTGGGAGGATGGAGGTGATGGTCGAGGTTGAGATTGAGGTGAATGTAGCGGTTATGGTGATCGTTGTGGAGACAGTGGCGGCAGGCACGGTGATGGTGGTAGCGGTGACGCCCCAGCAGGAGCAGGCGGAGAGGTATTGCGCTACGTTTGTGCAAGCTGTGGCGTATTTTGGAACTGCAGTAGGAGCACGAGCTTCGAGTTGGAATTTATCTTCTTCACCGCGGATTTTAAGGGTGGGAGCCAAAGTCGGATGGAAGGTGAATGTTCCAGAGAAGACGGTAAGGGTGGTTGTTGCTGTGAGGACGAGGGTTTGGGCGGTGATTGTTTGGTAGAAGGTTACAGTAGCGGTGGAGGAGGATGTCGTGACTCTCTGGGCGGAGCTGCAGTCGTTTTTGCGGGACGTCACGTCGGGATTCTTGTTGGCTGTGCCGGTGACCGCGCGGATGCAGTTGTTGGCTGCGCAGGATGCTCGGGCGACGGAGATGCCATGGGCCAAGAGGACGAGAAGCTGGAAGAGCTTCATTTTTATGTATATAATAATATACTTAAATACTTAAGCATATATTCTGAATTAGTTATTAAAGGTCGCCAATTGACATTGAGGAAGGCTTCCTTCTTTTCACGAAGAAGAGCGGCGTCATATCCCCTTTTATATTCATCCATTTCGTTCGACCCCACAGCGACAACAGACTATAAATCTTCATGTTAAGATATAACTATAAAACTTCGTATTAAGACGCTCTTGAATCGCTTCGATTTTGCCTCGTTCGATGCATACAGGTGACTAGCGCCCATTTAGTTTCGACCGTTGAGAAATATAAACTCGAGAGCGCACAAGTTTTTGTTGCAAAACCTTATCTTAATTCACCCCGGCACATGCACATTACAGCCCTTATCCCTGTCAACTTAGTGGATTTCTCAGGATTCCGATCATTGGCATCTTGGGGCTGAACGAAAAGTCTCAATGCTATTTTCCCTTTCAGTAATGCGGCACCGTTTGGTAATTTATCCCGGCCAATGTTTGTGGAGGAAAACCGCCACGAAAGCTGTCACGTCGGATTTTCGCGACGGATATTGGCAATTTGACAGGCAATTGCGGACTGCGAAAACGGTAGTTGGTATGGTAGATTTGGACAAGCAATACTAACGGGATAACGCTAATTTCTTCAGGACTATTTCAGGACGCTTTAAATATCTTCTCAGGCTCGGGTGTTGTCTCGTAGAGCTTCTACTAACGATATCGCGATGAAATTTATAAGATTATTCAAAAATTTGAAAACTAGGTATCAATGAAAAATTTATCGACAGATCTGGGTATTCAAAAACTTTTCCAAGATGAGCAGCTGTCAACTGACCAGGCCTACCGACCCTGCATCGAAAGTTGAAATAAGGCCAAGACATGGACACGGCAGGACGGTGAAATCGAAATCCGAAAACCAGTTTAGTCTGAGCCCTGGGAACGAGACTGGTTTAAGCCTCGGCTGGGGCGACCGGAGGGTCGATTTTCCGACTGCCCTTTAATACCATGGAATTGCCATGTTCTGAGTATAGGCAAAATATGTGCTCGTTAGGATGCTCGTGCACGGCGTCCAAGACCGTCAAGCTTTTTAGCTTGAGACTGTCGAGAACTCGGAACTTAAATTCAACTACTTGAATTCATAGGTGACTTGGCCCCGATATATGTTCGATACACCACTTGTGGAACTTCTTCTCGAGGTAATCATGCGTCATAGCAGAAGATGAAATCACATTTCAAGAAATGGGTTGGTGCTCAATCGACCATATGAGACATTATTCTTGGATTTAAACTCCCAATATCAAAATATATACAGTAGGAACCACAAAGCTAGTATATTGTACAAAACTCCACTTTCCATTTCGTGCGCTCGTCGAGGATTTATATCGTCAATTATAAGCACCGAGCAGCGGAATCCTTCCAGTCGTCAAAACTCAAACCTGAATCCATAGTATAGCATTCTTTATAATAATCACCGTGTGATAATGCCGCCGTTTCCTGCTATTTCTTCTTTTCTCTATTCCATACTATCACCTCAAACCCATCCCAATATATATTCCCGATCGACCGAGCGCGTATGTCTATGCACTATATTCTCAAAAATCCGTAACTCGCCCATTGAAACTCCAATCACCATACTTCACCGGATCGGTCTTCGGTCCCCCCACTTCTCCGGTAACAGGATTCCTATCCCCTTCAAACAACGGCTTCTCACCACCTTTCAACAGATCAGGGTGTTGCTGCTGTACTTCTTGCTGCTGGGATTGTGAAGCCGGGTTGATATTTAAATTTAACCTCAGCACTTCTGCTTCCGATATATCGCTTCCTTCGCCCTGTGGTTCTGTGGAGTGAAGATGGGAGGTGGAGAATGCGCCTAGTGAGGCCTTTTGGAGGGATTCGAATTCTTCTTGGTCTTCTTTTGGGAGACGGGGTGGGGAGGGGGTTTGCTTGAAGGGTGTTGTGAGGGGACTGGTGGAGGAGATGTAGCGGGTTTGAAATGTTGGTACACGGCGGAGAAAGAGGCGACGGGTGAGCATGTTGATATTATCTTGGTGGTTATTGGTGGTTGTGAGGTAAAGTCGAAGTTATGATTGGAGATATTGATATTGTGGTGGTGGAAAAGTTCGGTTCGGTGGCGCGCGTTGGTGATATCATTGGTTGAGCCGCAATATAAACCTAGCACCCGAGACTCGAACCTGCGAACTCCCAACGCTTATCCATCAAATAAAATCTCAGGCTCAGGTGGCTGTTATAAGTCTCTAATCTATAATACTACTCTCGAACAGAATATAGATAATTATGATCTTAGGATATCAATTAATTCATTTCATTCAAGTAAAAATACAACAAGAACTAACTTGACTAGTTAACCATCAACCGAGCAAACTAGCGTTAACTAGTCCGCCGAAGCAATTAACTAGAAAAAGCAGAAGTATACAATCAAGTAGACCTCATCCATTCACCGCCTCAAGTTCGATCATATCAACTTTCCTACGTCCAGCTAAATAAGTAGGATACTCCAACATCTCCCAGATCAAAAGCAATATAAAAAAGCTAGAGAAACTAAAGAAAACCAGAAAACATTAATTAATATACTACCCCCTCCCTTTATGATTCACCCGCCTATTTATTTAGCAGCCTTGATATCGTGCACTCTCTTGATAATACCCTCAACCACGGATGGATCGGCCAACTAGTATCCCGCGACGATTAGCAAACTCCTTTCACCAAAACTAACGAAAATTCAAAGAGGGGAATAAAAACTCACGGTAGTGATATCACCGAGCTGATCTTCCTCGCCAGCAACAATCTTCCTCAAAATACGTCTCATAATCTTACCAGACCGTGTCTTCGGCAGATCATCGACGATGTATATCGCCTTTGGTGCGGCGAAAGGTCCGATACTCTTGCGAACCTGCAAGACGAGCTCCTTTCTCAATTCTGGGGTGTTGTCGTATCCATCCTTAAGGGAGACGAAAGCGTTGACGGCTTGACCTGTTAGTTCTTCGGCAACACCGACCGCGGCGGCTTCAGCTACCGATGCTGTTTTACGAAGATATGTTAGCACTTAACGACAATCGAATAGCTAGGGAAGGCAGGGAGGAATCCGTACGGTGAGTGAGCAACGCGGCTTCAATTTCGGCGGTCGACAATCTGTGGCCGGAAACGTTGACAACGTCGTCAACACGTCCTCGGATCCAGTAGTATCCATCATGGTCACGGCCAGCGCCGTCTCCCGTGAACTATATATACCCAAAAAGTCAACCAGTTTATTCCCTCGAGTTTATCAAAAGGTGGGTTCACATACGTAATAACCCTTGTAGACGTTCAAGTAGGTATCCATATATCTCGTGTGAGATCCCCAAACAGTACGTGCCATACTTGGCCATGGCTTCTCGATAGCCAAGACACCCTCGACATCATTACCCTCAAGCACCTTGCCGTTGACGGGGTCTAAGATGAGAGGCTTAATGCCGAAGAATGGGAGTGTAGCGGAGCCCGGTTTGGTTGGGGTGACACCAGCGAGAGGAGTAATAACGTTCGATCCAGTTTCCGTTTGCCAGTATGTCTACACACGCACAAACTTCGTTAGTATAACATACTAGCTTAATTAGCAAGATATAATGCAGGCACTCACATCAACAATGTGGCAGTTCTTCTTTCCGACTTTCTCGTAATACCATCTCCAAACTTCCTCGGCAATTGGCTCACCGACGGAACCGAGAACTCTCAAACTCGACAAATCGTGATTGATATACTTATCTCCAGCCTTCTTCAACAACCGCAATGCCGTTGGTGCGACGTAGAATTGGGTAACCTTGTACTTCTGCACGCAATCCCAGTATCGCGAAAAGTTAGGGTAGGCAGGTGTACTCTCAAACACCAGGGTTCCAACACCCAAGAGCAACGGCGCATATACTACATAGGTATGACCGGTGATCCAGCCGACGTCACCAGCAGTGCCCATGATATCACCGTCCTGGAGATCAAAGACGTATTTTCCGGTTGCCGCGGCGCCGAGTAGGTATCCTGCAGTGGTGTGCATGACACCCTTTGGCTTTCCGGTAGAACCAGAAGTATAGAGCAAGAACAACGGGTCCTCAGAGCTCATGGACTCGGGGGCGCAGAACGGTGGGTATTTCGCGGTTTCCTCATGCCACCAGTAGTCACGACCCTGGGTGAATGGCACTTCTGGGTTACCCGTGCGCTTGAAAACGAGGACGTTCTTGACATCAGGACAGGACTTGAGCGCCTCGTCGACAATTTTCTTGGTGCCGATGACTTTTCCACCACGCTTACCCTCATCGGTTGTAATAACAACCTTGGAGTTGGCATCGAGGATACGATCACGGAGGGATTCTGAGGAGAAACCAGCAAAGACGACAGAGTGGACGGCACCGATACGGACGATGGCGAGGAGAGCGATGACGGCTTCCGGAATCATGGGGAGGTATACTGCGACGGTATCACCCTTGCGCACGCCCATCTGTTTGAGGACGTATGCAGCCTTGGAGACCTCGCGGAGAAGTTCGCCATAGGTGATGATGCGACCCTGATCGGGTTCGTCGGCTTCGTAGTAGATGGCCGGACGTTCAGGGTCTTTGAAGGCCCAGCGGTCAACGCAGTTGACGGAGGCATTCAGACGTCCTTCGGGGAACCAGCTGACGTCACCGAATTTGAGACCGCCGTGGGCGACAGTGGAGAAGGGAGAGTCCCATTGAAGGAGTTCGTTGGCGAGTCTGCCCCAGAATTTCTCTGGCTCGTTGATGGATTCTTGGTACAATTTATTGTACTCTTCCATGTTGGCGACATTTGGCTTTCCTGGGTGGTGCCTATACACAATTCACATGATTAACATCCCGAGTAAATCTATATACATGTATATACCGGTTCATGATTATTTTTCAATTTAAAAGTTGGATACATACTTGTGGAAAGCTTCGGGAACCTGGAAGGTCTCGACATTGTGCGCCTCAATGACCACTGGGGTGTTTTCTTGAGCCATTTTTAATTTTGGTTCCTTATGAGCGCCGTTCGTTACACCGTTGGAAACACCGTTCGAGGTGGAAGACGTAGGCTTGGAAGCGCCGTTGGTAGCAGTAGTTTTATTGGCGACGGGCGAGCGTGGAGCAGACTTGCTGCCGACTCTGCTTTTCAATTTTTTCTAGATTTTACGGAAAGAGAAAACAAGCTTAGTTTCGCACAACTTGGCAAAAGGGAGGCAGAAGCGGGTATGTCAGATGGGAAATGTGTATGCAGTGTGAATGGTGGGGTAAGCCAATCGCAGAATAAAAAGGCGCAATGCAATCGATTCGGATGGCGGGGTATTTTAAACCGCAAGTCAAACACGGTTTCTCGTGCGGGAACTAGCTAGTCTGCACGATATCGATACGTGATTTCGATTGCGCACAGCTAGTACGGTACTCACAGCTAACACAAAGAAAAAAGGAATATGAAATATCCTTTTTTAATAGCGACGCGGGATATAAAAATGGGATAGAGAATCAAGAAGGAAGCTGGAGGGAGGGAAAGGGATAAAATCTCAAGTGCGAAGGGGAAGAGGGGAGGGGCTCTATATGTACCCACATGGAATCAATTGTGGCCGTCGAAAATACGAATCTCTTTTTCTTTTCTTATACGACCACAAAAGGTTCCTGAGCTGGCTAGACCGCTTTGAGTCTAAAACAGTAATGATCCAAGTAATCCCTTCTTCAAATTTTCACCGAAAATCCACAGAATCCTGTTGGGGTCGGGACGTGGGAAAAAAGGGCGAAAGAGCTAGGAAGCCTGCTAGTATCCCCGAAGGCGGGAGGTGTCAGATTATGCACTCCCAAAGAAGCAGAGTGCGGGGTGACTGTGCTATGTGCGCCGCTTTGAAATCCTCGAAAGTCGCTAGATTGGATGCCGGGGATCGATGGCACAGCTGGGTGGAAGCATGCAACCGTACGTAGGCTAAATCACTTGGCCGACAGTCGAGTCGCACACACGGCCAAAGGAAAAAAGGAAGCAACCTGTTCGGTAATGTCGCTGACTGCTGCGGGTGGAAGGGGAAATTCTTAATCGGTCGAGCTGCTTCTTTGGAGAAGTCCCGAGGTGCTGGCCCTCGTTGAAAGGATAAGAAAAATAAAATAAAAAATAAAAAATAAAAAATAAAATAAAATGGCTCTTTCTCTTGAGCTGCGGGTACGATAGATTGATATCTTGGTGCTTGTATATATAATCCTGCGGTGATACAGTAAGATGGATGATTAGACCTCTTTTCTTGTCGGTGTTTCCAACCAGTGTGAATACGTCTTGGAACCGGTCAGCGCGCTGCTTTCGTCAATTGGCTTTTGCGTTCGATCGAGAAAATGTGTCCGAAAGCCCGAATCTTTTTGAATTTCAAAACTAAGCTTTCGCCTTCTATAGATCGTCCTGCCGACGTTCGGGATTCGACCCTTTCAGTCAAACGGCTTGGTGAAAAGTAAAAGAGAACGAATGAATTCAAAAACTTGAATTTTTTGTAGAAATCAATTGAATTGCATTGGATCGCGACAGAGGGGAACGGATGACGATCCGTGGACCCTTTATATATAAGTAACGGCTTAGTGTCGCCCGTACAGCTCGATCGAGCAACTGTGCGCTCTGCGTATGGTAATAGACTTTGTCACACAGAATCACAGGCTTCTTTTTTGTCACAAATTGAACCGCCTATGGTACTTTATTATCCATATTACCCCTCCCTTCGATCGATTTCCCTTTTTTGCATATATTATTTCAATTCTTGGATGGCTACAGGAAAAAAAGGACCCTGGACGTGGCAGTTTCTCTTTTTAGGGTATCAGTGTAGACAGGAAAGAGGGTTTGATATTAAGGACATCATTCGGAACACGGGACCGCCAGGAATAATGTATTAACCCCCCGCTCGTAAAAACAGGTGCATGCAGATATCGGCATTCGTTCACATCAGCGCTTCAAGATTTATTCTTTTTCAGCATCCCGTTCAGAAAAGAGAGTTTCGGGGCAGTGGCCGGGTTGATAGGGTGCCTGGTGGGCCGTAACCAAGGGACGGGTGAAAGGCGTCTCCGTTTGTCCGAACGAACGAATTCAAACGCTTGCGCTGCACTTGAAGCCCACGGCGCGACAAACAAAATTATTAGTATTAATATTATGATATTATATGGTCATGGCTTTGTAGTTTCGGGAATTGAATCGGGTTCGTCAGTAAGACGCAAAATGTGAAACCAAAAGGCAGACTCGGGTTTTCTTTTTTCCTTCCTCGTCGCACGACCTGGGATGACGCTGCATCGTTGCTGATTATGGCGACAATGCATGATATCGATAGGGAGAACGGGAACCCGGTAATATAATCAAATCAAAGTCTCGGAGAAATGCATCTGCATCGCACGCGCGGTTCATTGATAAATACAATATCCTGTATTGCGCCGCAGCGGGTTTTCAAATGTTTAGTCGTATCGTCAACTCCTGAAGTATCACATCATGTAGGCAGTATTCCATATCTTCAATCTTTGCGATTGTGATGATTTTCGGCGGCGAACCGAGGGGATTCAAATATCCGGCTTAGCTTTGCAAGCTTTGAACTGAGTGGCGTCGATACAGATACAGAGCAGATCATGTTCGCATGACCTTGCGCTCTAGTCCGAACTGCAGTGGAGATCAGAGCAGCTAGAATCGATTCCACCAATCTGCTAGCTAGCTTGAACTCGTCGATTTGAAGCTAGGCGACAAACTCCGTCGCATGGCGAGCTAGGCCAAATGGATAGCGCTTTTTTTTTGCTGGAAAACCCAGACTACACTGGAAATTGTTTGAGTCCAGGAATATGAGATGCAGACGAACGGACGGGTCATGCATGCCGTAAGAGAAATCGATAGGAAGCAATGACTGCATGCATGTACTCCATGTAGGGTACCGGTTTTGAGAATAATCGAATCAATCGTGAACCGATGGTAGGCGCAATCTCCACGGGATCCAATCGGCTAGGTCCAATGCATGTATGACCTTTGTATTAGAAAGAAGCGATCTCGCGTACACAGATAGTCGATAAAACCACTAAGACTTGGAAGCATCCTGTCTCGTACAAGCCCAATTAATAGCCGACTGCTATCGATATGTTTAATTGTTTGTCGAGTTGCTGGTGAGGCTCGGTTCGCCAAGATAGATTGGTTGAGGCCCCTGTCCGACTTGGTCGCTTCGATTGGTCGCACCCAAAACGCGTTTCGATTGCGAACCACCACCCGACCATTCTCATCGACACGACCTTGATCAATCGCTGTTACCACCCCCATCTCATCGCTCTCCCATTAGACCATCCGCAATCGCAATCGCCCCGTCCTTTCTGACGGCTTCGATTCTTACCATCCGTGGCTGTCACCTACCTTTGAACCGGCGGCCGGCCCCATTACCTTTTTTCTCGCACATTCTGAAGAAAATAAACAATGCCACCAAAAGCGGCAAAACCAGCACCACCGCTGTACGACGTCGGCGAACGTGTCCTATGCTTCCACGGGCCTCTCTTATACGAAGCTAAGGTTCTAGAGATTAAGAATCCCGGAGAACCAGGGGCCAGTTATAGCTACAAGGTTCACTATAAGGGATGGAAGTCAAGGTACGCTACCAGTGAACCTGTTGATTCGATTCCAACTTTCGGAGCGGGAGAAGGACTATTCTCGGAGGTACGATTGCTGACCTTTAAAATAGCTGGGACGAGTGGGTTCCCCAGGACCGTGTTCTAGGATGGACCGACGAAAACTTGCAGAAGCAGAAGGAGCTTCGAGAGGAGCATAATCCGAAGAAGAAGCAAGAAAAGGAGAAGAAGACGACCCAGGCGGAAGAGCCGGTGGTACCTACCGTTCGAGGTCAGAAGCGCGCTCGCGAGATGGATATGGATAAGGTTGGTCGCCGAAGATGGTCAGAACTCGAGTTTGGTGATGCTAACGACACTCCAGGAGGAGGATTTTATCAAACGACACGAAATCAAGATTAATGTTCCCGAAATCGTCAAGTCTCTTCTGGTGGATGACTGGGAGAACGTTACGAAGAATGGAACTCTCGTCAAGTTACCTCGAGAAATCACTGTCAATCAGTTCCTAGCCGACTTTGTGGAGAGTACCCAGCACAAGTACACCGGTTCGCAGAAGGAGGTCTATGATGAGATTATCTCTGGACTTCGGTCGTATTTCGATAAGTGTCTCGGGACGATGTTGCTCTACAGATTCGAGCGTGATCAATACAACGAAATCAAGAAGCAACATCCGGATACCGACATGTGCGATCTCTACGGAACGGAACACCTACTCAGACTGTTCGGTATGTTGTTGTGATATAAACTTTTGGTAATATCGTCACGCCTCATACTAACTGTTGGGGGGAAAGTTACAATGCCGGAGCTTATCGCTCATACCAATATGGATACCCAGGCGGTCAACTCGCTCCGAGAGCATCTTGATGAGATCATGATGTTTATTTCGCGAAACCATGAGAAATACATCTTGTCTGAGTACGAACAACGTGAGTTTATCCCCCCACGCGATGTTCTGGAATATCTTTCTAATTTTGACTAGCTTCCCCATCCTATAACGCCACTTCTTCCCCGTAGAGAGGGGAATGGAGCCGGAGTTCTGAAAGAATCGCGGCCCAAAGAAACCGTGCTCGAACTAGTTTACGGACAACATTCGGCAAGAAATCAATACCAGCCTCTTTCGAATAAGTTTAAATAACTCAGAGCGCTACTGATTGTATGACATCTGAAAGAATTTTTATTCATTGAGGTGGCGTCATTGATGGCTTTACGGATCCTCCCATTTCTCTCTATTTTACGCGCCTAATGTCATAGAATTACTAGCTACAGGTATGCTCAGCGACAAGGAGATTTATTGCCATGACCTGCTTTTTTTCCCACTGCCGAAGGACACATATTTGCGCCTTGGGCTGCGTTTCTCATCTATTTTTTCTTCCCATTGGCGCTTTGATCTGGTAACTGTTTTTTCTACCTTCTCATGTACACTATATGCCCTCCTTTCCGAATACCCCGCCCATCTTTCTTGTCATCCTCTTCTCCTGTCTCCTAATATCTCTTATAATGAACGAACACGATCACGAATACCCAAGCTCATGAATCCAGTCCCAATTGCAAATGTGATGTAAAACTATGCCAAATCCGGCGATAAGCTAAGTTAGTCTGCCATTAGCGGGTTTTAGCGGGGTCGAACGACACCAACATTGATTCTGCGTTGCTAGAAATTTTTTAGTCTTAACTTATCCGACTCTAGGTTTTTCAACCTCGTCTTTTCCCTCCCTCAGTTCCATCATCCCCAGAGTGCCCTCTCTGCAATCAATTGACCTATGCAATCCACATAAATACAAGGTCTCTTATAAGCGCTCTTAAACTTCTTTATATCACTCTTTCCAACGATCCTCAAGATGACTTGCTCCCTGTGCACTACCCGCATCCTACGCTCCCTCGCCACAGACCTCGCCATCCCCACCACCACCTCTACAACTACAAGAACAATCACTTCCCGGCGTCTCAAACCTTCCAGAGTATCACTACGATATACATCCTCCTCAGCATCCCGTTCCCAAAACGTTGAGCTTTCGACTCCTCACACAGAGCCCAATCCTGACTTTCTAAACCTCTACAATAACGCTAAAGCTAGCAGAAAGGAAGCCCTCTCGACATGGAGTTCAGCATGGAAACCAGAAACAGACCTCTCCTCCGTCCGCGGCGGTGCGATGAACGCTCATACTTCCCAACAAACAGCGGACATGGATGCGGAAAGCAGTATCGAATACCTCGACGAATTCGCTACACTCGAAGAGAACGATAGCTTTGTCGCCTCACCGTTATCACGAAGGAATTATAAAAGTAGGAGGAATTATGAGCTGTTCGACGCTTTCGAGTCGCCTACTATTGCTCCTGCCATACATGACAATTTACCCGCTGCCATCAAGCGAAAATTCCCAACTCGAGCTTCGCCCGCGCTATCGCCTGATTTGGAGTCACCGTCGTCTTTAGAAACAGTAGAGAATACTGTTATCAGCAGCAGTAGTACTGCAGACGAAGATCTCCCCTGGGAAAACCCGGACTTGATCAAGGAAAAACTCGCAAAGCCGCACGATCCCGTGAAGAACGCATACCAAGAATGGACGACGGCAAAGTTATGGTCGCAGAAATTGGTCATGAATCACTACAAACCAAAGGGAAGCGGCCTATCAGTTCTTGCCGGGGAAGGGAAAATTCGACCTGAAATCTCAAGGACGTATGGCGAGGACACATATCGTAAAAACCTCAACGACCAAAAGAGGAGAACGTACAATAAGGACGCCCCGGACTGGCAGAGACATAAGGATGCTGTGAGGGATAAACTTGGCGGGAGTCAATGGAAGCCATTCAGTCGGTTGTCGCCAGCAGCAGTGGCGACGTTGAAGCAGTTGAAGGCAGAGAACAAGGGTATGAAGGTTGAGGAGTTCGCACCGATTTTTAAAATATCCCCGGATGCGATGAGGAGGATATTGAGGAGTAAATGGACACCGACGGCAAAGGAGGAGGAAAGTAGGATGGAGAGATGGAAGAAGAGAGGGGATCAGGTTTGGCAGAAGTGGGCTGATGATGGGATGGTGGAGACCCGGGAGAGCAAGTTGCAGAAGCGAGAGAGGAAAGAGATGACGATAATGGAAAGGAGGGGGGACAAGGAAGGATTTTTATTGAGTAAGAAGTTGAACTTGAAGAATAGGATTTTGTGATTTCGGTTCTGGATGGGTGGCCTCTAGGCTGTGGGAAGGATGGCACATGCGAATGGGTTAGATGGAGGGATAGTTCGACAAGGTTGCTAGTTTGCTCTTGATATGCTTTCGAGTCTGGTTATAATACCACGAGATTGGACATAAAATGGATGGTAGGTTTTGATATTTAGCGAAGGGTATATCTTTTGGAAAGATATGTTTTTGGGAATGTAAATATGGATATACTGGTAACTAGACCCGGAATATATGACTCTCCGATTTCAAACTCATAGATCCGTACATTATATTATACAGTCTTGCCGTATAGAAACAACATATTCTCTAGTAAAAATATTTCTATTTGGATAAACAGAATTGTGGAGACACCTAACCTAGCATGCAGCGGCTGAGCGACAATCAGGTCGCGAGAAGGCTGATAGTTTTCGCAAGTGGTTTTGCCACAAACTTCCCAAGCGCACTCAACAGTGTAAGTATGCGTACCCGCCAAAATCAAAAAAATTTCACAAGTAGAGTCTCGAGACCTGACACTCTGCGTCTCACCATATTTCCTTCCTTTACTAGGCATGGTGAACATATGAAGTTTTGATAGCTATCAAAGAGACATCGATATATATATCATGAAGCCCTCTCACCGCAACACTCAAATTCCAACATCTCCAACACCTCCCACAATCCACCTCCTCTGCCTCTTCTCCCTCCTCTTCAACAGTTTTATATCGCCAGTAACATCTCAAAGCGTCAACTTCCAGCCCTGCGCTTCACATTGCGGCCTGGAAATTATCCTCCTTGGCAAGGGTACCTCCTGCGACAACTCAGACTTCAAATGCATCTGCTCCTAACCCGATCTCTTGAACACATTCACCACCTGTCTCGAGCCGGATTGTGGCGGTAATGATGTTCAAGGAGCGGTACAGCAAGCTGAGAAGTGGTGTGGCGGATTCGGAGTGACGCTTGAACAGACGACAACTACTTCACCGCCGCCGGTTGTGGAAGAAACACCTGTTCCTACAGTAGAACCTCAAAGTTCTAGTGTGTTTACGAGTACGATAGAGAATGTACCAGTGGAGAGTAGTTCTAGTACCAGCGCTGCTTTAGAAAGTACGACATCGACCGTGTCTAGCAGCTTTACTACAATGATAACCCAGCAACCAGGCTCGAGTCAGCCCACTGGTTCGGACAACGCTCCAGTGTCTCAATCTTCATCGACATCTGTTTTATCTACAAACACGCAACTTGCTACTGCTGCTGCTACACCACCACAAACACAACAGTCGAATAGTGGTGATAGTTTTGGTGGGTTAAGTCGGAGTGATAAGATCACGTTGGGTACAGCAATCACCTTTGGGGTTTTAGGGACGGTGTTGGCGGTTATCGGCTTGAGGTATATGGCACGTCAGCATAGTTTTAATAAGAGGCATGAGAGGGGTTGATTATATTATATATCGACATTAAATAAGTACCCATTGGTAATTATATTGTATCAGTGGCATATGTATCTTATAATGCGACAAATGCAAGTGTTGATATCAGGTATACAGTTATGTATTTCAGTACGAATGCGATTTAGCGGATTTGTATTGGTTATTTCATTCGATATATTTTATTAATTTACTTTTTCTCAATATGTGCGATCCATTTCACATGGCTGTTTTTGATCTTGGATACCAAATGGTTCCCTTGAAGATACGCTAGATCAATTACTTCTAGAACATTTCGACTTTATCCGTCTGGGGCAAGGTAGACCAATCAGAGCACGTCGCTGGAATTCAGCCGAGTCGCAGCTGTGGCAGCACCGTATTGAACCCTGCAAAGTATCCACATCTCAAAAGCCGGTAAGAAAGAAAAAAATCAAGCTATGATGAAAGAGAAACAAAACAGAAAGAGGCGAATTAATTCCTTCCATTCCATTCTGTCTTCTTCCAAAATATTGTCGCGATCTGTTCACTTACCGTTGTTTTCATATCGACGGCATCGATTCTTATAATATACTGTCGAGTCCGCACCCCGCGAATCGCACAGTTTGAAACTCCAACGCAAAACGTCACCGCACTTCCATTTAAACTTCCCCACAAATACCCGCTTAAGTAGCACCCAGCAGAGGAAGACAAGATGAGACTCTCAACCTTCCTCCTCCCGCTATCCATCGCCGTCTATCCCGCGTCCGCGCAATGGGAACAAATCCAGAAGGTCCTAGATCTCGTTCCCAAACCTTCTCCCGTAGGAGAGGATTTCATCCCGGAACAAGGCATAGTGCACCCAGTCGACACGGCAAACTACCGTGATGTGCTACAATTCACCAATGTGGACTGGCTGGTGCTTTTCACGACGGGATTCGAAAATTGTCCTGGCTGTGAGCCTTTCGAGAGGGTTAGTTTTTCATTCCTAGATACCGTATGCGATGGGGGTTAGATCCGATTTGCTAATATAGTTTTTGAACTGCAGGCTTTCCACGTAAGTTTCGAGTTTGCGTAGCTGCGTTAAGTGATTTAACTATATCGAACTTGGATACTGAACATTCAATCGAATATGTTAGGAAGCCGTAAACCGTCTGCAAGATAACAAGGATATCTACTTTGCCCGCGTAGATTGCGACACCAACGTTGGTGAGTACTACTACTACTACCCGACATATTCACCATCACATTCAATGACAAGTTGGGATACTAACCAAAGGCGAACAACGTGTAACAGTACTCTGCTCAATGTTTGGCTCTTGGGGTGCGCGTATGTACCACATCTCCCACTCCAAAACCCCCTCCAAAGCCTTCCCCGGCGTCGAAGAACACAACACCCACGTCTACCCTGTTCCCTTCCACCGTCCGGACACCCCACCACCAGCACCCACCAAAGATGCGAAGGGCAGAGAAGTCAGACCGCACCCAGAGCCAGATGTGGACTGGTTGGTTGAGGTGGTTAATATGCGTGGCAAGTGGAAGGAAGGGGAGGAGTGGACTGGAGCGACGAATCCGTTTGACGGATGGGCACAGCAGCCGTTGTGGCTTTGGTGGTACATTGTGTCGATATTTTCCAAGATTCCGCCTATGGCTATGATGGTTGGAATTGGTCTGTTTTCGAGATACATTACGTGAGTGCCCTACCTTATCTTTTAATATTTTTGCGAGAGGTTGTTATATAATTGAGGGCAGGAATAGAGCGCTAATGATATTTGATGGTTTAGGAGCAAGTATACCGGAAAGACATTTACGGAACAGGAGAAGAAGCAAGTGGAGGCCATCGCTGAGGCTAGGAAGAGGAAGGAAGCCGCTGAAGCGTCGAAGAAGAAGAAGTAATTCTTTGGATAGAGTTGTTGAAGTGGATTGGTTAGGTCTTGTAATGAGCTTTTCGCCATTCTTTCCGAAAAAACGTTTAATGTCGTTCTTTGTCTGGTGTATTGCATTTTATGTCCATGTTAGAGCGCGGCAATGTCACCCGCCTTCGAAATTCTACATTTTTCTGCATTTTATTCTCCATTTGCCCAGGTTCAATCTAGAAACCTGTTGTGTTTGCTGAAAGCTTGATCGTGATGATATTGCGTGTTATGGCAACAATCTCATTCGATAGGTGGCAAGGCGCAGTCCTTTTCCTTTGGTTTATTGAATACAGGATCCTTGAAGACTTGGTGGCTAAAGATCATAGGATTACAGACAAAATATTTGTAAGAGCCTCAGCCACACTTGATGTTTTCCCGACATGCATATGCATGGTTCATCCCATGTGCATGGGTTGTTTAATGTTGGTGCTACCATACATGGTAATATCAATTTTCCTCTGCAGCTCTGCAGGGCTCTGGAATCTTGACATATATTGGTTCCTGGAATTTCAGAAGACGAAAATCCGCAAGCCCACCTAAAATCAAGTTTAGTCAAGAGGTTTAAGCACAACGTATCGGCCGTCTCCGACCGCTACAAATGACAATTGCCATCGAGTGGGCGGTTGTGCGAGAATTGATGGGGATATTCCATTCTTGGATGGAAGCTCCTAGTTCGCACTCCGTTTTGGGTAGGAAATTCTATTTTCCGCCCCTCGGCCGATCGTGCGATGGGGCTTACTGCATGCTAATATGCATAATAATTCCTGCAGATGTACGCCGGAGCCGGTTGACGGGAGTTCTTGGGAACCTGATTCAGACCGTAAACACAGCTAACCTGCTATCTTGATCAACTTTGTTCGCTATTACGAACCAAATGCACCCTAGACTACCTCTAGCGATATATTGACTATCATATCGGCACTCAGCCAAAATACACGTTCTAAAACGGAACTACTTCTGAAGTTCTTTCGATTTGAATATGGGCCGAGTTCAAGTTCACACACACTTATGAAATCCGAAAAGTGTTGGCATCAATTGCTGGTGCGGGCTCGGAATGACCGAAGTTTTAGACCTTTGAATACAATTGCCCTAATTTCGCTCGGTGGGTCCCGAGCTTTTCGAATTCCGCATTATCTGTCGGATCTAAGCTAGTCGAGAATATTTAGCTTCGTTGTGAGGTTGGTCGAAATTTGGGCGCGAAACCTTAAGAAATCCCCTTTCAGATACGATAACAATAACGCCATATTCTGGTAGATTAAATTATAGATAGAACATGTGATTTGTAAACAAATATCTACCCATTGTCTGATTGCCTATTACCACTCAGATCAATTCAACCTTAGCAGCATTTCTATACAAATGTACTTACAGAACCTCGAACGAAAGTGTTATTTTTGTAGACTCGGTCAACGTTGACGAGTCAGACCTATCACAGAATGCGGTTTGCTCTTTACACTCTACTGTTGGCCACAGCTCAAGTGACCTTGGGCTCTTTGTTCCATGATCATGCCTTCATTGCATGCTTTGGTGACAATTGTGCGAGAGCAGTTACGGGTACTGGTTCTGGATTGCCTGACATGACATCACGTCTCGCCGACTGCTCCAACTTCATGAGAACGACATTACTACCGTAAGTTCAAATCCCAATATAACATCCTCTTAGTGTAACTTTAACTAAACACCTAAAGCTAACCTCGGAGACAATCATTGCACCAGCTAGTGTACCTACATACGCCAGCTCCTGTCCTGGTGCTGCAAACTACGCAAGTGCATGTTCCTGCTGGGGTATCACAGCTACCGGACCGGAGACATCATGCATTACCGCTACCTCAACGATTACACCTGTAGCTGCTACGCAAACTATCACAATCGACCCACCATCCCTTACAACCTCCGTCATTACGACCTTTGAGGTGATCTCTGTCACCACTCTCCCAAGTCCAATTACTATCACTACAACTATAGAAGTGACAGTATCAACGACATCTGTCAGTTCTATTTTCAGTGCTGAAACTCTCACCCTTCCTACGTAAGCCTCCTTTTTTCACCAAAGATATCCAAAAATGCAAATATTGATCGAAATATAGTACCTCGACCAGCATAGTTAGCACTATTATACCTGGGGCGTCTTGTACGCGGAGTATTGCACCTGGTAAAAGGTTGCGTAAGCGGCTTGTTGAAAAGCGTATTGTCACTGTCACTTGTAAGTCTCCCTCGATACAACTTTGTATTTTAAATATCGCTCGTCGAGCTAATCCTAACATCTATGCTATAGTTCCTCCCACCGGCTGCACTGTCACCATTAGCACCACAGTACCACAACAAACCCTAACCGTTACTTCCACTCGACCTTCTGTGATTATTGCGACTAGGACATTTACCTTGACCTCACCCGTCGCCGGAGTCGCGAGCACCGTGACGATAACGGAAATAGATACGACGGTTATGATTATTCCATCTTCCACACTTCTATCCACTACTGAAACAGTCACCGAAACTACATTCGTCACCCAAACAATCCTCCCACCGAGTCTCTGTGACACACCTTTCACGTTCAACGGAGCGAACGCCTTTAGTTATTCCGGTACTGTGGCTAGTAACGACGGCGACGGTATCACGACTCTTCCAGATTGTTGTTCTACATGCTACACGACGACCAATTGCGCCAATTATGTTTTTAACAATTCGGCGAATACTTGTACTATTTATGTTATGCAGTCAACTACTACTTCCGATCAGTGTTATAATGATATTTGTCCGTACGGCCACGCACAAGGTACATTTGGAGCGCAGCCGACGAATTTATTGTATGGACCTGGGCCTTGTGGTGGAGGTATCACTAGAGTTAGTTAAAAACTATGTTATAAGAAAGAGTAGATGGGTGTGCGCGAGCGTTTGCTATTTATCATTGGTCTCGACATAAATCTAAATTTGATTGATTTAATAATTAATTTAACGAAGGAGAAAGTTAGATTTTTCATATGCTTGAAAATATACATACACATCTGTGGTATATGTACGAATCGTGATGGACGATGTGATAAGCTATTTCTATTCTAAAATCCTATCCAGCATGTGATAATTGCTCTTTCGAATATCCACCAGCTAAATAATTTACAAAGCCTGTATCGTGTTTAAGCAAGTGTGGGCCATGTCCAATCAGCCCATTGGCTCAATACGAACGGTGCAACTACGTCCGTCTTCCAGACAGTAGTGCTAGCACTGGCATTGTTCAACAGGAATCTCTGGAAGAACGCCGTCAACTCAGGTCCTTGCTGGGCAGTTGGGAAGCTACAATGCAAATGACCCCCGATCTGCGAGTATCCCATATGATCTGGAACCCCGAGTGCTTTATAAGCGGTATGTCCCGCAGTCATGCACCCATAATCACTCCACGGACCAAGCCAATCGTAGGCAGTGTTATCAATGACCAACAAACCTCTAGGAGCAACCAAAGCCGCCAACTCGTGATGATCAACCGGCAACAATGGGATAGTGCCGTTGGGAGAGAATTCTGCGAATTCTTGGGAAAACCAAACATTTTCTCCTGTGATCTCGGAAGCCGTCTGCGTTACCGTTCCGTTGGCGTACATCCAATCCGACAATCTCCAACAAGCCGAGCCGCCGGATCCGCTCTCCTGGGGGATCGTTAGGGCGATTCTAGGCTCGAATGCACCGGCTACTAATGCGCCTTTACCATTACGGGAGCATCCCGTTACGCCGACTCTAGTGGGATCGATATTGGCGCGGGGCGTGTCTTCCAAGGCGTCCATAATTCTGCTTACACCTGCATCACGAGAAGGTTACAAAAGGTCATTCGAATAAAAGGCTCGTAGAAGTGATGGATGTATTATATCTTACCCCATGACCAAGCCATCATTGCAGATGCAGTGGCGTTCTTTCCGTATAAATCATAGAATTTCCCAATTCCCCTGCTGCTCGCAGAATTCTGCTGTGCCATAGCATCGTTATTGAAGATCAAAACGGCGACACCATCTGGTATCGGGATGCTGGGGCCACCGTAGGCGATGATAGCTGGGAACGGACCGGTTCCAGTCTTTGGATACTGGATGGATACATTCCACGCGATTGTTTTATCGCCTTCATATGCTGTTAAGGCTAGAGTGTTTGATGCATCGTAAAACCTTGTTCCCAGACGGTGAGGCTTTGGTGGGAGATCTCCGAGTTCGTACTGTTGGAATAGATCCAATAATTCGTCACGACGACAATTCCAGTCCGCTAGAGTTGTGACTGGTGTGCCGTCCTGGAGCTGATATGGGTTTGGGAGTAGGGGATTCTTGATGAGAGGGGCAGCATAGTTAAATGCTGGGCAGGAAGCAGCAATGGCTGGCTTTATGGCCCCGGCCGCGAGGATCAATGATGCTGCGGTGAGCTTCATTTTGTCTCTAGTTGAATTGATCAATTTCTTGGGACTCGATTGACTTTCACAGCTTAATTTTGCTGCTTTAATTTAAGGCTCGGGGTCGGATCGAGGATCTGTGACGTCGACTACAACTCAAGATCTAGGAATAACCTGGAGTCAAAATCGGCTTCATTTTATACTTGGCAATTGAGTCCCAGGTCGACGACTTCTTGGCCATTCAATTTGAGTCCCGGAAGCAATGCCGAGATATGCGGAGTCCATGTCGACATGTTGTGGACGGACAAATGGAGACCAGAATCATAGATGCTATTAATAAGCGATTCAGAATCATAGCTACTGATCAATTGAAGCAAATAGTATGCCATGGGGATCATGGGGTATAGGCTGAAAGGATAGCATAGAGTCTTTAGACTTCATTATATATTAATATAAAATGTAACTATAATGCGTAAAATATTTTAGAAGATGCTTGCTGGAGGTAAGGTTAGCATGCGAAATAGTTCCGAGCATCCTAGCGCGCGAAATACGGATCAATTTGTTGCATTTTTGGGGCATGATTTTCGTTGTGACAACTTGAAGGCTCGTTAGTACTAGTACTGCCCCGGCTAAATAAATATGTCAGGATACAAGCAAAAACTAAAAAGTTCGATGGGGATCTGGATCGGCTAAAGGTCGGGAGAAAGGGGATAATCTTTGGGACTGGTTTAGCCGCTGTTGTGGCTGCGGTTAAGCATCTTCGGAAGAAATATTAGCGACACGCCGTGGAATTGATGAAGATGATCAATAGATCTTAATAGAGCTGCTATATTAAAGGTGTTCAGAGAGGTATTTGATGACAGTAAAGCCTACTGCAACTCGAGGAATTTTTCATCCAACCTAACTGTAACCCGGATTTGGGGACAGGTTTGAATGCCCCCTGGATCTACAATCCGCATTTGTACCAACGACAAATATTCATTGAAGTTTCAAAGACTGTAGATCGAGATATATCGGGTAGCGATAAGATAAACTAAAATTGGTGGAATGAGTTAGAATGAAGAATTCCTTTGTTTCGGGTATCTAACCTTGTGGATAAAATCGATAGAATGCACGCCGTTGAGCACCAACCTCGTAGTTTGTTCGACAACCTGGGTTTGTAGGAGCTTTCTGGGTGATATCATGGCTCTGATCTACCCGATAGATCTGTGTTTCGATGTTCGAATATAATAACGGGTTTTCGCATACAGAGCTTACATTTGTGTTAGCTTGATCATGATCATTATTATGTATTGAAAATTCGATCCGAAATTTGAAATTCAAAGAGCTCCTAACGGGGAAAAATATATATTTCCTTGGCTTTCGATTCTGGCAGAGACGTGAAAAGCGGCCGAAGAAAATTGGGATGGGGCATGCAACTTTCTTGTTGGTTAAATTGCGGCTTGCAATGCACGGCGAAATGCTGGCTTTTCGAAACTTTGCCGGCTCCGATGAAGCTATAGCCTGGCTAGCTTCTTGTGGATATCAATCCACAGAGAAGCCGCAACACAACCGTCGACGCCAAGCGCTCGATGTTGTCTCCAAACCAAGCTTGATGGCTGTCGATGGCTTCGCTAGTGCGTTTTTTGGGTGAGAAGAGCGAATGGACGATTGATAGCCCCGAATCAGTTTGGCGAAAATACACTAAGAGATATCGAGATTTCATGGACTTCGTATTTCGCCTGCAGTTCCAATTGGAAATTTCGAATTCCCATTACTTGGCATGAATGGCGCACTTCTTTCAGTTTAGCTAGCACTCCAGCCACCTATATCTTCCTGCAATGACCTCTTTATCGATTCAAACCCTGATCGGGTCTTTTAATATAATTACTATTAAGTAAATAACACCCTCTCACTTTTCTTTTTTTTTTTTTTTCGGCTATGAAATCTAATAAACAACCTTCCACTAGAATGAAGTTCCACGTTCAAACAGTATCCGCAATCTGCCTCATCATCTCACGGACTCAATAAGAGAGATGCCTGCTCTGTGTATAACAGTTTATCCCTTTGTATTTCTCGCAAAGGATGTAGCTGGAGTGGCTAAACTTGCACCGGGACACCAAAATGCACGTGACAAGGACACCTCTCTACTACGAGAGCAATCTATACTAAGTTCCTAGCATAGGAGCTTGTGCTGATTGCACAAGATGCACATGGGTGAATAAGGTCTGGGTAGAGATTACTCAATGCCGGAACTGTTTCGAGAAGTGATTGTTTGGAATATTTAGCTTAAGCGCACGGTTCGAGTTTTAGCCACTGAATTAGAACATTGGAGAAACCGGAGACAGAAGGCATGACAATTTTTCTATAATCAGGACTGGTATCTAGACATCTAGTGCCTACTTGGATTTACCGATTAACTCTGTACTTTCCTTATGGTCGCTTGAAAGGGTGCGAACAATATATAATTAATAAGAGTCCTTCATTTAGTATCTTAACTCCAAAACATGGTTCTTATATAACATAAAGACCTTAAAGGTAAATATATCAGGGGACGCACATTCTCTTCAATCAAAACTCCTCGAGATCGACTATTTTTGAAGAGTGATGGTGTTGGATGTTGCGGCTTGTGTGACTAAATCAACGTTCCTTTCTCTTTTGGCATGTGTTGATATTGTTGGATTCAGGTAACGAGGAGCTGAGCGGAACTGGGCACAAGGTGTCTGGAGTGTGTCTCAAGGACCTGGTCGTCTGGATCACAGCCGAATGCAAATTGATTACTCCTAGCACCTCCAGCCTCGCGAGAATATTCACTCGGGGTTCCACATTTTTTGCGAAGATCATGGGGTTCAAGGCTCTGATAATGCCGCAGCTTCCGAGGGGTATACACCAGCTGCTAGCAGGCTCTGAGCAGCCTTCTCAACACAAAAAAGAATGTCATCCCAAACTTAGAAGTAACTTGCAGACAAAGACATGGACTATTTGTGGGGTAGACGGAACCGGCGTCTGCAGCGACACTAGCTGTTGCTCGAGACTTCTTGGTCGTCGGTTCGTTTGTTTATGTGACCTCCGAGGTGGGGAATCGAAGGTAGCGACAAGCTTGCCTTCCGGCAAAGTTGAGGTAACTGGTCCAATGAGAACGAAGGGTGGTGGGGTCTCCTGTTGACACGAGGATGTTTTTTTACTTTTTGTCGCTACTTGCATCTTGTGCCTGTGGGCGTCGTATGCCTTCTACACAGCCCACCTCGAAATTTTTTACGGGAATGAAATCTTTGATGAAGATCGTTCAAACGTTCGAACAGGGCTTCACGGTAGGTAGACACTTACCGTAAGCGTCTACGAGAAGAGGTTCCGATGGCGAGGTATTGGGCGATATCAAGTCGCACAAACTGGGTGGGCCCTTTGCCACTAACCTATAAAATATACGAAATAAATGATATTTTCCTCGAAAGGATTTTATTGCGAAATTCTGGAACGAGAAAAAGGTCCAACTGAATTAAACTTGTGCGAATACTCAAACTGGGCTTGACTCGAGACTAGCAAATAATAATGAAGGAGAATGTCTGGTTGCAGTCTCGCGTCGCAGCAGAGTTTTGGAACTCCAGGTTTCCCTAGCCCCCCTTGGCAAGTAGGAAGCTCCCGTCTCTTTTGGATTCAAGTATCCTAGATTTTCGAATTTTCTGAAAGGTGCATCGGACCTCGGTAACGGCCTATTAGAATATTTCTGTTCTTCAAACATAAAGAATTCGAAGCCTCGTTAGTTTTGTAATAATCGTAGGCAGAAATACTTGGCTTGGGAACATCAAGAGTTATGCTACATGAAATAGCCAGCTAGAATATATACGAAGTCGGAGATCTGCTTTGTAATTATAAACCATCGTACAGTTCGAAGCCGCATCGAACGCCTTGCAGCTTGCGTCGGCATGAAGTAGAAGCAGCGGTCCCGGCGGGAATAGAGACACCCGTCCAAGCTGGCCAAGGTAATCGAGCAACAAGCCAAGAGAGGAGGAGTAGGAGAAATAGTCAAATACAACGAGGTACAATGCACTTGTACCATGGTTGTCCGTCTATTCTTAGCCTACCTCTAGTTCCCAGCTTCTTCATGCTCCCATGCTGACAGGCCGGTACAACAGTAATTGAGTACCTTCCCTTGCCCTCTTGCCTGTTTCTTTTGCATGCTTAGCGTCTTTTTTTCGTCTTTCCCTCAGCCTCCCTCACCAACCCGGGAACCTCGACAAATACCTTTCCTTTTCCTTCCCAGTTAGCTTTATATATCATAACAACCCACACTTGTCTCGTTTCAATAATAAAAGAGACGGTAATGGCAATAAGAGCAGCTCCATCTTGAAGTCTCGGTAGACCTTTTATTTCTTTTCTATCCTTCAGAGGGTGTTCCTGAGCTGTTCGTTTTCTGTTGGTTCCTGGATTTTGAAAGGGGCGCTTTGCGTTACGTACCACCGCCAGTTATTCGCTGCGGGTGTTGTTTGTTCCTTCCTTCCTTTCCTGCCGCCAAAAATTCAAATAATCAAATTTCTCAACCCACGTTTTTCCACACTTCCACGCCACTCGCGAGAACGAAGACAAGCCAGCTGAAGGGACTCCGAAGAGATTATACGCCCGTTAAATCGCATTATTATTATACCGACCTTAATCGCCCTCGTTCTTCCGACACTCTCGTTTGAGTTGAGATAGTTTTCCCTCTTCCCTTTCTTCGTTTCGGTTGCCATCGCTTTTTTTGTTGGGCCGTTTTTGCTTGCGATACCCTTAGACCACACGGGGCTGGGCTTTTAATTCATCGGGTTCAGCTGGAGAGTTTTCCTCATTTTGTCGTCGTCACCAATTATTTTTTCTCTCTGCGATTGTAGGGTAGCGGATCAGTATCTCCCGTCGCCCGTTATCGCCCGTCCGATTGGGGATGGTGTTCCTTCGCAGGATAGATGCCGTCTTTACGGGCATACTATTATCACTCCTTGCTGCATCGTTCGCACATGGTAAGTCCATCCCTTCTGTCCCCGTTAGCGTCGGCGCAAGTCGGTCGACCGACTACACGCTATCTCTCGATCATCAAAACTACTACTCTCTCGCTCCTCTTGATGATCGCGATCATATCTCCAAAAGGGAAATTTCTGACGCTAATCTATATCATCTACAGCACATTCCGTTTCTCGCGGTCCCATACCGTCCATCGGTCTCCTCAAAGATGCCAGAATACACGCCGACGGCACGTCACAGCAAATCCATGCCTTCTCCTCCTTCTACATGACCTTCGCCGTCGACCGACCTTACAAGCAGATCAAGCTCGTCCTCGAACCAAACCACGACATTCTCGATGATAAAGTCAAAATCACATACGTTGGGAACGATGGCTCCGTCGTCATGGAGGAAACCATCGATCGAAGCCAGGAGAAAGTTTACAAAGGAGATGCCTACGTTCTAGACGAGGATTTCGGTTGGGAATGGGCGGGTTATTCTAGAGTCTACGTTTACAGAGATGGCGAGGATCCACTCTTCGGAGGCACGTTTTCGATCTATGGCGACGATCACCACATCCAACTGAGGTCTGAGTACATGCGGACAAAGCACCCGGAAGATCCAAATGTCGACGGCGAAGAAGAGTTTATGATTATCGTCAGGGACTCGGATATCAATGAAGGTATCAGAACTCAGCAGAAGAGAGGTCTCGGTTTGGATACCAGCTGTGGGAGCGATAGTCTCAAGTTCAACACCGACCCTAACCATCGCATTCGGAGGCAAATCGAAAATGCTGCACCTGTCCCAGCTGGCATGAAGAGAGACATCAGCTGGAACCCACTAGGCACTGGAAGAATATTTGGGGGTATGAGGAAGAGACAAGTCGATGGTAGCAATCGTATGTGAAAACTATCTCTCAACCAGTCAACGAATGTTCTAATATTCTAACCTCTTGTTTAGCTGGCGGTTTTGGTAGCGGTATCAATTTGGCGAGTGTTATCGGCAGCACTGTCGGTTGCCCTACAACGAGGAAAGTTGCTCTTATGGGCCTAGTCGCCGATTGCGAATATGTCGCTAGTTTTTCGAACAATGGAGCCATGGTCCGACAAAATATCATTAATGTCGTCAACCAAGCTTCCACACTCTATGAGACAACCTTCAATATCACTCTCGGCCTTTCCCAATTGATTGTCAGCAATCCTAACGAGACTTGTCCGGTCTCTCCTCCCGTCTCCGCACCATGGAATTTACAGTGTTCCAGCAATGCTACGATCGAGGACCGTTTGAACATCTTCTCCCAGTGGAGAGGTACGAAGGCCAACGATGGACTTGCATTTTGGACCCAATTCACCAACTGCCCTACTGGAGCATCCGTTGGTCTTGCATGGCTTGGTCTTCTCTGTACGTCTGACGCTACGGCTCAGGGTACTAACTTTGTAAGCGGAGCCAACGTTGTCGCTCGAACCCAACAAGAGTATAAAGTTCTAGCACACGAGGTCGGCCATACTTTCGGTGCTGTTCACGATTGCACTTCTCAGACTTGCCAAGATTCGACTTTTGTGGCGACCTCGCAGTGCTGTCCTCTATCCGCGGGCAGCTGCGATGCTGGCGGCCAATATATCATGAATCCCTCAACCGGAGACCAGATCACTCAGTTCAGCCCTTGCTCTGTTGGCAACATTTGTACTGGTATCGGTCGGGGAACCATCAACAGCGGCTGTCTGACAACAAACCGCAATGTTCCAACTATCACGGACGGTGTTTGCGGAAACGGAATTGTCGAATCAGGCGAAGAGTGCGATAGTGGCGGTAACTCGACATGTTGTGACCCTCAAACATGCAAATTCCGCACTGGCGCTGTTTGCGATCCTACTAATGAAGAATGCTGCACCGGCACTTGTCAATTCGCAGGCAGTTCTCAAGTCTGCCGTCCAAGCAACGGCCCTTGCGATCCCCAAGAATTTTGCACGGGTACTAGCTCCTCTTGTCCAGCTGATGTCACCTCCCCTGATGGCCAATCCTGTGGTAATGGTACTGCAAACACATACTGCGCAAGTGGCCATTGTACTAGTCGTGACCAGCAATGCCGCAACTTGATCGGTGTCCTCCAGGGCATTGGCAACGATACCAGGAGTTGCGACGACACCAACTGTCAGCTCACCTGTACCTCTCCACAACTCGGCGCCGGTGTGTGCTACGGTATGCAACAATGGTTCGTCGATGGAACAAAATGCGGATCTGGAACCTGCAAGTCTGGTACTTGTGTTGGAAATAACGTATTCAACGATGTCAAATCTTGGGTGCAAGGTGTAAGTTGCTTATCCACCATATAGCAAATACCAGAATATCCAGCTAACTGTTTATAGCATCTGCCACTCGTCATCGGTCTCTCCGCCGGTATCGGTGGCCTCCTCGTCATTTTGATCTTGTATTGCTGCATATCAAGCTGTGTCCGCAGACACAAGAGGAGAAAGATGAGGGCACACCCACCAATCTTGATCCCTCCACAACATATGGGATATGTCGGCCAGTACGATCAGGTTCCATCAGCAGGAAGCGGGTCCAGAAGACTTAGTAGACGGGACCACAGTCAAACCAGAGGTTCGCCCATGTCACCACATAATCCGCCGCCGCCGAATGAGTTCGGATATGATCAGCAGTACTATATGGAGCAAGCCGCCGCATTGGATTATTATAATAATATGAGACACGGTGGAAACGTGAACGATCAGGGGTATCCGAATTATCAACCCCCGGCTTATGGCGCACCGGAGCCACCGCAGAGAGGACAAAGTGTGCGATACGCTTAAGTGGATGATTACATCCATTAACGCGGGCAATGAGTACCACCGTGCCTATGCTAGTTTTTCGCTGGCACCATCGTTTTAGACTCCCTCTCGATACCTCTATTTTTTTTTTTTTTTGTCTATTGTTTAAAAACTAGTAACGAACCCCATGAACGAAAACCTTTTTACGTACCCATTTTTCAAGTTTTGGAAGACGGTGGTTGGATGGATAGGTGATACCTGGCAAGCATTTGGGGAGAGTTTTTGTGGCATACATTCCTTTTTTGAAGTATCTTGGTTTTTGTTCTCTTTGGGGATTTCTCGCGATAGCATATTTGTGGAGCAGGCGTTTTGTAGGCGTTTTTTGTTGAATTTTTTCCCTTTCTATTATACTTATTATTTTTGGGGATGATTGTGTACAGAATATTATTTGAGAAATAGCAGTTGTAGCTATAGCTAGATAAGAGAATCGAGTATATACCATACTTACCTGAAGAATTTTATGAATGATGCAGCTGTGATGCGAGGTTTCCACTTAGATGCAACAGATGCTTGGTTTGCTGATTCATATAAAAGCGATAGTGTTCAATGGCCGTCAAGTCATGTACGAGCTAACCACTATTGTCAACCAAACAAAGTCCAATAGACGAATATTACAAAAATTATATGTTGAAACTCTCTAGAAATCCCATCTGTTTGCTGTCTCCATAATAGGACCCAGATGCGCGTGTTGCCTTAACCACAATGTTGCATTTTAACTTACCCCCCAAAGAGGGAGCCTCGATGCGAACATTCTGAAATTAGATGCCCTTATTTAAAACGTGAGGCAGAATCCGGCTTTTTTTTTCGAACTCTTTGAAGCTAGATTAGGAAATGGTAGCGTTTTGTATCCTATCGTATGTGGAAAGTGCTTGGCTTTGACGATATGAAGTATCGGGAACTCGGCTTCCATACCATGCTTCCTTTAACATTTCGCAATCGCAATTTGAGGTATGACGATAGAATACAAGGCACCCTTTTTTGAGTTTTTTTTTTTTGTCTCAATTGGATTCTCCCTCGCCAATATTACGTATGGGATATGAAGTGCCAAACGTAGAATATGATCCGTGGTTAGACTTTTCTTCTCGCAGGGCTTAGCCAAGACAGACTACATTCACGAATTCACTAACCTAGCAAGCATTACAAGGCAGAACCTCAAAATGTCAAAAGGAAGCGGCCGTTTGATAGCTTTTATGTGGCGGAATGCACATGATTGATTGCTTGCAAAACTCGGTAATGCTGCTATTACCGGATATAGATAGAACGTTCTTCGGGATACTGGAAACGTTCTTTTTGACATGCCAAGACGGAGATTGGTGTTTTAGGTGGAGGTATCAGAACTGATAGGACATAGAATCGGAGTATTTCTATATATGTTACGCTCTGGTCTCTTTGGGGGCCTTTTCTTTTGGAGGTCTTTGTTTACATAAGTATATTTCGTCGAATCATTTTTACAATCTTGACCCTGCATCTCAAGCTCGAATTCCAGTTTAGGGTCAATCTTTTTTAGTTTCAATTGATATATCACAAAGCTTCGTCGATAACATTACAATTTCCAACCTCGAAAGCTGGGACTTTCGATTCAATCCTCAATTAACACAAACATACCTGCACGCTATTTTACGAAAAAAAGATATACAGACAAAATGTCACCATATCCTCCACTAATCCGCGCCATCCTCTCCAACGACGCTTCCACCCTCCGCACCCTCCTCTCTACAAACGACCCCAACCAAACTGCAGGAAAATACTCCTGGACCCCTCTACACTTCGCAGCCTACCACCACACACCCACACTCATCCCACTCCTCCTTTCACATGACGCTGCCGTCTCCGTTAAAGAATCGAAAGATGGTTTCACACCACTCCACAAAGCCGCCGAACGGGGGTATGTCGACATCATAACCATACTACTCGATGCAGGGGCGGATATAGAGACCCCCAGTTACGCTGGTAGCACACCGTTACTGATCGCTGTGAAGTTCGGATGTGTCAAGGCCATCGAAGCACTACTCTCACGTGGGGCGGATGTGAAGTGTGTGGATAGAACGGGGAGGGGCGTGCTACATGTTGCAGCGGAAAAGGGGAATCTTGATATTGTAAAGTTTCTTTCTAAGAAAGGGGCAGCTGTGGATGAAGGGAACGAGAAGGGCAGGACGCCGTTATACCTAGCGGTGAGGAACGGATGGGTTGATGTTGTGGAGTATTTGGTCACATTGGAGGGGGTTGATGTTAATAAAGTTGGGGATGATGGATGGACCGCATTACATGCCGCCAGCTTTTATGGGAAGAAAGGAGGGGAGATGGTGAAGGTTTTGTTGGAGAATGGAGCGGAAGTGGGGGTGAAGATCTCGTCAACGGGGTATACGCCGTTACATAAGGCTAGTGAGGCGGGGAATTTGGAGGCTGCGAAACTACTGGTAGAGAAGGGTGCGAGCGTGAATGCGAGGAGTCTGAGGAGGCATACACCACTTTATGCGGCTGTGAGATTTGGGGATTCGAAGGAGAGGGAGAGGATGCTGGAGATGGTGAAGATGTTGGTGGGGAAGAAGGCGGATGTGGGGATTAAAGATCGGTTTGGAATGGGAGTGGGGAGTATTGCGAAGCAGAAGGGGCTTACGGAGGTCATGAAGGTCTTGGATGTTGAGGAGGAGTTCGGTTTATGAAGTGAAGTTTAGAGGATGAAGATTTCTGATAGTTAGAAGCGCATTGTCTTGCATATTTGCGGTTTGCGGTTTCGTTTCTTTGTTACACAGGTTTGGCTCTTTTTCTTGGTGCAATCCGGAGTAAATTTCTTATGATAGATAAATAATATGAAAATTTGAAGATATGTGTCTACATTGTCAATTGCTAGGTATTTGAATATGGCTACTACTGCAGATGCTTGTTTCGTCAGCGTTCGAAGCGATAACGTTATATTCAGCCAATTAGACTCAATTAGCCAACTGATGGCACCATATTCGAGTCCGCCTTTCGTTCGCTTAGTTGGGACCAAGATGCGATCTGTCTTCTCGGTAACGAGCTTACGAGTTCTTTGATAATTCGTGACGCTTATATACCTACGTAAATCTGGTGGAGGGCGGACGTAATTTATAATTCCAGCTGAAGGAGCAGACTGCAAGGATGTATTTGTGTTGTGGTGTCGTTGGAAATGGTTGATCGGTGTGTTGACCGATGCGCATCCCACGACCGCACTGGAAACTCAAAGTTCCGGTCGGCTGTGGTCGAGTGGGGGAGCTCAACTTCAACGGTAGACGGGTCAAGATCAGGGTATGCTTCGATACGAACGAAATGCAGCAACAGGCGACTCCGAAGACAGGAAGGAAACCACAATCCATGCAAATTTCGGAATCTCAAGATTTGAGACATGACGAGGACACTTACCTAAGCCCAAGATAATGCCGGTTGCCTGGCTAATGAGCCCGCCATGATTTCGTACGGGCAGTGCGCAAGGGTTCCACCCGATTGGACCCGATCCTACGGAAAACAAATACAAGCCCCGCGCTCACTGGCACGGGAGATGAGGGGCAATTTGGGAAATTTCAACCCGCCAGTACACAAATAGACTGGTCACGAGCGTTGGACGGCAGGCCTGGCGGAACCATCTGCGGCATCGCAGCCAGTGCAGGCGACATCTTGCGGTTGGATATTTGCCAGGGGCTGAGAAATGATCGCTCAGGACGGAAATGAAGGTTCTCAAGCACCGACTTACTGAATTGGAAACTTGAATTTAAGGTAGTCGGTCCCCGTTTGGAGTCGCTGTTATCGGGTGTAACTCTCGAATCACAGTTCATTCATTAATCACTCCTGCCCTTTTTCTTTATTATTCTATTTTTTTTTTTTTCTTCACCTCTATTTCCGATTAATATTTTTTTTGCGCTTCATCTGTAATATATTATTATTTCTGTAACTTTATACATCTTTTCGACTGTGATAACGATAATTCCCTATCTACCATCCAGCCTACAACCACACTGAGTTTCGTCTGCTGGTCCGACTCTGGGTCTTCACCGTAATTAATCCGGCGCCCCTGCAGATACTCTTCATCACTAAGCGACTCATCGGCATACACGAACCTGTGGTTCAATTGCGACATCGCATCGGTTCAACTTTGCGACAGTCGGTGCTAACATGGTAGACGGACATTTGTAACGCATTTCCTTGTACATATTACACAACCGGCCTTCTTGTATATATAAATAGCTCTCCCTACTGTACTCTCCACTCTTTTTGGCCTCTTTTTGGTTTCCTTTTTCTTTTTCTTCTTTCTTTTCTCTCCCTTCTCTTCTTTTCTCTCTCTAACGCGATGCGTCCGTTTATTCCGATTATACCCTTGAACCCAATCGTCCGAAGTGTGTTTCTACGTCACTCGCCATCTCCCATCGCAGCAAACCACGCAGCAAATTTCGCCAGGCCCGCAACAAACGCTTCGACCTTCGGTAGGAACATTGGAATCTCGGCCTTTCAATCATCTCACATGTCGTCTCAAATAAGACCCGCCAGGCGGGTTGCGAACCAAAATCAGGATGTAAGCATTATTCTCTATCCCTCCGGCGGCTTCTAATTCCACCCCACCAAACGGACCCACGATGAGGGGTTTTCTCAACCACAGCGACTGACTTTAGGTATCTGATATCATTAGGTCTGGACAATTGTCAACGAAGCTGCAAAATCCAGCAAGGTCTTTCCGGTCATAAATCTTGGGTACGCCCGCTATCAAAATTCAAATTTCCCCGCCCGGCCTTCCTAATCATCACACAGACAAGGTTTCTTCGGCTACAATCCTCCAACTTTCGTCCTCGATGCTGCAAAGGAAGCTCTCAATAGAGTCGATTGTAATCAATACTCTCCCACCAAAGGCCGTCCTCGTTTAAAGAAGGCCCTCGCAGATGCCTACTCTCCCTTCTTTGGCCGAGAACTCGATCCCGAGACGGAAATCACAATAACGACAGGTGCAAATGAGGGCATGTTGTCAGCTTTTATGGCTTTCGTCGAACAGGGAGACGAAGTTATTGTGTTTGAGCCGTACTTTGATCAGTACATCTCGAATATCGAGATGGCTGGTGGGACTGTGGTTTATACTAGCTTGGTTCCACCAGAACGGGGTCATATCGAGACAAGGCCGAGCAGCGAGTGGAAGGTTGACTGGGACATGTTACAAGAGAGGATCAATCCTAGAACTAGGATGTTGGTGAGTTCAAAGCTGTCCCCATGATAGTATTTGAAAAGTCTTAGCTAATGGATATAATAGGTTATAAACACGCCGTATGTATTAGTTCGATAACCATCTCCACATTCGAAAAGGCCTCGCTAATTCATAGAGGATCCAAAATTCAGTCATAACCCAATTGGCAAGATTTTCTCCCGAGAGGAATTACAGCGAATTGGCGATTTGTGCGTTCGAAACAACATTATCATTCTCTCTGACGAAGTCTACGATCGATTGTACTATACACCGTTCACCAGGATTGCAACTCTAACACCTGAAATCGATAACTTGACACTCACAGTTGGTTCCGCTGGAAAATGCTTTTATGCAACTGGATGGTATGGCACAATTTTTTTTGTTGTAGAGGGTCAGACTTAGGAATCCAAACACTAATGGCTCATATATAGGCGAGTTGGTTGGTTGATTGGTCGTCCACACTTGATTAAATACGTCTCTGCTGCCCACACTCGGGTAAGTTACTCGGAATTATTACAAAGCTGGTCACGGGAGAATGCTAATGAACCTCAGATTTGCTACTCTTCGGTCTCGCCTCTCCAGGAAGCTGTTGCCATCGGTTTGGAACAAGCTGACAAACACGGTTTCTGGGAAGAGTCGAAGCAGGATATGAAAAACAAGCAGCTTCGATTTAATGCCATTTGGGACGAACTGGGTCTTCCTTAGTATGCCCACGATCCTTTGCTACTCCATTTTGAACTTAAACTAATAAAAGTCTATTATAGCACCGACCCCGAAGGTGGTTACTTTGTTCTTGTCAATATGGCCAAGGTTAAGATTCCAGAAGATTACCCGTTCCCTGACTTTGTCGCATCGCGCCCCAGAGACTTCAAGTATGCAACTCCCTACTTTCTTACCCTCGCATTCAATCTCAATGGAGCATTGATCACTTCAGAGTCTCTCATACTAACATGGTAATAATTTTCCTAGACTTTCATGGTTCCTAATCAAAGAACTCGGCGTTGCTGCAATCCCACCGACAGAGTTCGTACAACCTGGCAGCGTAATGGAAAAGCTTACAGAAAACTACCTCCGCTTCGCTGTTTGCAAGGACGACGACGTCCTCGATGCTGCCAAGGAAAGACTGCGAGGGCTAAAGAAGTATATGGACGAGTAGACTATAATCCTCGATCTAATATTTCTCATAAAACACATTTTAGCAAGGCGTTGAGCGTTAGAGATTTTTTTATACGGGTGGTATTCACTTACTCACCCAAAATTCAAGACGATTTGCAAGCAGAATCGTTTTTTGCCAGCTTTTTCGATTTTTTTGCGAAAAGCTGTTTTTATACCTTCCTCCCGGGTGAATTTCCGGGACGGTATCACCGTATTTTCATACATGTATAGTTTCCTTTTTGTTACCCACCTTGCCTTACGGCACACCATTCTTCTTTTTGTACCCGTCTCCGACTTCCCCACTTTCACCATCACCTCATTCATATATCTCCTACTTTCGTTACGATAATTAGAGATGATATAACTCCTTCTATTGTGAGGGAATATGAGTAGAAAAAACAATAATATACTATCAACTTCTTGGAATATTAAATCGGTTCTCTAAATATTTTTCATTCGTAATTAGATTTTAATTGTAGGAATCCTTTGATTTGGACTTGAACCCTCTAAAACCGTAGGAAGCACAATTAGTAGCCTAAAATATACGGCTCTACGGAGAGAGTAACGGCACAAGTTGTATCATCATGCAATCACCCTCTAGTCTACAATCTTACCACATGAATGTGTTGATGGTGGTATTTTGGAAGTATAGTGTGCCGATAGTCGATTCGTGGGAAAAGACTTGCACTAGAACATAAGAACAAAAAGCTATCAGATATGAGTGGCTAGATTGTCCAGACTAGCTAGATTTCGAAGTTGCAAGTTTCTAATTCAAACAGCGAAGACTTGAAAGCTCTAAAATCAGACATACCCTTTCTATTCTAGCAATTGCAAAGAGCTCACTTATAGCCATATGCGTGTATATCAGGTTTCTATATCAGGTATCATTCGGTATCCATTGGCACTGGTTCCAAATTCGACCCGCAATATACCGGTACCCAATATCCATATCTCGAGATCCTCCAATTCGGATTTCAACTGTAAGTTTTACCCCGATAATTTTGACCGCAAAGCCTATTGCACCAGAGACGCTAAATCTCCAAGGTTACCCGAGGTATCCGGGTACGCGTATCACGCAAAAAACAACAACATACAACTCGAATCTATCAACAACTGCACACATGAAATTCGTATTCATAGACCTATATTAGAATTTACGTCATAGCGATTACCGAAATATGGTTCTCTCACTGCAAACACTAGCAACCGAGATCTTAGTGAGGATCTTTGAAGAGGTATTGCACATCCTCATCCACCCTCCCCAACTCTATAGATATCAATATATCATGAGCATTGCTTACCATGATAAATTTTTGGCTTAGATAGCGGAAGATATAAGTTACTCAAACAAATCTCTTCAAAATCTCGGCCTCACTTGCAAGCGATTCCTCCCGATCGCCGAGTGGATTTTTTACAGGGAAATAACAGTCCGCTGTACCAACGAGGCCACCACGGAACGATTCCACAGACTAGTCTCCCACATATCCAACACTCCACGACTAAAAGGATACGTCCAATACATCTATGTCTACGAGTTCTATCCTCGAAACCATAAATTCATCGCCGCATCTTATAGAGAACAATGGGAAAATGGCGATAAACTGAAACTCGAAATGCTCCTTCAGAACACCATAGACCCAAGAGAACTAGAATATTACCAAACTGCGTATGATCGCGGGAATTCGTTCAGGCACCCGCTCGACAATCTTATATATCTACTACCCGAACTAACAGCGCTCAAGAAGTTTTCATGGTGCCCAGACATCACAGGCCCGTACCTCCAAGAACACTTTCTTGATGCCCTTCGGCCCCTCGCCGCAACAGAAGGTCAAGCAGGATTTGAGGTGCATCTTGTATTTGATACCGAATTACTGGAGACCAGACTGCAAAGTATTTCCTTTGTCCATAGTTTAGAGCTATGGTCGTACAACTTTTCCGATTTGAAGCACCTGCTCGAAGTCCTTCGTGCATGTCCGAACTTGAACGCGTTGAAAATAATCTTGCAGGGCGGATTTGTCCCTTTCACGATGTTGATAGATCCGACTAAACTTGAATACGAACAGGCGACAGAAGAAGAGCTATCGAAACTCAAAAGGATCATTCAGAGTATAGAGTTTAGGCATCACTATGAAGGGAATATAGAAGATGATCGGACGCAGTATTACGAGATTCCAGACTCTTTAGGGTTCGTGTTAAGAGAAAGTGGGTTGAGTGAGATTGTATCGGACTCGTCCAACGTGTTTACGAAAGCTTGGGGTAGCGAAGGGGGCTATAAGGGTGTTCAATCAATCGGCGCATTCCTGGAGGATAGGTGGAAGGGTATAGTGAATGTCGATGTCATGCCCATCCGCGACTTTGTGATGAGATGTGATAATCTCACACATCTAGAGGTGTGGAATGCGTTTGGGGTATTTGAGGCCGATTGCGATGGGTTCTTCCAACAGGTGGGACCGCGGCTTCACGAACTTGTAATACACGAATTTGAAAGGAGGGCAGGTTTGTGTAGGCGGAATGTTTTGTCTATCGATATGATCAAAACTATTGGGAGGCATTGCCGCAAGCTCAACCACTTTGGGATGGATGTGAACTATAAGAACGCTTGGGTATGTATCGCATTTAATGTCCGAATTTCCAGCTCAAAGGCTTATATCTATCCAACAAGCCGTTTTTCGTCTTCGATGCAATCACTGAAAGTTTCAGTCATATCTCACATCTGTCTCTATTCTTCGAAATCGGGACCAGTCGTTTCAAGACACCACTCCGTCCCGCTGTCACAGAAACATCAGCAGCGTATCTCTGGGAGTACATCTACAGTAAGATGCTATCATCTCTCGCCTCCAACAATAACAAATCAACAATTTGTAAAGGCCTCGAAAAGCCAGCCTTGCGAATTCTAGACCTCACATCAGGCAATTTCTTCAAACGTAAAGAAAACATGTACAACTCTCTGTCTTGGCTCACCAATGAGCGACAACGGTTTTGTGTGACCAGGGCCGGTTTGCAGGACCAGAGCGGGATGTACGCATGTACAGTCACTTGCAGGGAAGTGGAGGAGGCAAAGCTGTTGCCTGAAAGTCGGCAAAACACTGATCCCGTGATGATACTGGATTATGCGGTTGAGAGAGCGAAGACTGGCGCGGAGTATTGCCGGTGGCCAGAAAATCCTCATTACGTCAAGTTGGCTGCTGTTTATGAGAGTTCGGCGCCAGTGGAAGATGGTGACAACTTTCATCGATGATCATAACGTCGTTGCTATACTAATGAATCTTGGTGGATACTACTTAACTTTATCTCGTGGACTAGCCGCGATGTATGAGATGCTGATCTGTTTGATTTGAGAGGTATGATACGATATAAGTTATTAGTGATGAATATTAACAAGTTGGATTTGTGGGTATACATGATCTTATGCTAAGATAACGCGGGGAACGGCAAGATTCACATTGATTGCGAAGTTACGTATGTCCAATGTACATGATAGAAGAATACAATTATAAGTTACTAAAACAGATAAGATACTGATGAATTGGGAAACAGGTGTTCGATGCCTATACCGGGGGGAGCTGCCCGGTCGAGCTTCAAATACCAAAACAATTGATTCTTGAATTGACATTTATTATTTTCTTATGCCTTGTTTCTCAGATCTCTCTTCGTGTCCGGTCTGGGCCTTCCCAAGGGCATTTCCGTGTCTTTATCCCGCTCTTGGGAAGATATTACACATGATTAATTCGCACCAGTATTATAAAATAATTGCTAAGATGGGTCCAAGCTAGATAACTATAATACACACCCATTAAAGTATCAATTTGAGTTATTAGTTTGATATATATCTATAAGATCTGTAAGCGTGTGAGCTTGTGTTCCAGATGAAATATGGAAAGATCAGTCAATCGGTCAATTAAAGCACAGAATTCGAGGAGACAACTGATCGTCGATAGAAACCATGAAGTTTTAAACATTACGTCGATCGTCAGCATCACTCCTTAGGCATCGAATAAAGAGTCTCGTGGAGATATGCCGAGACCTTATATAGTTAGAGATAGATAAAATTCATACACGCCACTTTCAATCTCAATCTCCAACATCAGCTTCGCAATTTCCTCAGTCGTAATTCGTAAAACCCCACTCTGAAGACAACTTACTAACGAATAAATAACAAATTGGCAATCACATGAAGTAGAGTGCCCGGTGCCCGTTTCTGTCGGGCTTCGCGATACGAAAAACCAGTGTACCGGATTTTCTGAGATTCTTCTGTGAGTGCGGCGGCACCCCCAGATCCCGGCACCCCTCATCGGCGTTTTTCCCAGCTGAGCTGAAGTTTCGTAAGTTTTCTCTCAAAGAAGAAAGGGCCCAGAGAGAAAAAAAAAAGGGGGGTGGGGTTGAAGATTTTTGTTAGTGGAGCCGATGAGGCATCCTTTAAATATATAACAAACCTGCTATAGCTTTGTATCTCTCTGGGACGTTTCATTTGGAAAGCCTCAACCTCAAACGGAAAATTTTCTTATATTGATATTTGCGTTGCCATAGGGTCGCGAAACGAAACACTCAAACGGAAGGGAATCACGGCGCCGGCGCGCATTCGGGCATATCAGGGACGACACGTTTTCCTTGGGCTTGGTGTAACTTTAATTCTCGAAGTTTGCGCTGGAAGAGGGAAACGTAATCGGAGGTGGAAAAGCCGAAGGAGGGGGTATTTCATATTGATATGTCAATATCAGTAAACAAAAATTGTGACCGCGCGAGTAATATGTTCAAAACGTCCTCATGCGGCCATTCCAACCCAATCTTCGCATTGGTGCTACTTCTATATCAGAAGGAAGTTTTTGATAACATCGATCTATGAACCGAGGCACAGACACCTTCCATGTCTAGATCGCATGAAAGTCTCCCGTGGACACATACTCGTCTCCAGGGAAAAAACCCCAATAATTTGGCTATTTCACAACTTTGAATTTTTTGATGATGAGATGGTACGTAATCATCTGGCGCTTGCAAGCCGTTACCAGAATGCGAAGCTTGAAGTTGTTCAAGGAACCTCCTTGTAATCAATATACTTAAGATTCTTCTGGTATCGATTTGATCAATTGCCCGGTCCTAGGGGTGCCAACCAAACTTCGCCCGCGGACTCAAGCTCACGATTGGACGGTGTAAATTGGTTTCCACAGGATCCAGACTTCTTTGAAGCTTTGGCAACCGGATTCTCTCATTCGGATTTCTCTCTCTTCCCTCCAAAACAATCATGTGGATATGAAAGCGTTTTATCAGTGGATTTTTGACAATTTGGGCCACTGTTGATACAACTGCGGGCCAGTTCAATCCAAATTGAAGTGTTGCTCAAACTAATGGATATCCATTTTGTGGAGTAGCGTTCTCGTTTGTCAGCGATTCGAAAGAACACCAGGTTCGAGATCAACGATATTATAACATCCCAGGAATCAGCTAGACCGACTCTAGAAGGTGTTGCTGTCGATTGATCTAAAGGGAGCAACCGATAGGAACACGGGGGAACGGGAAAGGTCTTGGAGAACGGGACGGACTCCTTGCTCCCGGGATAATATCATATCCTGGGGTATAATGTTTCCCCTGAAAGTGGCTTGTTCCCAGGTATGCATTGGTTCGTTTCTTTGGTAATAATTAGCAAGCTCATGGAAATCTTCCAAGTCGAAGATATCCGCGGGATGGCTGAACAGGAAAATGAAGGGGCCCGAGGGGAAAACATCATCCTGCGTTTTGACAGGATGGGAAAGCGCGGTTTGAAGATTGTTCTAGAGCCGTCCGTTTTTCGCAGGGTTTTGAAGCTAAGCTTAAGCCTATGCCGGTGGCGAACTGTGGTCCTTGACTCGACGGAAAAACTGATGATCTATAAGGTCTTTGGCGCGTACCGTAACGATGCAGGTACATACTGACATACTCAGCCATCCGGAGCTCGCAAGGAAAAGTTTGCTTCTGGTTGATAAGATTTTGAAGTCGTTCCGAAGATGTGGTCATGCCGCTCTTCAACAATGGGCAAGTCGTTTCGAGGTTCTGGTTGCCAAGAACAAAACCCCTTGAATTCGGGGCGCGATAACATATTCTGGTGTTGTTCGTTCTCAAGCTAATGGTGCTCTGGGCCGTGACTTGAGGGATAATATCAAAATGACTCGGTACCTATTATAGACATCCAGAGAGGCGGGATGCAAGAGATATCACATTGCACTCTCGCCGAACCCGATCGACAGGTACGAAACTGCATAGTTGTGGAGTGTACTTTTCGGTCTTCCTTGATGTGGAAAAAGCTTTAGAAACTAGAAGTAAAGGAGTTAGCCGACAGTTATTGTTAGATTTATAAAGTTGACTCCATTTGTAAACGGGTTGATATCCTGCTTGGCAGATGCGATAAACTATTTCATCGAATGGAATATTCCGTATCAAATGGCCGTCACTGAGGACAGGTCCCTGCAGCTTCGGATATGGCGTTCCCGGGCCCATCTACAAGCGTTTTAGTATGCGTCGTGATATACAGATGGATACCTGTATATGCAATTGGGTTTTGAAAAATTAGTAGATCAGATTTTGACCAATTGGCATGATAAAATAGAAGGCCCGAAAGGGGAAGCACCTCAGTGAGAATATGTCGTCCTTCATATTTTACGTATCGATACTACTTTATCAATTGAAAACAGCCATCCTAGATGATCGCTCCTTCCGAAGCCGGCGCCTTCTGTGGCCTGCAACATTCAAATTTCTGGCCAATGACACCGTCGTAGTAATCTTGGCTAACTAGAAAACTCTACGAACTATCAATATGCAAGGTACTGAACGAGTGATCTTTAAAAATTTAAAAGGCATCTACCGATTGCCGAATATATGATAAGTGCTAGTGAATTTTGGGAAGGTGACGTTCAGAATATGACCAAGGACATCGGCAATGGCAACGCGGCGCGCAGAACTTGGTAACCACTTGCGATCACGAAAACCCATGTCTATCAGGTATTATATTACAAGTGCTCCTCGGCAACTCTGTCAATCAATGTTCTCGGAAAATAACTCGTCCCGCGAGTCTAGGGGGATCCTAACTTATATCCATGTCAGAGTTCAGAGCAGCCAAACTCTATTCAATATTTGAGGAACTGATTGATCTGCTTACGTATCAACTTCCAAGATTTTTCTTCTCATGCCTGTCAGAGCTGCAAAATAACAAGGTAGAACCCTAATGATTCGAGGTATTTAACATGGAGCGGAATGTTTTTTCAACCGCGGAGCTCGACTTTTCGATGATGCTATCGTATAGACACGGGGATATCGGTTCGAAGCTGTCAGTCTTCTTCCAGGCAGACATCGCATACCACCCGATATCTCGATGGGGATGGTTGACGAACCAGACACCTGCGATCGTAATTCTAACAGCGATAGTAAAATGTCGATTCCCAATGACTCGGTTCGCTTTCTTGTGATAGGGGTTTCAAACTCACTTCTTGCAATTCCAATTGGCAGTTTCCGGTTTCTAGATACGACAGCGTCTGGTAAACAGCCGTCCCGTAGCTAAGCCGGTAAAATGCTTCCGTTTCCCCTTTGGGTATTTTCCCCTCGGTGCTCAGCCCAGTTGAAAGTTCTGAGACTCGCACGCATTCCGCCTGTGATGCGGCCCACGGCTCAATCTAATTTTTTCGCTGAACCTCGCAAAGAGAAGGATAATGACATCGTCAATAATTACCAATTCCTTGGTGTTGGGTTGTGACCATGGATGACTTTGTTTCGAGTTGCTCCGATAAAGAGCTAAGCCTCCCATATTATAGACGCCGAAGGGGTGGGTGGAGTATTGCGTGTTGGCCTCCTGCAGCGTTAACACGAACAATGGGTTTCAAGACGATTGCACAGTCCAAGATTAACAAGAAAACGTGATGATTAAAACTACATTTTATTATTTTTTTTATTCATTAGGCGAAGTAACCGAGGGGAGAAACGAGATTTTGTAACAAAGAAACAAGGCTAAAGGCTTGAGGATAGTTTCAAATTTACAGATTGCTTTCGTCACCGTAACGAGTGTGGGAAGAGGAAAACGAAGAAAATTTCGAAGGGGAGAATTTTGGATTGCAAAAAACGTTGCAAGTGATTTTTCGATATCAGACTTATCTTCTTAGGAGATGAACAATCAAAGTAGACAAGGGTGAGAAAGTAAGATACGAGACCTTAAACGCCAGAGCTATTATACCGCTCAGCAAAAAAGGGAGACAAGAATTATAGTACTCAAAAATATAGCAAGACTCAGAAAGGAGTGGTAAAATAGCCAAACGAAAAATTACCCAAATAAACAAGGGAAAAATATCAATTGCGCCTGATTTTTCGCAAACAAAGAAACACCTGTAAGATATAGAGACAAAAGACGAGTCGTCATCATAAATGGCATGACGCTGGAAAATCGTCAAAGAAGTAAAAAATAAAAGTATATTCAAACAAAGTCATGGAAGAAGATAAAGAAGGGAGTTATTATTATTTATTAAGATTGTCACTCGTTATTAGATTGGCTTTGGTTCCGTGAACATCCTAGATGTTTGTTAGAACATGGCGCTTAAGAGTGAATAGGATCGAATAATTGGCTTACCTTCCGTACTCATGCTCAACATCAGCCAAGAGAGCGTAAACTTTGATTGACTGAGTTCTTTCATCAATGCTTTGTCTGTTTTCCGGAGTACTAGGAGGAGTATCTGTTCGTGTATTCTCAGGTCCAGTGTTGACGCTCAGGGCGGCTGCGACGTGCTCTAACAACTTTCGGTGGACCTGGGCTCTTCTGGTCTCTGCCCTTTCCATCTTGGCTTCCCAGTCATCGATAGAGCTGTCAAGGTCCGCTAAAGCCTCTTGCTGTTTAAGCAGTGTTTCTCGTGAAAAGCTTCCGGATCGGTCAGAACGTAGATGTTGAAGCATCTTCATGTGAAGAGCTTTCTTTCCCGATCGGAGTGATTGGTGGGTTTTGCGAAGATATTCACATCGTTCTTCAAGTGAGGCGAGTTCTGCCGTGAGGGTGTCTACTTCGGCTGGCGACAGGACTGCAAACTTTTCGCATGTTTTACGGGCCGCACTTTGAAGCGATGCAATTACAGGAGGCTGTAATGTTTTCACGATATCAACAGGACGCATACCTCTCGGCATTGTTTTAGTTGATGTGCTTCTCCTCTTTGCAGATGTATGGGTAGAGACGGCCTTGGTTTTTTGCAAATCCCGTTCGGACGCATGTCGCTTATGCAGAGCAGTATGCCTGGGTACTTTTTCGACAGTCGATTCTGATGCACCGCGAAGGCGGTGGGCGCCGGGTCTTCCAACATTAAGTGGTGCAGGATCCTTAGGAGGCACCGTAGGTGGTAGGTCTTTGGGAGGAGAGGGGACGGTTTGATTCGGGGTTGTATTTGGTAATCGTGTAACAATAGGCATGGTAGCAGCGTGCGAGAGTTTTGGAGGGTGAACGGGCTTCGGGACGTCACCAAGTTTAATGGTAGTATCAGACCCCTTATGGAGTAAGACTTTTGGCCTATCGACATCTCTGACGGCTGAAGCCGAACGCTTATGTTCTTTCTTTTCAGAACCTTTAAACATAGCATCACCACCAAAAGGAGGAGCAGAGAATGCAGCTACTGGAACACTAGCCTGTCTATCATGGGCTGGAGGTCGTCCTGGGATTGTGGCTATAGAGTCGTTAAAACTATTGTTTTTCAACAAAGAATGCGAATTTGTTACTTACGAGAATCCATAGGTAATTCTTGTTCTTCAATCAATTGGGCTCCAGTCTGTATCTCAGGCATACTGCCTTTACGACGCATGAATGTTTCCTTAGCCTTCATTTTGGCGCCGGCAAGGTAGGATCCTTTATTGATTGCCTGTGTTTTTGTATTCGGGCTCATAGGACGGCCATTCTTGGTGTGCACGGAGACTTCAACTGGAAGAGGAGGCAAAGACATCGTTGGCGGCGGAGTCAAGTTTTGAGCTGCTCTTGTTGGTGAATTCTGTCGACTATTGGAAGCAGAGCGAAGAGGGCCCGGCGAACCTGCGCGAGATTCGCTTCTTGAGGCAAAGGTTGGCAGAGGAGGCAAGATGCTCTGTGCGGCAAAGAATAAATATAGTTAGACGTCTTGAATAGAAAGACTCTCCAATGTAGATTCGTGCAAGTACTTACAACTCTATTGTCCGAGCTATCATTCAAATTCAAAAATGACGAAGAGTTGTTGAAAATGGGACTGGCCGTGCTGCCCTTTGACCTTTCCTCATGCATTGTTCTTTGATCATAGGAGGTGGTGGCAGTGTATACATTGTGCAGGTCCGGCGCCTGAGGGCCTTGCCTCGACGGAGCACGCGGTGGGAAGAGCGTCAACGCCATTTCGGTCGACGGATTGCAGTTGGTGTTGCGGTCGTCGTTGGACGGAGGGTGATCGGGTGATCTTTGTGTTGTTCTGTCGTTCTTTGCTGTGTTCGCCTGCGCACTTCGATATCAAAATCCTGGCAACCTCTCTTTGTTCGATATCCGATATCCGGGGTGTATTTGAAAGAACAAAAGAAATGGAGAGCAAATGACTGAAGAGGCTCGAAAAAGTCCCGTTTTCCACCCTCAGCAAGGTATATAAATACTAATGTATAAAAAGGAATCGTCGAGATATAGGATGTTAGGGAGCCAGCACTAATAATAAATATATCCTTCACAGAAGGATAGGACCGATTGTCTTTTCTAAATCAAAAGTCGTAAGTCAACCCTCCCTCCGCTGCTATTCGATCGAACCTGTTTGCAAAGGCAAATGGAAGAGTCGAAACAAACTGTCACCTCGTGGGAGGCGGTAGTGGATATATGTGTCCGCCCGAATAGTATAGCAAGCACTATGGGGTCTGCTCTTAGCAGGCTTTCCCCTTCTCATGTCTGATGCTGGGCCTCGAGCCCCATCTCTTGCTGGTTTCTTTTCTACTGCGAACCCATATCAAGAGGAACGGGAAAGGGAGAGCAGAAAAAAAAATTATAAGAAACGGATGGCACAAAAAGCAAAATACTCACTAGCACCATGGCTGGGCTGTCAAGATTCAGACATGGCCTCCGGTCTTGCTTCCCAGGGGAATCGTTCGTTCTGGGGAGTCAACTCGTCTGGAACTGGAGCTAAGCGGGTGGTGAGCAGGCCACCGCCTTTCTCCCCTTGCAAAAGCAAAGAGGGGCACCCGTTGGACGGACGTTCCCCACTACCTACTGTTCTGGGGAGAAAAGGTTTCAAGTTGGACAGGCGCACGGTTGAGACGTGTGATGGCATGGGTGTGTGCAAGGTGTTGGGGTCGAGGTTAATGAACCGCACACAAGAGGCCCTTTGCGCGCATCGAGAACACAGCTTGCTCATCTTTAAGACACTGGTATTAATATTATAGCCACCATAATACTAAAATACCCCTTCTTAAAGACCGACGAAGATTAAAAGTTGGGACAATCACGGTGAAGGCGTCTCTGCGGCCTCCATGCCTCCGTGACCCTACGATGGAGGCTTGAATGCGCAAGCACAAGCTTGCTTTGCCTCGTCTAGTTCTGTTTGGCAGCCACCATGTGGTCTGCAGCTAAAGGCTTTGAAACAATCCAGGAGGTGGTCTACCGAAAAGTCGCCAGCTCTTTGTGCCTGATATCCTTATTTCTCATCGTTTGATATTCAATGTTACGGGCAGGACCGAATGTTCTATGCAGAATAACAGCATAATGACGAGATTTCGAGACGGACGATCTGACATCCGAAGCGTGCGAAAGTGCGCTGAAGTGTTCAGGGGATTTAATAAAATATGCATCGCGACTATTCATATACGGTCTCAGGGTATCTAAAAAGAACACTCGAACAACATTTGGGATTCTCGACCCGATCGTATGTAGCAATTGATTGCGAGCAAGAAACTAAGTACTCAGGGCCTGTTCCTGCGCCGCAGACAAATTCTTTTGAACTCACCGTGATTGCGTAGGCCAGCGGGTATAATTGGCTGCAAGGCCAATTGGTCAAGCTACCTCGCCCTCGTGATCTGTTCCTGGGGAAACAATGTCACCTCGAACGGAGGCTACATTTACATTAGTTGCGATGCGAATTCAACTCTTCGCCCGCCGAAGCTTTGTTCTTTCTTGGCTGTTCACAAAGTTAGTGTTATATGCAGCCGAATCTTCCAAATTCACTTTGGTACGCCAAAAATAATCAGATGCAGGAAACCCGAAACACTGAACGCATCGATCGGTATTCCGTCCGAATGCCCTAAGATATTTATGCGGGTGACCAATTAGCCATTCAGCTCGAGGAGAGTTTTCGAGCTAACTCAGAACAGCACTTGGTCAAAGAGCCTTCTAACCATAAGAGGATCCCAAATGACTACCAGATGACGCATTTAATATTAGAAATATAAAAAATGCATTGCTACAAAAAATGGAATCTGATCTCTTCGATATTAGAAGGGTTGACGTTGACTTAGACCTGAAATGCGACATTGTTCAGGTGAACATCACATATCCTAGGCTTCCGATAAATGGAGGTGCAATTGACTAATCCTAGGCCTACCGACCGTTCCTGCGGAATCTTCAACGGACTACCTGATGAGAACACAACCTCAGGCTGCCGATAATCCTTAGTAATTAGTCTATTTTCTAGGGCCCAAATAAAAACCATTTCCGTTAGCTTTCTTTTCCTAAATATACCGAAGGGTCTACAGAGATAACTTTGCAGCTGCGTTTATAGGAAACGAATCCGACATTCCGGACCGCCCGAAAGGCTGTGCAGACCACATAAAGAAAGCTTGGCTCGAAGACAAATGTTTCGTTTCGGTTTGAGCATATGACTTCTTGCTGGCAGCACGCTACAGGTAGTTTAATTAACAAGATCCTAGTGACCATCCCGGCGAGCGAGAGGCAAGAAAGCAAAGAAGCTAGGAACATCGTAGTAACATCGGCTCGCTTCTATTGTGGTGGAAGGTCTTGACCAAGGCACCTCTGGAGCCGGTTCCCGAATGGCACAATTTATAATTAATTTACGATCGCGAGGCTTAACAAAGGCAACCCATTTACTTGGACACTTCTCATTGGGTTTATGAAACATTTAATTTATCTGACGAAAAGTTTGGGGTACTCTTTTTTCAAATCGTACTCAGTATGACAAAGTTGTGGGGGGAACTACAGCACCAACCACGTACACTACTGGATCCACCTCGTAAATATATAACATCGTATTTCTTGACAGGAAAGTTTTTCAATTTAGCTGACGGATTTAATTAAAATGTTCGAATTTTTAGGTCTCAGTAAGTAAGACCAGCCGAATCGTCCTTGTTAGAAATTCAATATACCATAATTATTGTGCCAAATCGGCCCTCAAAACAGCAGGGTGAACAATGGGCTGGTGAACTTTACGTTCCTCGGAGACATACTCAGGTAAACGATAGACGGGAACCTTTCAAGCCGGTATCCTGCAACGCAATTAGAGGTGCATGCTGAAAAAGCTCTCCGTCTCCGGAATACCATCCGCAGGCACAATTACCATGCAGGTACGCAGGCGCCAAGTGCGTCCTTTACACTCCCCAGCCAAGGGATGAATGTGTTTTAAAACAAGGAATATATACCTCAACACCACAGGATACACGTGAACGTCTACACATTGGATCGACTGCAATACCTCATATGCTCGTCACCACTGTGAAGCGGCCTATAGATATCATACACGTCCACTCAGTCCCTTCCGAATTTTATAATTCAATCGCAAAATCCAATCCAATTACAACTCTCCACTTTGTTGCAGCACTGCAAGGGTGCGCTTTGTCCTCAGTATAATGCACATATGCACATGATCTACAGACCATGCTAATCTAAACTCCAGAACTCTCCATCCGTGACATGCCACCTTTCTGAATATTTCTCCGCCTTAGATATTAGATAGTTAGATAAAATTAGGTCAATCGAAATGTGCAAGCAATTGAGACTCCATGTCTTCTCCGCGGTTCCACATTATGCATCTATGAGACAGATAGTCTACACTTTTGCGACCTCGCGAACCGGGGTTACCCTATTGAAACCAAGATAACGTCAACACGTATCCCCGAACGACATCTGTCTATAGATTTGTTATAGCCTGGATCCATGGACACGAACTTTGTAAAGTCCGCAATCGATCACTTTCGCTCGATTTCCCTCTTACCGACAGTGTAATGGGTTTGCAAGACGGTTGCCGCTTCGTCAAAGCGCACCGGCATCTGAGCACCGCAGCCGCATACCCAGAGCCCTTTTCCCATTCAGCCTTTATTGATAAAGCATCTCGTGGCAAAATACTAACAATACCAACGCCAGATACGTTTTAGCAGCAAATTTGTCCTAGTGAATAATACAGCGGCTAACTGCAAGGACTATCTAATAAAGTCGTGATTTACCCCAAAAATTTGGAATGTGATCATCTGGCGAAAGGATAATATGTTCCAGATATTCTATCCCAGTCAACCATGAGTCTCCGGATGTCGGGCAGGTTCCAAACTGGCAATTCGATCGGCGACCGTCTGATGTTCTAATTTTTGCGCAATATATATGCCCGCGTGAGAATATGAATCCTTGGGAACTGAAATTCTAATTAAGACTCGTCTATCGCAACACATGCAGATGCGATTCGCGGTAAATGCTCCCAATAGGAAGTTACCACTTCTGGGCCATGCTTCATATTCGGGTAGCGAACACACGGAATATTCCAGCATGGCAGCCATTAATTTTACAACAGGGTGTATTTCTCACTCATTTTCAACGAGTAATCTCTGCCGACGTCGACTGTTGTCTGATAATGATTATCAAACTGTGTCGTCAATCTGGAAGGAGGGCGTTGCGTTCTTTGCCGTTCTGCAGAAGAGTGGAGAGGCATCGAGGCTAGGCTGGGTGTTGCACCTCACAGTTTGTTTCAGGATGTAGGCGAAATCGTTAAACTGACGAGGATGGTATGCATATGCGTCCCGTCGAATTTTCTGCCTACCAGGAGGCTGGAATTCGAGTATATTGGAATGGCTAGAAAGGGAATTTCCTCCGTGATCCACTTCTTACACACGTTCGAGAGCGGTTTGGGGTCATGCTTTCAATTGATGGGTACAGAAATCCGCACTGTTCCGGATCCTGTCATTAAACTGTTCTCGCTCGTTTGTCTTCCACGTGCCTCGGACCTTTAGAAGATGCGGAAGAGCAAGCATGGAAGCCTTATTTTTTGATTGCGAAAAAAAAAAAAAGGTGTAAATTTACGTAAACACTATCAATTAGAAAAATGAACTTCGTAGTTCGAATTTCGTACTGCTCTGGTTTAGAATTCTTTCCATAATGAAGATCACGACCTTCCGGCAGCACGTGCTTTGCAGTTTCCGCATGTAACTTCTGCAGTGAATTGGATTTGCATACAGAATACGAGGCTGCTGGACTTTCAACACCACCCAGAAAATCCTGTGCACCAACTTACTCGCTAATCCTGCATTTTAGAATAAGTTTTGCAAATTTACCCGACAGTTGTCAGACTCTGTTTTTTAGTGTCTATGCGTGCATGCATACTATACATGCAAATTATATACAGCTTTCGTTTCCGGCCGTTCAGAATAGTGTTTCCACGGCCCGGCAAAATTGGAAATATATATCTGATACGCGTATAGGTTCGGATCTACCAATTTGTTAGCCAACCGGAAGCTGCGCCTTCTTTGCCTTGCATTTTAAAATAGTTATAAAAAAATGTGATTTCCGCGTCAAAATTGCGATCTAGAAGGGACAGATGGATCCCAAAAGGAGTGAGATCTTCGCAGCTACATTTTAGCATATATCCTGCATTCGCCTCAATGGAATAGAGGAACGTGCGATTTTTTCTACAGAGCTCCTGTGATCAATACAATAGATTCGCGTTTAAATTTGGAAACGATAAGCATAGAACTTGCGAATACGAGTGTGCATGGATTGTCAATTTCAGCTCATACTGATAAAAGCGTATACTGGAATTCTAGCTATCTATATGGGACAATAATCGTCAATATGAGGTGGGAATCTTTGACCAAAAAGTGTATCAGTCGGACATCTTGATTATCTTGTCAGAAGAGCGTTCCGAAAATATGATTTTACCGATATATGCAATCCCGCGCCCGGGTGGGACCATCCATCTTCGGGGCGTTTGCGTTCTGGGAACCTGATTTCGCCACCTACCGGGCCGAGTATGAACGGAAGACATCGAATCCTGGGGGTTCTGAGTAAATATTAATGCAATAGGAAAATTTTTGGATTATTTAGCTCAAATTTTGTGTCATTTTGATGGCGGAGTGTTCTAAGACCTCGAGGATCATGCTAGCAGAGTTGCATTATCACCGATGTCTATCCCAAATAGCGTTTTGGGACAGTCTTCCGCAACATAGCGAGATACACAGCCCTCTAGATACACGAATATGTCTAACATTCCTATCTAATCTTTACATGCGGTATCCGAAAGCGAGTGTGTGCACCGTAGAAACAAGTTTATGGCAGCGTCTTTTAAAATAGAAATCTAAAAAGCGATCCGGGTACCTACATTAACTCGTGGCGTTATTCTGATGCCATCACCTTTGGTAGACGGTCATGTCAGCTGAAACCGACGGTGGGTTAGGAATCATGTACTAGTGCTCTGTTGAGCATAATATATAGTCGGCGGAGTACCCATTTGGCCATTCAACTCCGGACACTCCGTCGACGATGGTTTAGGCCCAGAAAGGGCTAGCTTTATAGTGGATGTTTTTGGACATAGGCTTGATATTTCCACGTTGCATCACAACTTCAGTCCGTATTAATGGATCATTTGTGCCTAAAGACTGCCAAAATTTCTGAGTATTTTTTCATGAATATATTTTATTCTTTGGGCACATGTTTAAGCTCTTCATTGACCCACAAGTCTACGGAATATCGATAGGCACGTGACGGGCCGTATTAAATATGAAAATTACGAATAAGGCTTATTGTTTTTTTTTTTTTTTTTTTTTTCAAGCACTGCTCTAGATCCTCTAGGCAGATATGGCGTGACATATTGGTATCTGGCAGATTCAAGTGCAATGAATGGGAGTGGAGAAATACCACAAGGGCTTTAATGTTGCGTTGAGCCTTGCGATTAGTCAGACCTGATTAGTCAGATATTTAGAGTGGTGATGCAAGGGCAAGGGCACATCAATCGTGACTCGAAACACGCGTTAAACTCGGTCATGACTCCTCAATTGATCAATATATCAACGTGATCAATTCGGAGACTATTATAAAAGAAAGGCCGTGATATGCTCAGATCCAGACTTGTTTTGGGAAGCCAACTATTGCTCCTTCATTCTCCTCGATCCAAAGCCGCTCCCGATAAAATTGGAAGTCTTCAGATCAATATCAAGATGAGCAGCTCAAGCAACACAAATATTGATACAGACAATGGCATCTACTTTTGGAAGCCGGAACAGAGATACGGCTATTTGGGGCAATGGTATCCCTCAGTTTTCAAGGAGATCAGCAATGATGGCAAAGAAATAGTTTATCAAAATGCTGAACAGTGAGTTTATTCGCTAGTTATCTATTTATCATTCACCTTTAACGGTTGATTCCGCGAATCGAATCGATTGGCTATCATCCTTGGCTTCCCATTTTCTCATTTTATATGTCAAGTTCGGAAGCAATTTGGAAAAAAGGGAAAACCCTGTCGCTAACGGGTCGCTTGATCGATAGGTACATGATGCATCAAAAAGGTAATTATTATCTCTCGATTGGCAGTTATCTGAAATTCCAAGTGATCAATCGTATTTGGATGTTTTATGCATATCGAAGGGGCTAGGTAGCGAAATCAACTGAAAGTTCCCGTTTAAACCCACGTGCTATACCCCTGCTATCCCTTCCGCACAAGTGCATGGTGATGTTTTGAAGACGCAAAAAGTTTAAATGCCCGCTTCTAATGATGAAACAATTTTGCAGGAGTTCTTTTTGCACCTGATGATCCAGTTACAGCGGAGATCCTGACAGCGGAGCTCCATCCGGCTACGATCAAGGCTTTAGGCCGCCAAGTTCCGAATTTTGATGAAGAAACTTGGGGAAAGAAAAGATACGAGATAGTAGTCAAGGGTAATTATTTAAAGTTCACTCAGAACGAAGATTTGAAGAAAGAGCTGTTAGAGACAGGGAATAAAGAACTGGTAAGTTTTGAATTTGTTGCATTTCGTGTAGATGCTCTTTTCAAATATCACACTTAGCAATCTCATTTCCAGTTTGATAATTAACCAACTGATTTGTTGAATAGGTTGAGGCATCTCCCAGGGATAGAATTTGGGGTGTAGGATTTGGGGCTGTTAATGCCCCAAAACAGAGAGCGAGATGGGGTCTGAATCTTCTTGGTAAAGCTTTGATGGAGGTAAGGGAGACAATCCAAAAAGAAGAAGAAGACTCGAAATGAGGGAGATGACGAGGAGTAGAGAACAACTTGGGAAATTATTCGAGATTCTCTTGAAACTAGAAATGTTTAAAATTCTTTATCCCAAACGCCCCATCGAATATGCTACTGTATTCCCAATTTTATTCTTCCAGGTTAATCCCACCTACCGTTTGTAAGCACTCATCTGTTCTGCTGGTAATTGGTGTTACTAATGGCTTTGGCTTAATGGAAGCTACTAACGAGGCCAAAGCTACTATTGAAACCTTGAGTTCGTCAAATTTTCCATATAGATCGAAGCTTTATGTTTGAGCTTAAAGTTTAAGAGCTCAAAGCATCATAAAAATCATAAAAATCATTCTCAACTTCATAATACGGATATCATCCTTCACCATCTCTCTGATAGTGGAGTTTCAAGTACCTGTCGGTGTTCACCTTAACCTATTTAAATAAAAACTTGTAATTCTTATTTAAAAGTCATATATAATTAGATATGCATTTTCAAAACCTAGGAGACATAAATCTAGGTGTCTGTTGTATTCTGATCAATCTTTTTGATGATCTATTTGGAACAACCGTAGCTAGTTTTCTTCATATAATTTGAGAACAAAGAAATCAGGAGCAACTAGGGGACAAAACATGGTCTAAACTAGCCAAGAAACAAAGTTTCCTTATCAGATATACGAATACTCTTGATTCTACCAGTTAAGAGCGAATATTAGTAGTTGGAAGCCTGGAGCAACTTAATTGGGACCCATTTGCCCGCCAATGGAAGGAGGTGTTGTGCAAGCTAACCAATCGGCCCGCGTTGCTTGGATCATCGACTTCAACGACCGTTCGCAGATCGAGCAACACGATCCAACTGCATATCGCCCACGCGATTCACCAAACAAGTGCTCATATCCGAATACGTCGCCACGATGCCTCCCGTGGGTCCTCATCGGAGGACCCATCAGCGGACCCCTGCGCTGACCCGCTCTCCCTCCGCCGATTCCTCCTCCGAATCATCGACATCAACTGCCAACACGGTTGTATCCTCGTCGCAGGGCTTGATCCGCCAGAGTAGACACCATGATCAGGGAGCTGGCTATTTCGAACCGTCGTTGACCACTACCTCCCAGGTGGCAGCAGCTGCGGCTGTGGCACGAGAATCTGCTAGGAAACATTCACAATCTGACCCGTCTCCACCGACAACGGCGATGGTTCACTCCTCCACACCGATGAGTGCAGCCGGAGCAGCAGCTCTCGCCGCCATGCCAAAGCTAGACCGTGGGCACTCAAGCGGCCATGAGAAGGAAAAGGAGAAGAAAGAATCCAAAATGAAGATCTTTTCAAAACCGCTTCGTGCAGCGCAGTCGGCGCAGGCTATGAAGAATGTAGCGGACCCAAAACCCATACCGTCACCGTCAAAGCTAGCAGCACCACTTCCCCGAATACCATCAAACGTTTCCTCCGATGGCAGCCGTAGACCTTCATTTACTTCTACAATATCCGATACACTCTACTCCAGTTCACCTCCCACATCTTCCCACAGTCATAAACATCATCTATTATTACGAGGAAGGAAAGAACAGCCTCTCTCCAGTGCAAATTCAAATTCCAAACTAGTTTCTGAAGGATCCAGCATATACAACTTCAATCCTCATAGCCCATCTACCGCAAATTTCCCGGTTTCAAGTAGTGTAAACCCAAGTCAGAAAACACTAGTAACAAATGCCGACATCAAGCATGTGGTTGGTGTAGTTTCTGGCAAGGATAAAGATGCCGCCGGAGAACAAGTTCTTGAGGAGGTGTGGCCTTTACTGAAGTCAAGAGTACTTCCGTTGTTCGCTGGTGAAGGACTACGAACACCTGTTGAGGATCTCAACAAACTTGTCATGTGAGTACCAAGGAGAAACCATTGGGCTGATAGTGTAATTGTCCTAACCGTTTCGATAGCGTTCATATCAAAAGACAGGTCGAAAAGAAGTCCGCGATATTATTAATTGACGACGTCCAGACACTGTTAGATCATGGAATGGCCATGCTGGACAATTCTTCGTCATCACTGTCGAAACTAACTGATCTGAGGCTGGTTCCTAGGTTGGTTGAAATCTGGAATTTCGTTTTTAGCACAGTTCTTCCCTATTTCGAGGCAGTATTTCTACCATTACAGCAGGAATTCAAAGGCCACGGTGCGGTAATGAGCGACCGAGAAGCTAGAGAAGTTTGGGGGGCACCTGACCAAAGACTTGATCTTAGGCGGATGGCCCTCATTAGCTATCGTGATACGATTATCTTGCCGTTATATAGTCGCCTCCACAGTAAGTTTATTCAACATGATATGCCAATTTTCACTGCTAACAGTCAGTATAGCCATATTCTCTAAACTCCAGCTTGATTTTGATGCCCTACCGAATGTCACAGAAACTGTTGGTCGCGTGCTGCAATGTGTTAGCGTCCTAGCCTCTTTATTATCAAATGATGAAAAACAAGCAAAGATGGATGAGTTGGCTAAAACTATGAAACATAATTGGTTAAGTCGTGGGCGGACAGGCAGAAACCGACACGGATTCGTCGGAACAAGATCTCGCGCTCTTGGAAGCGCAAACTCGCTAGGCTCGAATCACGGATTCGGAGATCTAACAGTAGCTGAATAAGCACTGCTACTAACCTCTATACGTTTCACGAAATATGTTCGGGTTTTGGACTTGTGCACCAAAGTTCACTCTCATTCGATCTATCGCTATTCATTTGTTGAATAGATGGGAGACAATTTAGTGTTCTTTCAGGCTACTGCGTCAGAATTATGTTCTTTGATTGATTCTGTATTCTGTACTCCGCTGAGTCTAACTTGCGGTTTTGGAGCACATACTACTCGTCTGGTTTTTGGTTGCTGGCGGATGTCACCAATGATGACTGTAATGTCACTACCCTTAACAAACGAGATGACCCTCCGACGCATGGCAAATGCCTAACCGAAATTTTGACTTCCACCCTCCAGCAGGCTAGGTCGCCATACTAGATAGGATGAGTGCAACATTACAAAGTGACACCACTTCGTGAGAACCTGACCTCACTAGATTGGCTTACCATAGGACAACGCTTCGCTGGTCCATATAATAGCAGAACCTTTGTGGCACTGTCCACATTTATTTACTACAGATCCAAGACTAATTGGAACTACCTCGCGTTTTTATTGAAATTTAACATTTATAGTACATCAGAAGATGTGGTATAGTGTATGTAGACGATTCTATTTTTTTGATGGTGATGAGCCATATATTAGCAAGAACATTCGAGGCTGTAAAATCAATTCCGACGGTCCGACTCGGCGTCCCCTGTATCTAACTATGCAGAAAAAAGGACAAAAGGGTTTTTTTAATAAATGCCTTAAATTCAGTGTATGAGAAAAATCTTGAGGCTGTTAAGGAGCGACGATAATGATCCGCCTATGATCTGCAAGTCAGAAGTGTATATATCCCCTCACATGCCGTCTACCGAGCAACAATAGAATACAATTCAAATTCACAGTCTAGTATGCCACCATTTCAATCTAAACCTTTATCTAGATATATTCTTTGAATAAGGACTAGCGACCCTACCAAACTTTCATTATTCAACTGAGAGCTTATCTTGAATCACAACCATGTTACTCAGATATGTCGTAATCGCGCTACTTGCCACGATATCGCAATGCACACCGTTACTACCTACGCGAGATACGTATTTTAATCGGACTGAGGCATCCATAGTTCAAATAGCAGAAATTGAAGACATAATTAAAACCCTTCGAGACCTTAAATCTCTATTCACATTACTGTACGTCGTGGACCCGACCCTCATTTACAAAAACTACAGCGATTATGAAGTGGTAAGTAAGCGCAGGATAGCAATGCCTAGGTGAGTTTACTAACAAAGATATATAAATCCTTAGAGATTCTACATAGTTGAGTCTAAGACGAGACGCTCAGTGACTCGTCTGATCCAAGATTTGCGAGACAACGAGGAAAAATTCGGAGCCGGAGACTGGAGAAATCTTTTTACCTTTCGACAACTCATTGACCTCAGGTTTTGGACGGTAGCGGTACGCGATCGGATCAATTGAAACCTTGTCTTAAGAAATGCTAAGAACTAAACTAATGGAATCCGAAAACATACTCTCCAGTTCCTCGACGCGCAATGCTCTAGCTTCTGGATACCGATGTACAAGTTTCTAGATTATTTACAACAGAATAAGGATATAATACCAATCGACGATGGTATTAAAACAAAACTATTATATCGTGCTTGGAAAATGAAGGTTACCGAGCTTGTAAGTAACGTAGACCACCATTTTTCTCCAGGAGCTTATATAGACGCTCACCCGGTATTTTTTGGTAAAGTAGCTACTAATACTCTCCTGTGATAATGCTGTAGAGTTTGCCTAATGAAATAAGAACCTTTAATATTTCTGACAAAGAAGTTGACAAACTGCGGCAGCGTGAGTTCTGGCGGGGGTTGACTGAGCAGCTTATAGCTTTTGATAGATGCTCCAATGAAGTTCTCTATTTTCCAGATTTGTTTGGGGATGATTCGGCTGAAAACAAAATTCTCACCAAGGCATGAAAACTGGTCTCGCCGTGGGTCAAACTTTGGAAACCCATATGAGGCTTTCCAAACTTCAAAATTTCCAGTCAGGATTTCGATAAAATTTGCGACAGTATCAATATCGTAGCTATCTGAGCACTTTAAATATACAATTCATGATTGAAAACTTACTCCTCTTTGCTTATACCAGTAGATGTAAGAGAAGGCGGTCTCATTTCTAGACTAGCGCTGGCCCACCGAGAGAACGATAGTATCCTGCTCTTCATTACTAGTGAAAATTATTGCAAAAGCGCGAAAGCTATGCATTTTCTATTTTAATTATGTGGAAACCATTTGTTTTCTTTGGAATACCAAGACCTCTCTGCAAGTAGAACAATAAAACTAAAAGAGAAGAAATTTTCACCGCAGGTTTAACGTGGTTGTTGGAATTTGAGCGCAAAGTGAGGATCTTCTAATGATCTTCTGAAGATATAATGCGTATATACCGAAAACGCGCATGCTTAAACCACCCAGATATTTTTATTTAATAGACATAGATAGTTTCCTTCATTCTAAATTATCGTGTACCCTTCGAACGACTAACGTCAATCTCTTGCCCCACTCACGTAAAAATGCTTCTTAGATATATAATAACTGCGCTGCTTCTTTCGGCATCACAATGCACTACACTGGTAGCCGTTCGACATGCAGAAGATATAACCAGAATTATGAATAAATTGACAGTAGACATAAAAGATATTCTCAACCGTGCCACAGGACTATTCAAAACATTTAAAACTCCCGACCCGCTTATTCTTGCTGAAAACTCCACTGCTTTTGAAGATCTCATAGAAGTGAGGAGGCCAAGATCTCGACTAATGCGGTATCATCTAAGCGCTGTGACTTAGATTGCTGTTTTACTAAAAAAAATATGGTATACAATCTAGAAATCCATCGCAGTATCACTAGTAGCAACCGGCGGAATGGATCGCCTCGGGGTAAATATGCGAAAGATCAGGGATAAATATGACAGCGACCCAAATTATATTATTTCTATGAATCAAGGGGACAAGATGCTTGACAGACTGGTGGATGTAAGCATACAGGAATCCCTTAAGAGCATTTAGGGATGCTAAAGTTCCATTGAATGTCAAATATAGCTTTTCACCACAGAATGCCGAGAGTTTTTCAGCCCAGTGCTCATGGCGCTTAGATACTTGGACAAAAGCAAGGGCGAATTTTCTGTCAATCTGTTTCTGAAGACCGAGATGTTTCGTAGCATCAATGATTTAGAAAAATCTCAAGATGTAAGCAAGCTTGTTACACCTTAAGTTGATTTTGTGACCCCCGGGCGGTTGGTAGGAGAGTGTCTAAGACCCCTTTACTTTTATGATTCGATAGTTTATTGCTCGAGCAATACCACGTTTAAATCTGGATTATTACGAATTGCAAATGGCCGTCTGAGAGAGACTTAAAGAGGTCTCAGATTGCATACAACGGGGCCTCATTTTCAGTAGTCTTGTACTCAGTCCGGGGGAACGCCAACAATATGGTAGTAGCAAACTAAGAGACTAGTATAAACGGTTTATGTCGCGCAAAGCTAGGGTGATATCTCAACATGGAAAATTCTAAATCTTGTAGTTATTTTACCATGTAATTTGCACCCATCCAAAGGATTCTACAAGTTGCGGCATCGAAAACAGAACGCTTTAGTCTTGTTTCACCGCACGCAAGATACTACCCATCTATAGAGATAATTTTTTGTGATATATGCATGCCTGCGAGATCACCAAATAGTCCTCAAGATTATCTGCCAGTCAATCTCTGTCGAATAAAACCCCTCAGTCCGCCACAAATTCACACGTGAAAGGCCACCAAAATCCGCGTTGCGACCGCCAAAATGCAACAAAACGCTGCTCACAAAAGAAATTCGCAAACCAAAAGTGTCCACAAATCAAATAAAACCAACCAAACCGGCCAGCAAAAGCAGCCAGTCGAATTAGTTTCTTTCCTTCTCGGATGATATAGCCAGCTCTCCAGTGCGCCAGCCTCAAAAGCTACAGCACCGCCTCTTCCTTCTTTTTTTTTCTTCTTCTCCTTTCCCCTTCTTCCTCCTCTTCCTCTTCTTCCTTTTCCCCACCGGCTCTTTTAGCTCCGGTGTCTTTGCCGGCAATGGATGTGGGTATCCTCCCAGAGCCTCTGCCTCCACAAGTCTTCACCACTGGAGCGCAGCTGCTGGACCTCACCGATAGTAAGTCTATGAGCTTGATACTAGCTACAAGGAGGCCCTTAATAACCAGTCCTTACTAACGACAATCCTATCACTCATCAGAAAAGCTAGTCATCGTTCTACGAGACGGCAGAAAACTAATTGGTGTCTTGAGGAGTTATGATCAATATGGTAAGTTCATTTCAGCATCCGCGAAGCTTTAAATCCTAGCTTGGAGCTATAATATACTATAAATTCGATTCTAACTTTCACTCTCTTCTGTGGGATAGCAAATCTCGTTCTCCAAGATACCGTTGAACGGCTATATTCGCAAAACCTCTACGCTGATGTCCCGCGAGGTGTTTATATAGTCCGTGGCGAGAATGTCTTACTACTCGGTGAAATCGTACGTACACCATAGTCACTCACAATATTACCTATAAACTCGGTTGCTAGAGGTACATATGCTGATAATACTCATTACAATCAGGACTTAGACAAAGAAGATGACACGCCACTACAACTGGCCAGCGTGGACGAAATTTACGACGCGCAAAAGGCCGAATCAGCGCAGAAGAAGCAACGAGAGAAGAAAAAGGCGAGAAAACTGCACAGTCTCGGGTTCGAAGCTGAGAACGAGTTGATTCTGTAGGATAGAATCGATATCGTCAAGCCGCTCGAGGTTTATTGGAATATCAAACCGAGGGTTAGAGGCTGGAGATGTGATTTTAGATCACTGGGGGTGTTTCATGAGATCGGAGGGGGGAGTTTTGTACATAGGGGAGTGGAGTATGGGCCGTCGCATTCGGTGGTGGAGGGTGCAGCAGTGGAGGAGATGGCGAGAGAGAGGGCGAGAGAGAGAGGCAGAGCTCTTTTAGAAGAGTTGAGAGAAGGTTCCGTTCCAGATACCTACAATATGGGAGACGATTCGAGTTCACTTCCGACTGTTATGGAAGAACCGGAGTTGGAAAGCGAGTTGGGCAGGGAGGATGAAGAATTCAGTGATGACGAGGGAGTTGAAATAGCAACAATAAGGCCGACACAATCCGAGAAAGAAGACAAAGGAAAAGAGAGAGAACACGACGCAGAAGAAGAAGAGGAAGAAGCGAAAGTCGCCACACCGGAACCAGAAACAGCTACAAGTACTAACACAAGCTCGCCCAGCAATCCTTGGTTCACAAAGGAAAGCAAGAAGGTGTGGATGACAGAAAAAGAATTCAGAAAAGTCGAAAAAGAAGAGGCAGTGGAGAGAAAACGCAGAGAGGAAGAGATGAGATGCAAAGAAGAGGAGAGGAAAAGCGGGAAAGAAGAAAAGAAACGCAAGGAGGAGGAAGAATCCAAGAAAATGCCAGAAAAAATGCCAGAGGAACTCGCAAAACCCGATGAAGAGACTGAAGAGTATGGCGACTTTAATGGAAGAGGCGGTGTACAATTAGGAGAAATAAGTAAAGAGGAGGATAAAGAGCAGAAAGAGGAGGAGAAAAAGGATGAGCTGGCGGTGGATAAGTGGTGGGAGAAACCAGAAGAAGATATACCACTTTCACAGCCACCTCAACCTTGGGGCGATTGATGGTTTTATCGATACCAACCTATCATCGCTTCAGAGAGAAGTACTTTCTTTATACGTTTTTAGACATATGATATCAATAAAAGCATATTATTTTGCGGTTGGGTTTTGATACCTCGATCTCAACCCCTGATCAGTTATATCTAGTCTCGCAATAAGCCAGACTCATCAGTTATATATTGCAATCGCTATAAATTTCTTCTAAAAGGCGTTACAAACCCGCCTCCCACTATTGCTATAACGAACCCTTTATATATCAAATATGCCGATTAAACCTTCATCAACGACCGCTTCATCTATGTCTTTATCTATTTCTTATTCTTCATTACGTCTTCAACCGTCGTGTCTTCCAGTGCAGAAACCGCCCATTCCAACGTCTGCATCAGCGACTGATCTGTCTCCTTCGGCGTCCGGATCCCACTATCGAATGCCTCCTGCGTCAGAACACCAGAATCCATATTCCCATCCTTATAAAGATACGAATGCTGCTTGAGATACGCCGGCCAAACCAAACGCTCAAAATAGCCCGGTGGATCACTCCAAAATCCTTCCACAGTAACATATCCCTCTCTATCCTCTCTTCTCTTCTTCGCCTATTATAGCACCCAAATCAGTAAATATGGAAGCCATAAAATGAATGCGGATAACTAGGGTATACCTTCTCATACGGCGTCCTAATCAAAAGTTTGACATCAAACTCCTCCTTCAACTCCTCCAACACCCCCTCCCCGAACAACAAAAACCCATCGACAATGACCACATTCTCAATCCTCTTCCCCATCCCCTCTTCCACCCGTTCCAACCACTTCACCACCCGTCTCTCCATCTCCACTATCCTCTCCTTCCCTCCCGTCCCCGCACCGCCCTCTCCACCCTCCGCCGATAACCTAAGGATGCTCTCTTCGACCCCAACTGCATGCGTACCCTCGTAACTCTGATGTCCCTCCGGCATCGCCCCGTGGAGTTTAGCATACCGTACGCTTTCGAGGAATTGCGGAAAGTTGAGGGCTTCAGGACAGTCCCAGTCTTGTACTTTTTCGCCAGTGGGAGGGAGTGGGACGAGGGGGAGAGAGGAATCTGGTATGTAAAAGTCGTCTCCGTGGAGGATGATGCATTTTGTGGGGTGTGGGTGGGGGAGGGTTTTGGAGGTGAAGGCAGCGCGGAGGAGGCGGGAGAGGGAGGTTTTGCCGGATGATGAGGGGCCTATGTTTGCATTGCCATTATTAGACTCTTTATTTTATTTGGGAGTATTATTATATTTTATAAGTGTATATTTTAAGGCAGTGATTGAGATGTTTTGTTTTCGCAATGGATTTTATGCACCAGATTGGCAACAACCAGGATCTGTGGAAAGTGAAGGGTTGAGATGTAGTTGGGGAGTGTCCACAGACCTGATATGGCAATACAAATCGAAGCCATGGTTAAATCTAGTTTTGGTTATCTCTTCCAAGCTGCAAGTCTACGTATGCAGCTGTGTGCGGTGTTATGCTTGTGTAACCGCGATTTGAGGAATGAATGTAATGTAGGTTGGGTTGATGACATCGGATGGTGCAGGGATTCAAGCCTCAATTACTAAAGCCATGCAGCATTCGTCATAGAATTTACGCAAACAATTAGTTCAGCGCTGGGACGCCAGCACGGGAAGAATTTAATTTATTCCTCGGATCGAATGCATGGACCAGGTCTGAGATACAATTTAATGGATATCACTGGTATTCCTTTGAGAATCTCTAGTTCAGGCCAAAGTATAGGTGGAGTTCACGTGATAATCATAGATTAGTGCAGTGAATATACAGGCAAAGACACAGATGATAGGGCGCGCAAAAGGAAGCCTGCAGAGCAATCTCCTTGCACAAGAGGGTATGGGTCGATTCGTGAGTATGTGAGAGAGTATATGTGTGTATCGTCGCTCTTCGCCCGACGACATGGCGCCAGTAATAAAAATATACAATATGAAAAAAGGCGAAGATGCATGTGAATGAGAAAAAGAACTCCCGTAGCATAAAACATACCAAAGGAAAAATAAAGCCACAGCAAAAAATAACGGCCACTACGATATATAGGAGGTTTGGGGTAACATGAGGGCATTAAGAAGTGGTATGACAACGACAAGAACAAAGGAATTAAGCAGCAACGTCCTTCTTGAGTGTTCCCAAGAACTTGGACTTCTCCTCGCTTGTCTGGAAGCCACCACGACCGAATTTCGAAGAGGTATCGATCCATTCTATGAGCTTTGTTAGTCGTTGTTCTACAGATATATTGAGAATTGAATAGTGAGCTAATAACTTACTGAGATCGACCTTCTCCAAAGCCTTCCTGCTGGTGTGGTTGATGAGAGTCTTTCTGAGGGTCAACACTCTCTTCTTGACACCAGGACACGATCCCTTGAGCATGACAAAGTCATTCTTGACAGGTCCGTATCTGACGAAACCGCCCATTGGGGTGATGGTCTTGTGGGAAACATCGTACTCGGTGGCAGCATTGTTGGGGTCCTCGCCCGAAGCCACACGGTAAACCTTGTGGTTCAGCGAAGTTCTGTGATGGTAACCGTATTGACCAGCACGGGCAACAGTCCATTGCACTATATTAAAATTTTATCAGCACCAATTTTCAAGTTTAAATCCTCTCGAGAATGTCAAAAACATACCGTGAGCCGGATGCCATGCACCGATACAAGCGACCTTTCGGAGACCCTTGTGGGTCTTTCTCGGCAGCTTCTTGGTTCCCCAACGGGAAGTGACACCGTTATAACCGTGACCCTTGGTAACACCGATAACATCGACAATCTCGTCCTTCTCGAAGATCGAAGCGATCTCAATTGGCTTCTCGAACAAGTTCTTGGCGAAGTCAACCTTGTCGGAGATGGAACCACCGTTGATCTGGATTTCCATCATGTGGGCCTTCTTCTGCTTGAGAGGGGTCTTGCGGATCTGAGTGTGGGCGATGAGACGGACAATGGTGCAGTACTTCTTGATGCGCTCGAGGTCGCGGGTGATGGCAGCACCGCTGTTCTCGGAGTGCTTCTTGGCGTACTTTGTGAAGGCCTTCTTCTTGGACTTGTACCAGTTCTTGTAGAATCTTCGTCGGATTTCGTCGCTCAAGTGCTCGGCCCAGACGGTAGTCAAAGATCGGAGACCACGTGGGGTCTCGATGTATCCAACGACACCGACAGCAATCATCTAAAAAATAACCCGTCACATAAGTCTCTCTGAAATCTCCAAAATACAGCCTCCATATCCCGGAATATCGAGTGAAATTTACGTACTGGTGGGGTTTCGATGATTGTGACAGCCTCAACGATCTCCTTCTTGTGCATCTTGGCACCAGGTCGGTCCAAATCTCTGACGATGGTGGTCATACCAGCCTTGTAACCAAGGGCGGCAGTAAGGTGAACTGGCTTCTTCTTGTCATCCTTGGGAAAGGCCTTGCATCGACCTCTGTGTCTGGCAGCACGCTTCCTGGGAAGGAAGCCGAGCGAACCGTGACGGGGAGCTTCCTGTATATCGCAAAAATCACCGTTTAGTTCTCCATTGTCGTCTTTTTCTCAAGCTCAAGTTATCGAGATGGCTGGGAAGTTCGGATCTGGACATACGTATTTTCTCTATAAAAAAAGTATCTGATATTAGCTTCCAGCTCAGAGCAAAATAACACCAGCAGCAGCGAGCCCTGGAAAAAAACCATTGGAAAGGAAAAGATTGATTCTAGCGAACGTACGTGAGACATGTTGATTTGTGTCGGTGAGGTCGTCGATATCCTATAATGTTAGTATCGATGAGAGGTCGTTTGGGAGGTTGAAGAAGTTCTTTAAAATCGACGACAACGCTAATATTATCACCACACACCAGATACAAAATTTTGGACAGGCATTCTCTTTTCGCCCAACGCAGCCCGTTTTTTTGAGGGCTTGTCGGCAAAAGAAGACCTTTCCGTTTCGAGAATGAGCAGTCTCATCGACGACGAACGAAGTAGCGATCACGTGAGTAGACAACACCACAACACAGTGTCGACGATGTGGAAGATCACCAGTTTGCTTCGCTCGGATTATCCCCACGGATAAGATCCGATTAGATTAGATTAGATGGAACCCAATTGATCCGGCGAGCAGGGTCCACCGTGTCATGTGCGTGTCATCGCGTTGCGTCTTTCCGAGTCGAAGATCAGCCCTTTCAACAACTCGCATCCACACGTCATCTCAAATTTCAAAATATGAACATCGTCATCTTTCAGCTGTTCGTCATCCGGCCCGACTGCTTGGACGGCTTATGTGCACGTTCCGGTCGTAGTAATCACGTCGGTTTGGTTCGAGGTGGCACTCGAAACAAGGCAAGCAAATAGAAAAGCTTTTAGCTCATGCCATGCAATGCATGATCCATTTTCAACATAACTGTTGCAAGCGAGAGCTCCGCGATCGGGTAGAGGAGCAGGTGCAGATTGGCAGTTGTATCTAGGTGACTAAGTAGCCTTATTCCTTTTCTTCCCTCCTTCCATCCTAAAAGTCCGCTGTAACGCTGCTGTTTTCTTTTATTCAATTTTCGCAGTTGGTATCCAACCTATGTCAACTAATATAAGATATAATCTCACACACGTTTATCAGCAGATGTATAATTTATTTTCTGCATCACGTTTGTTAGGATACGTTCCCAGGTCTCCCGTCAATGCATTCCCGCCAACGAAAGGCGAATAATTAGAAACGATAGAAATCTGGAAGAGACGGAAAAGAAAAGAAACCGCCTCCAAAAAGGGTCCGATGGAGCATGTAGATCCTCCGTTGACGTGCCTCCGAACTTAAGGCTGCTAATTATGTAGCTCGAGCTCCACTCCACCAATAATTTAAAAATGCGACAGACGGGCGCGGAGGTAATAATAAAAAAGGATAATCAATAGATCAAGAGAAACATCAAGTGTAGGTCTTCTATTAAAGTGAACCGTTTTGACGGCCAGGATTGCAAGGTCAAACGCGAGTGTTTCGCCTCATGACTTTGTTGTCTCTCCGGTCTAATGGAACAACCTGCACTCGGAGTCCCACAAATCTTAAACAAGAACCTGCCTATCGGGAGGCACAATATGAAAAAGAAGCGCAAAGAGAGGGGGCAAACAAACCCGGACATTGGAGAAAATGCGAAATGCATGAGGTGGAGAAGAGGCTGGACGATGGGCTGTGTGTAATTTTAGCATATCCGAACGAGAGGGAGCGTGAAAATGAAGACGCCGCCTGGTGGTTGTCTTTGCTTGGACCAACCAACCAAACAACCAACCAACCAGTAAGCCCAGACCCGAGTGGGTCCTTTCCTTTCCTTTCCCACGCCCATCATCAATCAATCATCCACTGTAAAAAGCAAAGGTGCGTGTGTGCGCGCAACCTGAGGGAAAGAGGAAAGCAGCAGAGAACAAAAGAAAAAAAGAGGTCACGACGAAAGAAACCAAAAAAGAAAAGCAAGAAAGTGAACCCCATATTTTCTTTTGCTTAGTCCTGGAAGAAGCAAAAATACAGCATATCTGGCAGGGTCGATGGGATTCCCCACCCCTGGCTCTTTCCCTTCCTCAAGAAAAGCAAGCAAGCGCCTTGTTTCATGATTTTTCTTCGAACGCCCCCTTCGACAAGCGAAAGAGAAAAAGAGCCGGTGGGCAAGGCCTCCCCGGCATTTGCTTTTTCCTTCCGGGTGCACCACTCTTCGGTGCAGATGCGGGTCGAGGTGTTGCGAGCCGGGCGAAAAAGAAAAGAAAGGGCTATTTTCCCTGGCATAGCATTGGCATGGGCCAGTCAGATCGGAAACCGAAACCAAAAATGATGTCCTGCCAGCCTGCCAGTTTTTTTATTTTATGTTATTTATTTTTTTAGATTCTTTTTTAGTCCTTAGCCTCGCCAGCCGCCGTAGTTGATTTTCGGGAAAGGCATCTAGCCATTCGGATATATATCATTCGAATGCTCCATAGATACTCGACGAATGTATCCATAGTGCCGCTGGCTTTTCCCACACATATATAGTAATACAAGCGAGGTGTTTACATGCAGCTGATAAGATTTACTTTGGCACTTACTGAGTAAGCACGGGATATCGAAATGTGTATTCTTATAGTCGGGTACTCGGGAACGGTACTCTTAAAAAGGGCAACCGACACTGGTTAACAAAAATTACCTAAAAATAAAGAGAAATTAGAAACTCGAGAAACCGTAGGTAGTCGTAGATAATAAGCCAAGTATATTCTATATCGAGATGAATCCCGACCGCGATCTTGAACCGAATTAAACACCACTCATCACCACTCTTTTCGAAAATTTGGAGCCCCAAGGCGAACAATCAAGCCAATTCAATAAAACTCCCCGTTTCAAAAGAAATGCCACCAACAACTGCAATCTCCATCTCCCCGCCAATGAAAAACCATCAACATAATTATAAGCAACCCCACACGTGCACACGCACACACCCCACACACAAATCCCAAAACTCTATTAAAAAACGTCTCTCCATAATCCGGATATCCCTATCGGCGTCGGGATCGGGCTTCCAGCCGCATCACCGGGTCGAATTTAGTCAACCGCAAGTAAGTAATCCCGGATATACGCGAAGTCGAACCGCATCAACATCAAAAGATATGGTTGGCCGTTTAGACGATGGCAAACGACACACCACACCGACATAACGCATGCACGCATGGCTCGAACGAATTGATTGGAAATCGAGTGAAACGAGACCCTAGAAATAACGAGAAATAAAAAAAAAAATCCTTTTCTGCACTGCGCGAAACAACATGCGTACATACAACCAAAAAGCAATATTCAAAAGGCAAGTAGCCTCGAACCTACATATTATATTACCGTATCAAAAGAAATGAAGGAAAAAGAAATAAATAAAAAACAACAAACCATGCAAAACGTCAACCCAACCAACAGAAAGTTAATCCAACCCAACCAACCAAAAGAAGGAAGGGAAGATCTATGCTTGGGTAGAGTTTGGTTTGCCTGCTTGTGTCAAACGTGGTCAATGTCGGTAAATTTGAAATGCTGCAGTGGGGAATATGTAGGTACGTACCCCAACTACGGCCAATATACGTTATCTTTCCAACGCCAATCGAACCATGGATATGGCGGAGGGAAGGTTGCTTTATTTCGTTTTGGGTTTTGGTTTAGGTATCCCGAGTCGAAGGTAACGCAACGCACGGATCCTATTTTATCAACCCAGCCCTTAGCCTTACATCGCCTCTTTTGTGATCGACGTGACGAATGAGTAAGAAGGAAAAGCTAGCTAGTCTCAAGGATTCGAGAAAAACTAGCTCTTCCATTTGTCACACGAGGAGTGTCCAACCCGCGAAGAAGGAAATGTAGCAGATTTGTAGACGTAGCAATTGCAGTCAGCTGGTGGGGACCTGGAACGGCTGTTCGCAGGTAGACCTGCAACCGGATTCAACCTCACCTCGCCTCGCCACTTCTATGAACATTATTCGGTTTGGTCTAGATATAGTTTATAAATGATCAAGGGACAACAATTGGAAGATTTATAACACGGTAATGTTATCTTTGCCAGGTTTTACAGAGTTTATCTTGAGGAATCTCAGTTACCGCGTGTCTACAACATAACATAAATAGAAAATATAAACGCTAGGATCGTTCGTTTGTTCCCTTGATGAATCAGATTGTGCAATATAAAGTCAGCTGTGCGGTTGCGGTTGCGGTTGCGGAAAAAGATCCTGGCCAGTGACATCTGGCTTCTGATACGCACAGGGAACAGAATAGAAGAAGAAGAAGCAAAGAAGCCTAATTACTAAAGGGCAATTTACTTCAATCACGAGAAAAAACGGAAACGATCTCAAATGTCGGCTGAGAAAGTCCAAGCCCAAAAAGTCGGCCGAGTTTCATGGAACACCACGCCACCCCACATCGCATCTCATCGCGTTCATCCGTATTATCTGGTGTCTCAAGACCATCTCTTCTGAACGAAAAAAAGAAAAGAAAGGGAAGGAAGGAGAGATCAAGCCTCGCGAGATTTCGTTCAGGAGCAACCGGAGCAATGAAGTAAGGGCACACACAAAATGCCCTGAAGTTTCTCTCATAATTCCGAGCAAACCTTCCCGTACGTACCGGAAATGTAAAGCTATTCAACCGAAATAGCAGAAAAAGCGAACCCCCTCAGCACGTTCCAAACTCTGCCGATCGATTCAAGGAGGGAATGGAAAGGGAAGAGTTAAAATTCCGATCTATATATCCCCTTACAGCTGTTGTAAAAAGTATTCGAAATCGAAATTGGTCTTTCACTGGTTTATAAATTTATGATAAGATGCAAGTATATAATGCAGATAATCAGGGGGGGTCGTCGTATATTATACCCGAATTACCAGATGAAGCTGAAGAATGATTAAATAATCATATACCACGGAAGCCCCTCCCTTTAACGGTTGGTGCATACCTGTATAAAAATAAAATAAATAAAAGAAATAAAAGGCATTTCGAATTAACTTCCTTGTTCTACCGCATTCACTTGCCCTGATTTCTGTCGGATCTCGCGATTTTCATAGATTTGCTTCTCACATTTTCGAAACCTTCGTGCGTGACGGACCGGATACCTTGATTCTGGGGCAGAGTGAGGTATGGATCGGCTTGGCGGGAAAGGCTCAAGCGTTCGGGATCGTGCACTGTTTGAGAAAAAGATGAGACACTTCGTTTAAACCTTGAATGATATCCATTATTTAAGGGGGGCAAAAAAAGAGTATAAAATGACGCCCGCATAGAGAAAGATATAGTGGTAGTGGTTAAAAATGTTACTGATCGCAGGCAAGTCAGGCATGGTAGAACATGAGGACGATGACGACGTCAAAATGCCTCGAGGAGGGGTTTGATTTCATGGGTGTCCAGCAGCAGCAGCAAGCTGGGCTGGGAAGGTCGATGCCTGCATGATCGGATACGAGGCCGGTACCCATCGACGGGTTCGGATCTTATAATAGCCTCCCTTCTCACACATGTTGATGACACCTTCACCGGATATATTTCTACCTGACAACACTGTGATCTTGGGGACCCCACGATGACCAACCGCGAGGAGACCGACCGAGTGTTTTTTTAATTTTCGATGATCCATTTGTCATCACCGGTGCATGTGCATGCGGGAGAAAATAAGGAACTTGGCAAGGGAGATAAAAGTCTGTGAGAGGAAGGGGCAACAAGAATGCTCGGTCGGTATCGCATCGATGCCCGCCCCCAGCTCGCAACGCCAGCGAGCAGCCCAAAGGAAACATTTTGCAAATAACATAATAATATACTTCTTTCTTTTTCGCGGAGCTGGGTCTGCCTGGAACTAACGTGATCTGGGATCCAGAGGCTTTTCCCACCGGCAGCGGACACGAGCAGGTAAAGAGTGAGAGGAGGAAAGAGAAGAAGCAAAGTGCTAGTGTGCGCCAGATGCTGGGCTGGCTGGACGACACCCCCATCTCCCATCTCCATCTCGGGTTTTTAGCTGTTTTTGCTTCTTTCTTGTGTCGCTTTAACCCTGAGACGTTTGGACGTTGCTTTTTTGGCGAGTTACCAAGGCAGGTAAGGTAAAGTTGCGGGAGCAATCCATCCCCCCTTCCCTCGCCATCTGGCGGTGGACGGAAGAAAAAGAAGGGTGGGATGGCTGCTCATCAGGAGGCTTAAAAAGGTGGAAAGATAAAGTGGCCCTAATCAAAATCTCCATCCATCCAAGTGCCATCCAGCCCGAGAACCAAAAAATATGAACAATCAAAATGCTTCTTTCGCGGCACTAAACGCTTCGTGATCTAGTGTCCTTCCGATTCTGCTGCCTCCTACGCTACCTCTACTTCTTCCAGGTCAATTGACGCGAGGAAAGAGATCACAGAGAGGATACCTGTATATCGCTTGTCTAAGATGGGCCGCCGCCGCCAACGTGTGGAGGCATATATACTGGTGGTTGCTATTGCATTTCGACAAAAAATTTAACTGGGCTTGCTTTCCCTTTTCGTATCATCGGTAGGTAGCATTGAGTGAAATGAGCCAGAAGGGCTTTCTGTAAGATTATGGGAGGGGAACTATGTACATTTGCAGCGCAAAAGATACATCAAGCCCCTTCTCGAGACAATTGGGGAAGGAGGAACCCCCAAAGAAAAAAACAGAGATCGGGGTTGAGCGCGAAAGAAATGACCGAAGTTCCGCCAGCTGGGAGGAAACGCAAGGGAGAAAAGATCTAAAAACAAAAAAAAATAAAACAGGTCCCAGCAGAAGCAAAGAACGGGGTACATTTCGTGATGGGGAAAGAAGCAAAGAAGACTTGTCTGGGTCTTCTGTCACTTTTTTTCGAAAATGCCACGATCAATTGGTTGGCGAAGGAGCCGAACGAACGACCGAACGCAAAGTGAGGAGTTGAAAAAGAAAATACACAGCAATAAACGAAAAAGAAAAGAAAAGAATGGAGAGATTCTCAAAAAAGCAAGTTGGCGAGGGAAGGGGAGTCCGGTCGATTACGTCCAAGCAGCAGCAGGTTAATCTGAGTGGGTCCGCATGCTGAACCTGGTGGGTGCGGTGGAGCATTCCATCATGCCCTCTTTGGCTGGCTTGGGGGTTTGTGGGTGTGCGCGAGGGAGCCGATGTTCGAACAAGGGCAATGGAAGAAAAGAAAAACAATATAATCCACACCGGATGTGCGTAATGGGGAGGGTTCTCCAGCACACACCCCAATTTATTTTATTCTAATTTTCTTTTGTTTTTCTATGGTTTTGGCCTTGCATTCTAAGCCCTCCAGCCTGAGACTGACTGATCGAGCGAAGCATTTGCAGGAAGAGAAAGAAGATGCCTTAGCGTCCAGACGGATCCCAGGCCAGCAGAGACGAACAGAAACCCACCCGGAAGCCAGCGTGTGGACGAGACATTAAACACCATCCCCATGTTCTGGGTAAGGTGTCGTTGATGGGCTCAGCCAAGTGGCGGCCGTTGCTTATTTGCTGTGTGGTTGGACCGTATCTGGTGGAGACTGCCAAAGGGACAATGAAAGGGAAAAGGATCCGGATATACCTCACGATTAAATTGGAAACCGATCGCAATCAATATTGGTGGAAAAGAAAATTCGATTCAAGAATATATTCAAGCTTTGATCATGGGGAAAGGACGAAAGAAAAAGACGGGGAAAAGGGCGCTTCCACGAGGCGAGGAACCTCGGCGGATACAGGCAGAGATACGGATACTCTTGGTTATATTAGGTACAGAAACAAAATCGTGATCTGGACGACGATGAGATAGGACAGGGACACGAGATGCACAGCTCGAGCACCCAAGCAATCGTTACACCCTGAAAAGGTTTCTTCTGTGCATTATTACATTGACGGGAACATCGTATCATTCATCCTCTATGATCCACTGAGCCAGACCAAGCCAAGCACAAGCACCCCTTCGACTGCTCACTTGGGCCTCGTCGAGCCAGGCAAAAGCAAAGAAAGGCGAGGAGCAGCAGCAATAAATAGGCTTCGGAAGGTTGCTTTTTTCTGACACCGCGTGCCATGCCGGTATTGCTTTTTCGCTTCAATGGAATAAGAAAAGAAAGCAGAGGTTTCGCCAAAAAAGAAAAGCGCAATCGAAAAAGCAAAATAAATACCAGAAAAATAAATATTAATATTGCTGCTAAAAGTGTTAGTCTCAAGATGCCATATTGCTTTTTTGAAATCAGACATGTTCACGTCCGGGGTCAAATAAACTATTGTCTGTCCATCTGGCTGTCCGTCCGGAGTAACAAGAGGCAGGCTAACGATTGCCTGCTGTTGGCTGCTGGCTCTCTTTTCTCTTTCTTTCTCGCCTTCTCGCTCCTACCAAGTTTAAAAGAGAAAGCGAAAATCTGACTCGCTGATAATACATATGCAGACCTCCCATCGTGTACATACCAGACATGTACTAAGCATGTAATGGACACACAATTCGTGGGTCCTTGGATTGAAGCCCCCGAAAAAGAAAAGAAAGGTGAAAAAGAAAAGAAACAATACATGCCCACATCGAAATATAGTTAGGCTGTGATTATTACCCGTCCATGTGTGCTTTTTCCTGTCCGACTAACCCATTCGTTTTTTGACTAGCTGCTGTAAGTGTACATGTATGGTATTGTAAATTATTATTATTGTGGATGTCCCTGCTCAACGGTCCCTCTCTTCTTTCTTTTTTTTGACTCTCTTGCTTGGTTACTCTCCGTGCATTTCTCTCCTCCTTCTTTCTCTCTTCTCTCTTCTTCTCTCTTCTCTTCTTCTTTTTTTCTTTCTCGAGTTTCTTTTCATTCCTTCTTGCTTCCCTTTCCCACCATTTCCACCACCTACATTCCTACCATCATCAACCCTCATCTACCTTCACCACCGCACTCCCATCACCATCTATACTCTGTGCGTGCGTGTGTGCCTGTAGACTCCAATCCTGTTCATCGTCATCATCCGTCCTTGTCAGTTGCGTCGTCTCTAAAAAGAAAGTTAAAAGAAAGAAAAAGTTAGGCTTTCGGTTGATAAGCGTTACTTTTCTGTAAACCCAACCCAGCCGCAATACGATCTACCTAATAATTCACCCTCCTCCATCTCGTCCATCTCTTCAATTCTTCATACTATTCTCATTCCCCGCCTCAGCCATCGCCGTCTTTGACCGATAATCTTGAGACCTCAGCCCTACCGTCTCCAAACGCCTATTAGGACTCTCCTACTATGATCTATTCCTGTCTTGGTTCTTGAACATAACCAAACCAACACCCGTGTCCAGGAATAACTTGTCCATCGCAAACATTCTTTCTTGCCCTTCTTCTTCTTTTACCTATCTTTTTATATATTCCCTTCCCGCCGTATATTACCTTTGATTACGGACATCCGATATTGCATTTAGATTATTATTATTATCATCATATCAATCATCCGGGGACCGGGTCCTTGCGCACATTTATTTTTTTTGTTTGTTTGAGCCGACTCGACTCGCTTCCCTGTCCACTCAATTCCTTACCGCCAAACCCTCGCCTTTTCCCTCTTCCTTGTTTCTCCTGGCCCGTTCTCTCCGCCTCTTTTTCCTTCTCGCGACCACCTCGTTCCCTTAAATCTCTTATTACCTCTCTCTCGCCCTCGCCCTTTTTTCTTTTCTTCCATCCCGTCGGTCACCCTTCTCGAGAACATATATCATCATATATATACATGTTACTCGCGTAATCGTCGCCGCAATCCGACTCATCACGTTTTCTTTTCCCACGTTCGAGTGATACACATCCTACCTTCTCCTTCCCGACGCTCGTCCACTTCCTTTCCCCACCGCTCCGTCACGATAGGATCGTCTGTCGGTTCGGCCCCTCGCTTTGGATCAACATCGTCGCGTTTTTCTCGCCCGTGCAAGTTTAATCCAATTCGACGGATCTGCTTCGCTCCCAAGCTGTATCCCTCTGTAATTGAGAAGAGCCGTCATCGCTTGTCTCGATCGCGCCGCCTGGGAATCTATAGAACAGAGAAGGAAAATTGCCCGTCTATCCAACGAACAATTGGTGTCTAGAACACCAATTTTTACCAATATTCTCGACCAGCCTTCAATCATATACCGAAAAACGACTCCCCCGGTTCCCTTATCAACCGTTATCGTGCAACGATCACCTATTGTCACGCGCGTAGGTCGCGCCGTCGTCGAGATGTCTGGTCCTCCGCAAACCTCCCCTCACCACCCCCATAACCCACCACCGGGTCCTCTTCCAAATGGCCATGGACCCCCAATGGGACCTGGCGGAAAGCCCAGCGCTTCCCACCAACTAAGCCAGCTAAATGAGGCTGTCTGGCTTAAAATCGGTAAGTCGCATATCGTGCAAACGTAATTTTCTCAATTGGCGCCACGCACCGTGTAGCCAAAATGTCCTCTCGGTCTTTGGCTAATTATGTTTTGAATGATATCCAGGTTCTATCGCCGAGATGATGGGAAACATGGACGGTGCAATGGATGCCTACGAGGCAGCTTTAAGACAGAACAGTTACTCGATACCTGCTATGGAGAACATATCGCACATCCTCCGTACTCGTGAACAATTTCCAAAAGCAGTCGAATACCTTCAAGGCATTCTCAACATTGACGCCAATAATGGTGACGTTTGGGGCTCTCTTGGTATGTAGTATCTCACAAATTGGCCCAGTAGCACTTGAATCTAACAGAATCATCAGGCCACTGCTATTTAATGATGGATGACTTGCAAAAGGCTTATCAGGCTTATCAGCAAGCCCTCTATCACCTTCGAGATCCGAAGGAGCCCAAACTGTGGTACGGAATAGGTATTCTGTACGACAGATATGGATCCTTGGAGCATGCTGAAGAGGCTTTCTCCCAAGTCATGAGAATGGATCCTCACTTCGAGAAGGCAAATGAAATCTATTTCCGACTCGGTATAATCTACAAACAACAACAAAAATTCCAACAGAGTTTGGACTGCTTCAAGTTCATCGTGCAAGATCCACCACGCCCTCTTACCGAGGAGGACATTTGGTTCCAGATCGGCCATGTTCATGAGCAACAGAAAGATGTAAGTTCGATATAAGTGAATATTCTTGAATATCGATTCTAACACTATTCTTAGTTCGAAAATGCAAAGAAGGCCTACTTGAGAGTGTTGGATAGAGATCCAAACCACGCCAAGGTTCTCCAGCAGCTTGGTTGGCTATACCATCAACGTAGTGGTAGCTACGACAGCCAAGAAATTGCTATTGAACACTTGGAGAAATCGGTCAGGGCAGGTGAGTTTTTATCGAAATCCTTCGGCCATCCCATAAAAGAGGTTGTTGCTAATTTCTTTGTTCAGACAACACGGATGCCCAGAGTTGGTATCTCTTGGGTCGTTGCTACATGTCCCAGCAGAAATATCCAAAGGCATACGAAGCCTATCAACAAGCTGTATACAGAGACGGAAGGAACCCAACCTTTTGGTGCTCAATCGGTGTCTTGTACTACCAGATTAACCAATACAGAGACGCGTTGGATGCTTACAGCCGAGCCATCAGACTCAATCCATACATCTCTGAGGTTTGGTACGATCTTGGTACCCTCGTAAGTGGATTTTTTTCATTTTTTTTTCGTACACTCAAGGAAGGTTGATGACTAATGAAACTAGTATGAGTCGTGCAATAACCAAATCAACGATGCCCTCGATGCCTACCAGAGAGCAGCTGATCTTGACCCAACCAACGTCCACATCAAGGCCAGACTCAACTTGCTTCGAAGCGGACAAGCATCCGGTGTCCCACACAACAACAATGCGCCACCACCGGCTCCTCTCCCACAAGATGTCCAGCAATATCAGCCTGCTGCTCCACCTAGTCATAGCTGGCTTCCACAAGGCACCCAACGAAGTCAACCACCACAGTCCCACCCAGGCCCACCACCTCCACCCGGCCCACCAGGACCGACATTGGGTCAATTGCCACCAGGCGGACCCGGACCAGCACCGTCGCCGTACCGGGGCCCCGATCCAATGGGACCTCGTCCACCAAGTTTGCGTAGTCCTGACATTGTTAATGCAGATCCATCTCGTCCTGGTCCACCTGCACCACTGCATCGATATTCGCCATCCCCTAAGATCGGTCATTCGTCCATGTCTTATGGACCACCCGGACAAGGGCCACCACCGCCGATGCACCACCCGCAGATGCCGCCTCAATCGATGAACGGTCCACCTCCACCAAATCGTATTCTCAACCCGCAGCACCCCAGCCAAGGGCCATTGCCGCCGCCGCCGCCACCACCCTCTAGCCACAACCAGCTGAACCCACCTACGAATGGGAGTAGTGCAATGGGGATGACGTTTCATGGACATCGCGGGAGTCCTATCCCCGAAATAAAACCAGTGGGCGACCGTATGCCATCTCCAAGCTCCGGATTTCGTTCACATAGTGTGCATGGTCAAGCTCATCCTCAACATCAGTCAGGAATCGCTAGTGTTGCTCCACCCCCGTCTGCAGCGCATCAAGCCGCTGAAAATGCTGCGCGTAATGACAACAGAGATCGAGACCAGATGAAACGACAAAGAGAATGGGATGACGAGCCTTCCGACCCGCATCCCAAGAAACAAGCATCAGATATCACCCGAGAAAGATTGGAGAGCCATATTCAGCACCGTTCGTCTCCCCCTCGGAGAAATACAACAATATCTCCAGATGTCCAGGGAAGACGAAGTTCCTCGGAGCGTCCGCGGGAAGATTTCCGAGGTCCACCTCCACCACCATCCCATCATAGCACCCCTGGACCAAGACCCATGCATCAATTTCCCCCTATGAACGAGTCTCCAAGTATGCAACAGCAACAGCAACAGCAACCAAAACGAGAGGAACGAGCTGAGATCATTGAGCCACCAGCTCGCCAAATGGATGTTGATGAGAACTATGACGACGAGCCGGAAGGCGATGACAGACGTCCATCATCTGCCTCCGCTCCCGTTAAGACTGAAGGAGCCCCGAAGCCAGTCATCAACGGTGATAAATAAATGATTCTCACGCCCCTCCGTTTTGGATTTTTCCAGGGAAAAGGTGGTTGGTCTCGATAAGAACTCTCTTTCTCTTTTTACTTCTCAGCCTTGAGTAATGTTTGATGCTGACATGATTTCTCTTTCTCATCTGGGTCTCTTTCTCATCTCTACTTTTTCTACTTGGTGCGCTGTTTATACCCACATACCAAACCAACCTTGGACTTTTTCTTTACATCAACTATTTATTATACTACATTAGTGGCGCCTTTATTCGCCAACAAAATTTCTTTTTTCTTCCTATTCCTTTTGCGTTTCTCCCCTTTTTTTTTTTTTTTTTACTCAAGGCATTGGCTGGCGGGTTATATATTCCAAAAATGGGACATTCGTTTCTTTTCTTTACGATACCACATACCTTTTTTCTTTTTACTAGCTTTTATTTTCTTGTGTTGGAAGTTGCGTTTCTTTTTCTTTTATATCTTCTTTGTAAGGTGATTGTGGTTTTGAATTTTCCTTTTCCAATTATCCTTTTGTTTAATCGAGCTATTTCCTATTTCTCTTTTCTGTTTGCTGAATACCAAACGTACGAAAGTATGTAACTGAAAGAAGAGAAATAAAGACAAAGAATTATTATAACTATACCAATATCTGTTTATTCTACTGACTCGATATCCTCGTGAATGTGATCCAGTTTATGCGTGTGTATGTATGCTTTTTAGAGTCTATGTATGGTGAGTGTGTCGATCAAAACGTCAAGGTAACGAAATGAGACGGGACGGACGGCACGGGGAAGAAGAAGAAAAGAAGATGGACAAGGGTATATGCAGCTTATCACATTTTTATGCTTTTCGTTTCTACTAGTTTTCTGGAACGAGGAGGGCCGGTCGTTTGGGTATTACTCTTCTTAATAATATTTTTGTCTTTGCTTTATTTTTTCCGTTTTGCCGGATCATTCTCCGCTCCAAGGTACGGGAATGAATGGGTGGCCGCCGGGTAAAAAGAACACTTTATCTGAGCGGGGTTCTTGGGATCTTGGAGTGAGGGTTTGTGGAAGGTTGGCATGGGACGAGCTTACGAGCTACTTTGCCGAGCCGGCTGGGGTGTAGAGATTAGTTTACGAGGTGGGTGGATCTGCTAAGGTACCTGAAGGCCTTGATATATCCTGAGCTCCGATATATCCAGGTAACAACACCATGGAATTTCAAAACCTTACCCCTTCTTCTTCTTGCTCTTCTTCTGAAATTCCAACTAGGATATAGGGCTAATATGCATGTATTTCGATAACGTGACGTTTTCAGAGGGTTTATACTTGGATATTAATGTTTATAGCCGGAGTGCTAGTGGACATAGCGCTATGTAACAAAACACAAAAAGGAAAGCGCTCACGTTTTAGCGACGTTTGTATTTCCTCGCTAGGAGATGTTCTGGATGATCTGTCGTAACGTGGTAGCATTTGATTCAACTAGTTTCATATATTTTATAAATCTAGATAATAGACGTCTCGGAGAGTTTTAGGTTTTCAAAATTTAATGAGACGAGGTAGAAACCTAGCACCTGGTCTCGAGGCTATGGAGTATATAAATATCTTGCGCAATTTATGAATGCGTGCATGCTAGCTAGCTCCTGACTAGGCGATTGCATCGTTGGGAATATAACTTTTAGTCTGACGTGGAAAATGAACTCATGTTATTATTATTAATGCACTCACTCTTTGAAGCCATTCCAAATATCCTTTTGTAACGCTTTGGTTGTGTCTATTAATCTTTTGATAGGTATAGCTTGAGTCGGCCGTTTAAGTCGACTACATGTGCAAATATTTGATCGCTTTAGCTCCTCTGAAGGTCGACGTTGCCGCCATATATTTCGAGACCTCCTTTTTAAAACACCTCAAATTTGGCTTAGGTATAGATGGCAAACTATGTAGTTACAGTAATTTATTATTGCAAATTGAAATTCGAGAATTAAATTCAAAACTCTTCATCTATTAGAGGGCTATCGCCAGTGTTGGAATCTGCCACAGAGCCTTCCTCGCCTACCACAGAATTCGCGCGAGTGGTCGTATCCTCCATTTCTTCATCTTCATCGTAGTCGTCATCATCGTCACCCTCGCTACCATCATCCCACTGCCCACTAACAAATAGCGCTAGGGCATCAACGATATTATTGACATCGCTCTCGCCCAACCTATTGATCTCACAATCTGCCATAGCCTCCCCGGTATCCATTAAGGCTTTGGCCCATACTCCGATAACTTTCACAAAACTGGAAACCGGCCCGCGGACCTTCTCCTTTATTTCACCAGCTTCTGGAAAGCCAGTTACCAATTTCTCCCATTTCTTGTGTTCTTGAGAGACTACTCTCTTCACCTTGTCAAAGTAATCTGAGATTGCGAACAACCCGTCTCCAAGTGCGTCTGCATCCTTAAATGACAGTTTGAAGGAATCTCTAGCCTCGTTGACCTTCGTGTTGAATATCCAGAGGAAGATAGCCTTGGGTTCAGTCAACAAGTAAGGGTGACTCTTAATAAAATTTATAAATTCGCTGACGGCGACCCAGGCCCGTACCGGCGACTTTGGTTCCTTGCGCTTGTCGAAAAAATCGGGCTTTATATTGACTGTACCAAACGCAGATTTCGCAAGACTGTTGAATAGGGAGACCGTCGCGTTCCCAAGAACGAGATTTGTAGGGTGGTGTTTTTGAAGAGTCGGAATGCTCTCTCGGATCGCATTCATTGCCGATTGAGCGATATAATATTGGTTCAGACTGCCGGGCGTTGGTGGTATATTTTTACTGAAGGGGTAGGTTATGTCGGCCATCTTGATGAGCTTTTCAAGCTTCGACTTCAGGTTTGGCAAGTTGCCATCGTCTACCTTGGCCTTCACAAAGAAGTCTACCTGGGCAGCCGATTGTATTTCAGGAGAATCACTTCCCTGACTGTTTCAAGTTTTTTTTTTATAGTGGATATCGTCAGCTTGGTTCATTCGAAAGCTGAAGCTTTGATTATGAAAGGGTGATACTAACACTAGCGGCACCGTTCCGAAAATTGCGAGCCATGTAGCTGCTCCTGTTATAAACTCCTGGAAGTGCATGATGAATTTCGATATAGCACTGATTCTAGCTATGCACTTCTTATATCTGCGGTGAGAGTAGTCTATGAAACGATAACGATACGAAGTCCATGGTTTCTAATTGAATAGGCTGTATTTTATATGATATATATGACAAGGGAATGAAGATTCAACCGTGGTTGCGGTGATTTGAGAAAAATCGAGACATCTACCAGAGAAGTTGAACCTAGCTGGGCTGCATGCTATAAAGGCCTTGTATGTTTGCAGAAGTACTTGAGTACGCATATTCTAAAGTAGAATATCGAACTCTTGTGAATTCTAATTTGATTACCAAGTGGATGCTTCGATAAGAATTTTATCATCAGATAGCTATCTAATAGAGTAGACACACACATATGTTTACTGCATGTGACTAACATGCGCCTAGTGCCTCAGAGTTGACGGTTTTCCAACAAGCTTTGCGTTGAAGCATCACATTCTGCTGCCGACAATTTCAAAAAGAAAAATTTCTTGGATCATATGTAAATTTAACTAAAAAAAACTATGATGACCAAACAGATACACTAAATATCATGAGCACGATGATAAGGTAGCGTGTTCGATGCCAGAATCCGGATGGCTAGTAAAAGTACCCGCTTTACCGTCCCCAAAAACGCCATGCGGTCGGTCAGCGCGGACACTCGCATATTAATTCTCTGTCCTGCATTTCGCTTGGCTGGTAATAAAAAGCTTGGTAGATATTAAGCGTCACAGGGGTAAATAACACTAGTACTGGCACTCACTAAAAAAAATCCAGAATACAACGGGGCGATTCAACCAAATAATATTAATAGTGTGGCGGGTAGTGGGGGCGGAGGGTGGGTGGGAATCGAAAGATTGCAATTGGGATTGCGGTTGAGGTTGTTTGTTTGTTGTGGTGGAGGCTCGGTTGGGCCCTTCCCTCCGTGGACACTTTACCGCATCTGATATTGTGATATTCTACGAAAAATCTTAAAGAAGGCGGGGGTTCGAATAGTTGAAATTTGTGGCTGAAGATCGTAGAAGATCGGTAGCCTTAGATTGGAGGAAGAAAGGTTGGCAGGAGGCGGAAATAAAAGAAAAGAAAAAAGTTATTTACAAATAAAATGGAAGCAAGAATAGACATTAACAAGCCCACGCTAAAAACTCCTTGGTACACCAAATATGGAAATAGAAAATATCAAAGTGGAAAAGAAAGACAGCAAGAAGGAAAGAAGGGGCACGACCCCTCACAAGCAATGTAAAAGACGACAACTTGGCAAGATGATATATGTTTTTTGTGATGGGGCTGTACAACAGTTGTATTATGCAATAATACTGGGGTGAAAGATTTCTCAAAATGTAAATGAAGGTGATCAAAGGGATGCAAACATGATAGTCTAACGATGACGTGTAAAGAAAGAAGCTTGCCGTTGTCGAAATGGCGCCTGAAAATGCTTATATGTGAAATCTATATGAAAATGGAGGAATGCAATTCTATCCAAGGTAATAAATGCCGATCAAGGATGATGTAGAGGAGATCCAATTTTTGGTTTTGATGCTCTATCGTGTTTCGAAGGAAGGTAAGAAAGAAATGGATCGCTTGCGATTCTATGCTGGAAGGGGGAAAGGAGAAAATGCTTTTTAGTGACGTAGACAGTCGTTCTAATCTTGTCGGGAAGATAAATGCCAGTTGTAGAAATAAATGTATCCAGAAACAAAGGGAAGGCGTTTTATCGGGTTTTCGAGGTTCTCGTGAAAATGCGGGGGCTATAAGGGTAGCTTAACATTTATTCTCAAAGCTATTTTTTGGCCTTGTAAAGTTGGCCAAGTCCCTATGAAGCAGAAAAATATCAACGTTAGACTTCGCCTCGCACTTAGCATTTGGAAGAGTTAGACTTACCAGGTCGTAACGTTGGGGTTCATATAAGCAACCGGGTGGTCTTTAATATATTGCGTAGTTTCGTAGCCCTTGGGATCGCAAGTGACCGACTCCTGGCCTGGCGGTTGATAAATGCGAACCCAATCCACTCGCATCTTAGCAGGTAAGAGCTCTAAAATTCAACTATTAGTAACGCCCTTGTTGGTACGAGAATCAATGATTTTATACATACTGGCAATCTCTGCGAACTCAACCCACGCGAAACTGGTACCCATACCCAGATTCAAAATGACCGTCATAGGTTCCTTAGGAATAACTCTTTGGCCAATGTTGCCGTTCGCTCTTACGGATGGCCCTTCCATTCTCCAAGTAGGTTCCCGACCCACATCCCACTCAATATACCCATTGGCACCAGGCTTATATTCGTAGGCGTAAGTCTGGTACTGCTTGCCATCATACCAGTTATTATTGAGAGACGTGAATCCTGAAATTGCTTGCTGGTAAATACCCCCACGGTACGAATTCATCGAGGTAACTGAAGAGTTGTAAACTGCCATGTAATCATAATCGGGCTGGTACCAAAGATCGAAAGGCGCGAATTGCGCCGACTGCGATACGCCGCCAACCTTCGACCCCTGTTTGTTGATGGTTGCGACGGTAGCTTCGAAGACGTCGATTTCAGGCGCTGAGCGCGATTTTCCAGGAGTGGGGTGGTCCGCGCCCTGATCGATAAATTAGCATATGATTGTAAAAATGTCGAATTCGGAAGGCGCTCAATGCGATAATTTCTTACCGGACAGGTACAAGCTGGCAATCTCATCCCGGGAAGTGCACTAATACCATCTGTCGAGGATTGATTTGCTGTGATACCAGCATCACATTCGTCATGATATGAGTAAGGCCACATTCCGTCCGTAGACGCTAAATAACCCGGCCGGCCAAGATTGCCCATAGTCCAGAAACCGGGCCAGAAACCGGATACATCCCCTCGCCCTGGTAGCGAAACGCTAGCTTCAATGATGCCACCAGTGAAGCACATTTTATTCCAGCTCTGAAGCATACCAGATCGGTAGGGAAGACCATGTGTCGGCCAGGCGTCGAATGTGATCTCGAGAACTCCGTCTTTCGTTGTGATTTGACCAGGGTCGTACCACTAGATAGCGAACGTGTCAGCACCCCTTTCTTCGATATTGAATTTTTCTTTTCTCCTAGTATAATCCTCGTAATGTCTGTAATACGAGGCAGGAGGAATGCCTACCTCAGAATCCTGTGTTGCGCCGTACCAAATGTCGACAGCTTCCCAGAACGGATCCTCCCCTGGATAAAATGACCGATTGGGCGTATTAAACTCGTCAGAGAAAACTAATTTCCAATCCGTCCCGTCTGACGCCTTTCTCGTCATGGCGCTAGCTGGCGTTTCCGGATCGATCAAGCCCCTCCTTGCATTCTTCAACAACGCCTGATTTTGAAGATTTGGCGGGAGACACTGGAGGCCGCTGCAGACTGGAGTCGATGGTGGTAGCTCGTCGGTAATGTAATTTTGAACAAAAAATCTGAAAAGAATATGTTAGCCATTGACATATATCATCGTTGTTTAGGCGGTGGATGGCAACATACATTGCTGGATACCCGATAAACAGGAACATGATACCACCAATAAGGCACAGAAGACCGCCCAAATTGACGAGTCCTCTTTTTGTCCAAAAGTTGAAATCTCTATCAATCTTTTTCCCATCTGGGGCGTGCAGTTCGTCGTCTGGTTCCACATCCTTCGGATACATCAACAAACTTTCATCCGGAAATATGGTAAACTTCTCGGTTATCGCATAAATACTGGAATCGTCGCCGTCACCCCCTCTAGTCGGCGGCCGTAGTCCCCCCTCATGCTCATGCTCCCATGGCTTCGGGCTTCCTAAGGGTGTAGAAAATGGATCTCGGGGTGTGTCGTGATAATCATATGCATCGATCGAGTCTCGACTGCTCTGGTGCTGCACATAATACTCCGGAATAAATGTAGAGTCTATTGAGTCGGTTTTGTATCTGTGTCCAGAAAACCCTTGAGGTACAAGTAATTTCTCACTCGATATGGCCGATTCGTTTGAATGGTAATATGGGCGCTCATGTGCGGGTAGAATTGGAGAATTGGGGGCTGTGGAGCCAGGTGTTAAAGTTCGAATAGGACCTGTGTATTGCGCTCTTTCGGTGTTCAATAAATCTTCTGAGCTTGCGTTCAGTGTTATGCGAGGGGAAGAAGGTCGTAGCTGCTGTGATGCTGGAAATGGAGGTGGAATGTTCCTTGGTGTGAGCATCGACCTCCTCGCAGGAGGGAGAGGTGGTGGTTGTCTCTTTTGCGACATTCCGAAGGTTATATCGATATCATGTAGCGAGAATGCAGTGTGAGGTTATTCGATAAATATTTCGATCGTTTACTTCAATTCTATAAATATAGTTCTTAAGTTTCAATTCGAAGCTGTTAGTATTTCAATATCGGCGGGATATGTCCAGCGAAAAAGCGAGTGTATGTAGTTGGAAACTGTGCACGAAGACGAAGACAAGCCTCAACAGCGCCGAAATTCACTGGCCAACTGAGGCGAATAACAATCGAAAGGATTTTGAGCGAGTGTAAGAAATGAACGAAAAATAATTGAAGTTAGAGAGATTGTAGTCGTCGAGAATAAAAAGTTCAAAGAGAGAATTGACGACACGATTGCGAGTGAAGCGAATGAAGAAAGATAATGCCAAGATTGAAGCATCCACACTTGAATTTTTAATTAGGAGAAAAAGGGAAAGACCTTTTTTTGCTGCATCTTGCATGTCAAATGCTAGGCTGGCGTTCAAGGGGTGTGCTAGCCAACAGCCAGTTAAGATTGTCAAATGTCCTCTTGCTTTTCTTTTCTCGCTGGTTCAGGGATTTTGGCCTCTGCCATGCGTTTCCCGCCCCTGGTGGGAATCTCATAAGGCAGGATGTCAATCAGATTGGTGGGACCAGTCAATCGTAAATTTTTTCCCGTCGTTCGCGCAGCAAAGAGAACACCAGTCTCAAGTTGGGGGGTCCGGCGACTAAGTTAGCGTCTTGTCAGGTACAGCCACTGTGCTGTGATAGCTCGGCTTCCTGTTCGCCAGCTTCTTTGCTTCGGCTGGAACACCGCAAACAGGCAAAGCGGCGAGTTTCAAATTTGCCCTTCCCACGTATCCACACAGCGTGGTGGATGGCGTTTTGGATCAGGTTTCTGAGCATTTCCCAGTCGAAGGCGAAGGAACTTTATTCTTCTGGGAAGCTTGCATGGGAGGAATACGACCTCGGTTTGGGTCAGAGTTTTTTTTGGTGCATGTCTTGAGCTGGATAACGCCCAACTGCCAACAAGGAAAAAAAACGGTCGCAAGATCTCCTTTTAAGGATTAGATGAATTTGGTAAGGTACAAGCAGCGAAGTTTGGTTGGCTGATGAAGCTATAAAAAAGGATTGAAAGCAGATGCGGTGTGATTGTGATAGCAATCATGGCTGAGAAGAAGCTCAGCTCTCAATAGCCAGCACTTTTACCCCGACGAGGCTCTTGAGCGACTCATCAAGTCCCAGGACATAATACCATATCCGTGTGGAGTCTACCGTGTATCTAAAAACTGCAATGTCGGCCCCACCGGCGGCCTTCTGAACGGCAGATGTCACTCCTTCATAGGTCCTATTCGGGTCCCAGCTACTCGGGGTTAGTTTCTTGATATCCCCTTCTTCTGCATCGATGAGGGCACCGAACTCCGCTATAATATGGAAACACCAATAGTATTATATATTAGTAATTTATTACAAAATCCGCGCGCCGCAATTCATTTATTTTCTCACCCTCAGATGGCAGAGCACTCCCTCCATACTCAAACGTGACATCCCTAAAAGGCTCGTCCGATTCCGAAGCATAAAAGCAGTCTCCCAGAGCTTTTATCGCAGGATGTGCACGTGCTGAGATGCCCTCCTTCTTCTGGGAGGCCTTTCCAGCTGTTCCAGAGTAGTCCTTATTGGCCTTGTTGAGAAATGCAGCATAATCTTCGTCCGACATCGTCAGGGATCGTGAGGACGAGAAATGACGTGCAATTAAAGTTGGCTGGAATGCGAGGTTTGTATCGAAATACCTGGCAGGAACGTTATCCCGACCTTGTGGTCCGGGAGGGTAATAATAATTTTCGCGATATGAGAGGGTCCGAGCGGTTCGCGGAAGATGAGACGAAGCCAAGCTTCGTCGAACAGCCAATTGGGATCTGAAGATGAGAGATGAGCTGAAATCTTGAGATGTTTGGAGAGCAAGCTTTGATTGCAGGAGGGCCTTGGAGGATATCCGAGATGCGGTTGACAGCGAGTTTCTAATTAGTGTCGTCATATTGTCGCCTCCACGCTGTGCGACAGAATCAATCGACAGAATCGGAAAAATGGAGGTTGACGACGTCGACAACACATTCGTCAAACACCAACAACACACGTGCTCTTCAGCCTGCTTCGAGATTCATGATTCGTGTAACCTCAAGCCTCATCGACAGTATCTTGTAAAGCAACCACTGGTCGCGCGACGGGTCTCATCCGCGCTCATATTTACCCAGGATGCCACCACCTCCACCTCATCCGTCTATCACGTCAACTTCCAGCGACAAGGCTGCGAGCAGCAGTGCCGCTTCCGGGCTTGAATCTTCTACCGACGACCCAAAGACCCTTGAACTTCGAGAGTTCGCCGTCACCGCCTTGGAGTCATTCGAGATGCAAGCAATCCTGTCCTTCACCAACGACCAATCACTAGCTAGGACACGCCACCAATTGTTAAAAAGGCTTATTGGGCTTCCTCCCAACGAAAGCACCACAAACACGGGGCGTGCTGGTGGTGAAGAGAGTAGTGTCGATGGACAAGCATTTGAAAACAATGAGGAAGATGGATATGGAGAGACTAGCTTTAGGAGCTCAAGAGGTTCTCGACGATAATAATCTTGATCTGTTTCTATGGTACAGACGCATAAAATACGAAACGATGAGGACGAGGCTCAGTAGAAATACTTAACGAGGATTGAATCGTTTCACTGGGGAAAAGAGAATGGTACACGCATTCTCGCATTAAAATTCTAGGGACTTTGATTGGGGATAGTGACAAAGACGATCTAGTTGGACGTTATGAGGCGGGAAATTATCGTTGGCTTGGATATCCGAGTTAAAGATTTAGGACTGTATAATATCCTTTCAGCAAGATTCTCCATCATCCATATTTTTATGGAATCGCTCATGTGCTCCGATAGCAAATATCGGTAGCCTAATATGACAATTCTTACAAACAACCTCCTGGCTCCCTTCTTCCGATAAGGCTCCATCAGAGAAGCTATCATCCTCAGAAAGAAACCCATCTTCAACCTCATCCTCTTCATCTTCATCTTCATCTTTCTCCACAACGTCTTCACTGCTTTCCTCATAAAGTTCTTCCTGCTGTAGTAACGGCTCTTCAAACTGTGTGTCCGACAATGGGCGCTTTCGTTCCCAATCACCCTCTGGAAACACCTCATTATATCGTTTAAACATAGCAGCGACATTCCCTCCTTCAGTCCCCGTCTCACCGTTTCCCATATTCGTCGCCGCGATATTTATTAGTGCGAGGTCGTACTTCCCACCACCAGGAACATCCGGCCCGTGTAACCTTCTAAATAAAGGCACCAACGCCTCCTTGGCCAATCTTCTCGCCGTTTCTTCGATTCGCACATTCAAAGCAAATATAAAGTTCGGCATGGGACCCGATTTAGAGTTTCGTGCGCCATACTTCATCGTGTTCCTGTCTCTCGTTGAGATTCGTAAGGTCTTTGGGAAGGCCTGCCATTTTTTCGACGGTTGATCGAGTTGGGTTATATCTATCGCTTCGTCGTCTTGCGAAGGTAGAGGAGCTGTTGTTAGCAAGTCGGTTTTCAACCGGCGGATTAATGTAATAGATAGTCGAATCAAGATCGATTCTAATTGCTCTATGGTGGTATCTTGTGATACCGTCCCGGGACTGCGATATAAATTTATTAGAACCTCATCATTTTTAGAGCAAAGGCTACATTGAAGTGAGGCTTATACCGAAACGTGTCCTCGATGGATACCTGTGTGGGCACCAAACTGGCTTTAGCTACTTCCGTATGATCGATACCATGTAGTAACTCCCAAACTCTTCCCGCTCCGGGTGGTATATTCCCGATCGAAACGTCTAGTCGTTGTCTTGAAATTAAGGTTCTCGCATCTAATACTTTGGTCTTCACTTCTGCTTCCGGATAATACGCCATCAAGAAATCGTCCTTTCCAGTTTGCTCCAGATCTATCTCCTCTTGACGCGGATCTTCCGCCTCCTCTAGATCGAAAATCTGGGTGGTGCTTTCCTGAGCGACATCCCCTGTCTCAGGCTGTGACTTTGCTTCCAAGATTCTCTTTTGTTCGACCACCAAGTCACGTATTATACCTCCCGTCTTACTACCTATCCCCGGAATCTTCAGAACCGCGAGGCCGTCTAAAAAGTCTTGAATATGATCCGGGAGGAGTAAAGTCTGCGCGCACGGTTTATTGATAGTACCCGCCAATTTCGCCGTAAGTTTTGAAACGCACACCCCAGCGGAACATGTGAATCCTTGTTGGTCTAGCAAGAGGAGGCGGAGGTACTGTGCTAGATGAGTTGCTAGTAGCAGTCGTTTCGGTATCTTTTTCAGAACTTCTGAAGGTGGTCTGCTGTTCGGTTTCGTGAGGGGAGGGTAGAGGTGACCTGGTATGACATCCCATTCAAACTTGAAACCAAAGTTGGGTTGGTCTGGTTTCAGCTGGTAGAACCCCGTTGCGAAGCCTTCCTTTTCGGCCATGGCGAGGTTGTAGTCGATCTACATATACGAAAGGTTATATTAAGCTTAGGATCTTACCGAATATGTGTTAGTGGGGCGGGCGGATAGGTACCTGGTCTGTAACGTCCATAAAGACCTCGTCAAAGCCCAGTCGTTCGATGCGACCGCTCCAGATATACTCTTTAAGAAAGAGAAAGTTCTCTTTGGAACAATCTCGAAACAGATCACTTTCGAGAAGTATAGTCAGTTGCTTGGTCATCTATAGCTAGATTCTCTCATCTGTGGTAGTCTCACAGATTCTCGCCATTGACGATCACAAGCTCGGGACAAGCCTTCTTTGCCTCGCTCATAAGTTGCAGCTTGTGTAGCCCTTTTTTACGAGCTACATAGTTACATGTAACGATTATTTGTTTCTGTTGTATAGCCACTATTTAGGTATCGATAGATTAGGTTACGTTGATGTAGCTTCTTAGGGATGCTTATAGAACTACGTACGAGGCATATTCCTCAGCGCTGGGTTCAGTTTCTCGTGACATGACGCGTAGAAGCAATCTTCAAGTACTCATGTTAGAGCTTTAGTTCTTTAAACAATATTTGCTATGTGGTGATGATATACCATAATCCTATCCCATCATGCAAAATCAGAGTCCGAAATCAGTCAACCGCAGAAGGTGCCAGTGGCGGATATCATTATCGAGAGGATCGAGTGGTTCGATACATAGGAGAAATAAGCTTACAAAATGTAATATCACGCGTTTTGACTTTCCATCGGCTGATTTGGCCATCGGCGCCTATAACCTAGCTCTATACGGCTACGCAACGTGAAATCTTGACGAGTTCGAGGTTTAAGGGATGAAGCTATTGATGATTAATTCGCGAAGTGTGAGAATGTTGCATTTTGATGGCACTCAACACAACGCGATCTGTAAGGTTTGGCCTTCAACCCACATGCGCATATGCATATCAGGCTGCTCACTTGCGTCCCCATTGTAAACCCCAACCTCAGCCGTTTAGCCTGAGTTATTGGCGAGTAATAAGCCCAAGATATTATCTACGAGGTTGGGGGCTTTGAGCACGAGAAATGTAGAAAACAGAGCAAGCACTGAAGCCTCATTGTGCCCTCAAATTCTCTCGTCATTCAAAGTGTCACGTACTCCGGACTTGAAGCGCCTCGAAAAAATGACGGCGACTGGGCTAGAAAGGGAGGTACGGTCATCTTGTTTTGGGTTTGTAATTGTTATGATATTGAGTTGCATAATCCTATTTCGTATTTCTATGTGAGCCGTATTTTACGTGAGCCTCAACTCTCTATACCGCAGAATATTTATGTGGTAAGCGGTCACATTCTCGGCTGAGAAGATATTATGCAGCTTATGGTGGTTTTGACAGGATTATTTTACCGTAAAGAACCGACGTCTTTACGGGGTGTCACATGTATACTAGATGTAGAGTATTATTTGACCCCGAATGCGCATTTGAATTTCTCTTGTAACTTGTGTAGCTGAGGATTATAATATTTATGTAGTTCAATTTTGAACTGTAGACGAGGTTCATGGTGAGACAAGGCCAGGTGGACCTTGTGCATAACAGGAATATTCCGGTTATAGGATGCAGATATCACTATTGTCTACGATTTCTGGGCGACGTTCAAGTAGGAGACGTGGCAAGGCGACACTTTGGTGTATTTGGAAAGTCGCTTTAAATATAGATTAACGTACCATGCAGTCTCGTAACCTCGTGCCATGGATCAAAGAATGGAGTAATTAACAGGAGTGTGTTGCGTTGGTGACACGACATCTGAAGCTCTAAGCCTGTTCGTTGGAATTAGGACTTAAAAAAGATGCAAGATGGCCCCAGCGACGCCATACCCGCATCGATTCAAGCTAAGTCAATCCAAGGTAAGAATCCAACATCTTGAGAACGAAAACAATCTCACCTCTGTGAATAGAAGGCTCAGATGCGAGCTTCGGAAATAAGTACCGGCTCGAACGGCGTTAGCCGATGGAGTGCTGACAAGCGGTCAACTCCAGACAGGCAGATCTCCAAGATAATGTCCATCGTGGGGAAATCGAGATGAGGGAAATGGAAACTAGATGCGGCGACCTGGAGCTCCAGAGCCCAGCCTTAGGAATCATCTGCAAAGTGTGGAAAGGCTATCACACCCAGCTTGGACCACTATCATATCAGAGTTGACCCTCTTGACATCACCATACCCGGCTGTACTTGATTCCCGAGTGAACCGCTCTACAAAATTGAGGGTTCCTCCCGCATGCAACAGCCAAGCTTTCCTACTGGCTTGTGCGAGGGTGACCGGGGAAGGGTGTCTTTTAAGCTTCTTTTCTGACCCTCATCTTTTGATTGGAAAACCCTCGAGGCGAGGCAATCGTCCATCGTTTTTGTCAAACCGTGCATGCTGCATGAATTTGCGGGGCAAAATGCAATCCATTGGTTGCTTTTGATGGGTACAAAAGGCATGAAAGACGCAAGTGGTCGCCTTGGCGAAGCTAGCCGAAGTATCAATAATGTTTCCCCTCCTCGGGGCACGAGATGAGCGATCGCGACTGAAGAAAACTTTTGGATTGACTCGGCGATACCAAGAATTTCAGGTTGAAGCCCGGCCAAGAAGCCGAGGAATTTTTTGAACACTCGATGATGTCTTCCGTGCCGTGAAGCAGCGCAAGATCCGAGAAACACTGAACGAAACGAGGTCGGGAGAAACCACCCTCGCTGGTTTGTTCTGGGTTAATTCGGCTGGGTTCTGGAAATCAGCGGTACAAAGGAAAATCGGCAAGGAGGATGCCGGGTGAAAGGACCCTTGAGCTTGCCTTTCCTGCACCATTACCACCACCACCAGCCTCGGTGTATGACATATTTGAGATTTGGGCGGTAGACGCTACATGCGAATACAATACAAATCGAGGGGAAAGGAGAGATCGCCAGTTGAAAATCCCCCCTTAGCTTGACAGCTCCTTCTATTTTCAAAGACTCTGGCTGCTGAATGCACAGGAGATTAACTCTATCCGTATGACCATTCTGCAGATAACTGCATGCAGTAGGGTGATTTGAATACCACCCATTGGTGATATTTTGTTTTCACAAGCCTTTTCCAAGGATATCTCGATCGAACGTCCAAGCATTTTTCTGAATATCTTTGGTGTATCATAAATTGGCTCTAAATATTTTTGGCATACGTATGCCACACACCTCTTAACAATTCCCAGGTTTCAAAACAACGAACGATCATCGCGAGATGCTGACGCTATTACCATTAACTAAGAGTTGGTGGATTGGAAGCGAGCGAGAGGTGTGTGTGCGCCGCCACCTGAGCTCTTCAACTCCTCCGTGTACTTTCGAAAAGCCTAAGCTTTTTTTCGTTTCGGGGACTCAAACCTCCTTCGGCGTCGTTATCTTTCAAAACCCCCACTGATCCAGAGGAAACCCTTACGTGCATTTCTGCAGCTGTTCATGCACAGCTAGCAAACGCACTGGACTGAGTTAGTTGAAGGAATTATTGCACTGCCGCCTCTTTTTTCCTAATCGTTGATTTCCAAGAAAAGCGAAGAGAGGCCCTGACAAACCTCGCGCAAGCCGAGCTTAAGGACCCCCCTGCCAGGAATCCCCAGATTCGAAACTCCACCTTGGAATGAGGGGCACGTGAAGTTTGGTGCCTCTCTCTTTGCTGCCCTCCGGAACGAATCATTTCCAGACCCATGCGGAGGAAGAGGAACTGGGAGGAACGGGCTTGATATCGACTATTGTTTAACTCCTGCTCCGTGCTACCACCACCACTATAATTTAAGTTCGATTGTTTCTTATAAAATATAACCTCCATCCACCCCATCCACAATTAGCTCTCCATTTTCATCAATAAAAAAGAGACACCACCGACCTACTATTTCTCCGACATTAGATCACATATTTCGAAATATTTGATATATTCCGACAACCGGTGAACAAGTTATTGGATTAATTGTTGTTACCGCTCGACTTTCCGCCCCGCACCGTCACCGACCCTATTCGCCTATCTTGGAGTTCTCATCGGCACAACAATACCGCCCACCATGTCGTGGAAGATGTCGCGGTCGCTCATCGACAAGATCTCACACTACAGCAGATTTCCTGCGACGCCGGTGAGCCTACGGCAGATGGTCCAATTCGGCCAGAACCCGTCACCGGGTATGTTTCACCCAATGGATTTCAAATCATATCATATGCTTGGGAAGTTCAAAATACTCATGTGAATGTGCGATGGATATAGGTACACTGTTCAGAGCATCCCAGTTCTTGAGCGAGGAGCTGCCAATCAGACTGGCACACCGAGTAAGAGAGCTGAACAACCTGCCGGACGGGTTGGGTGAGATGCCATCGATCCAGAAGGTTGCTGATTGGTACGCCCAATCATTCGAGGTAAGCTACTATTGTTCATACAATCCAATCTTGCACATATTTTTTCTATTGGTTTTCAATTTCCTTCTGGAATTTTGCATATTTGCGTCACTGGTCTCTCTCGAGATGAGCGGGCGCCATGCCATGTGCGGAGGGAATGGGACAGACTACCAAACGGACGGCCATGTGAAAGTGACTCAAACTTGAGCTTCGGCTGGTCGGGTGTTTGTCTCGTTCGCTTTGTGTTGTCGCCGGCGTCGGTTGTTTGGCGGGTGGACGTCATCCGCAACACATCCTTTTCGCACCATCGGAACCATTCGCTCGCTTAGTTTTCGTCTTCGAGAAGGGCCATGGCCTTGCATCTGACCATGGCCTGACCCAACATGATTGATCCCGATCCAACATGAGATAAATTACATCGGTTCAATTGAAGCTAACTTTATCGGCTTGACATGGGTCGGGCAAAATTGCCTCGGCCTAACGGGAGCCATCCGCAATGCCCCATAGGAAATCACAACGCTTCCCAAGCCTGCTTTATCGGCAGACATTAAGAATGCCTTGGTCCGAGGGACCAAAGGGGCACCAATGCAGTTGTCCATGGCGACTGAAAATCCCTCGATAACAAAGGGAATGTATACAAGTTCTCCAGTCTATGGGAACGGAAACAACGGCGCTAGGAAGGTGGCCGCCGCTGGCCGGTATGTTCCCGATAACACAAAACCAATACCGGGGTTGCGAGAAGATGGCAACAAGCAACGTCCGCAGGATATTGACGACGATGAGTTTGAGCACAGCCGCTATTATGCCACTATCGACGAGGGTGTCAGATGGCCATCTGAGATCCTTGACTACAATAAGAAATTCACCGATACCCTAAAAACGATCAAGCGGAGACACGACCCTGTTCTCACCACTGTCGGTACGTAATATTGATCATTTGAGTTGTCGCTTCTGGGAATGTGATGAGCTAATTTTATATCTGCGTGTGCGTCCTTCCTACTTGGACTTTAGCTCTGGGTATCAACGAATACAAGAAACAACGCCAGAAGACTGGCATTGATGATACCATTCAATCCTTCCTGGATAGGTTCTACATGTCCCGTATCGGTATACGTATGCTGATCGGTCAACATGTTGCCCTGAACGAGCAACCTCGCGTGCAAGATCACGTTGGCATCATCTGCACAAAGACCAACGTCAAGGAATTGGCGGAAGAAGCTATCGATAACGCAAGATATATCTGCGAGAATTATTACGGTCTCTTCCAGGCCCCTCAGGTCCAACTCGTCTGCAAGGATGACTTGAACTTTATGTACGTTCCTGGCCATTTGTCTCACATGCTGTTTGAGACCATCAAGAACAGTCTTCGTGCTGTTGTTGAAACTCATGGCGTTGATGAGGACAATTTCCCGGCCGTCAAGGTTATCGTCACTGAGGGGAGGGAGGATATCACCATCAAGATCTCCGATGAAGGTGGTGGTATCCCACGTAGTGCCATTCCTTTGGTGTGGACTTACATGTACACTACTGTTGACAAGACTCCCGATATTGAGCCGGGTGATGAGAGGGGCGACTTTCAGGCTCCATTGGCCGGGTTCGGATACGGTCTGCCTATTTCCAGACTGTACGCGAGGTACTTTGGCGGTGACCTCAAGTTGATCAGTATGGAGGGGTAAGTTTGATGGTTGCTTGATATAATTGATCGAAAGATTGCTAATATTGTTTCAATAGATATGGTACTGATGTGTATCTCCATCTGAACCGCCTGAGCACTTCTTCTGAACCTCTCAACTAGAGAACCGCTTCTAGTCAACCGTTCATCTCTCGGATATTAACTATATCTCCTCTATTGTTTACACCGTTTCTATTCTCAACCCGAAACATCGGCAACTATTTACGATTTTTCACGAATATTTCTTTATCTCTATTATTTCTTAATCTCGATATCAAACCGCATTTTCTCCTTTTTCCTCTTTTATCTTATCTTATGGGCGGGAACAGTCTTTTCATGACTTCTTTTTTATTCTACTATATTATATTAACAACACCAATTACATATGTACACTAACTTATGATACCTATGGTGCAGCATTTTGATTCACATCACTGGCGGGATTTGGCAACATTTATTTTTTTCCCCTTCTTTTTCTGGGAATCGGATTTCTTTTCGTTCTTCTTTTTCTTTGGTTACTGGCGATATTGATATGCATTATTGGATACTCCTTGTTGTTTTGCTTTTTTTGCTCTTTTTTTTTTCCATTTGAATTCAACTGGTGGGATCTGTACGAAGTATTCTTTTTTTCACAAAAGTGGGGTTTTATTTCTGCTTTTTCACAGCATTTCAGGAATCAATTTCCTTATCTGTGTGTGTCTCCAACACTCGCTTTACAAGATTGTTTCTTTTGCTTTTGTATATTTTCAATCCTGTGGTAGCGAGAGAGACAAAGTCTATCAAATCAAATCAAATAAATAACAAATTTAACCGTCTAATTCACTACTTAAACCACACCCATCCACATGGAACGGAATGGTAGATGCTCAAGTATGTAAATAATATCATGCATCCCCGCTCTGCAACCGCCCAATCTCACCCTTCACCCTCTCAACCTCCCCCAAAATTCTCGCATATACCTCTACGTCTCTCCTAACCTGCTCCCCGAACCCATCATACTCCGCCAACTCACCCTCTGCCTTCCTCGCCATCTTCTTCAATCTCACCTTCGTATCCTCCAAATGCTCTCTATAAAACTCCAACGCACCAAGGGTATCCGGATCGTACAATCGATCTAGCGCATCGTACTGCATTATACGTACTTTACCTTCGAGAGAATCGGATACGAGGGCGAGATGCTTCGCCTGGGTCTTTTGAGCGCGGGAGGAGAGACCGTGTTTTGTTTGCTCGATGAGTTTGAGGGTTGTGGTTAGGAGGTTGAGATGGTGGGCGGCGAGGGTTAGAGTTGAGTGGAGGGTTGAGATGCGGGTTTGGTGGAGGGTTAGGCGGTTTGTTTCGAGGGTGGTGAGGCGGTTGGTGATTGTTTCGGGGAGGGTGTACGGTGATGTGTCTTTTTCATATTATAGTTTATGATATTAGCTTCTTCCGTACTGTATTTGGTTGAGCCTTTTTGAATATGAAGTTTCTTGTGTGAGGGTGGGTACCTTCATCGTCACACATGTTGGCAAGGTCTGTTGCATCTTCGAGGAGGATTTTGTTTAGTGATTTGCAGATTAGAGGTAGTCCTTCCTATATTATAGCATACGTATTAGTTTCATACATTGACGAAACTTTTAATGGTTATATGGGGGGAATACCAGAAAAAAGGCTTCATCATCCTTTCTTAATATAGTGCTAGAGTTTTGACTAGAAATGTAGAGGTCTACGACTTCTTTCAACTGTTGTTTTGACAGTCATTGAAAAATTATCAGTATTTTTTTTTTTTTCCTAGAAAGATTTAAATCATATCTTTTGATTTTAATTGCTTTTTAAGTGTTTGGTTGTATATTGTACTGACATCTGCGGGTAACTCGTTCAGTGTATGAACTAGCCTCTGACGTATAATCTTCGCTTTGACCAATTCTTCTCTTAGAATCGTAAGTCTCTGGATAAAACATGATATAACATAAATTAGTTTCCTTATGATCAAACTTTTAGGTTCAAGTTTCATTTTAGTGCAAGATCATTAATGAAAGTTGCTTGCTCACTTTATCGACATCCTCACTCTCTTTGATACCCTGATTGGACAACTTTGAGGACGCGTCTGGGTTTAGTTTGTTTGTGGTGAGATCCTGGAGGACAGCCTTGAACTGCGGGTTCTTGCGGAGAACCTCGTCGGGGAATATTGGCATCATCTTTGTATCAATCTGTCTGATATCTCGACGTATCCCAGATCAAGCAAGATCAAGCTCGCGAGGTTGTAATTTGGTGGTTTGACTTGGGAGGAGAAGGCTATTGTGCGTTGCGCGCCTGCCAAGAACTTCCTTCACATTGAAACGTCCATCCGAAACTGTTACTCATCGCGACCTTCCACCATCCACCGTCCGTCACCACTTCCTCCTTATAGAAACCAGACCTCACGATGGCGAACGATAACGTCGAAGAAATCTCCATCGAGGAGACAAACCGCATCCGTATCTCTCTCGGCCTCAAACCACTAAGAGACACCGAACCCAAACCACAACCCAAGGAAACCGCACCTAAAGAAAGCAACGATGGCGAAATCTCCATCGAAGAAACCAACCGGCTGCGGATAGCAATGGGCTTGAAGCCTCTCCGGACCGATCCCGCGCCAGGAGAACTACCCGACCCCGATGATAACAGCGTCGAAGCGCAGGAACGACGCGCAGCAGCGAACTGGAAGAAACACGAAGAAGACCAAGCGAGAAAGAAGAGACGGGATGAGGCAAAAGAGCAGATTCGCAAAGCAAAGGATAAAGCCGATAGAGAGAGACTGCTGGATGGTAAGGGATTGGCCGACGAAAGCGACGAAGAAGATGCTATGACGTGGATCAAGCAAGCTAAGAAGAGGCAGAAGAAGGCGGCGGCCCAGATCGAAAAGGATTTACGGGAGCGGGAGGAAGAGGAGGCACGGTTGAGGAAGGATTATACATCTAAAGACCTGGCTGGACTGAAAGTTGGCCACGATCTTGATGAGCTAGGGGAGACGGTTGACGGGGCGGTTCTTACATTGAAAGATTCTGAAGTCCTAGCTGATGATGATGAAGAAGGTCGGACCAAACTCACCTATTCTCCCGATCCCTTTGAAGCTGGAGCTAACCGTTATATAGGAGATGAACTCGAGAACACCGGCTTGGTCGAACGACAGAAGCTCAAGGAACGGCTGGACTCGAAGAAACGCAAGCCAGACTACAACCCCTATGGCGACGATGACGGTGAAGACGAAGGCAACGTTCTCTCGAAATACGACGACGAGATCGATCCTAAAAAGAAGCGCAAATTCTTCGTCCTCGACGACAGTGGTTCCACTTCCACTCTTGCCCCCAAGGGAATCCAACGCCAACAGCAAATATCCGAAAAACTCAAAAAGATCCCCATCAGCCTTGAGATCCTCAAGCCAACGGACGAACAGTCGGATTACATTGATCCTTCAACTATTAAGGTAAAGAAACCAAAAAAGAAGAAAGTTAGAACTCAAAGACGTGTTGCTGAAGAGGACGATGATATATTCCTGCCTGAAGCTGTCGCTATCAACGGAAGCAACAACAATGCCGGTAATTCTAGCGGTGCGATGAATGTGGATTCGCCAGCGGACATCAAACCTAGGAAAGTTTTCGAAGAATCCTTCGTTGACGATGAAGATTTATCGGCTGCATTAACGATTCAGCGAAGAGCGGCGTTGAAAAAGCAAAGGGCTCTGAAGCCGGAAGAACTAGCGAAGAAGCTCAAGGAGGAGGCTGCGGACGTGATGGCGGATGATGACGAGGAGGCGCCGGGTATGATTGTTGACGATACCACCGAGTTCGTTACCAGTCTTCAAGCACCCACGCACACGGAACGTCGACCACGAGTTGCAAAACCTGTCGCTGAAGTGAAATCCGAGCCTAGTTCACCGGACGCTGACGGGGACGTCGAGATGGACGGTGCTGACTTTGGTAGGAGCCTATCACCAGAAGCTGAAGTCAAGAAGGAAGTAAACCCAACGCCCGAGATAACGTCCACGGGATTGGAAGAAGAAACCACCATTGGCGTTGGCGTCGGTTCCATGTTATCGATGCTGCGACAGAGACAACTGGTCGATACAGCTCTTGACCCCGAAGCACATAGAAAAATGCAAGAGAAGGAGGCATTTTTGGCTCGGCAGCGTGTCGCGCAAGCCGAAGCCGATCGTAAGGCTAGAGCGGCTAGAGAACGGGATCGTAAGAGCGGCAAGTTTGAGAAGATGTCGGCGCGTGAGAAGGAAGAATACGCTCGGTATGAGAACAAGCTTCGAGATACGCAGGAGGCAAGAGAGGCAGCGGCGAGGTTCAAGGATTACAAACCCGACGTGAAGATTGAATATAAAGATGAACACGGGAGGTCTATGAACCAAAAAGAGGCGTTCAAGTATCTTTCGCATCAGTTTCACGGGAAGGGATCCGGGAAGCAGAAGACGGAAAAGAAGCTCAAGAAGATTGACGATGAGAAGAAGCGAATGGCTGCGAGTAGTCTTAACCCTGAGGGATTGGTGGGGACTATTGCGGATACGGCCAAGAAATCGAGGACAGCCGGTGTCAGGCTTATGTGAACATTGCATATTTACCCAAGTATTTTAGAGATTGAATGTCTTGAATCGGGACCGGAGTTCATTGGATGCATGCTCTACGCTGTATAATATTATGCTACAAATCTATCCTACAAGTCCGTTCGTTCATTGCCTTATTGAATGCATTCATGGGTATGCGTAGACTTCATAATAACTTCAAATGTCCAGTGATTTGGTTAACCACACTCTTCGGAGCGGGCCCGATACCCAATACCGTCGCCGACCCAGCTGCGATCTGAGTTCTCCCGGCATCATGCACAACTTTGGCGACCAATCCAACACTCATAGCCTGCGCCTGTAAAGTGAGCAACTCCTCCTCAGAATCAACCTTCAATGCGATTTTTGCTTGTCCTGTGTACTCCCATCTTTTCAGAAGGAGCGGTGCGTGGCGGGAGAGGGCTTTATAGCAGCCGAGGGTGGCGTGGCCGCATTGAGCTGCGATTTTGCCTTTTGTCATCCCGAGATCGGTTCGAACGCAGAGGACCTGCAAGTGCAGAAATACGGGGTTTAGATATCGTTTTTCGGTGTTAGTATGTGGTGGAGCGTATAAGGAATACCAATTTGCACTCCTCCGTTAATGCACTGGCGCCGAAGTGGCTGTAGTCCGATTGAATCATAGCATCGCTGTCACTATCTTCTTCTTCATCATCATCATTGTTGCTGGCTTCACCGGCGCTGATGTTTTCGAAGGAGTCTTTTAAGGAAGACGAGGAGGTTGATGTTTTGGGTTTGGAGGACGGTGGTGGGGTGGTCGTAACGGGGAGATCACGGATTTTGGGAGCGGTGCCGGCGCCGAGGTAGTATCCGCCCAGACCGCTGGCGAGGGCGGTGATGATGAGGGCGACAAGGAAGTTGGGTGGGAGGTCGAGACGGATCATTGTTGATGGGAGAAGGCAAGAAAGAGGAAGAAGGTGAGATCGGTTTTATAACTGCGCTATCGATAAGAAAATAAAGCTGCAGCTGCAAGCGTCGCCAAACTTTTTTTTTGTTAGACCGCGCCAAATTTCAAATCTTTCAAAATCACAACCCGATATCACCGCAACTGCTGCTACAGGACAAACGAACATTAGAATACAACATCACCATCTAAAGAGTCTGGCTCACTGCGAGACCAATCTAAACCACTCGGTCGATAAAATTCAGAAACCATGGCTTTACCAGGCGGCGGAATGCCTTGTATGGGTCCCTTTGGACGACGAGCTGGTGGTGGTGGTGGCGGACAGGGTCCAGACTTCAACAACCTGACACCGGAGCAACAGCAGCAGGTCATGATGAAGCAAATGCAAGCGGCAATGGAATCTTGTCCCATCAAGACTGTGATATCTGGGGGCATGGGGTTTGCTCTGGGCGGTGTATTTGGTCTCTTCATGGCTTCGGTATATAAATTTCACCTTTCACGAAAGCCTGCATCAGTTTTGGAATACCTATTAACATATAATTGTTATACAAAATGTGTAGATGAGCTACGATACACTCTACAACCCTAACCAGCAAAAACTTCTCGACATGCCCTGGCGCCAGCAACTAAGAGTCGGCTTGAAAGATATGGGCTCGAGGTCGTGGTCTTCCGCGAAGGGCTTCGGTACGATTGGTGCGTTATTTGCGGGTACCGAGTGTGTGATCGAGAGCTACCGTGCGAAGAACGATATGGCGAATCCGATCGTAGCTGGGTGTATTACCGGTGGAGTATTGGGAGCGACTGGAGGGCCGACTGCTGCCGCTTTTGGGTGTGCTGGATTTGCTGCTGTAAGTTACCTACCTATTCTTGATGGTCATTTTTGCTACGAGAGGAGTACTCGACTAAACTTTCGTTCTGGGAATATAGTTTAGCACAGCGATCGAATATTACATGCGGCACGGCTAGTTAACAATAATGAGATGAATGGATTGGATACTTGTATTATGCGGCTCTTATGTCTAAACTCGACTCTCTTCGTTCGGTTGTATATATATTTACGTTCTTGGGGGTTCCTTTTGTTGGCAGGCATAACTCGGCGTTTTATTTTACATTTACTTATTTAGGTGTCAATAGAAATGGCGATGGATTTAGACATGCTTTTTCTCTTTACAGCATACTCTTTTTTAAAAAAGAAAAAAGAAGAAGAAGAAAGATTTATTGATTGGATGTGAATATCTCGTCTCATCTCTTGGCTCGAATGTATATATTTAAGGAATTATTATTATCGCTCAATTGACTGGCGATAATATATATGTCGTGACCCAGCTCTATGGATATTAATATATATTTATGTACAGATGATTTAACGCAAGAAGGTTCAACCTTAGTCAGACTCTAGACCACCCTGAGACCAACTCTAGATTATTGTCCGGACTTAGTATCTTGAGCAATACAGCCAAGTCGGAAGTCTCCATCCAAACACAGAAGAACTTTTCATGGGGGTCGATGCGTACTGATGCAGCATACGCAACGAGAGGTGTTACTTGTCGTCCTTCCAGGGAAATATTCGATTTATCCAAACCAACTTTGAGATAGGCATTATCCTGCAGGAAATTATCCGCCTGTAGATTCGAAGAAATAAACATACACACATCGATCAAGCTAAAATATTGGAGCATGAAACCTACCGAAGTTGGTCCAAATAGAATACTCTTTGTTCCAGGGACTTTCTCTCCACAGATTATAACTACGCGAGAATCCAATCCTTCTCTATTGATTGAAAGAATGTGAATAGAAAGCTCTATCAACAACTTTTGAGTCTGGCGTTTTCTCCAAGCTGGGTCGTTGAATTTCTATGCCAAAAGTAGGTTAGCTAGCAAAGAAAATTGATTTATTCGTTTTTAAATGAAGTCCCCTCACCTTCTCGGGCACTCCTGGATGGGCCTTGAAATCATTCCATCCAGTCATGACGCCAATGACGCTTGGCTGAAATCCCAGAATCTCATCCCACTTATTTAGACCAAATGGAGAAGTATTTGCTTCAAATATTGATATTTCTTGGACTTTCTTTTTTTCTTGATCTAACACTAGATCAACTTTAGCAGCAATGCCCTCCAACTTACCCATCAGTTTCTCGAGTTTTGGGAGGTCATTCTCAGCGAGTGTTGTATATTTTCGTATTGTTACAAAGAATATATAAACAAGCCTCTTTATTCGGGTGACGGGATATTCTAGGTAAAAATCCCACGGTAATCTTGTAGGTAATTCAAATCTGCGAAGAAGTTCTGAGAAATTTGCGTCCCTTTTGGCATACGAGGTAATGCGAAAGTGAAACCAGGGGAATTTTCGAGCGTATTCCAGTAAAGGAACCTGCCATATATCAATCCAAGCATCATATTGATCACACAAGCTGAATATCCAAGGCCCTTGTACCACGAGTATATCTATTAAGGGCTCTAATATATTTGATTCCAACGATTTTGCCATTTCCTGGAGTAACGCAATCCAAGGTAGAATTAAATTTTGACATCCCCACTCCCTCTCTTTGAATGTCGGTAGCGATGTTACATGTTCGTAAAACTCGAATTCTGTGAGGATGAGATTATGGAAAGAATTTTGACGTTCGAGTTCGTCCCGTGTCACCCCTTCAACATCACTCGGTTGCAACTGCCAAAAGTCTGCCCAGTCGTCTCGCTGCTTCCCCTTAGGAGGTAGTAGTTTAAAGATTAAAAACCAGCCAGGCCGGGGAATTTTATTTCTTTTAACTGCTAACAGGTTGGTTGAAGCAGTCTCCTCGAATTGCTGCTCGAGTCGGACCTCGTCTCTTGTTTCTGTCTCGGATGAAGTATTACTTGGACTTTCTCCAAATGGCGGTCTCGATATTGGTATATCAAAAATACTCGTAACGTCGCTCACGGTGAGGATCGTTCTTCGTTCAAAAGTCTGTGCTCTTGACCTCGTTTCGTCGCCGTCTTGATACTGAGACTTATTGTATACGGCTGACAGCAGAATTTCTGCATCGAAGGCGAATGTTGATTTATCTGGTTCGAAATTCTGCATATTCTCGGTATCGGACAGGTCGCTGCCGTTTTCTGTGTTTTCATTTAACAGGCTCCTTGAAGCTCCTATTGTTGATGTATCGCTGTCGCTTTCACTATCCGCCTTGCTAAACAAACTCTGTCCGTCCACGCTGACCAAATCTGAAGGTCTTACGGAATGCCATGACTTCTTTTGGTCATCTGACATCGCTTTCATAAACTTCATTATTTCCTGTAGCGTTTTCCGGGTCTCATTTTCAGATTCACTACACTCAATGTATTAGCAATCTATCTTAATTTCCGTATTGGCTCTAGCGGCTTCTTCCAATATCTACATAGACTTAATGCTAACCTTTTTATTATATTTAAAATCAAAGTAAGGCCACCTTTATGATGCTGCAGCCTCTTCATTGTCTCTTCAATCTCGCTCTCTTTCCATAGGTACTTGAGCCCTCTCATTTTTGTCGACTTACTCTTCGCCAGGTCCTCCACCAGGACATCGAGTTCTAGAAAGGTTTCACGTGTAGCTGCCATCGTATTTACAAGTAGATCGAGCTGTACAGCTGACATATTTTGCTGGAACCTCTCGGATGACATTGTCAAATATTGTTGAAGTTGAGATAGCGCTCCGTTAATGAGGAAGCATTCATTAATGATATGTTTGTATGCTTGGGGGGCGTCTTGGTAGGATTTCGTGACATCGAAGAGTGTCTTTGTGATTTTGCCCACTCCAGCCACAATTCCAGCTATGCCGCTTATGAGAGATACGGGGTCCATGAGATATATTTTATATTTTGTTCTAACAGTGTAAGAGAGACTAAGATTTTGATTTCGGGAAATGTTTTGACCAGCCTCAGGTTTGGTCTAGTTCGTTTGAAGTCTTGAGAGCTGTTGGTATCCGAAACAAACAAGACCAGAGGGCTATCAAGAATCAGTACTCTAGATATTGTAATAGATGCGGGGGCGATTTTACTCAGCCGCGTTGATATCCAAGGCTGGAGAGTTGACATTTCGAAGCGTTACTTGGAAGCAAGCTGAGGAATTGCTCTTAAGTATATTTATCTCAAAAACCATCCTCTGACCCGAAGACAAAACTTTGGAAAGAGGAATCCTTCGCACTTTTAACAAAAACATTTATGGCAAAGCAATTAACGGAACCAGCACCAGAAAACGAATGGCCAAATGTATAATACATTGCATCTCTGGCAGGGTCCATGTGTTGTGTATGTTACAACATGAGAGCCTGTGCACTTGTGTTTCTTACGACTTGTATATCCACGACAAGAGAACCATTCTATTATACATATATATTATAAAGGTTTAATTTAGTCGTAAATTTAAGAGGCATAAATTTTTGTTTATTTTGTTTTTACGGAGTAGGCATTCTCGCTGAGAAATATCTATTACTTGAGTAAAGTCCTTGATGTAAATAATTACTATTACACCATCAATTCCTGCCTCGCCGATATTGTATGATGGCGTTCGCCGGGGATAGTCCGATTTCTCCCGTTCCGCCCAGGTCTGCTGCAAGGGGTCCCGAGTCCCACCGCGCTTCTTTTTGAACGGCGTCATAAAAATTTTAATTTTTATTTTTAACATCCGATCTGATCTCGCTCATTCGGTGGTGGGATTTTGGAAAGAGAAAAAAAAAAAAACCAAGCGAGCTCCGGTTCTCGCTCCTCCTGGCTGGCTTCTTCCTTCTTCTTCTCTCAGAATAACAGGGCCTTCCGCTCCTTGCCAATTGCTCATCACTTCATCATCTAATCTCAATCTCCTATCTCGAACTATCTTTGATTCTGCTTTTTGTTTGTTAAATATAAAATTATGCAGGCTGCTACCCGTTCGACGTTGAGTGCCGTGCGCGCCTCGGCCCGACGACAAAATGCACTTTCTTCCCGAGCCGGAGCTCAGGCTATTCGGTCCATATCCGCCTGGTCCAGTGTTCCGGAAGGCCCCCCAGTAAGTTTTCCCCGAGTTCAGAGACACTGATCCTGTTGGTTTTCTCGGTTCTGAGAACGAGAGAGCTGGGTGGACGGCGCGGAAAATATATTTCCCATCTGTCGCTCTTGCTCGTCTTAGTGGGGTAGTGGGGTTGGTTGCACAGCAGCAGTAGCAGCGAGCTTAGTTTTGCTAACCTATTCAATTGCGGATTTCTAGGATGTAAGCAAGCCTCTTTCGTCGTCGCGACTCAATTGAGAGTTAGGTTATTTAGGGTTTTCGGAAGACTAACTTTTGTCGCGGTTTGGATCAATCATAGGCCATTCTAGGTACGTTGTCGCCATTGTAAAGTTATACGCCAATGCTGTCCACTAACGACATTATTTCGACACAGGTATCACTGAAGCATTCAAGGCCGACAAGAACCCAAACAAGGTTAACGTCGGTGAGTTCAATATCATTACACTTACTATACTGCCTTACCAATCTAATATATGCATCTAGGTGTCGGCGCATACCGTGACGACCATGGCAAGCCATACGTCCTTCCATCCGTTCGCGCGGCCGAGAAGAAAATCTTTGAACAAGGCGTCGACAAGGAATACGCCGGTATCACAGGTGTCCCTGCTTTCACCAAGGCCGCTGCCCTCCTAGCTTACGGCAACGACTCCGCACCGGTCAAGGAGAACCGCGTTTCCATCACCCAATCGATATCTGGCACTGGTGCTCTACGTATCGGTGGTGACTTCCTCGCTCGATTCTACCCAGGCGACAAGACAATCTACATCCCTACCCCATCCTGGGCGAACCACAAGGCTGTCTTCACGGACTCCGGTTTGAATGTCAAGCAGTACAGATACTACGACAAGACCAAGATCGCGCTCGACAAGAATGGCATGTTGGAGGATATCAAGGCTGCCCCCAACGGCTCCATCATCCTTCTCCACGCGTGTGCGCATAACCCCACCGGTATCGATCCTACCCAGGAACAATGGAAGGAAATCTCTCAGGTCGTCAAGGAGAAGGGACACTTTGCCTTCTTCGATATGGCATACCAGGGATTCGCTTCCGGTGATACCAACGGTGATGCCTTTGCTCTTCGTCACTTTGTCTCCGAGGGTCACAATGTAGCCTTGTGCCAGTCCTTCGCGAAGAACATGGGTCTCTACGGTGAGCGCGTTGGTGCGTTCTCTTTGGTCTGCGGTTCGCCTGAGGAGAAGAAGGCCGTTGATTCGCAGCTCAAGATTCTCATCCGACCGATGTACAGGTTAGTAGCTGACTCTTACACCTCCTCCAATGATCCTTAAAGAAACTTTACTAATATGGATGTGGCATGTTAGCAACCCACCTATCAACGGTGCCCGCATCGCCAGCCAAATCCTCAACGACCCCGAGTTGAACAGTCAATGGCTTGGTGAAGTTAAGGGCATGGCTGACCGTATCATCGTCATGAGAGAATCACTCAAGTCTGAGCTCGAGAGACTCGGGTCGCAGAAGGATTGGTCGCATATCACCTCTCAGGTATGAAATACACCACAACTCGTACACGTGATGTAGAAGTGAAGATGACTGACCAATAACTGTTAATATAGATCGGAATGTTCACCTACACCGGTCTCACCCCAGAACAGGTCGATCGTCTGGCCAAGGAATTCTCAGTGTACGGTACCCGTGACGGACGTATGTCCGTTGCCGGTATGACTAGTGGCAATGTCGGATATCTCGCTGAAGCTATCCACAAGGTTACCGCGTAAACAAACTACTATACTCCAATGGAGTTTGTTTGGGGTGTTCTATAGAGATATTTTTTCGATGTAGATACTTACTTGAGTACTTTGTATGTACTTTTTTTTTGAGAAGTTGGGGATGTGAAATTTCCTACGATGTCGAATGCATTTTCATACTTGTGCGTTGAGATTGGAAGATATTCACTGTTATATTATAGCGTAAAATATCAAAAAGCGTCTTCTCTGCTTTCAATTGTCGAATATCGAACAATACATAGATGAACCAATCGCCGAATTTAAAAATGCCTACTAACCTACTAGAGCAACTAGATATCCTGCTCCTCCGCCACCCTAGGTGGCAAGATACCAGGAAACTCACAAACCCTCGGCCCCCTCGGAAAGTTAGCCCACTCCCCAATAGCAACCAACCTGCCTTCCTCTATCGCCCAGGTATACCCCACATCCAACTCCATCTCCCCAAAACTCCCCATCTCCCCCTCACTCCAACCTTCATCACCATCACACTCCTCCCACGCATCTTTCATATACTCCTCAAACCTCTCACCCGCAGGATGCCGTACCTTTACATTCCATTTCCATTTCGGTATGGTGAGCGGATGAACGAGGTACGCCAGATCTTTAAATACCACTGGATGAATAGATGATACAACATCCGGTGTGAATTCATCGTAGGGTATCGGACCGTGACGGCGAGGAGAAGGGTGTAGGAATTCCGGATACACTTCCACTTTGACATTCGCGTTACCTTGACAATCGTGGAGTAACTCCTTCAAGCGGGTGGTGACGAAGGGCATGAGCATCGATTTTGAGAGTTTACGGTACTTTGGGTCTTCCGGTACGGTATCTGATTGGAAGCATTCAGAGGCGGCGTAGACGCTCAGGTCGATAATTGCGATGTGGAAACGGCGGAGGAGGTGGCGGTATTGTTTGAACGGGGGGAGGGAGATGTCTGACGCGGGGAGACGGTAGAATGGGAAGGATCCGTGTTGGGTGTCGTGGTAGTATCTTGGTGGTCTGTATGAATATTAATACATGTACAAAAATTGAGCATATGGTATATATATGTGTGATTGAAGTTGAATCAATCACATACTTATCCCAAGGTAGCGCATTACGATATTGTATCGTCTCCCACAGCGTCTGATATGTAACATCATAAAACACCAAATTATCATCCCGATCTCGGAACGAGCCTCCCATGGTCTTAATTCTCACGGGAAACACATTATGCGAATATAACACCCTCGAAGCCTCATCGTAGATTTGTTTGTTTACTCGTAGAATCGACAGATCGAGTGCAGGTTTCGGTATATCGATCCAATAGCTCAAATGATCCGGCGGCGGGGGGAGGGGGGAAATGTTGAATATCAAGAGATATTCATAGATGTGGTTGCGGATCTCGAGGGGGAGGGTTAAGAAAGTTGGACGATTGGGTTTAGTGACCATGGTGATCGGAGACCGGAATATGCCGTCTATATAAATATTGATGTTGTATAAATTCAGCCAGTTAGATGTCAAGATAGTTCAGTCCGTGCCTGTTGAGACTGCTGAAATGATGACTTTGGAAATAAACTTTCAGCTCGGACGTCAATGGCGTCTATTCCATGCATCGCTTGACAATTCATTCATGGGCTGGTCCCCAGACTAAAGAATGATATCTTGTCTTCTCGACGCTTATAGCCAAGTTCCCGTTTGGATTCGGAACTCGGCAGCGGTTGTGCATGCTATATTCTTCCAACTGAAACTCGAACTACAAAATCTTCGATTGATTCAGACTAGTAGATATATTAGCTGGGCTCGCAAGATATCACCATTGTAGTATCAAGTATGGCGTTACAGCTATACCAATTGCAGGATTTACTAAAGATATCAAAAAAGGTACTTGTTCACCTAGTGATTCGATCTGGTCACATCGTTCATTTGAAGAATCTAGTGGAAACCTATGCCATATTCGCTTTAGATTGGCTTTCCTCGCCAGGGGACTCGAACACTCGAGTATTAAAATGGCTTGATATTGCATTTCTAAGCTCTTGGCAGGCTTTGTTGGCAAAATGCAAGATGTGAAAGGGTCTATCACAAACAAAGCTTTTGATATAAGCTTATAAGCTCTGAGGTAGGGTCTGGTCCCTAGAGCTGTCAGCCTTGCCACAGCATGCAACAGCTCGAAACTGCGGTTTGCATTTACAGTGGGGCAAAATCTGCGATAGAGGGACTCAATTTTCGGTTTTGCTCGGTCGCTTCATTCGAATGATCCATGCTCGTGCAGAGGACTAATGTACGGACCAAAATCAGCTGTCAACGTCGTCTTGTGTTGCCGAATGTGTTGCGGCCAGGTCGGCCGGGCGCCAAGACGCCAAGACGAGCTGGGAAGAAGGCCAGGAGGGAGAGCTCCACATTGGGCTATGACATCACGGCGCAGGAGCGTGGCCGGGACGGCACAGCTCAGGGCCCAGAACGTCACAGGCCTCCGGGATGACCGTCATCAAGCCCAAATGCATCAACCCCACCACCACCACCGCCAGAACGCGAAGGGTGCAAAAAAAAGGAAGGAAAGAAAATTTCGAATAGGAGGGAATTGATGAAGCTGGAGTCATTTTTTAAGCTTTATCTGGGCATGCGAAGGCACTGGAATGTTGGTTTCGACAGCTCAAACTCTACAGACGAGCACGCGTGATGCTGATGCTGGGCGGAGGAAGTGTGACGGATGGGGTCATTGCATCTTGTGCGTCCTGCCAGCGAGCAATAGCAGCCAGTATTAAGAAAAAACCGATATCTGTCGTCTGTCCATCTGCCTGTCTCGTACATGTAACCGGGTGTTTCCGTTTAAAGTGCTTCAGGGGTGGTCTTAAAAATCGATAATAATGGAGAGACTAAAATCGGTCGCTGTGATTCGGCGGCACAGAGATCCGTGACGTCCCATTCGCTCGAACAACCATACCACCGCCCTACAGTGGTATCGGTGGTATCTAGAATTGGATTTCATCGAAAAAGGACGTGAAGGAATGGGCAAGTAAGTTATAAGCGGTGTGGATATCAGACGCAGGGATTTCCAGTCCCCTTCGATTCAACACCAAGTTCTAGATCGCGTTCGGAGAATGCACAGATGATGGCCCATGTGGCTTCCGTGTCACCATGCCATTTGCAATTCCTCTTCAATTCAGATTCCAGAGTCCGTCGAATATATCTCAGCGTTTCGAGACTCGTCTCTGCCGCCCACAGGCCCCACAGATCGACGGGGTAAAGCCGCCGTCGGGCTACAATAGCTGCAAAAGTAATGAATGAGCGGACCGGAAACCCCTCATCTCGATGTGTTTGTTGGATCAGGGTCTCTCTGGCAAGGTATAGTTTTGGTTCTAGAATCAAATTTGATTTTAGAGTTTAATTTTCTCACGCATTCCGAGGATGCATGGCGCTATTATATGACGATGGAGGCTGAATCGGTAGAGCTGATGGCGTAAGACTGGCGAGCTGATCTTTATTTAAATTGAAATGTCGAAAGTGAGATCTCAAATAAATTAATAAATTAAAAACCAGATGATCTGATCGCTTTCGAAGGAGATTAAATTATTGGAAAATAGAATAAAAAAGAAGGTCTGATCGAGCGGTCCGAGCTCATCACGATTCCTTCCTCTTTCTGAGCACCTCGGTATATAATATCGTTATAATATCGACCAACTATACGCAGGCCGTGTATAATAAGATATCGCCCTGCTTCTCGCAAACACTCGATCACTCACCACCTTCTGCCTCGGTCGAATTAATTACGTGATTTAGCCGCCCTCATTTGACAGCAAAAATCGAAAAAGTAGACGCCGGTAAGTGCACACAGACATGGTACTTTTCGACCCATACTACGAATATGCATCCAGCGCGAGGTGCAGTACACGAGCTGCAGCTTGAGATATCTCTTCGATTGAATATCCAACTAGCTACGAGGGATTCTGGGTTGGCCCCACTTTCTCCCACCTTCTCCCCTTGCTTTCTTTTCCCTTCTTCGTTTAAAATTTTTCAACGGCGTCTTTCGTCTCATCGGTTCCCGGCTTTTTCTGAATTCTTTTTTTTTTTGCGTGTCGAGAAAATCACCAAGGCAATCAAGAATGAAATGCTGTGTGTAGCGAATCAGAGACTGAGTGGTCCGCCAGGGGACAAAATGCAAACATGGAAAGAGCTTGGACGGACGAATACTACACCATTCAGAGTCCATGCTTGATTTTCCCTTGCATGGCATCGGGATAGGTGAAGAGGAGCTTGCTTTTCGTCGAGAGATTGTTCCGCATTTACTCGACGGGTAGCTAATGCCACTGGAGCTAGCTTCCAGTAGCTGGTTAATGAACTAGCGGGGTGTAATTGTGTCCATCGCCGGTGTTTCCTATTCGAGGGTCCCTTTCTGGCTGGGATATATAATAGTGAGCTATAGCTAGCAAGCTTATTATATCCGGATCGACCCTCCGATTCTTCGATTTAGGTTCTTCTTTTTTTCCTTTCTTGCTTCCGTCTTGCAGAGCTTCAGTTTCTCGTCCACGGTTCTCGAACCCTTTCCCTTATCGTTCTCCCGTCATTTCCCCTGGTGGTCATTTGATATCGACTTTTGCTGGCCGCAGCTTGCCGGAGCCGCAGGGTGGATATTCTTGTTACCGTCCTCAATCCCCAGAATCGATCGATCGTTTGATAGGATATATATTATTAATAATAATATATCTACAGACGATTGCTGCGACCCACCAAGTAGCTTTCCCGTTTGATGTATTTGATGCTCGGGCGTTTTCGATAGATTTGGTAAATTTTGGCGGCAAGCCCGCACTAACTCTCTGTTTGTTTCCTGCGCACCTGCACCCAACAGACCGACCGACCGTAAACAGAGCCAGTGCCAGTGAGGGGCACTGGTTTATTCGTTATCCATTCGACTTCCCACCAATCCACCCGTCCGTCCCAACCTGTTCCCAATCCCCGTCCCAGTTGCCAGTTTCAGTCAAACACCACCGCCGTTGTGGACCTCACCGCCGCCGTTGCACAACCACCACCACCACCACCACCACCACCACCCCGAGACCCTTCCTTCCCTTCCCTTCCCTGCCCTTTCCTTCCCTCTTTATTCCAAACTGGTCAACCGGTTCAAGTCATACAGCCACCTATCTTCAAACCTTCTCCACCTTGAATATTGACACCAAGGCATTCAAACCAAAGGACATCTAATCCGAGTTTCTTCTCTTATCGTCGGCATCCGTCGTAAGTCACCAGCCCTCGTTCACGTTCGTCATATCCCTCTCGTTTCGCTCTTCGGAACGCTGGTCGTGAGCCCGACGTTTCATCCGGGCAGGCACTGGCAGTGTGCAATGAAGGCGGTGTGGATTTGGTGTGATTCTCGGGCGACGTTATGTCATATCCTGCTCTGGGATTTGCGAGTGATCTGGCGACCCCTCCAAGCTGCTGCTGCATGATGCTTCGCCCGGACCCTCCTTCTACTCATTCTGCTTCGAGCTCGCTTTTGGTCTCCACTCTTTTTTTTCTCTCTTCTCTTTACCTAAACGTAAGGGAAACCGCCAAAAGGAGACAAGCCGGAAGACCTTTTTAAATTTCGTCCTTAAAATATGAATCCGATAACCAAGCTCTGACGCTCCTTCTTCCATTCTTCTTTTAGATCGCAGTTTGTTCGTCTCATCATCCTGCCGTTTTTTCCCCTCGCTCCGTCGTCATCTGCTTCGTAACCAACCGTCCCTTGCCAAAACCGATATTTGCGAGACCAACAGCACAGAAATAGCCGAATCGCCGCCCACCACTTAGTCGTCAACGACAACCTTTGTCTCTTCACGACTCTTTTTTCCGTCGTAAAGCTCAAATTTCGCATCCGTCAAAATGTCAGACGACGTAAGGACACCGTTCTCCTGCATCTACAACCGTATTCGAAAACTTCCGTAATGGACTTATATTTCTCCGGTCGCTCCCTTTATATTCGAAATACCCTTGCGCTGACGATTCTCTCTGAGCTGTTAGGAATACGACCTACCTGCAGATGCAAAGCAATATGTCGATACCGAGACATTCGAACAAATTTTGGAGATGGACGACGGCGATCCTGACAGAGATTTCAGTAAAGGTCTAGTTGAAGGGTTTTTTGAGCAAGCAGAAAATACCTTTGACAATATGGATACGGACTTGTATGAACCCCCGTCCTTTGCCAATTAGCAAGTTTACGTTCGATAAACCGGCTAGCAAAATAAAACGCGCGAAGTGATGACTTGATACACCGGAAGAGCTTTACTGATCATGGAATTTATTTCGTACCAGACAGAACAAAAATCTCCTAGGCCTCTCCGCGCTAGGGCACTTTCTAAAAGGTTCATCAGCCACCCTCGGCATCTACAAGGTCAGAGACCATTGTGAAAAAATACAGAATTGGGGAGCTATGAAGGACGCAACGGGGTTGAAACCCTTGCCGGACGAGGAGACCGCGTTAAAACTCATCGCAGAGATTATACCAGAGATGAAGGAAGATTACGATTCTGCGAAGAATTGGCTAGAGAAATACTTTCAATCAAACCCTCTCGCACCCGAGGAGTGAATGGATGGGGTGGTGGAAACTTATTTTCTACCAAGGATTCCTGAACTTGGAATAGAAGACGAAGAAGCTAGAGGCTGAAGAGGAGATTGGCTGGTTGATTTTTCTTTTCTTTTCTCTTGTTATTATGATATGAGAATTCGGATAGAGAGGTTGGTTATTGATTGCAAGGTGTGGACTGGAGGGAGAAGAGATGAGACCGTGGTCCCTTTCATAGCAAAATACTATACAGCTACGTCCTAATTGCTTGTTTTAGCTTTTTTTTAAAAACTCTTTTACTGAACCTGTTTCTTTTATTCCGTTTTATATACTTACTTCCTCTTTTTTTCTAACGCTCCGAAACCCCACTTTTTTACTATCATCATTACTACTTCTACTACTGCCCCCTTGGGACCGAGACTATACTCCCTATATCATATAATATCTCCTCAGTACGGCCGCTCGCTCTCTCTGTTGCCGTCCCATTTGAACTTTTCTCCGTCTTTCCATCTATCTCTCCTTTGTTTCCCCTATATTTAATATTTTCATACGACAGAAGGATAAATTCTGTGGATGTAGAAAATGTTGTTTTATTTTCTTTTTTTAAAGCCGCTCTGGCTGGAAGATTTTATTCTATTCTGATACCCGTCCCCCACTTGAAATGCAAAAGCGTTATCACATTACTTACCTTATACGGTCTTGATCTTTTTGATTGGGATTGCTAGTAGTATATTTGGTGACATATATTTCGATATCTCCTTTTGTTGAGAGTTGAATGGCTCATAGCTTTTATATGACGGTAACATGCGTAATACTTGTATGAATTGAATTTCTACCAACGATGAGAGACAGGATGGTGTCTGCGTCTACAGCGGTCCATATGCTCTCTATTCATTCTCTACAACTACAGCATAGTGAACTATAAGTAACTAAGTCTTACAACTATCCCCCCATTAAAGTTTTTAACCTTGACGCATCAACCCTATACGAATCACGAACCTCCCTTCTCGACAACAGCCTGATAAAATTCATCCGCAACCTTCCCCACCATCTCCTTCCTAAGTAACCCTTCCCTCCACCTCTCCGGAATCCCCTCAAGACCGTAATAAGCCCCGGCCAACCCACCATATATCGCACCAACCGTATCCGCATCATCTCCCAAATTCACAACCTTCACACACCCCTCCTCGTACCCCGCCGTTGTGAAAAACGCCCATAACGCAGCTTCTAGAGAATGTACCACATATCCGGAACTAGAAATATCCTCTTCCCTCGCAGATTCGAAATCCGATAACGAGTTGTATTTCTCAAACCGGGACTTCAACGTCTCATCTTCAAATGTGAATTGCCTGAATTTGGTAAACACTTCTTGTTTGGATAGCGGTGTGGGTGAGGAGAGGATGCGGGCTACTAGTATAGAATATACCGCACACGCCTCCCCGTTAGTAGGATACGGGTGTGTCAACTTGCTGGCACGGTGGGAGTATTGTGCGATAACTTCATCCGTGGCCTTATAATACCATAACCCGATGGGTACGGTTCGCATCAACGATCCGTTACCGCAACACCGTGGTTTTTTGAACTGTTCGTCGAGTTTGGATTGGTATGATGCCAGTTGTTCGTCGGGGAGCGTGGTGAGTGGCAGGTAGGAGGGGGGTTGGTTTAGGGCTGTGCGCCAGTAGAGGAGGGTCGAGAGGGTCAGGCTGCCAATGTCGAAGCAGCGGTCGATTACTGAGAGGTGACCGGTCCCGTGCCAGGCAATGTAGTTTTGGAGTTGGGTTAGGGGGTTGAAGGTGTGGCTTGTTGTGAAGGATTGGGCGAGGCAGAGGGTCATTGAGGTGTCGTCGGTCCATGCTCTATTATATTACATTGCTTTTTAGTATTGGCTTTTTTTAGAAATTGAAGGTTCTTATATAGTTAAAGTGATTTTGTAGATAGAGTGATATGGATGTAGTTGTGGGAATGGATCAATAGAAAGATATCATGCCCGTAGGGTGTGATATGGGGGACTCGAGCTTTGTACACCGTAGCTTAAGTAGATATCATGAACCAGTACTACTAGCCGCTGCGACAAGCAAGGTATTTTCTAGAAGTCTCCATACCCAGCTGGTAAATCAAAGTTCATATTTGGTTGATATTCGGTAACTTTCCCGAATGTTCCCCGACGTTGGAATTCAACTCTTTGGCATATAAGATGTTAGCACACAGCCGCGAAATTGCATATTGCGAAGCGGGACGTACGGTCCGCCTAAAGCATCTCCCACGGCGACACCAAAGAGGGCGCCTTTGATCCGGGATTCCAGAGTTATGGATGAACTTGCGCTCGTCATTTTGGTGAAATCTGATAGCTAGCGGGGGTTGAAGTGGAATAGAAAGTCAAATGTTGATAGGTTTCGCAGTGTTCGTGATCCTTGGATCTGATCTGACGACAACCTGATGATTGCAGCGAGATGTGGGGCAAGGCTGCACCTGCATCTTTGGCCGGGGATGTTCAAAGCTATCTTTGCTCTTGCCTGCATGGTCTCAGATCATCGGATCGGATATATTGAGATATCGATCTTATGATATCCTGCTTGCTCAGACACTGATAAAGGCGACATCCACCATGCCTTGCAATGCGACGGAGCTTCGAATCGAGCTCCACTTGCTCAAGGTACGGTACGTGATCAGTGCAGTCGGGTTTCCGGGATTGGCCTTTGCAGAACGGTGGCACCCAGCTGTCGGCTCCGTCCGATTGGAATCCTGAATGGATCGCTTCCCCACGCCCCCATGTCGGTTTTCAATCATGTCGAACTTTGTTCTGCCCCCAAAATTCCCCGGCCGCTGACTTTCCTCTTGGGCGCCTCTCGTCTGGACTGTCCGTTTCGAGATCGAGCTTCTCAGAGCCAATAATCGGTCGGGCATTTCGCCTGCTAATGGGATCGGGCGTCGCCATAGTTTTTGCCTTCCTTCCCGATTGATAAGGTTGTGTTTCTCCGCAAACTTTGAAAGACGCTAGAAATATCTATGCTCTTGCTTCCGGGCTAGCTACTACCCTTCTTTCCCTCTCGAACTTCTCCAAATCCATTCCCTTCGTATTCGTGGCTTTGTTCACGTTATTATCAAGTGAAGAGGGCTCGAGAGGCTGTTGTGTTTCGACATCAAGCAACACATTTCCCGCCCATTTCTGGAAGCTTATCAGTCGCCAATCGATATCCGCCTCGTGGACACCCAGCAGCCGCATTTTACCCTTCCCCTCTCCCGGCCGTGACCCTCGGAAAGAAAGGTCCCACGACCCTGGTTACAATCCCACATTTTCTTCTGATTTGAAAAGAGAAAAGCTATGGCGCCAGGTCTTACAGTCGAACCTGACGGAGACCTCCCCGAGGTGCGCAAGGTATCGTCACTCGCCGAGGTCACGAGCTCATACGACGATACCATTGTATTCTACCTCAACGGAACAAAAGTCACCCTCGAGTCTATAGATCCTGAGATCACACTTTTAGAATATCTGAGAGGTATCGGATTGACCGGTACCAAACTCGGATGCGCTGAGGGCGGTTGCGGCGCTTGTACTGTCGTATGTTCTCATCCTTCTAGTTGTCTTTTTTGACGAATTAAGAGGTTACTCTGGATGTGAATTTTTATTTATGTATTTTGACTACGTATAGGTCGTATCGCAATATAACCCTACCACCAAGAAGATTTACCATGCATCTGTAAACGCCTGTCTTGCGCCTGTGGTTAGCGTCGACGGAAAGCATGTCATCACCGTCGAGGGAATTGGTGACTCGAAAAATCCACATCCCGTGCAAGAGCGAATAGCGAAATGGCACGGATCGCAATGTGGTTTTTGCACGCCGGGAATAGTTATGGTATGTTATCCTAACATCTGTTGAGATAATACGCACCTTGATTTTAAGACTGGCATAGAAGTTAACAATATTTATTTGCAGAGTCTGTACGCTTTACTGCGCAACAACCCAGAACCCAACCACCACGATGTCGAGGAAGCTTTCGACGGTAATCTGTGCAGATGTACCGGCTACAGACCCATCCTCGACGCAGCACAGACCTTCGGAGTGGACAACTGTGCTAAATCTACTGCTAACGGTGGCGGCGGATGCTGCATGCAAAATGGCGACGGCGAACGTCCAGCTGGCTGCTGCATGAATAAACAATCTAACGGCACTTCTGACGACGACGAGCCAGTGAAGAAGTTTACACCTCCCGGATTTAAGGAGTTCAGACCGGATCAGGAACTCATCTTTCCGCCTTCGCTACAAAAGTTCTCGTTCAAGCCGTTGGCTTTTGGGAATAAGCGGAAGAAGTGGTATCGACCAGTCACTATTCAGCAGTTACTCGAGATTAAGAGCGCTCTACCGTCGGCCAAAATCATCGGAGGAAGCACGGAGACTCAGATTGAAATCAAGTTCAAGGCGATGCAATACAGTGCTTCCGTATATGTCGGGGATATCCAAGAGTTACGACAGTATAAATTTGAGGAGGACCATATCTACATTGGTGCCAATATCACATTAACCGATCTGGAGATGGTTTGCAGGCAAGCTTCGGAACATTATGGTGCTACGAAAGCCCAACCATTCGCTGCGATGTTGAAACAATTGCATTACTTCGCCGGGAGACAGATAAGAAATGTTGGAACACCGGCAGGAAATCTGGCGACCGCATCTCCAATCTCAGACTTGAACCCTTGTTTCGTAGCTAGCAACACCACATTGATCGCTATGACTTTGGAGGATGGGGAGATCGAGATACCCATGACCGAGTTCTTCCAGGGCTATAGAAAAACCGCTTTGGCTCCGAATGCGATTATTGCTGGTTTGAAGGTACCACTTAGCAATGAAACAGGAGAGATATTCCAAGCTTTCAAGCAAGCTAAGAGGAAGGACGACGATATCGCCATTGTCAACGCTGCTATGAGAGTTAAAGTTGGCGAGGAGAATGTTGTCGAGAGTGTTAGCTTGGTATATGGCGGTATGGCACCGATCACTATCGCAGCTAAGAAGACTATGGAATACCTCCACGGAAAAACATGGGGCGATCCAGAGGTCCTAGAAGGTGCGATGAGTTCTTTGGAGGAGGACTTTAATCTCAAATTTAGCGTTCCCGGTGGTATGGCGACCTACAGACGGGCGCTGGCCTTTGGTTTCTTCTACAAATTCTGGCACGAGTCGCTACATAAGCTCGAGATCGGAACAGTAGAAATCGATTCTGAAGCTACAGAGGAGATCGTCAGAAATATATCTACCGGAACGCGCGACCAAGATGCCACTGTTGCCTACGAGCAGCGAGTCCTCGGAAAGGGTGTTCCCCACGTCGCTGCTATGAGACAGACTGTAGGAGAGGCTCAATACACCGATGATCTCCCACATCGCAAGAACGAGCTGTTTGGATGTCTCGTACTGTCCACGAAAGCTCACGCAAAGATTTTGAGCGTGGATACCTCCGCCGCTCTCGACCTGCCCGGAGTTGTCATGTACATCGACCACACTGATCTGCCCGACCCCAAGGCGAACTGGTGGGGTGCTCCTGTATGCGATGAAGTATTCTTCGCTGTCGATGAGGTTTTCACCGCCGGTCAGCCGATTGGTATGATTCTTGCAGATAGCGCCCTTCAAGCTGCTGCTGGTGCTCGAGCTGTTGTGGTAGAGTACGAAGACTTGCCTGCTATATTCTCGATCGAAGAGGCAATTGAGAAGGAGAGTTTCTTCGAGCACTACAGGTTTATCCAGCGTGGTATGGATATCGAGGAAGCTCTTGCCTCTGCTGATCGGATAGTAGAGGGTGTGGCGAGGATGGGCGGCCAGGAGCACTTCTATCTTGAGACCAATGCGTGTGTGGCAATTCCTAAACTAGAAGACGGGGAGATGGAATTATGGTCATCAACTCAGAATCCAACAGAAACACAAGCGTATGCTGCTCAAGTTTGTGGTGTTTCGGCGAATCGTATTGTTGCGAAGGTCAAGAGATTGGGAGGAGGGTTTGGAGGTAAAGAAACAAGAGCTGTTCAATTATCCTCCATTTGCGCTCTCGCGGCACAGAAATCGAAGAGGACGGTCCGCTGCATGTTGAACAGAGACGAAGACATGATGACCTCCGGTCAACGGCATCCGTTCCTCGGACGGTGGAGAGTCGGTGTCAACAATGACGGTAAGATTATTGCTCTGGATGCCGATGTGTTCAACAACGGAGGATGGAGTCAGGATCTCAGTGGTGCGGTCCTCGAGCGTTCTTTATCCCACATTGATGGTTGCTACAACATTCCCAACGTCAACGTCCGCGGTCGAATCTGCAAAACCAATACTGTTTCGAACTCTGCTTTCAGAGGATTCGGAGGCCCACAAGGCCTCTTCATCGCTGAACAGTATATTAGCGAGGTAGCGGATGCGTTAGGTATGGATGTGGACAAAGTTCGAGAAATCAACTTCTATCATGAAGGTGATGAGACACATTTCAACCAAATCTTGGAAGACTATCATGTTCCAATGATGATCGATCAAGTCAAAGCGGAAAGCGACTACGAAGCGAGAAGAGAAGCCGTCGATAAATTCAACTCGGAACACAAGTGGAGAAAACGAGGGTTGGCGTTGATTCCCACCAAGTTTGGTATCAGCTTCACTGCTCTATTCTTGAACCAAGCTGGTGCTTTAGTTCACATTTACCACGATGGATCTGTTCTCGTTGCTCATGGTGGAACAGAGATGGGACAGGGACTGCACACCAAGATGACAATGGTCGCCGCTGAAGCGTTAGGTGTACCTCTAGAAAGCGTGCTCATCTCCGAGACAGCTACCAATACTGTGGCTAATACTTCCGCAACCGCGGCTTCCGCCTCGAGTGATTTGAACGGATACGCCGTATGGAATGCATGTCAGCAGTTAAACGAGCGGTTGGCACCTTATAGAGAAAAACTTGGACCGGAAGCTACAATGAAGGAGCTCGCACACGCGGCTTATTTCGACCGTGTTAACCTTTCCGCTAATGGATTTTACAAGACGCCGAGGATCGGATACAAATGGGGTGACAATACGGGCATGATGTTCTTTTATTTCACTCAGGGTGTTGCGGCCGCGGAGGTGGAGATTGATACGTTAACTGGTGATTGGACTGTCCATCGTGTGGATTTGAAGATGGATGTCGGAAGATCAATAAATCCTGCTATTGATTAGTAAGTTTTCTATCGTTTAAAGTATTTTAGATTTCGTACTAATTGTTTTATTTAGTGGTCAAGTCGAGGGAGCATTCGTTCAGGGTCAAGGTCTCTTTACGACTGAGGAGTCTTTGTGGTTAAGGAACGGACAAATGTTCACGAGAGGTCCCGGAGCGTACAAGATTCCCGGGTTCAGAGATATCCCCCAAATCTTCAACGTGAGCATGCTTAAAGATGTAGAATGGAAGAATTTACAGACGATTCAGAGGAGTAGAGGTGTTGGAGAGTATGTTCTATTCTAAAACCCTTATTTGTTTTTACAGAGGAAAACCTCAGATGACAGTTTGCTGACATATAATTTTCAATTACTATAGACCACCGTTGTTCTTGGGTAGTTCGGTATTCTTTGCTATCAGAGATGCTCTTAAAGCTGCACGGAAAGATCATGGTGTTGAGGATGTGTTAAGTTTGGTGTCACCCGCGACGCCTGAGCGTATTAGGATTTCGGCGGCGGATCCGATTATCAAGCGGGCTTATGTGGAGCCGCAGGAGGGCGAAGAATGCTTTTTCAGGTACATATAAGTATAATTTATGTTTTGGGTATTGTAAGGGTTTTAGGAAACGATTGATGTATTTCAGGCATTGAGTACAAATTGTATGGTACACAAAATGCGAGAGCGATAGAATTACCAAATGTCGTCGACAAGTTGTAGGCTTCGAAATGGGCACCATAATGTAATGAATTTTCTTGGTCTTATGGTATACAAAAAAGGTCTGCCACTGCCATGTGGTTATTAGCAATTTCGTCAGACGGAATCGCTTGAACATTCCATGAAGCCCATTGTGGGCCCGAGCTTGTGGTATTCCAGGCTGTTGGGTTGAGTTCGTTTGGTTTCTTCCGGCCAACTTTCCAACGGTGCAGCCGCGTTGCAGGGGTTCGGTTCGCCCACAGGACTCCAACGACGTAATAGCCAGCCCCACCAAGCGTCGAACCCCTGGCAGGTCTGATATCAAGATCTTCGTTTCGCGAACAGGAAACGGTTGAACCTTGGAAATAACGTGCGGAGTGGCTGTCGAAGTGACGATATAGGTCGTACAATATATCCTGGCTATATGTGATCATAAGCCATCTGCATATTTAAGCATATGTTATAGAAGTGGCTTGAACTTGAACTAGTAATCGTTTGGATTTCTATAAATGCTGCGGGACGGCCTAGACAACCTATCATTCATTCGGTTGATAGCTTTTTCACTGCACAAAATCCTAAACTTCTTAAGTCTTCGTACTCTTACAATCAATTAACCGCATATTATATTCATTCACTTTACCAAGATATAGCTCTTGTGCTGCGCACCGGGCTTTCAATCTCTCACTATATAGATATAAGAATATTGACATTAAGTCTGTCTCATACATTTTCACTTTGTTTCGTCTGAATCGGATCCGCATACCGGGATAACTGCTACAGCTTCCTAAATTCCAACAAATACATATCACGGGCCTGCAAAAATACTATAGGATTTGCCAACCATGAGATCCTTCAAGTTATTACCTTTCTTCTTCACTTACTCTCTTATAAATGCGCAGAGCGCGGATATATCATATACCTCAGACACAACATTCGAAAATACAATCCTGAACGTTACGAACAGTAAGCCAAACGCGGGTGTTATATTCTAATGTTTCATTGGAGTAATCATAGTTGAATAGCATACAGAGATTGGTACAATGCCACTGCCTTGACATGGAACGATACTCTTGCAGATGCGGCAGAAAACGCCGTTGAGGACTGTATATTTCAACATTCTGTATGATCAATGCCAGAAAAAGTCCTCTCTTTAATGATATATCTCTAGTTTTCTAATTCTTATTGAATTGAAATACGATGATAGGGACAAGCATATGGCGAGAACTTGGCAGCCGGGTTCACAAATGTCTCTGCCGCGATTACGGCTTGGAAGAACGAAGTAACCGACTACAACTACAAAAAGCCAGATTTTAGCGAACAAGTAAGTACAAAAATTGATTACTTCTCGAAATAGAAGCTGATCTTAATTGGAATCTAGACTGGACACTTTACACAATTAGTGTGGAGGAATACAACTGAGATTGGATGCGCGAGGAAGGAGTGTGGAGGTAAAGGAGAGGCACCAGGATGGTTTATCGCTTGCGGTTTGTTTCCATGCATGATACCGATATCCTGATAGCCTGACTAATGGCTTTGGTGTCTTATTTTATTAGAATACTACCCAGCTGGTAACGTTTTGACGGAGTTTGGTGATAATGTTGATAAGCAAATTCACGGTCCCGGCTCCGGAGCTGGGAGGGTTGAAGGAATGATTGCTTTGGCATCTATGGGATTCATTGCTCAGGTTATCATGCAATTTGTTTGATACGATTGCAGCGTATACTAGGCCTGCTGGCTGGCTCTGAAGATTTTTATACCCTGATTCGCAAAGTTTTTCAGTTTTGCATTTTGCATTTCATATTTTTTATGGAAGCGTACCGGCTCTATTTCTTTTGTTTGGTCCATGATGCATGGTGCATTACTACGACATTATACGTGTATACAAATATTACGCTTCAAAAATGACTGGATCATCTTGGTTAATCCACTATATTATAAGATATTTAGTGTGGGCTCTCTGGTTTAAGATAATACCTCCGAAACGGAGCGAGATTTAAGGTCGGCATAGAAAGTGGATCTTGAATGATCGAGTACATGCAGATATGGCCTCGGAGAGGGTCTCCCACGTGAAGTGTTGCGTACGTTATCGATATTGCAGCCAGCCCGAGTTGACGTAGTGTCGTCCCGCATCCCAGCAAATTCGTGAAAACCAAAGCTATCCTCTTTAACCCACCTCCGAAACATCTCCAACCCTTCCAGCCCGTAGAGTAGACGCAAAAGTCAAGGACGACGGCGGAGATACTTCACCATGGCCGAAGCGAGACTGACCGCCCAAGAGGCCTTCGCGATAAACGCCGCCGCCGTGACCAGAAACTATAATGTCCACCCTCGTATACGTTACAACACCGTCGCCGGTGTAAACGGACCCCTCGTTATCCTCGATAATGTCAAATTCCCCCGCTACAATGAAATCGTCGAGCTCACCCTTCCCGACCAGACGAAGAGAGCCGGCCAGGTGCTCGAAGTCCGAGGGAATCGAGCCATCGTTCAGGTGTTTGAAGGTACGACCGGTATCGACGTCAAGAAGACCAAGGTCGAGTTCACGGGTTCGAGTTTGAAGATCCCAGTCTCGGAGGACATGTTGGGCCGTATCTTTGATGGATCTGGAAAGCCGATCGATAAGGGTCCCAAGGTCTTTGCTGAGGATTATTTGGATATCAACGGATCTCCGATCAACCCATACACTCGAGTCTATCCCGAGGAAATGATTTCGACCGGTATCTCCGCCATCGATGGGATGAACTCTATCGCTCGTGGTCAGAAGATTCCCATTTTCTCCGCTGCGGGTCTACCACACAACGAAATCGCCGCTCAAATTTGTCGTCAGGCTGGTTTGGTCAAGGCTCCTACAAAAGGCATTCACGATGGCCACGAGGAGAACTTCTCAATCGTGTTTGCGGCTATGGGTGTTAACATGGAAACCAGTCGTTTCTTCACCAGAGATTTCGAGGAGAACGGTTCTTTGGAGCGTGTCACGCTGTTCTTGAACTTGGCCAACGATCCAACTATCGAACGTATCATTACCCCTCGTCTGGCGTTGACGACTGCCGAATACTATGCCTACCAACTCGAGAAGCATGTCTTGGTCATCATGACAGATCTTACGGCGTACTGCGACGCCTTGCGTGAGGTTAGCCAAGGTATTTCCTCTGAGGCTAATAGCTGAAGTGCTAACAATATTCTCAGGTTTCTGCTGCTCGCGAGGAAGTGCCCGGTCGTCGTGGTTACCCAGGTTATATGTACACTGACTTGTCGACAATCTACGAAAGAGCTGGCCGTGTCGAGGGACGAAACGGTTCCATTACTCAGATTCCAATTTTGACTATGCCTAACGATGATATCACCCACCCGATTCCCGATCTTACGGGATACATTACCGAGGGCCAGATCTTCGTCGATCGTGCATTGTCTAATCGAAATATCTACCCTCCAATCAACGTCTTGCCCTCCTTGTCTCGTCTGATGAAGTCTGCCATCGGTGAGGTATGTAAATGCACGACTAGCCTTATCTAGTGCTGTCTCGCTAATAAGTCGACTAGGGTATGACGAGGAAGGATCATGGTGACGTTTCGAACCAGCTCTATGCCAAGTACGCTATCGGCAGAGACGCAGCTTCCATGAAGGCAGTCGTCGGTGAGGAGGCCTTATCGGCGGAAGACAAGCTGTCGCTAGAGTTCCTCGAGAAGTTTGAAAGGAACTTTATCTCGCAAGGAGAGTACGAATCGAGAACTATCTTTGAGTCTCTCGATATTGCTTGGTCGTTACTTCGAATCTATCCCAAGGAGTTGCTGAACCGTAAGTTCTTCTTATTCTCATTTTTCGTATATTCTCTAACTAGGATGCGGCAACAGGTATCCCAGAGAAGGTTATCAACGAGTTTTACCAGCGTTCTGCGGGAGATAGGAAGGGCAAGAAGCCGGCCACCAAGGATACCAGGGATACCGCGCCCAAGGATGACGCGAAACCTCAGGAGGAAAACTTGGTTGAGATCTAAAGAAACAGAGCATTTTTATTTTTCGTGAATTCTTCTTGACTTTTCTTGTTTTCCTCTCGCTTTTTTTTGGCTTTTACGGCGAGGCGGTCTGAAGATGTTGGCAGCATTTCCACTAGGGTTTGGATTGAAGCGATAATTGCAAGAGATGTTAGATTTCTGGGATCCGTGCACGTTAGAAGATACATTTAAGATATATCTAGTGATCATATTGTGCCTGACTATTCATCCAATCATTGCATCCCGAGGTCGGATTGAGGAGGACCGGCGCGAGAGCATCCCTGGTCCCTGCAGCGAAACGCAAGGGCAGCCTTTGGAACAGTCGTAAACAACCTTAAAAGAACGGGGCCGGTAGTGGGGGCGGTCGGGCCTCGCGGGGCAGGTTTGCAAGCATGACTGGAAGCTTAGCCTGTCCGCCACCGCCATGGAGCCCTGTTCCGCGTCGGAGCTTGAGGCCTCAATATTCGCCAGACGGCCACGTTATAAAAATAAAATAGCCGGTTCGCACGATCGTGTCTCCGGGACGGAGTCTATGACTCAAAGCTATTCGCCATCGGGTCTCCCTCGAGCTCTCTGTTAAATTTGCGCGACTCGTTGCATGTAACGTAAATCTGAGACTTCGTTTAAACATCATCCGCAACACTTCAGTTTTTCTCTCTCTCTCCGTCGACGGTTTACACTCTTATTTGAATACGATCAATTGGACTCTACAAGCACAATGGAAGGCCTCAAAGCTGCTTTTGCAAAGTGCAAGGCTGAAGGCAGAGTTCGTTATCCCCATTACTATTCTCTATTCTTGACTGAAGCGACTAACCTGCCCGCTAGAATGCCTTGGTCACCTACGTTACGGCCGGCTACCCTACTGTCGAAGGCACCGTACCAATCCTCCAGGCTATGCAGGCTGGTGGCGCCGGTAATTGCCCTCCTGGGTTCACTTAGGACTGCTTTTCGTGCATGCAGCTTACACAGTTACTATAGATGTTATCGAACTCGGCTTGCCATTCACCGATCCCATTGGTGATGGACCCACAATCCAGGGATCGAATACTGTACGTTGAAAACCAGCGACATCGATCTAAGAGAGATACTAATCTTACATTCTTAACAGGTGGCCCTTCAAAACAATGTAAACGTTACCACCGTTCTCGAAATGACTAAGAACGCCCGAGCGTCCGGTGTCACGATACCGATCGTTCTGATGGGATACTACAACCCCATGTTGATCTATGGCGAGGAGAGGTTGATGAAAGACTGTCGTGAGGCTGGTATCAACGGCTTCATTGTCGTGGATCTGCCTCCAGAGACCGAGGCTCTGAAGTTCAGAGATCACTGCAACAAGGAAGGGTATGTTCTCACTTTCGAACTAGTGGAAGCTCAGTTTATTGAAGTAATGTTAATGCTCCATGAACTATAGTTTGAGCTACGTGCCTCTCGTAGCGCCATCAACTTCCGATGCTCGGTTGAAGAAACTCTGCTCGATCGCGGACAGTTTCATCTACTTGGTCTCTCGTATGGGTGTCACCGGCGCAACTGGCAAGCTTAACGCCGAATTACCCCAGTTGATCAAGAAAGTCAAGCAGGCCTCTGGGAATAAGCCGGTTGCGGTCGGATTTGGTGTAAGCACCCGTGCACATTTTCAACTCGTAGGTGCTGCAGCGGACGGCGTGGTCATCGGTAGCCAGATCGTGAATGTCATCCGCGAGTCACCGGGAAATGAGACCTTGGCCGTTAGAAAGTACTTGTACGAAGTCCTTGGAAGGTCAGACTTAGGTGATGATTCGAAGCCAAATGGAGAGTTTGTTGTACGGGGGAACGGAGAGAATAGAGCGATGGATGGGAAGACGGTGCATGTTGATGGTGTGATCACCGAGGGGCCTTACGGTACTGAACCAGGGCTCGCTGATCAGATTGAGGCATTGAATCAAGAGCATCCACCACATCCTGAGGTATGTCCTTGTCCCACACAATTTATACTCTTAACAAATGCAAAGCTAACGATATCAATCAGATTCTCCCATCGAGAATTGGCGAATTCGGTGGTCAATATGTCCCCGAAAGCTTGATGGATTGTCTTATCGAGCTCGAGAGAGGATTTGATGAGGCCATCAAAGATCCAGAATTCTGGAAAGAGTTCAAATCCTACTACCCATATATGGGCAGACCGGGACAATTGCATCTCGCCCCCAGACTCACAGAGTTCGCCGGAGGTGCCGATATCTACCTTAAGCGTGAGGATTTGAACCACACCGGATCTCACAAAATCAATAACGCTATAGGACAAATGCTCCTCGCTAGACGCTTGGGCAAGACCAGAGTCATCGCAGAAACAGGAGCTGGCCAGCACGGTGTTGCTACCGCTACTGTTGCTGCCAAGTTTGGTATGCCGTGTACAGTCTACATGGGCGCTGAAGATTGTAGAAGACAAGCACTGAATGTGTTCAGAATGAAGTTGCTGGGTGCTGAGGTTATCGCTGTTGAAGCCGGTACCAGAACTTTAAGAGATGCCGTCAACGAGGCCTTGAGAGCCTGGGTTGTGGATCTTGACACCACACATTACATTATTGGTTCTGCTATCGGACCACATCCATTCCCTACGATCGTTCGAACTGTAAGAATCACCCTGCCCTTGTGGCCAAGAACCGGGCTAACATTTAGGATAGTTCCAAAGCGTTATCGGTGAGGAGACAAAAGAAGGAATGTTGAAGTTGACCGGCAGGCTTCCAGACGCAGTCGTAGCCTGCGTTGGTGGTGGTAGCAACTGCGTTGGCATGTTCTACCCTTTCCAAGATGATCCCTCGGTCAAGCTGCTCGGTGTCGAAGCCGGTGGTCACGGTGTTGATACGTTATTGCATAGCGCGACTTTGGTAGCAGGCAAGAAAGGCGTGTTGCACGGTGTTAGGACTTATATCCTTCAAGACGAGCATGGCCAGGTTATGGATACCCATTCCGTTTCCGCCGGTTTGGATTATCCTGGTGTCGGTCCCCAGCTTTCCCAATGGAAGGATGAAGGAAGAGCAGAGTTTATTGCTGCGAATGATGATAATGCGTTTGAGGGTTTCCGTAGACTGTCGCAAACTGAAGGTATCATTCCCGCATTGGAGTCTTCACACGCTGTCTGGGGTGCTATAGAGCTGGCGAAAAAGATGGGCAAAGGAAAGAACATTGTTATTTGCCTTTCTGGTAGAGGTGATAAGGTATGTGTTAGAGAATCATATGATATTTTTGCGAGTTTGATGCTAACTTTTTACGCTATAGGATGTTCAAAGCGTGGCTGAAGAATTGCCCAATCTCGGTCCCAAGATTGGTTGGGACCTTAGGTTCTAGAAGGTGCCCGAAGGAATATCTTCCGCTAACTAGACCAAAAACCGCTGCCACGGCAGCTATATGTATTTAAACGAATGTTGAAATAACTTGAATATCAAAAAGGACGTTTTGACCATATACTGTGCCATCTCTTTAAAATCCGTTCATTTCCCTAAGCAGTTACATTGTCCGCTAACTGTATCGCAAGACGCTCCAATACCCCACCAACATGGTAAACCATTCCTAAAAAAAAAAAGAAGACGAAGAAGAAGAAGAAGAGCCGCAAATAAAACAAAATACAAATAATAGTATAGAATCGATCGATTAACGATAGGCATAGAAAATAGAAATATATTATAAACCTCATAGTAGATTTATCGAATGCAGGTGATAGTAGGCATGATACCTGCTATCATGGCAGTGTTATCGAAGATAACTTCACGCCATTTAAAAAATTTACACCTTTGTTTTCTACGGCACCTTCACTTACTCGGGCTTTTTTACACCAAAAGACTGCCAGTTGCCATTCACATGGGATCTTGGCAAAAACACATCCTCATAGAGAAAAAGTGAGTCCTGTGTACCAGAGGGTGTCGGTCCCGGGGTTGTAATCTCCGAGGGCATATTCTCAGCAAGCCCTCGTTGTAGTGAGTGCGGAGATGGGCGAATGAGATGCATACTCAATGGGGTTTCCGGCTGAGGCGGCATGGAGCCTGGGAAATTGCCTGTGGTATTATTATTTATGGCGTGAATACCTACCGGACTAAAAGCACTGAATTGATTATTTTGTTGCTGCAATGTGTAACTGGTATGGCCAAAGTCGTTGTTTTTTAATCCTGTTTGTGGGAATCCGAAGTAAGGACTGGTCATGTTGTTTGGATAATAGCCTGCGGATCCAGAGAGTAACTCCTCACTAAGAAGATTTCCATTTTGTGAATCCCATTGAAGTAAAGGTGTTGGAATTGCTTGTGGTGGCGTGGCGGTATTCAGGTGATTTAAAGTTTCTGGTCTAGGTCCCGATCCTGGTAAATATGTCCGTTCGTGGGGAGATACAGAACTGGGATATATGTCATGGAGAGAAGGGTCAGTCCTCAGGTCCTGGATTTGGTGAAAATTTGAATTGTCCATTGTCGTGGCATTATTTCCAAAATAATTTTCGTCTATACCTTTTCCCTGTTGGGGAATCATGTAGCTAGATGTATAGGGAAGGGCATTGCCTTGAAAATTAACTAGGGCGGGTGTGTATGGAGTATTTGTTGGGTCCATTGAGTTCGGAGCAGATGTCACATTTGTACGAGGTGCGCTTGGTTTTAGTGGTTCTGTCATGTTAAGGCCTAGAATCACATCAATATATCAGCCATGGACAGCAGTATTTTTGCACTGAGGAGATCGTATATCTCCGTTTCTTCCTACGTGAGTTTGGATAGGGCTTTCGGCCCCAATTTGGAATGCAGCAAACAAAAAGTTCGTTCCAAGTTCTTGCAGCTCGAACGTCGTTGGGAAGTATTTTGTTGAAGTGGTTTAGTTTGCAATGCTCTCTATCAAATTTGAAAGTTAGTCTTCTTGGTACACTTAAATCTGCTAAAAACAACTTACTTTACACCTGAAAAAGCCATTCTGCCGATAGTGACACAGCTTGGATAGGATATTGGGTCTGCTTTAGCAAAAGGACATGCCAGATGTTCTCCGAGAAACTTAGACGGTCTAGGATTGCCGCCCCTAATCCTTTTGCTAGGATGAGAGGGCGGAAGAACCTCGCCATTTCCCGGGCTGTCGTCTAAAACCCGCTTTTGTCCTTCTTCAGCGTCAACTTCATAAAAGACTTCGCCAAGGTCTTTTTCAACTAAAGCAGTATCGTCAAGAGAATCTGTCTTTTGAAGATCTTCATAGAGGGTGTCGAACATTTCGAAGCTTTGCTCAGGGTATTCTTCCTTCATAGACCCCACAACTCGGGTCCCGCTAAAGAAATCACTGTTAGCACATAATAAATAATCTCTCTAAATTGTAGTAGATCTTGTACCACAGTTGAAATTCCAATTGCATTAACACTTGCATACCCGATCTTGTGCTCGAGCTCAATCCCGTGCTGCTCGTTTGCACTTTTGCGTTGTCCACGTTGTCGCCTCCCAGCGCCAGCTAATCTGGAATATCGAGAAGACTGGATATTCTGAATGAAAGACGTAATCTCATAGGTTAAATCAGGCGTAAGGTTATCTTGCTCTGTTGCACTAGTTCTCCGAAATTGTTTTCTCTGAGTATGTGACTCGCTCAAAGGTGATTTGGAAGTGGCCGCGCTTGGCACCGGTTCTGTTGAAGTAGATGCCGATTGGGTGTTATCTCGCTGAAATTTTTGGATCAGCTTCTCACACCATCTAATACCTGTCAGGAGGTCGTTATGAAGGCTGTTGATGACTTCTAAGTTATACTTGGTTGAATGGGCGTCTGTGGAAACGAGAGCTCCCTCTCGCAACGAGGGTCTTAATTGTAATTCCAAACAGGAAAGCTCTAAAAATCCTCGATTATTAGCACTTTTATTAATAAAAAGGCAAACGCAATGCGCATGCTAGAGATATTTGGTTTACGCACCGAGTTTCATGCGATGTGAAGTACGAAATAACTGAAGTTGGACGTATTGTGATGTCTGATCCCCCAAAGTTAGGTTGCTGGATGGTGGATCGATACTCATGGTGATGTCGAGATTGTTCTACTAGCTACTCTGAAACTGTCAGTTTATGTTGGCGTATTAGCCTTTGAGAGGGTCGGTTCAACTAACGATATTGCAAGGAAGCTATGCAGAGTTTATCGCCTGCTTGCTAAATTTGAACCGTTATTGTTAATAGTTTCCGGTCTATAGTTAGCTAAGCTCAAGACACTTGGCCCTATTGTTTATGGTAACTGCAGCTGTACTGACCGGTGGTATTTTAGATTGATATTGACGTTCAGAGGCGCAGCTCGGCTAAAACGGTCGTTCGCACTACGGGGCTTCGATAGCGATATTTTAACTATAAACGGCTGAACCCCTCGTGCGTCGCAGCTGTTTTTGAGACAAGGAGAGTCCAGATGGCAAGATTAAGCGTATGAAGAACTGTCTAGCTGTCTGCGCTTGCGTTCAACTTCGCGTTATGAATGCCGAAAAAGTAGGTATATTCATGAACGCGAGGATCGAAAAAATTGGTGGACAAGTAGTTATTTAAGAAGTTTTGGAGCTTCGTCCGTGGGGTCGCAAAAATTGCAAATTGCACACTGCAGACTTCACCGTTTCTCCAGATTTCAGCCCCTAAGGCTTAAGGATCTATTGTACTGCTGCATTTACTATCTTGAAGGCGGCAATTATACCTCCTGGTCAAGGCTCGGTGCTACGGACGTCCAATGATAATGTCACCGATGGAGAGAGATTAATATGCGTCTGTAGTTTCTGTATTGCATTTTTGCTTTTTTTACTAGCATTTTGCTAGCATCTTGCTAGCATCTTGCGAGGGAACGAGCGAGGGAACGAGCGAGCGAACCGGAAAAGAACAGGGCATGGCAAGGCTTGACACTTTCGAGGATGCCTTCCCATGTGGAGTCTGGGGTTGTGAGGCCCAGAGCTAGCTTGTCAGCAAGATTGGGAACAAACATTGCATATAGGCTCAGGGACTCTTGGGCGGCATTCTTCGTGCCCAACCTATTCCCACCCCTTTATTAGCACAAGAAAAGCTGAAATAGTCTTATTCGAAGTCTTTGTTCACCTCGACATATCCCAATTATTATCTCGATTATAGTACGCATATTATTCAGCTAGAGATGTTGGATTTTGAGCGTTGACGCCACCACCCGATTGGCTGACCGGGTACTAGCGAATAACCATTGCTCAGTGACACCAACCAGGCTAGCTTTTCCTTTCACTTGACACCAGTCCAATGACCACGCTGCAACTTGAAAATTAAACTTCAGAAGGCCTATAATTTTATTGCACTGCTTACGGATACCGGCGAGAATCCTAAGTTGGTCACCGAGTTCGCTTAACTAATCTCAGACCTTCGAATAGCTGATGTCTGACCATACCAGACTCAAGTCGGCTCCGACATTGACAAATTCAAGAGACAGAGACTGAGCCCTCTTCTAGGTTAATGCCATCAACGCATTCCGTATAAGCATTAGTACAAATGCACGTGATTAGGAACTCATAAGCCGAGATCGCCTCGTGCCTGAGGATTCTGGGGACGTTTGGGTCTGAAGCCCATGCTATCATAGCAACCATACATACATACATATATATAGATTGAACACTTGCGTGCGATATCGGTATATTTCCGAGGAAAAATGAAATACGAGAGGAGGGGTATACATAAAACTGCTTATTGCTTAAAACTCAAATTCTCTTACTTTACCACCTCCACTACGGACTTAATAAGGCCTTTTTGGGTGACACAGCTGAGGTATAAAAATCCGAATCACGCAAGTGTCCAATGTGTAGTTTTGTCGCAATAGTATAGCCTTGGGTATGATATTCCATTCCAGTATAACCATTCATTAACTTCAATTGATATATTAGATAAGTATTACTAATTCCATCGATAAAAGCTATAAGAATAGAGCAAGCTGTGAAAAAAGCTAGCATATTCAACCGGCCCTTCCTCTCCCTTAATCTTTCTTCAAAATCAAATCTAAAGCCGCTTCCTTTGACTTATTTCTAAGATACGAATGACGAAGGTGCTTGATGACAGCTTCAACTCCAGAAATACTTTCATCTCGAGAGCAATCGTAGAGTTCCATGGTATCCCAGGAGAACTCCGGTTCAGTGAAGACACTCGACATCCAACCGTCAAAATTCTTGTGAAATTCGTCAAAGTCTTCGAATTGAATCTCTTTAGGGCCTGGTTCTTCAGATGTCCTGACGCTCGGCAATCTCGAAATGGTGAGAAAATATTTTTGGGATGTGGGCTCGACAGTTGTGGCTTCTGAGGATGCTGAGCGTCGAGGTGTTCCGAGGAGAGGTGGGTTCAAGGAGATTTGAGATGGCATACGACTCGGAACACTGTCTGTGGCGCTACTATCTGTAGCGGGAACATGAAACTGATTAAAACCTGGCGGGTATTGAGAGTAGTTGGTGAATCGATGACTCTGTGGCGGAAATGGGGAATAAAAAGTAGGAAAGGCGTTATCTACTATCCCTAAGTGAGACATAGCTTGCTGATACTGTTTTTTGGCAGACGGGCCTCGCGTTCGATTAAGGTTGAATTGCTCCATGATGTCGTTTGGCAGTTGATCCAACGGCCCCTGGAACTCTTCACCTGGTGGTAGTTTGACATTTGGACCCGCCAGGCTGCCGAATAGATAGCCTAAGGTTCCAGAAAATAGCCCTTCGTTGGTTAGTCCATTCCTATTATATGTATTCCATTGTTGTGGAAGGGTTGGAATCATTGGTAGCGGTTGAGTGGATTGATCTAAAAGTTGGGTGTTAGATACTGATCCTGCTATCGGTGGGCAGCCTTGGGCAGACCCCGGATATTCATAAGTATCAGGGTCAACCAGCTCATCCCTTGGGCCCTGACTTTGCTGGAAGTTTAAACTCTCTCCCTCCGCGTCATGATACTCAACGTGATTCTCGTCGATACTTTCAAACCCCCGCCCTTGGGTTCTCGTGCAGTTAGGTGAGCAGGGAGTGCTATCGACTTCACAATCTGCTGGCGTATAGGCACAAGAGGTAAATGTCGGCGCCGTCAAACTTGAGGTAGATATCGCTTTTGTGAAACTTGTGAGCAGTTCTAATGGACCCGCTATGTCGAGATCTGTAACCAGGTTAGTAAGCTAATCAATTGCAATTGACACCAGTAGCAAAGACAACTTTTCTCTTGAGGATTTCTTACATGGGCTTGGATGGGGGAGGCGCCAGCCTGGAACACAACAGTCAAAAACCTTATTCCAGGTTCTTGCGGCACGAATATTGTCGGGAAGAATTTTCTGGAAGTGGTTTCGTTTAAGATGCTCTCTATGAGAAATTGAAAAAAATTAGTTAATTGATTTTCCGCGTCGGCACCGAAAGCTTAATGCAACTGGAGCATGAACAGCTTACTTTACACCAGATAGATTCTTTCTTCCGATGGTGAGGCAGCCTATGTAAGAGCCTGGACTTGCTTTAGCAAAAGGACATGCGAGACGGCCTTCCAGGAGTCCAGGATTCCCTTTAACTTTCTTAGTAGGACGTGGTGGCGGTGGAACGTCATCATCTCCTTCATCATCGTCGTCTAGACTACGCTTTTGGAGAACACCTTTCCAGAAAGCTCCACTATTTTGACGATACCCTTTCGGATTAGCGTCTGTGTACGCGACCTCATTTGGATTGTCTGATTGTTCTCCGGAAGAATCAGTAGAATCACTTGCACCAGAACTTGATTCTGACTCCGATTCCTCGCCACCGCAATATAAACTCATGAATGCAGCATCTCTCATAATGAGAAGCTGAACCAAGATATAAAGAATTTGCATTGTAAGAGTTCTTTCCTCTTCGATACCATCTTCTTCGGACATTTCTTCGGGGTCAGTGTCAACCGAAGCAGCGGTTCTAGGAGAATCTGATTTCTGGAAATCTTCAGACCCCTGGGCATGCGTATGAATATCAGGTTCGCCGATTGTTAATGTAAGGTTTCGTTGTGCGCATTCTTTTTTCATGAACTCGACAACTTGGTCCCTGTTAAAAATAAAATTTTTAGTAAATATCAACCAGGTCTATAATTTTTCAATAAATCAACAATGCCCATAGACCATGATGAGATTTGTGTTGGGTATGAGTGTTGGCGTACCAATTATCCCGGATCTTCTGCTCAAACTCGGGCTGCTCGTCCGTATCATCATGCCGGTGCGTCGCAGCCGGTATATAGGGCTGAAAGTCGTTCGTGAAAGACACGATGTGTTTTTCCAAATCAGCGATATCTTCTTCTAGTTCACTTGCACTGAGTTTCGCAAATAATTCTTGCTGAGGATCTGATTCGTTTGGCGATGAAGTCTCAGTGGTTCTTCCCGATTCGAATGCTGTTGGCGTTGGAAAATGGAGGCTATGTCGCTGGAGTGTCTGGACAAGGTCCTCACACCATTTTATGCCTGTCAAGAGGCTGTTCTGAAAGTCCTCTGATCGAAGAGTATCGTGGGTAGTTGATTGAGAATCCGAGAAAGATCCGGGTTTTCCTGGGTCCTGGGCTGATTGCGATTGGAAGTCTAAACTAGAAAGTTCTAAGAAACGATGTAATTAGCATTTCATGCAAAGAATTTAACAGCCAGACTGAGGATGCCATCAATTTTTAGCACCAGAGACACTCTGATCACTCACCAATCCTTATGCGAAGTACGGCAGCAAATAAATGGGATAGAATACGCTTAGTTTTGACTTCCGTTAGAGCCCCAGACGAACTTGCACGCGAACTTGTCCAGTCGGTTTGCTCTTCCATCTGCTCTTTGTCACGATGTGCATATCCGTTTCCTGCGTCTCGTTGTTTGGTCTGACCATCTTTCTTTTCTTGCGACATCAGCATCAAGTTTGCGCCCGCAGCCGAGACTAGGGTAGCGAGAGCTGGAGCAAGGCTAATTTCAAGATATTCTCGATCAAAGGGATGTCCACTTTTGGAGACAAAGTCTCCAGAGTAATTTCGTTCCGGAAAGTATTCTTTCAAACGTGCCGCGCAGGCACCCGCATCAAACCCATGTTTGTTGGGTTTTGGGAAAAACCCCAGCCCAGAATCTTCGGTACAGGTCGACTCGCCAATAGTCGATACGGTGCTCTTGCGGCCGAAAGGAAACTGTCCAGGATCGATCGACTGCTCGCAGTGCATTAAGAAGTCTTTAAAGGTGAACTCATCATCAATGTCAATATCTTTGATGATCTCGTTGAAACGATCGCGACTGCTTATAGGCGACCCTGGGTCTTTCGGTGGAGGCTCCATTGTAAAGTCTTCTCGTGATAAGGATAGGTATGTATTGGTGCTTCACAAACAGTCTTTGATGACGGTCATCCGAAAGATAGTTTCTCGATTTACAGATAAATAGCAAGAAAGTGGCCTGAAATAACAGGCTAGAGGCAAGTATTTATGCCATCTTCTTCCCATGTAATTCAACTAATTCTTGCGGAGAAAACTCAATGCAGCACTCGGCATCCACTTGTTAATCTTCAAGACCAGTATCGCCAAAGCTAGAAGAGAAAATTGTACATGTACGAGTATATTACTTTGGCTGCCTTGTTTGCTTTTTTTTCTAGCAGCCTGCGAGCGATCGAGCCTGGGCTGAACCAAGGCAGGCTTGAGAGCTTGCAGTGGGATTCGCTACACCGAGCTTGGCTGCATGATTGGAAGATCACATTGCGAAGGCGCTCGAGTGCTCGAGATATTATTGGACATGGCTTCCAAAATTTTCTGAAAACCTTCCCGCTCTCCACCCCCTCCTCTAGCAAAGCTGCTAGCTGGAGCTATATTGTGAGTATCCGTGCGAGGATATCTGTGGACCGTTTTGCTGCCTGTTGGATTTTGCGTGTTGGGGCCTGCGGTCTGATTGGCTGGTCGGCCTGTAGCGTATCGGCGCCGGGCCGGCGTACCTTGCTGCGGTTTTTTTTTGATACGCGCAACATCCCAAACCTCGCTCGTCCTGCGACACCAACCAGGCTAGCTCTTTCCTTCACTTGAACCAAGTTGACTTACTATGCTGTTGCGATTAGTCACAGCTCACTCGACCATTCCCTTCCGTCGATTGCTGTTTTTCCGGGTTGCAGAGGTGACCTGAGTCTCTTCTCAATTGCTTCATTTCGAATTTTGTAAATTATTCGACGCTTCAATAAAATAAAATGGCACTCAGATTGTCGATATCAGCTAGGAATGTTTTCGGTAGATTGCCATCGTCCGTATCGCGGGGGGCATTGACCAGAACCGCCATCAGATCTATTAACACAGCGACGCAAGCTGCAGAGGTTGAAAGAGTGAGAGCATTTTCTATCAATACGAACTCTGAATAAATGGCTAACCAGATACGCATAGGCTCCAACTAGCTCGCACTTCAATGCCAAAGATGTGATTGCGAAAGAAGCAGGATACATGGTCGCAACATACTCCCGTCCAGAGATTATGTTTGAGAGAGGAGAAGGGTCATATCTGTACGATCTCAAGACAATGTTCGATATATATTTATATGACCGCTCGCTAACACCTGGATATGCAGATGGGACACAGATCAAAAGAAATACCTCGACTTCACGGCTGGCATTGCTGTCAATTCACTTGGTCATGCGGATAAAGGCGTAACAAGCGTTATCGCCGATCAGGTATTTAGCTTAATTTCTACCACAACTTTAAAATCTGGGAAATGCTAACGGTTATATTTTATATAAGGCACAAAAGCTCATTCACCTCTGCAACCTCTACCACAACCCGTGGACCGGCGAACTCAGCCGTCTCATAATCGACACAACCCGCGCATCCGGTGCCATGGTTGACGCTTCCAAAGTCTTCATTTGCAACTCTGGCTCGGAAGCCAACGAAGCTGCCATCAAGTTTGCCCGAAAAGTCGGCAAGGTCTCAGGAAACCCCGACAAAACAGGCTTCGTATCCTTCCACAACTCATTCCACGGACGAACAATGGGATCGTTGAGTGCTACACCCACTCCGAAGTACCAAAAGCCGTTCGGACCGATGGTTCCAGGTTTCAAATACGGACAATTGAATGATATCGCTGGAATCGCGGACTTGGTCAATGAAAATACGTGCGGGGTCATTGTAGAGCCGATTCAGGGCGAGGGTGGTGTCAATGTCGCATCAAAAAGCTTCTTGATCGCGTTGAAGAAGCGATGTAAGGAGGTCGGAGCGGTGCTCATATATGATGAGATCCAGTGTGGGCTCGGGAGAACAGGAGAACTATGGGCACATGCTATCCTTCCTGTGGAGGCACATCCGGATATCATGACAACGGCAAAGGCACTGGGGAATGGAGTTCCTATCGGAGCTACGATTGTGACAGAAGAGGTCGCCGAGAAGATTGTGATTGGCGATCACGGTACAACATTTGGCGGGAACCCCTTGGCAACTCGGGTTGCCCATCATGTCTTTTCGCGGTTGTCTGACCCGGAGATGTTAGATGAAGTCAAGAGGAAAGGAGAGTTACTGAAAGATGAACTGGAGGAAATGAAGCTCAAATATCCAAACCTCATCGAGCAGATCAGAGGGAGAGGCTTGATCGTTGGTGTTCAACTTAAACAAGATCCAGCCAAAATCGTGGCAGAATGTCGAAACAGAGGTTTACTAATATTGACGGCCGGTACGAATACTTTGAGAATAGTTCCGCCTTTGGTGATCACGGACGAACAGATCCACCAAGGTTTAGAAATATTGGATGGTGTTTTAGCAGATGTAGCCGAAGAAACTTAGAAAGAGAAGGATGAGGTTGAGAAATAAGTATTCTAGTTATTCTAAGAAGGGACAAAAGTCATATGTTATATTTTATTCTAGATATAGAGGTCTTGATAGTCTAACGGCTAATATCATTTGAAAGCGCTTTCGTTCAAGGTACCTAACGAACCATATTGCCTAGTAAAATCACAGATTAGCAGTAACATTTTGGTATCTCAAAAGCAAAAAATCTAAATCATGAAGATAAATCCCCGCTCGAAATATGTTGATATCAATCTTCCCGATATCATGATGCTGGTCGGTTACCGCACCCTGCCCACCGCCCCCGATTTTGCGTTGAGTGCGTGATAAAATTATTGTCGCCTCGGAACAACCTCACCTCAACTGTCGACATCATAGCAGCCCAACCTCATCCCCCACTATCCCCCCAATTCCATCTCCATCTCCACTCCATCAATCGCCCACAATGCTATCTCGCACAGCTACCTCGATAGCCCGCGCGGCGTCCTCCTCCACCGCCCCTCGCGCGGCAATCCTCTCCACCGTCCGGACCTACGCCACAGCAGCCGAATCAGCCAAACCTCCGGTCGCCCTCTACGGCATCGACGGCACCTATGCCTCCTCCCTCGTAAGTTCCCAATTGAACACCCTAAACACCCCCAATTGAATCTCAACCCCTAACTCTAACATATCAAACGATAAAAGTACATCGCATCCGCCAAAACCTCCACGCTAGACACGGTCGACAAGTCCCTCAAATCCCTAAAACAGATCCTCGACAAGGACCCAAAACTAACAACCGTAATCTCCTCCCCGACCCTCTCCGCATCCGACAAATCCTCCCTCATCGCCGAAATCCAAAAAGCTGTCCCAGCAGCCTCCAACGACAAGAACTTCAAAAACCTCCTCGAAGTCCTCGCTGAGAACAACCGCCTGGGATTACTCGGCGGGATAGCCGACAAGTTTGCCGTGCTCATGGGCGCGCACAGAGGCGAGGTTGAGGCCATCATTACCTCGGCGCAGGCGTTGGATAGCAAAACCATCAGTCGGTTGGAGGCTGCGATCGGAAAGAGCAAGTATATTCAACAGGGTCAGAAGTTGAAGGTTGTGAACAAGGTGGGTTATGTATATCACTATTTCTCGGACTATGTTATGATATTTGGTTTGCTAACGGTTGATATTTGCGAATCACAGGTCAGCCCAGATGTTCTCGGAGGTCTCGTCGTCGAAATCGGTGACAGGACAATCGATCTCAGCGTCTCATCAAAGATCGCCAAGCTCAACAAACTCTTGACGGATGCTCTATAAAGAGATTTTTCATTAGAACAGACAATTGATTGGCCTTGAAAATTCCAAAAAATTAAGTGGGTAAAACAGTTGACTTTTTTGTAGAATAGAGAGGATTGGGGAGATGTCAGCTTCAATGTAATTATCGAACATATATGCTTCTTTTGTCAATAAAAAGGGACCTATACATTTTTAGACTATCCTTAGACAATATAGACGGCTAAGGTAACGAGTTTTTGACTCAAGTAAATTATTACAAACTAACAAAAATCAATTTATTCAAAAGAGCGAATGAATTCCATTTTCGTCTATCAAATCTCGTCTAATGCAGTACACACTTAAAAGAACAACATTTTCTCGCAGACTACCAAAAAGCACTGTATGATCAAACTTTGCCAACGGGATGAGTAACAAAAAAACCCTAATTGCCAATGGTAGGCGCCTGCAGCTCCATTCTGGCCGATACTTTTCTCCATTAATGCATTCAATCCAGTTCCTTAAAACCACCAAGCTCATGAACAAATCAAGAATTTCACGCTTGTAATGTGCGTTTTTTTGCACCAACCATCCGAAAACGGCTGGAGTGTACTCAGCTTAATCGAGCTGAGTCTCAAACTCATCCTCATCGTCAAAGACAGACCCGTGAGTCTGCACACGCTTAAGTTGGTTAGTAACGTAGTCAAGCACGTGCTCGTCATCCTTCTCACGGAGCCGCTCTTGGGCTTCGTCCTCGCCAAGTCCGGTCCAGTCGTCACTAGCGTCATCGCTTACAATATCGCTGCGAGCACCGATACTACGGGTCGAAGCGCGACGTACGTTCGACATCTTGGGACGTATGACCTTTGAAAAGGATTCGTCGAAATAATGTGAGGCAGCAGTGGTCGGCGTGCGAGGAGTACGCGGCAAACGGCAATTGATGCCAGTGTCGTGGATGAGTTTGGCGATAAGCCCAGTCCAGCCAGTCTGATGACAAGCACCAAGACCAGCACCAGTGTCGGCATGGAAGAATTCGTGGAAAAACATGTAATCTCGCCAATTCACATCTTGGTTCATCAACTTATTCCCCGCATTGCAGGCACGGTTGCCACGCTCATCCCTAGTAAAGATGTGCTGCATACGGTGTTGAATCTCCTCCGCGACGTGACCTACGGATAATTAGCAATCGCAGAAATTACCTTAGAAAAGGGGGTACCAACCGAGATGAACAAACTCTCCCGACCCTGTAGGGCATTCGACCTTGAGACTATCCCCATAGTACATGTAGAATCGAAGTAGCGATTCGACGAGTAAGAAGTTGACACAAAGCCAAATAGGCTAGTTGTCCAGTTTTATATCAGTTTACGACCAACACTTTGGGATAATAGTAACTTACACCACGCCAGTTGCTATTTCCTCCAAACATTCCGCTATTGGAATCTCCAGGAACATAGTCGACTTTGAATTCCTGTCCATTGACATTCATGAAGTATGGGTTCTCTTTGTGATACTTGGAAAGCCTAATTGACGGTTAGCAAGCTCGGATTGGCATATATCAGACATGGGCAACCTACGATCGAACACCAAAGTCGGACAAAAACTCTTTCTCGTCCAACATTCGCTGCAAAATACGGACCAGGCGGTCCCGATTGACTAGAGACAAAAGAACTCGCTGACCTTTACCACGGTGACGAATGCTGTGGATATTTCGATTCGCAACATCTGATCTGTTGTCTACAAACCATTGGAAGCGTTTCTTGAATGATGGTAGACGATTCATAACTTGTGGTTCTAGTGTCAGGACGGCAAACAACGGGATCAAGCCGACGAGCGATCTGACGGGCAATTGCTGAGCCCATGGTCCACCCCACGAGATGGCATCGTAGTAGAAACCGTCTTCTTCGTTCCACAAAGACGTTTCTCTATCTCCACGCTTATAGGTCAATGCATCGGAAATTAGGATAAAGTGCTCAAAGAACTTTGATGCGATGTCTTCATATGTTCTTCGATGCTTTGCCAGCTCAAGCGCAATGTTGAGCATATTGAGACAGTAGAATGCCATCCATCCTGTGCTGTCGGCCTGTTCAAGGACACCTCCTGTGGGCAGAGGTTCCGAGCGGTTGAAGAGACCAATATTGTCGAGGCCCAAGAAACCTCCCTCAAAGACGTTCTTTCCTTCTGGATCCTTACGGTTGGCCCACCATGTGAAATTCAGCAGGAGTTTCTGGAAAGTTCGTTCCAAAAAATCGAGGTCCTCCCTTCCGTATAATTTTCGTTCAATCTTGAAGGTACGGAAAGTAGCCCATGCGTGGACAGGGGGGTTTACATCGCTAAAATTCCATTCGTAGGCTGGTAATTGCCCGTTGGGGTGCATGTACCATTCTCTCGTCAGGATATCGAGTTGCTTTTTGGCAAAGTCAGGATCAATCATAGCCAAGGGAATGCAGTGAAAAGCCGTATCCCAAGCAGCAAAGAATGGATATTCCCATGCTTCAGGCATAGATAGAACATCGTCAATGTAGAGATGTTTCCAGGCATGATTACGGATGTATTTTCGACCCTCTGGCGGAGGAGGCTGCGAAGGATCGCCATTAGCCCACTGGTCCCAGACAAAATGGTACCATTGCTTTGTCCATAGCATGCCACTCCAAGCCAGTCTTTGAATGTTTCGCAAATCATCAGCCATAGGAAGAGGACTCAATCTCCAATAGAACTCATCAGCTTCACAACGTCTAGCCTCCATGATTTCATCGAAAAGCTCTTCGTCAATTGCCCCCTCTTCGATTACTCGGCTAAACTTGAATCTAACGACAGCACATCCTCCTGGTGGAACCCCATCTGCCTCATCAAATGCATACCATGCTGCAGATTTTGTACCACAACCGTCAGGATTTACCGCACCGAGATCTTGGTTAACAATATAGCTGTGGAAACCATCTTTGACATAGGGGGTTGGGTTTTTGCCGTTATACATCTTGACAAAGTTGGTGTCATTCTCGGTGAACAATAGCTCTGGGCTAACATCAGCAGCATCAGCAGAGACACCTGGGGATGGTGAAAGCTGCATGTATCGAGTTCCGAGTCTCCAATGATCAGCCTGGGCGATAGTCGGGCTCTTCTTGAAGACTTTTGGCTTATTCTCTGGGGGCTCACGACCCCATGCCCAGGTGTTGCGGAACCACATCTGAGGAACAATATGGAGGGGAGCTGGCTCTGGTCCACGGTTGTATGCCGTCACTCTGAAGAGCATCTCTTCTTCATCTTCACCATCTTTAGCCGTCTCGATGAAAATGTCCCAGTAACGGTTGTCACTATTCATTTATTAGCGACAATCTTTATTGAAAGCTACCAAGGGAACATACTCGAACGCTCCAGCATCAAATATCGTGTACTCGGGCATGTTTCGATCACGCTTTTTATTCTCCTCTACCAATTTCTCGTAAGGGAATTTGCCTTGCGGATACTTGTAGAGGAATTTCATGTAGGAGTGTGTCGGCGTATTATCAAGGTGGAAATGGACTTCCTTGATACTTTCGCCATGGTTTCCTTGTGGATTCGACAAACCAAACAATCGCTCCTTGAGAAAGGGACTGTGATTCAGTTCAGCAAAATAAGCTTAAATCTTGATATTTTATTTTCGGCTTACTCTTTCTCGTTCCAAAATGAGAATGCGACATTCAAGAAGCCGTGGTTGTCCGACACTCCTGCAATACCGTCCTCACCCCAACGGAAGGCGCGCAACCGTGCATGCTCGTGCGGGAAGTCTAGTCAGACACGACTTGTTAAATATATATTCATCACCACGAGCTCAATCAATTCACTTACTGCTCCATGCATCACCGTCAGGCCTGAGATTTAAATGAAGACCTCGATTAGCTTGAAAAATAAAAAAGCTGTGTTAATTTACTCACGAATAGTCCTCCCGCACTGTACGCATATATTAGCCAGATTCGGGCATGTATAAACATCACGAGATCATAGACTTACCGGTAGCCCATTGACGTTCACTGACATAGGGACCCCATCTCTTCCAATATTTAGACCTCTCTCTGTCCTGCTTGAGACGCTTCTCCTCCTCGGTTAAGTATTCGTAGTCGCCGTGAACAACCATCTTGATGACGAGACCTGGTTTGGATCAAACGAAGAGATGGATTGGAAAAGAATTGCTTCGAGAGGTAGAGACGAGTTTATGAAACCGAGCTGGCGAGCTAGTAGCCCAGGTGGCTAGCTGAAATGGGTAATCCAATCACGCGATTCCCAATTTTTTGAGGACTGTGGGGGGCTTTCGCTATGGAAATGTACCAGTGGTATCGATCTGCTATGTTCCTGCTGAAAATGAACGTTGGCTCTGGCGAGCGTCTGAGTTGTCGAGTATGAGACTGGTATGTAAAAAAGAATGTAATGCTTTTAGAGGGACCTGAGCAATTGAGGTTTTTTTCTTCTGGTATTTTGCAGAGGCAAAAATGGGAACGATGGAAAGAAGAAGAGGAAGAAGAAGAAAACTGTTCCGTTGATTCCGACCTTTCGCTCAAGAGCTCCAGCGACGAGCCGCACCACTGGTAAAAAACAACGATATTTTTTTTACCTAAGTGAATAAAACACCGTCGGCGGGATTCTCGTTGATCAAGATAAGCTGCAGCTCGAAGAATTTAGACTCCCGGTTTCCGAGACCCGCGACGTGTAACTGGTTTGTTTTTTAATTGACAGCGACAGACAGCGACGGTGGTATCAGTTACTCGCAAATGTCTGAAAAGTTCGCCAGTCGTCAAGGTACCACCGACGTCACTCTCGTGTCCCAGTTTGGCAGTTTATGTTGAGCAACGGATCGCCAGCCAATCAACGGTGCATGGGGCGGCCCATGCACGTTTGTTGGGAGACGCCAAACACATGGCACCACTTCCCAACTGCATCCTTCGTATCTTGAGGATATCTTCACGATAACGACCGAGATAGCTAAATATCATCAGAACCGATAGTGCCAGCGACAACCTTCAGCCTTTTCGTTTTGACGCGACCCATGCTGTCAATTTTAGATTCAGAGAGGATAGAGCAAGGGACGAGCTGGATGGGGTTTCGAGGTTGCAAATCACCAGGGTTCTAGCGCGTCGTGAGGATCGCCGATCATCCAACGCAGACCAGGAACGCGAACACTATGTAGACTACTATCTATATCAAATATAAAACGCTTATATAAATTATAAACTTTAGAAGCATATCAAGCTAGAAGGGGGTAGAAGTCTGTGCCTCGACAGCAGACTAGGTATCGGCTCGGAATTAGTCCCTGATGCCATTCAAGAATTGCCAAATCCAACGGCTAGAGCTTGTCAAATAATCCAACATTAGAGCCAACCCTGGAAACGAGACCAGCGAACTCAGCTAAGTCCAGAAACATCGATATCGGACGCCACATGTTACGTTACCAGCCTCACGACAACGGCAGAACAAACAACAGCACCAGCGGCGCAACCGAAAAGAAAAAGGCTGGTATCGATGGTTTCTTATCCGTGGGTAGATGGCGTGCCCATCAGGGGCGATTCGAATTCGATGCCAAGTTTGGTAAATTGGGCTCCCATCAGAGAACAATATCACCCCGGAACGACGACAATATTCACCCCTCAAAGCCTGACTCGGTAATCCGAGTCGCTCCCGTCCATTCTCCATTCAGAACGCCTGGACGCCACTGACAAATGCAGGTATCATAAGCGACCGCAGTGGGGAGAACACGACACAAGACCCATGCTAAAATCAAGTAACCTCGATCTCTAAAAGATCAAAAAGTGTTCACAAATGGTGGCTTATCAGCGAGACCTCTCGCAACGACCTAAGAATTTGTGTGGTTGGAGTGGGTTGCTCGCTATTTTCGATGCTTCCGCTGGCACGGGGATATATGTCCCTATCCTGGTACGAATATCTTAATCAGTCACCGGCGAGGTTGGCCCACTGTCGTCGAACCGAGGGGTATGAAATCTTATCATTATTAAATTATCATATCGAGGATACCGGAACGCAGCCGGGAAGCCAAAATGGTGATTTTTGATTCTAAGGAAACTTCATTTCGATTCCCATTATGATGTATCTATGCAAGGCACCACAGCCACTGAGATAAATTTATCAGTTATTCTTCACGATCTAGAACATATCTGATATGCCAGAGTCATTACGAAAACAAAAACCACGAATCTTCCGCGCATGCCCTATTGGAATCTGACATCATGTTTCTTTATCAGTATTTCTGTTTGGATTCAACGAAAGACCACAAGAGCCGTGCTTCAACGCCCGCTCTGCATGAAGCCATCGCCGGGAACCCAGTTCTAGCTCGACTAGCTTAGTTCATCATATCGAAAGTACTTATCACTATTTAGTATCTTGCCTATCGGAGCATGATGCCAGGAGTATTCGCACTCGCAGCGCCAAGAAAGAGGCGACACTGTTCAAATATCAAAGTCTCTTCCCGCTCAATCGCGGCGCCTTTTGTCCAAAATAGGTTCTTCGAGCAGTTATTCCAACCGAATTATGTTTCCGCCGTACCCACCTCAACGTCTCTCCATAAAGTTGGCGACGCAAGGGAATGATCTCGAACTTCGATACAGGGCTACCAGCTTCAATTACCATTTCTGTAGATTTTTGTTAGCATATTAGTTCATCAACTTCAATGTTGAGTTTTGTAATTGGAATACCTTGAGTTAAGTCTCGAAATTTGAGAAGAATCATCTCGTGGTTATAGGGGGCAAAAGTCTTTATATTCCTCTATTGTAAGCGTCGAAAACTCTCCAATACCTTTCCTCTCTGTGTCTTGTAAATCAGCTAACACGGCTGTTGTATACATAAGAGCATTACCAGCTGGGTACACGTGTGTGTGGAGACCTCGGGGAGCTTACACGGCTGAAGTGGACACGCCCTGAGAACTTACCTGAGACGAAAAGGTACTCTAGCTCAGTGGCTCTTGCAACTCATCTTTCATTCCGTGAGTATATGGACGGGAGAATAGATCCAGCCAGCCTCATCTATACATATGCTTTTTCAAAGTTAGGTACCATTTTACTGGTCCGTAGAGAATGGGAGTGTTCTTTGTCATAGATCCCATTGACAAGAGTAATGGGGTGTATAAAAGGTATTCTTTGCCCATCTTAGCATAAGGAAACTGAGTTTTTCAACCTACAGGTTCAGCTTGAGAGTGATTATTGAGACTCCCAAAAGGCCGAGGTCTCGGAACAACAGTCAAATCAGGAGGAAACGCAGATATACATATACAAGTATATGTATTCTGGCTAATATTAATCATTAATCGATATCTTCTTTCGATAACTACCCCACAAGCCAACCATGAAAGCAACCCTCGCCCTCGTCGCTTTGGCCCAGGCTATTGCCTCGGTAAATGCGAGCGTCTACTATGGTGGTTGCAATGGCGACGAGTGTGCCAATGTAATCACTGCCAACTACAATGGAGCCGCAGATTGTAGCAGATACGGACAAATTACTGTCAAGTCCGGAACCTCGACCAAGAAGTCAACTTCGACAAAAAAAACCACGAGCACGGTGAAGTCCACAGAAACTACGACGGATACCAGCACCCTTACTTCCACGACCACTACTACAGTCATTGTTAGCAACACCCAAGTCGGAACTGCTACTATAACTACCACCCTCACAAATGTGTTTTCGACGATTGTATTCGTGACGACAACTACCACCGTAGGTGTAACCACGACCGGTACCACTACGGTCTCTGACGGCACTCTCACAACCACACTTCCTATATCACTTATACTAGGACCCACCGGAGCCGCTCGCAGAAGCATTGAAGAGGAACACAAGGATTTGGAGAAGCGTGCTACCACCTACACCAGCGGTAATCCACCACCATCGAACCTCAGACTTCCAAACGAGCAGGCCAACTGCAATCAATGGGGTTTCGTTCGCGGCGCCAGCTTTGGATACAACGAAGATTATAGATCCTACGACTTTATCGATAGATACTATTCCACTAGTGACATCAACCGATACAATTTGGGTCTCTGGAACCCTGCCCTCAAGAGTGACTTTTCCGGATGGCAAGCCGCTCAAGGTCACTACCTTTGCATCAACATCAAGAGATATCCTACCTACGCCTCTTCTTGTGGTGTTGTCAAGTTCAGATCCGTGTGCTCTAACTGTTTGAATATCCCAACTAGCACCAAGAGAGTTTTCGCTGCCACTACGACCTCTAAGTGCACCGTTACCTCCTGGGCTACTACCACTTCTGTTACTACCGTTGGTACTACAGTTTCTGAGACCACCATCACCACTGAAACTACTACATCTACCACCGTCTTAAGCGCCACCTCTACTGTTACTGTTACCATCACCACCGTCTTAACTAACGCTGCAACATCCACGACCACCGTGACCGCCACCACGACTGACGGAGTGACCAGCACCGTCACCGTCCCGGCGGCAACTTCGTCTGTCTGCCCCGTCGGTGCCAACTATGTCATCTCCGGCAGCTCGTGCGTTGATACCAACACCGATAAGAACAACTGTGGCAGGGTCGGCAATGCTTGCAGCAACTCCTGTATTGCAGGTGCTTGTGCTGCTTTCACCGGTGCTCCTTCTACCTGTGTCGCAAATGGTGGCCAGCTCTGCGGGGGAGGTTCTACCTGCGTCGCCGTCTCTAACACCGAAGGCCAACATCTCTGTGCTATCATCGCCACCTGTGATGGTGCCGCAACTTGCACCAAATCTACTGACTGTATCTCTGGCTTCACTTGCGTCAACAGCACTTGCTGCGGTGACTCTCCAGTCTGCATGCGTGTTCCAACTGGCTGCCCCAACGGCTCTGCGGCATCCGCTGCTGAAGCCGTTCTTAGGAGGAAGTCTAGTCCAGCCAAGAGAAACGTTTATATCGAAGCGTTTGATCCCGACTGGAAACTCAAGAGGAAGCATAAGGTTTAAGCTTCACGCATGGTATCAAGTAATTATAAATGAAAGAGTCGGAAACTTAATGGTCCCTTTTTATCCCTTTTCCTCGTTTTAACAAAGATATATTCCCTCCTTATAAGAAACAAACGTATACTATCTACACCTGTTAACGGCTAGATGTATTTATACTGTATAATCCTGAAATTTAGTTTGAAATAAAAATATTAACCAAAAATCCGTATCTGCGTCGTGTCGTAAGAACTGTTTCTAATTCGCAGCATTGACGTTCAACACAACACACATTTGTTCAATGTGGTATTTTTGTTAGCGCTTGTCGATCTCGACGCCTCATAGGTTCTCCGTCTTTCGACGCTTCCGGTTTGGAACTGTGCCCTGTGCATCCTTTTCTTACCGTTCCGTATTCTCCGAACAAGGAAGAAGCCAACCCCGCCACCTTCATTCCCAGCACTTCGACCGGGCTTCAAAAAAACATATATTCAATTCATTCTCAGGTACACAAAATACGGAGTATGAAGATGATAAACTATTGTGGATTATAGGGTAAAGGTATAAAGAAATACACATAATAAAGGGGCCCATATCACCTAAAAATGCAACGAATACACTAGCCCGTTTCAGGTTAATAAATATATCTGCGTTATCATATCTCTCCGGGTCCCCGTGGTTCCTCCACCGACGGCTAGCGATAGTGACGCTATATTAATCGACTTATGTGTGTCTCTCTCTATATATACTACTATGACCACCCACCACCCCGCCTCATAATTACTCAAACAATCTCGGACGTTTACCAGGACGGAGACTAAGGGTAATGTGAGGATGGGAGGAGTTCTGGACTCTTCTATGGTACATGGAAGTAGCTGTTACGTCTACAGATTTTATGAGGATGGCGAAGAGGTGACAAATTTGGGTGGCTGGGAGGCTTAACTGATTCTGGTAATAATATCTCAAATCAAAACGGATTTATTTTCGATATAGAGGGTTGCCTTACCTTTCATAGTATTAAGACTGGATATGAAGATTAAGACGTTAGATTTGTCCGCTTTATAGGCGATCTAAATATTTAAGAGTTGAGAGAAAGATATTTTATGATTGGTCTGTACTGGTCTGTACGCTCTGCGAACTCTGGGCACGAGACCATATATGATCTTATGTATCAAAAGAGATCATTCCGCGTGCGCCTATTGGGCATCACTTAGAATGATTCATGCATCGTATCTAATGCTAAACACAACATCAATCTGAATCTGTAGCGTGATACTTCGGCCAATACATCTCCTCGTTCGATATTTCCTCATCATTCAACACACCCTCCCACTGCCACTCCTGATCATTTGCTGCCCCAAACATAAACGGCTCGTCCCCAAAGTTAAACTTGTAGTCAAGATTAGGAGAATAATAGGTAATCACGGGGAAATAACGCCTCGGTTCGATCTTCCAAACATAGGGCAGCATCTTCCCATCAACTGTATAAAACACAGTATTTTGTAGCGGATTATACCCGCAACCAATGCGGGCGGGCTTTTTGGTTGGCATGTAGTGCTTCGGGGCGCCGCCCCACCAACCTCGAGGACCTTTAGACGGGGTCTGATCGAAGTTAAAGGTACCTTGGTCTATGTTAATGTGGCCTTTGCTTGAGTAGTTTATTCCTCGTTTCTCGAAACTGGAGTGATTGGCTGTGTGGAGGTTTGCTCGAAGGCCAATTGACCAACTGGAAAAGAAACGTGAGGGTTAGTAAACCACTTGAAGCGATTTCATTCAAAAAATAAAATTTATGTAATAAGGAGAACTTTTCCGACCAAGAGCCGGGGGTTGGAGGAACATGGGGAGGCATAATCAGTACCCTTCTTCCTCCTCATCACTACCATCGCTGCTGTCATCCTTCTTCTCCTTTTCGGGGGAGCTCAAAATTGTTCCTTCAAAGTAGAATGTCTTCTTCGCGTGAGGTATTGGATTTTCTGGTGATATTCGAATCAAGATACCCTTTTGCCATACCCAATTGACATTTGCCTTATAAACCTCCCCTAAAACAGTCATTTATATAAGCACATGCGATCAACATGGGATCGAGAATGTGTAAAATGCGATAAGTCTTTCGGTTACACTCACTCCAATCATCACCCTCAGTTGGGATCTGGTCTCTATACCCTTCAATTTTGTCCCTTCTGCCAATCGGTTTCGCAAATTTACTGGGTTTGATGTCTTGAGCCCGAATATGTGGTGCCAGTGAGCCATCAGCGAGCTTATAGGCTGATAGAACATCCAGTAAATTCCAACCATATTCGTCGACGACCATATTATCGTGCGCTCTAACAATCCTACCCAAGTCAAGCTCCTCTAGCGGCTTGCCTATTGCCTTTGAGCTCCAAAGGTCGGTCTCAAAGAGTGAAAAAGATGACAAAGGCACCGCTTCCAGTATTCTGTAAAATATCTCCTTTGAAATATCTAGTCGGTTCTGATAATAAGACGCGTTTCGAAGAACACCGTCGGTATTGAAAACGACTTGCTCTGCTACCGCATCGAGCGGATTGTATCCGCTAATATTTCTACCTTTAATATGTGGGTTTATCGTGAGAATTTGTTCCGCGATGTCAATGTTGTGGGAGCGTATCGCAATATGGAGTGGTGTTTCTCCGAGATAATCCTGTTGCGTAACAAGCCATCCTGAGTCCCAATATTTCGAGAGTATTGCTAAACCCTCTCTAAAAATCGTTGCCCAAGATTCTTCAGCTCCCTCTACATCTGTGCCCCCGGCAAGAGCGTGAATCAAAGTGCGACCATTGGCGTCTCTCAACAGCACCGGATCGCCGGGAGACATTGCCAGTCTCTCTTCAATTCTCCTCATGAAGAATTTCGCCAGTTGCCATTTCGAATTCAAAACCGCCAGAGAAAGGGGTGAATGATTATTGCTATTGCATTTCGTCCAATCGACGCCAGCATCCAAAAATATTTTCGCAATTGCAACCTCGGTCTCCCCATCAGCACCGACGCCTCCAGCCAACGCATGAAAATAAGTTTGGCCATATTCCATCTCATCCGTGGCATTTGAACCTAGATTGATAAGAAGCTCCACGCCTTCAATAAACCCACTCCTAACGGCACCTGCGAGTGGTATCTCCTGCGAATAGTCTTTCAGATGTAAAAGATCCTTTCCATCTGCGCGCCTCATGTTCATTACCATCCGGCAGATCTCGAGAGCTTCCTGTTTTTTCCCAGAGCTTTTTGGAGGCTGTGGATTTGAGAACAAGTAATGTAGCAGGTTTTGTCGTGCGAGGCCGGGTTTGTGTACATCCCACTCCTTCGATATAGCGACGAGCTTGAAAAAGCTTAGGTCTCTTATCTTTGAAGCGAGATGAAGTGCAGATTCTCCGTAATCAGTATTGACATCTAGTCTAGCACCTTTTGCGATTATTGCTTTAGCTGAGGCCAACAGAGCCTTTATCATGTCGTCGCCTGGTTCTTTGACATTTGGGATACTGAGAAGGATTGATAGGAGGATATTCGGATCGATTGCTCTTTTCCAGATACCTTCCCTATACTCGTTCTGACGAGCGTTCACGTCTACATTATACTTCAACAGAGTATCGACAGCGGTAGGGTGGCGTGCAGCGATGTATAACGGCAGAACGCCAAATGGGCTGGGTTTATCGCATATTGACCCATTCCAGGGCTTGACACACTCCGTCGATTTCATATATTCTGATAACAATCGTTCAAGATGTTCGTCCACGCGTTTTTTGTCGTAGGAGTTTTCTTCCAGGAATTTCCGAAGCTCTTCGCGACATTCACACAAGGGAAATGGAAAGTCGGATGCCGGGATGAGTGTCCCTTCGAAGTCTTTAGGTTGCAATCACATATTAGTTCCATAGTCCCCAATGTTGCAATTTGGGTAACATTTTTGAATATCAATACATTGATTGGGCGAATCTCACCTATAAACGACGTGCTTTCATTTTCATCTTCGATTTCCGGATTAGAATCTTGATCAGACAGCTCAGTCTCCCCAGATGCCTCTTCCTTCCGCTTTGCTAACTCATCAACAGTATCTCTAGCTAATCGCAGAGTCCCACTAGCTATCCAGGCAACTTGTAAAGGCAAATCTATCGATTCGACAACTGCGGTACTTCTATAAAACGATTCCCAGTAGCTCTTCATATCTTTCGTTTTATACTCCAAAAATGGCATGAGTTCAGCGTATGTCACGCTCTCCAACGCCTTTTTATAATTAAACTCATAGACATCAGACATGCCGCAGCCGCGGGGCTTCTCAGCCTCGTAAGCGTCTGACCGTTGTATCGCGGCAATCCTCGCCGTTTTCAGATTCTCCAAGTCGGTTTCCCGGCATGGATGTATCTCGTCCAGCTTTGATGAATTATCTGCTATAGATTGTTGCACTAGATGGTCGATCATGAGATGTAACCCGAATTCGCAAGCTACATGAATAGGCTCCTCAAAAAACCTGCTTGAGAGTTGATCACATAAAGGAATTTTGGATCGTTCGTCCGTATAAGCCCGTTGTATATTCCAACGATACCAGTTCTCCGGACGGGCGAATATCGAAAGTTCCGTGAAGAGGTCATTCCACCAGCTATCGTTCTGACTATCTTCTTTCCACCAATTTTGGAGTATTCTGATATGATCCATCCAATGCAGTATTTCGTATCTAGGGCGCAAAACCTTAGCCGTACCATTTTCAAGTGTATTGTTTTTATTAACTTCCGTCTCGTCGTCTTGCTTCTCAACTGCCTGCGCCCAAACCGGGTACCAAGGCATATGAGCTTTTTGGAAGTTTTCGCTGTTGAGAGCTCGCACTGATATTTTAAGAGAATGATTAGTCCACGATCGAAACAAGAGAATGGCAAGTTGCTTAATGACATACGTATGTTCACGGCAATGGACATATGTGCATCTTTCTTGCTAAAAAGCTCGGATAAGCTATCACCATAGCGAACAAAGGAAGCTATTATAAGACGATCGGGAGATATTAGTAGTATCTTAAGAATAGTCAATGGGGAAGTACTCACGAGTAAGAGTAAACTTGAAAACAGTATCTCCTCTCGGATTCCGATGTTTGTGATAGCCACGAGATTCCTGAACAAGCGAATGTGTGACCAGTTCGCTCTCTTGAATCCACTCTCGAATCGAAATATCCACACCCACAAGCCCAGTATGCCTGTCAACTCTAAAAAAATCCCTCCCCGCGTTCTCCAAATGGTAAACAATATCTTTAACCTCTGGATCTTCGTATGGATCTTCTTCCATGATCCTCTGCACTTCTTGCTCGTACAAAGTCTGTGACCTCAATGTTATCTCTTCTTTTTCTATCAAATCATCATTGTTGTTGCTAAAGATATCTCGGTAGTGATCGGATACTTCGATAACGGAGAGAGATGTAACGCTCCATACCACCCATTTGAGAGCTGTAATGACAAGATGTTGCTCTTCGGGTGTGAGTGCCTCGATACTTTGCGTGTAGATTTCTCCAATAGCGGCTGGTAACCGTTGTACTTTCTCTTCTAGAGTCAATTTGGATGGCTGTTGAAGGGTGCTAATAATCATTCTCGCGAGGGTAAAATCGCCATTTGCTTTTTGATGTACAATTTTAACGATCCGGATGAGTTGGAGATTGAAGAGGTCACGTTGTTTACTTATCCGTCTTTGAAGAATTTCGCCAACGTCGTGTCTAAGGTACTCCTCCAAGTCAATTTTGTTTTTTTCGGGTGTGATTTCGATAATTCGGATATCATTCGGAGAAGATTGTGCTGTCTCTGAACCCGCTGTCAGTTCGCTCATAATATCAAAGCTGTCTCTAGCTGATATTATTACTCTGATATTGCCGCTTCCTGTACTATCGAGAGCGATATCTCTAAGATACTGGGGCAATTCTTGTTCTCGTCTGTCCACACACTCATCCAATGCATCAACCATCAGATAAACTGTTGTCGGGATGATTTCTACGATCTTTTTAATCGTATTGCAAAGAGAGCTAACGCTCTCAAGATAATCTTTCTGCCTTGTAGGGTTATTTGACTCCTGCATCCCGAACAATGGGTTAAGCACTTCAATTGCAGCGGCTAGAGCTTTAGTCGACTTGCGCAACTGCGGACTCCCCAATAGTTGGTGAAGTAGTATCTCCAAACCAGACCTTGCAGTCTGAATATCCGCCTCACCCTTCTTATAAAAGAAGTGACACACCAGCGGAACCACATTTTCCCCCGCCGTATCGAGGTTTGAGCTCCCCAAAATCTCTCTTCGAATGCTCGTCATAGCAACCGACTTGCCATGACCACGGGGAGCTCTAATGCATAAAAGATTCACTTTGCCAGTCTTCCACTCTAGGTATGCATCTTCTTTGAAGAGCCATTGTACCGGTAAAATGTTGTTACGGTCTTTTATAATTTTGTTCAACCGGTCGCTAAGGGAATTGAAGTGGATTCTGTAAGATTCTGGGTAACTGATCCTGCTTTGCTGGAATTCTAACTCTTGGAGGAATGCCTGGCGTTCAATAGCATCCACAAGTTCGGGAGTGACAGAGGAGAAGGCTTCGAATATTAGGACGTGGAATCTTATTCTAGGATCAGCGAGCTTACCTCTCAAATCCTTCATTATCTGATCAACTTTCATTCCGGTCTCTAAGTGAAGTTACCAACAGTTAGAGTAAAAGGCCAACTCAGGGTCCTATGTAAACGGAATACTCGGATATCTTGAGCTTACTAAGGCTTTCGTGTAACAGCGAATCCTCAAAATGAGCTGCCACAATCTTGACAACAGCTTGATATTTCTCCAACAACGCCTCGACTTTATGCTCGATATCCTTCGTGAACAGATCTTTCAAGGTGGTTCCGATACCTATTGTTGGATCATGTTTAGCTAGCGGAAGCTCCAACCTTCCATTAATCAACGGAGAGATATAACGGACGTTTTGCTGCATTCTGGTCAAGGTGAGGTTTCGAATTCCAAAGGAAATCCAAAACGGCGAAAATAAGCTCCGGAATATCTTGTTCCCAGATATCAATCTTCGAAGCCACCGCCTCTATCCTCGCCATCCTCGCTTCCCATCTAACGCAATCCGCAACAATATTTGCAATGCTATCGCATGTACCAGCGATTAAAAGCCTAGTCTGCAGTCTTGCATTTCCAACCTATACATCATCCTTTCCCATCAGAACATGATTACAATGCCGTCGAGTAGTGCAATAGAATAGAATATATATAGTCAAGGTTCATCGTACCGTTATAAGAGCACTAATCCCAAACCAGACAATCGACACGGACTCCGGTGCAAACGCGACAAATACATCCCCCATCTCCTTCAACTGATCCAACGTCGTCAGTAACTTGCTGGCGTTATTATTCTTCTCCTCGGCTCGTTCGTTCAACTCCATACACGCCCCCAGCAAACTTTCCATTTTGGTGCCATTGCTTAGAAACTCGTCCACCGCTTTCGCACGGGACCGATCTTTCCTGAGCAACGGGGCTGCAATTTCCTTGCGAAACCGAGTGCACGCTTCGTCGAAACAGTTTTTCAGTGTTTTACGCGGGGTTGGTGGTATTTCTTGCACTTGAATCGCCATAATCTATGCAGCGACGATATAGATCGATTGATTGTTATATTCGAAACCGTCGAAGGAGAGATGGGGATGGATGGATTGAGAAGCTGAAGCTTAGCGTATAATCTGATAAGGTGCGCAAATGCGAATGGATAGTCCATAGTTGGCAGTGCGTCGGGTTTCCGCCAATCATGTATGCACATTGTCGCAGTCGGGAAGATTAGTGCGTAGACGATAGCTAGCGGGTGATCGCTTCTCTGAGGTGGGGCTTCAGAGCTCGAGAAGGCTATGAACACAAGTCGTTAAATTTTTTTAAGTAGATTTGTCCATTGAAATGAAGGCAAATGTCTAAAACTTGTCGAACAAGGTTCACTAGCAAAAAAGAATTCATCAAGGTCGCAAGTATCCCAAATACGATTCAATACTTCAAAAAAGATACGCAAGGACCTCATGTATCCTCAGAAATTCGCTTCAAGAAAGGAGGTTTTGGTTTTAGGACGGGTTTATATCTAGGAAATGACATATCTCAGTTCCTGACAGCTACAAGACTCGGTAGGATCTTGGAAATTGAACATCTTTGAAGTATCACCATTCCAACCCCTTCCACTACACCTTAATGCTCACAAATTTACAAAGAGCATAAAGACACAAAAAGCAGAACTAAAAGGCATTTGGCATTTGTACAATTGACCACCCATCTAACGCTGATATCTTCAGCTATGATCGACCACCTCTGGAATTTTGACTACAAAAGACAACAAGACAATTTAATGCTTTCCGGCTTGACGGCTGAGTCGCAGAGTCTTATCGGTTGTCAGCTTGTTCCACATGGCATAACACGCGGCTATATGCAATTCAGGTCGTCAGTGCTAAAAATAATGGATGTAAGTTTTTTTTTCGAAGGGGCACATACCAACAAGAGCGGCGCTGTCAAATGTGAAAAACACATGTCAACGACCCTCTAACAATATTGAAAAGCCTATATTGATGAACTATAACCTACCCGATGACGACTCCTATATGTGAAAACAACATAACCAATTAGCTCGCGTTATTGATATAAGCAATATACACAATTAAAGGCGGGAATTCTTACCGAGAGGGACTAATTCGACCGGGACATCTTTGATTCGACGAAGACGTTGAGTGATGGTGTGGCCTGCATGACCGGTATATGTCAGCAATTCTGCGCCCCATATCGCGACTCAGGCCGTAGTGTATATATATAAGGTGGTATCCGTTCGGAAGCCATGAGATTTGGAATAGGATCTCGGGATCGACCAATTGAGTCTTCGGAGGCAAGAAAAGGGCTGTATACCGCTTTGTTCTTCTTTCTAAAGTTTGTAAACGCAATTAGAAGTGGTCCAAAGCGCAAGGTGTGACAAGGCTCGTAGGGTAAATACCGGGACAGCGAGCCTGAGGATAGGGCTCCTTCTGATAGCCAGAGCCTGGGTCTGTTGCATCCTCAACATGGCAGTTGGGTGCATTCGCAAGAGCTGAGTGGTTCTCATCGTGGCGGCGAGACGTGGAAGTGTAATGGAAAGAGTGGAGATTGGAGTCTTCGTCGTCGTCGGCGTCGTCGACTGTGTCGGGTTTTTGTCGTCGTGGGGGGAATGACGTGAAGTTTCGAGTGGTCAATCGTTCGGAGGTTTTTCGGTCAGGCCATCTCGACGGACGACCGGCCAACACATTTTCGCCGAGCTCTGCTGCCCTCCGCATTTCCCTGCTTTCTGCGCGCGGCCAGTCGCGGTGGCCGAGGTTGTTCAGCTGAATGTTCTGCGCATTGGCGATGCCATTACCGTCGTCATCACCTCCCATGTCGCCGTATCTATAATAACCCCGACCATTGCCCGTCCGAGCACCATTCTCCTCGACTTTATCCTCCCTTCTTACCAATATATCAACCCGATCAACAATGTCCGGCGCCGTATCCCGTCTGTCCCAGCTGGCATCACAGCTCCTACCTTCCTCCTCCCACTCCGGAAAACACCATCTCCACCCCCTCTCGCCCACCTTCTTCCTCCCTCGTGCCGCTGAGATCGAACCGGACGCCACAGCCGTCGTCCACGTCACTGCGAACAATAAGACCCTCCGCCGGAGCTACCTCGAACTCGCAGACCGTGCCCGTGGTCTCGCCTACTATCTCAAATCTCACAACTACAAACGTATCGGCATCCTCTGCCCCAATACCCCTGCCTTCCTCGAATCCTTCTTTGGAATCGCAGCTGCAGGCGGTGTCTCCGTCGCCATAAACTACCGTCTAAAGCAGGACGACATTGCCTACATTTTCGACCATGCAGAGGTGGAAGTCATCATTGTCGATACCGAATTCCTCGGCCTCCTACAAAAATACCGAGAAACGCACCCGTCGACCGTGATTATCGAAGATACCGACACAGATGCTGTAGAAGGTCAACTATGCGGTCCATTCGACGAAGCCGTTCTTCAAGGTCTCACGCTCGATGCTACGTCTGGAGCAAAAGGGTGGGATGGTTTGGAAGTCCAAGCGAAAGACGAAGACTCACTCTTCTCTCTCGCATATACCTCCGGTACCACCGCGCGGCCTAAAGGTGTGGAGTATACGCATAGAGGCGTATACCTCGCCGCGCTGGGAAATGTGGTAGAATCGGGCTTGAACTTCCACCGCGGACGGTGTAAATACCTCTGGACTTTACCAATGTTTCACGCTACTGGCTGGACGTTTCCGTGGTCTGTGACGATGGTTAGGGGTACGCACTACTGTCTTCGGAAAATCGACTATCCTATCATCTGGAGGATGTTGAAGGAGGAAGGGATCACGCATTTCTCGGCGGCCCCGACGGTGAATACCTTGCTGTGCAATGCGAAAGAGGCGGTGAAACTCGAACAGCCGGTCAGGGTAGCTGTGGCAGCTAGTCCACCCACCGCACACCTGTTTCAACAAATGACGGCGTTGAATTTGCATCCAGTGCATGTATACGGTATGACAGAAACTTACGGTCCGATCAGTAAGGGCTACTACATGCCTGCTTGGGACGATCTACCAGAATCCGAGCGATTCGCAAAGATGGCGAGGCAGGGGCACGGTTTCATAACAAGTTTACCGTTGAGAGTTATCAAAACCGGAGAAAATGTCCCGGAAGGCACGGTGATCGATGTCAAAAAGGATGGGAAGGAGATTGGTGAAATTGTATTTTTGGGGAATATCTGCGCGAAGGGGTATTACAAGAATCCTGAGGCAACTAAAAAGTTGTTTGCCGGTGGAGTTCTTCATAGTGGAGATCTAGCTGTTTGGCATGAAGATGGAGCAATCCAGATCTTAGATCGAGCTAAGGATATTATCATCAGTGGTATGTTCCCCAAATTTTATAGCAGAAAAATAAAACAATTACTAACGGTACACGTAGGTGGTGAGAACATTTCGTCCATAGCGTTAGAGTCAATGCTTGCCAAACACCCAGATATCCTGGAGGCGGCAGTGGTAGCGGTCTCCGATTCGCATTGGGGCGAACGACCAAAAGCGTTTGTCACTGTGCAGGCTGATCGAAAGATCACAGGTCAGGATATTATCGAGTGGGCTAAACATACTAGCGATATAAGTAAATTCATGGTACCACGGGAAGTCGAGATTATCAGTGAGTTGCCGAAGACAAGCACAGGTAAGGTTAAGAAGAACGTCCTAAGGGAATGGACGAAAGGCGCAGATCGCAATTTAGTCAAATGATTGAGATTTAGGAGTGTATAAGCGACTAGCTTTGATAGCGAAATCTTTATTATTCACTTGGGACCGTCATATTGCATTATAGAGCGTGAAAGGACGATATTTACATCAGCATGTACGATAGTTATCAAAGCGAGTCAATGAAATTTTAGCACAAAGTGTATTATATATATTCCCATTGTAAATTCGCATTTCGTCAGTCTAGTGTACAATTAATTCCAGATAACGCCGCGCTCCCAATTACCATCCCCCCATACAAAACACCACCGAGAAACAAACAATCCTATACCAAGAATAAGTACCAAATTTAAACAGTGATAGCCTTGCCTTTCCCCTTGGTAGGAACTTCCTCCTCTTCCTCATCGCTCGACAAAAAGTCGTCATCTTCATCAAATCCGAAGATCTTCCTCGCCTTTGGCTTGACGGGTTTTTCGATCTTTTGTTCCACCACTACTTCGTCCTCGCCCGATTTCGAGGATCCTTCCCCACTGCTATTCTCTTCCTCTCCTTCTTCCTCGACGTCATCCAATTCCTCGCTAGTAGAACTCTGCGGACTAGGAACCCTCGCAGCTTTCATAGCCCTAAGCACAGCCTCTCTAGCCTTCTCCCTCCCCTCCTCTTTCTCCTCCAACCACTTGGCATCATCAAATCTCTGGTTCGCCGCTCCGCCACCCCGAATCTTCTCATCCGCAGCCTCGATAACCTTCTCCCACCTCTCCTTCCTCTTCTCGCGTTCCTTCTTATCCATATCAGGCTTTGTTTCTAGGTATTGCGCGAGGGCCTTGGCTTCCTTGACGGTACGCAGTCTCCGTCCGTCGAGGTTTCGGCAGCTGTCACTGTTTTCTTGGCCCTTTCGTTTGCGTGAGGACATACGACCGCCGGCCGCACGGAGCTGGGAGCCGAAACCACCTTTGCCACCGGGGAGAGGGGCGGTAAGGCGGAGTGTGAAGAATTCGGAAGCAACATTTTCGAGGAGAGTGGAGAGCGACGAAGTTGACGCAGAGGAGAGTATGGTGCCTTTGGTTGTTGTGAGGCGGAGGGGGGTGTTGGTTACCGGTGGGAGATAGGCGTCGAGGGCGGTGAAGAGAGAGGCGACGGAGGCGGATGATGGGAGAGGGAGGGAGAGGGTGGATGGGAGGCCGAGGCCGGAGAATGTTTGGATGAGAACGTTGACAGTCGCCATTGTTCGCGATGGGTGTTTCAACAAGATGATATCGGAGATATGGGGTGTTGAAGTGGAGATTGAGGATGATGATGGAGGTTGATGATGTTGATGGCGGCGATGAAAGGAGATGAGAAGTTGAGTCGAGTGGCGGTGCCTCAAAGAGGCTGGTAACTCTAAATGCACTATTCCGAATAAGGAAATATCAATTTAATATATTGTATTGCCAGATACGGCTAGCGTGTAGAGAGGGCACAAACCCCTTCCGCCAAATCGAAAAATTGGTTCGTTCTTGGCAGCAAGCAGCAGCGGTGGTTGATTGTGTGTGGCCCTTTCAACACAGCAGAAGACCAGGCAAGCAGCAGCACTTCAACATCCTCAAATCTAAAGCATCATCATCGACATCGACATCTCCGTCCCGACTACCTCTCAGACCTTCCGACCAGGTTCTATACCAATCGACTATCCAAGATGTACGTTCGCGCGACTGTACCTATCGACTTTTCCATCGTGTAAACGAACGCTGACGGACTTTTCAACTCGCAGGCTTATCCCAAAACCAGACCGCAAGAAGATCCACGAGTACCTCTTCCGAGGTAAGAACCTTCCCTTTCCGCGATATATCTATTATTTTGGAGTTTGGAGTTTGGAGTGAGGGACATCAGTAGGAGGAATGAAGGACGAGAAATAAGGAAGCATCAGCAATCATCACGAACTCGAATATAAAAATCCAGCACGACATAGCTTCAAATTGCTCGACAATATTTACTTATTGGAATGGATAGAAATGGGGGATGGAAGGAAGCGGTTGATCGTGATATATCATCTATGGACAAATGGCTGACTGGAATATTGAATGCGAATAGAGGGTGTCATGGTCGCTAAGAAGGACTACAACCTTCCCAAGCACCAGGAACTCGACGTCAAGAACCTTTTCGTTAGTACCCCAACTTATCTCGAAAATATTCGACACTTATATCTATTATGAAACCTTCAAATCTCTAATACATTCGAAATACAGGTCATCAAGGCTTGCCAATCGCTCACCTCCCGCGGCTACCTAAAGACCCAGTTCTCTTGGCAATACTACTACTACACTCTCACCCCAACCGGCCTCGAGTACCTCCGAGAATGGCTACACCTTCCAAGCGAGATCGTCCCAGCTACTCATGTCAAGCAACAGCGAAGCACCGCTCCACCACGTGGAATGATGGGTGGTGATGACCGACGAGAGAGGAGAGGTGGTGACCGTGGCGATCGCGAAGGATACAGAAGGAGAGATAAGGAGGGTGGTGCTCCTGGTGAATTCAAGCCTGAATTGTGAGTGATATCACCGACTAAGAGCGTTCAGGAAAGTCTATATACTAACACGATATCTACTTTTCAGCCGTGGTGGATTCGGTCGTGGCCGTGGTGGTCCTCGTGGAGGAGATGCTCCTCCAGCACAGACACAGTAGATATTTTAATCCTGATGTCCTTTTTGCCAATAATTTTCTGCCGCCTTTCCATCTCCCTCTACTACTACCTCACGGTCCCGTAATGTCCATATTGCCGGTCTCCCATTAACTCACTCACCCATGCATCATATCCGATGACCCCGTCCTACACTTCTTCCATCACCACTTTTTCTTATTGAATGTCCTTATATATCATGTCGCTTTTTTTCCTCCTTTTTTATGTGTCTATACGGATTTCCAACGGCGTATACTTATTTGATTGAGACTCTCACACACACATTCATCTTATTGTTTTCTTGTAATGAAGAGAAAGAAAGACAAAAGAATCTCAATTTCGAGCCTTCACCCTTTTTGCCCCAGTAAGCATAGCAGATGCCGGGGAAGGGGAGGCAGGTTTTTATAAACTAAACTCCATCAATCGGCACTGCCGTTGGTCCGATTAGTAAGAATTGAAACAATGACGCCGAATTATGCATCCCGTATCACAATCAACACATTGGAAGCTAAAAATCCAACTTTTGAAAACTTCTCCTGACCCGCTTCGTGACTAAAGAACGCGTCGTATATTTCAGAGAGCTCGGTATATACATTAAGCTAGACTTACGTGCGTATAAAAACCTAAGAGTATCACGCTTATATTTTCTCTTTTTTTGGAAGAGAAAACACTAAGAACTTTCTCGAACACATCCGACCAAAACGAAGTCTGCCATCATCACCAAGTAATGTCTGCTTCCCAACGCATCAACTGCCCGGTGTGCAACCGTGATATCGCTCTATCGTCCATAAACCGGCATTTGGACGATGGATGCCCCGATGAACCGAGCGTTTCCGAAACTCCAGTGGCAGCTTTTTTTGCGCCGGGCAGGAATAAAGCTCCATCTGGAACACCGAACAATACAAGACGCGAAGGGAGCCCAAGATCTTCAAGCCCGCCTGCAAGTGCGAAAGAAGGAGTAGCACCATCCACAAATCCCTTCTTTTCATCACCAGCTTCAAAACAAGCTCCACAGCAGCAGAAGAGAACGTTTTCTCTACCATTCCAAGGTTCCAGTCAGGACTTCCAAAGGGCCGATGCGGGGTCAAACAGCAAGGTCTCTTTCACCAATGATCCAGCATCAGATCTAGACCTACCCGCTGGGAAACGTCAAAAGACAGCACCAGGAGCGGTGACGAAAGGAACAGGAGCAAGTAGCAGTTTAGGCGCGAATACCGCCCGTTCAGCCATGCCTCTAGCCGAACGAATGCGTCCCACAACTGTCGACTTGATATACGGCCAGGACCTCGTCGGTCCGCATGGCATTCTCCGCCGTATGATTCAGTCTGATTCTGTGAAATCAATGATTCTATGGGGTGGACCGGGGTGTGGAAAGACCACCATAGCGAGGACGATAGCTGCGAGTACGAAAGCGCGGTTTGTAGAGTTATCCGGCACAACGAATAATATTGCGGATTGCAAGAAGATTTTCGAACAGGCGAAAAGTGAAATGGGACTGTTAGGGAGGAAAACGATCTTATTTATCGATGAGATTCATAGGTTTACAAAGGTAATGTTCTTTCGTCCTTTCTTAAACTTCCTTGCTTCAGTGGTAGAGTTGTATAGACTAAGAGATGTCAAAGATTAGACGCAACAGGATGTATTTTGTGGGTTATCCCATTCGGTTTAGGATTAAATCTACTTATTATAAAGTCTAACGATTCTCGAATTTACAGTGGCACCGGTTGAGAGTGGGCAGGTCATATTGTAAGTAGGCGATTATACTTTTCAGAGAAACTATATTAACCATAACATCAGAATAGGAGCTACAACTGGTATGATATAGCCACCATCCCAGCAACTGCCTGAGCTTTTGGTTTTATTTAGCTAATATTATATCAGAAAATCCATCTTTCAAAATCCAATCCGCCCTTCTCTCTCGCTGTCGTGTCTTCAGTTTGCAGCCCCTTAGCACAGAATCTACGCTCAAGATATTAAACAGAGCTCTATCAGCCGAGTTTCAAGATGCAGGGGATATACCACGGCTGTTGGATGATAAGCTACTAACGTATCTTGCCGAATTTGCGTCCGGTGATGCAAGAACTGCGCTAAACTTATTAGAAATATCAATACAACTCGCATCTGAGCATGGCAATGAGAGCGACGAGGAATTTACTCAAGAGGATTTGAAAAAGGCGTTGACCAGGACAATGCTATACGATAGGCAGGGGGATGGCCATTATGATACCATATCTGCATTCCACAAAAGTGTGAGAGGCAACGAGTATGTCCATATCCATCGTAGTACAATAGAATGGACTAAACTAAGGCTTATTAATTAGTCCAGATGCTGCGTTATATTACTTAGGACGAATGATTGAAAGGTGAGTCTCGAATCTATCTTTTCGGCAGATGTCCACAAAATTTACATGATAACTATAGTGGTGAAGACCCGTTATTCATCTCCCGTCGAATGATGGTTATGGCAAGTGAGGATATCGGATTAGCAGATAGTAAGGAACCTTTCCATACACATTCAATACCCACCGAGAAGTCCTTTTCATATACGAATTCCGCTGACGCTTCACCATTGTAGACACCCTCCTGCCACTTGCTACCGCAACACATTTTGCGGTGCAAAACGTTGGAATGCCCGAAGCGAGGTAGCTTAAACGCCGTCTTTGTGCAACCATGCAGAGCCTCTCACATGAAACTGACCTGCTTGTCTCACTCACAGGATAAACATGGCGCACTGTATATCACCCAACCTCTATAGCCTTGCCATGGTCTCAAACCAAGGAGGCTAAACACATTGTCTCGCTATCGCGAAAATGATGTAAACGGAAGAAGAATATAGTTGACTCGAAATTGGTAAACTTTTCTAGGTACCGTTGCCCTTTGCCTCGCGAAGAAATCGACGAGAGCGTACCGAGGTCTAAGCAATGTGTTGTCACTGCTTCAGTCCGATCCGGAGATGGCGAGTGCTCCGATTCCCCTGTGAGTATAGCCTCATACATTTCTTCTTTTTTGTGTGTGAGTGTGCTCGGTGTTAGACACGGGACCGGTACTACGGCCGGCCCGAAGGTTTGCCATGCACCTGATTCTCTTGTGCTTGCTGCCTAGCTTTCCATGCATTGTCTTGGAAGCTCTTTTGTTTTGAATTTCACGGCTGCGGGTTATATGTTTACAATTTGCGAGGGAGAGAAAGACTAGTCTTGGGGCCACGAGCGAGTGAAAGGGTCTAAATACGAGCACGAGCGTGGCACAGCTGCAACCACGAGAGAATGTCCTCGTTGGCTCATTTTTGTGCCGCACCAGTGTGGTCTTTAGCTTAGGCAGTTGCGCAGCAGTCGACATAGCTATCGCTATCGGCCCCTGCTTTCGAATGCGAGCGAGTAGAAGCAGCATCGAGCTAAGACCTCTTCTTTATCCTAATACCCCAGTTTCTCTGTCTGTCGGTCAATGCCCCTTGTCTCATATGATCGGTTGCAATTGCATTTGCGGTTGCATTTGCAAGCAAGAAAGAAAACTGTCTCTTTTTTTTTTTTTTTTCGCCCAGAGTATAGCTTGCATAGGCTATACTCAATAACACGAGCGTTCCTTTTTCCAAACCTCGCCTCCCCTTGCCGCAAATTCGAAAATTCCAAGACGCAGGTCTTACCCTTTCGAACATTCTCGGTTGGTTGAAGCAAGCGGTTGCACTTGGCTAACATGCGTCCTCCTTGGGCCAAAACTTCCATAGCCACCTGAGAAACGCTCCAACAAGACTAATGAAAAACTTGGGATACGGCAAAGAATACAAGTACCCGCCAAATTACGTGGATGGGATTGTGAAACAGGAGTATCTGCCGGACAAACTAGTGGGTAAAAAATTCTTGGAGGATAACGATCTAGGAGATATGATTGATGAGGATGTGGCGGGAGACTTTGATGAAGATGTGGGGATTTTGTGAATTTCGATCGATAATGGCGCACGTTAGGTTTGAGACGTTAGTGTTTAGCCTTAGACATATGTCTTAAGATCTTGCGGAGGCGTGATAACGTTAGTTTAACGCAGCTTGGACCTCTTTTGTAAATTATCGTACGATATATTGGCTAGAATTTCTGGGATGTTTTGTTCAGCTTTCGCAATTTGGATTGATAGTTATATTCAGATTGACAAATATGAAAGAGAACTATATCTACAATCAAAAAAGAAAAACAATGATATAAGTATCGTCTCGATCCTTCCTATCTATAGAAACAATCGAAGATTCAGAACCGGATCGGGCTAGCTAACACTTGATGTAAATCAAAATAACTCCAAATTATCATAACACAAAAACCAAAAAGTGATTTGAACAATTCACGCATTCCCGTGCCTCTGCGTGATAAAGTCATTGATGTAATACGCTAACCTTCCAATAACGTTTCCTTTCCACGGCCGCCCCTCACCGCTTCCCGTCGGGGCGGGCACGCTAACGATACCAAGAGCTGCATCCTCGACATCCACTGTTCCCATCCCGCCATCGTTTCTCACGTATATGGTGACGTTCGGCCGAGGACTGCCCCGCCAGACATCAATGCACCACTCAGACGTGTAGACAGGGCTCACATTCCCGTTTGGCGAAAGTCGTCTCCTGGCTGTCCCGGAATGAGTTAGGATGTATTGTTGCAGAATTGCGATTGTGAGAGGCGGAGGAGGCCGAAATTGAGCTGGAGGCGGTGGGGGACGTCCTAGCCGCTGCTGATCCCATGGCGAGGATGTGACGGACGGGGGAGTGGAAGCCCCGCCGCTGGATTGCTGGTCGTACGCTGCAGCTGCGGCCACAAAGATTGATTCGAACTGCCGTCTAGCAGCCGCTACAGCGCGCAGGTAGTCTGAAGCTAAATCATCGGAGGCAGCGGTGCTAGAACGCTGGAGGAATTGTCGCCACTCAGGGATATCCATGAGCTGGTGGATCCCTACGTTTCGGTTTCTTTCCAGAAGCTCCGAATGCAGTGCATAGCAGAGCTCTGTGGCGAGTCTGTGATCAGTGACTTCCACTGAGATTAGAAACGTCCTGCCCAGCACTGGTGCTAAATTTGCAGTGGTACCGCCAGCTGCAGTGGACGAGTGAGATCTGTGAGACAGAGATCTTGTGATTCGTTGTATTTGTTGGATTTTTTCGGTAGGCTCCAATGTTGGTGTTGACGGTTGATACTGATGATGATGCGTTCGTTCCGATGTTGGATTCCTGTGCTGCAGATGGTGCGAGTGCGGACTGGAGGTGTAGTGGTGAGGCTCAAGGTGGTCCGGTGAGGAAAACGGTTCATGGCGTGGTTGGATTTGGCGGTAGTTGGTTGGGTCTGACGCTCGTCGTTCACCTGGCAGGCTCAAGGGGAGCTCACTGGAGGACTGATAACTCATGGCGGGAGACGTAGCTGTCCGAGAGGAATTTGCGTTAACGTTAGGGCTGCTCGCACTTGTATTATTGTGTACTACGGTTTCATTTTCTTCAATAATTGTCCCCTGCATTCGCCTCCTTTTCCACCGCCTTGTTGGGCTGATATTACTCTCCCGCTTTACATTTGATCTTTCTGCAGTTGATCGTGGTATTGGGATGTTGAGTTTATTAGCGGAGGTGGGAGGGGCCATACTTCTTGAAGGATAATCTCGCTCGTGAGAACCGAGTTGCAATAGCGTTTCTGCCCCATGGGGGTAACCACCTTCTTCGCTCCGTTTTCGCTTGTGCTCTCCAGGACTCGTATGTCGGCTGAAGAGAGATGGTGAAGGGCCTAGCAGATCTCGAAGGGAACCGCTTCGAGTAGGAATTCCTGACCCGGAAGGCGTCGATACTGTCGGGACCGGCAGTATTGGAAACGACGGCGCGTCTGTCATGGAGTAGGCGCCCGTCTTTCCACCGCATTTGGGGCAGCGGGAAGGTTCACCGCTTGAATCATTCGGGCTTGAAGTTGAACTGCTACTGCCCTTCTTACCAGACCTTCGAGGCTGGTAACGGTATTCTGGGTATCTCAGCATGTGCTGACGTTTCTCCTCCTATTACAATACCAACATTGAACAAGGTGAGCTGATCAAATTCAACATGGTTGTAGAAGAAAAACCTGGATTCAAAGCTCAGGGTTCGAGCTATGTAACCCTTGAGCTCTAGAAGGAAGCAGAACTCACATCCGCATGGCTTTGCCATTCCTTTCTAGTGTCTTCCGATGCATTTTTCCACATCTCTCCAATAATCTTTGAGATTGAGGGATTCGATTTGCCAGGGTTCTGGGCCATGACAGCGGAGTGATGATGTTGGCGAAACAATATGAAGGCTGTTGGAAACAATAATCCAACAAAATTATCAGTGTTAGCGCTTCTTCGTCAGTTATACAATGTTATCGCACATGGTTTAAAAGCAAAATGTTAGAAACAAAAAGACAGAAGGGGAACCGTTGTGTTTTCGGCCCCCCCGTCTTGAAGTTTTTTTTAAAGGAGCTCGTGGTATTTTACCATTTCGGGGCCTCGGAATCTTTGGCGTCGGCTGACAAAGGCATATATGCGCCGGGGGCGGCGTATTGTGCGAAGAAGACATTGGTAAGTCGGATAACCCTTTTGGTTGTAAATTCCTAGGCGGCATTCCATTCGAGATGATTGACTGGCGACGAGGTTTTTGGATTTTATACTGATTTTCGATCCGTAAACTGGCCACTTGTGTCTGTACGGTGTACCCTGAAGGGGGAATGATAGAGTATTGGTGAGAATTTTCGATCGAACGATTGTATATATACCCCATCTGAATTCAATATTGCAATTTGCACACAAAAACAGAAATGGTAAAAAAAAGGGAGAGCCTTTCAAAAAAGCTGGAGGCAGTGTATAACAAGGTTCAGCAGGAAAAAAATAGGTGTAAGATAAGATGGTTTTTGAATTTCGAATATTTTCTCTCAGACGGTATATATCCGGAGAGCGGTGAAGGCGGAGGGCAGGAATGAGGCCCGCGGGTATAACAGAGTAGAAAGGAATTTCTAACAAGTGGATAAATTGGATGTTTTCCTCTCTATCTCTCGTCAATCGCAACAAAATGAACAACAAAAACAGCAAATGGGACTTTGCAGCCCTCGTATATAGAACAATGGCATTGTATTCTCAGCGACTTGTGCCATCTCCCCATGAGATATTTCGAGACAGCAAACTGCGAGGGCGAGCTCAAGGCCGAATCTCGAGTAGTCGAATGTTTCTCTCCAAGCCCGTAAGAAACACTACTAATTACTATCCCAAGACAGGGAAACAGTTTTTTTGTTCGATCTACCAATCCATGGTGGTACACAAGACTAGCACTAGGCCAGGAGCTGTGCCGCTTAAGGGCACAGTGACGCCACGTCTTTTCACATCCACCTAACTAACAAGACAAGGGCAGAAGATTAAAAACATAGCAGCAGTGGGTGAGGGAACTCACTTTTGAGTTCGGAGTAAATACCTGGTTCGTCTGGTTATACCCGTCCTAAAACGGTTCGCTGTCTTGGGAGCTACCGCTGCAGCTCCTTTATACTCGACTCTTGGTGGTTGCCAGACAAAGGCTAAGAATTGGTGTGTGTTTCTCGGAGAGTCACCCGGCTTGCAGTTGACTCGGGAAACCAATATGGGTCATCAGACGGCAAATCGGGGAGGGTTATCAGACGTTCTGGGTCCCGTCCAGGTGAGAGGCGGCATGATCCTGACGATTTGTCTATTATCTTGACGCTGTAACCATATAAGTATCTCTGCGCGGCTGATAAGATCTTTTTGTACCCACCTCATGTTCGCAACGCTCAGATGTAAAATCTACAGAGTGTATTCCGTTCTTGCATTGGGTTGAGCTTATATGCATCATTTCGATGGTGTGGCGGGCCAGCTTCACGAGCGCCGTACTTCAATTCGGGGCTTAATTTCTTTTTTTCTCTCGGGTTCCCAAGCTTCAGGTGACGGAGTGCAGCTCTAAACACGAACGGTGACGCAGTATTTTCGAAGAGGGAAAGCGATTAAACTTTGAATGGAAGTTTGGGGCGATGCCTTGATCTGAGATGAATTTCTCGTATCAACGGAACACTTCGTTTCTCACCAGCGTAAACGCTAAACTGTTTTCTCTCTTCAAAAAATAAAAAATTGTTGGTCTATTTGGAAGATCTTCCAGCTGGGAGCAGAAACCAAAAAAAAAAGAGAGAAAAGTTCCAGTCTCAAAACGGTTACCTGTTATTCTCAAGCCCTCGCGCTAGTCGACCAGTCGGTACCAGCCAGTCGGTAAATTGGCACCAGAGTTCGAACCTGTGCACATCCCTTGCTCGACAAGGAAAGAACCATTTGTGCACACACCCTCTTGCTTAACGGTTTGCGCCATTGGATTTCAATTGAGAGGCAAAAGGATGCAAAAGAGGGTCTGTAATTGGATTAATCCAATACAACTTTCAGAAAATTGCGCCAGCATCAGTTAAATGCAGTTATCGTATAGATTCTAGAAAGAGTATAAACCAGTGGTGACTAGGACCAACTAAGATATTTAGCTTCAGCTGTGCCGCATTGTTGCATACCAATAGGGCTAGTTGTGCATGCCCACTTCACCGACAGTTGGATGCGAGCGAAACCTCACATCAAACTCATTTTTTGTAAATATTGAACTCCTAATGTATAATTGGCAGGAGATCTCATGATCGGTTTACTCGGTCCCCTCTGTCTCCGTTTCGAGGAGATACTTTCCATATGGTGAGGTTCTTGAAGCTCCCCTGCGCGAGTGGGACGAAAGCTACAGGTCATCCTGCAGGATATGCTAGCAGATGCTGCAAGTCCATCGAAATGGGTGGTTCTGCGAGCTAGAGCTGCAAGCCCATTCCAAGGGTGGCCCTTGGAATGCCATCCCAGCTCCCCTCGTTCGAGGTTCACGGGTGTCTTTTTGGAGCTTGTTACAAATGTTGTGAACCATGCATCGAGATATGTTTCAAGAATCGCCGTTCGTATTTGCAACCTCTTGCAACATCGTAACTAACAAGATATAGGCCACGTGGGAACGTTCCGAATAGCAACTGCAGCCAACAAGTTAGTATCACTGCATATATTGTCTCGAACAAACAAGTTATCTGTGTTCGTAAAGGATGGGACGGGCAGAACATGCTTTACAGAGCCGCCTGAGCAACTCCGCCACGGTGGTTCCCAAAACACTCAAATCCAATTCTTGGGCGAATGGTTGATATTACAATGCCATCCCGGTGGAGGGAGGGTCCTGCGAGGCTGGAAAATGAGGCCGTGCCAAGCGGGACGTTGGTGGGTGCATTCGAATATTTGGGTGTCCCTCGTGTGTTGCTTCCAGAGGACTGGAATAGCCACCAACCGCACCCTCGGACTTCCACTCCGTCCTGCCAGAGAAAAAAAAAAAAAAAAAAAAAGTGGATTTACCAAACGGCGAGAGGTATAATTGTCCCGAGTCTCCGGTAAGAGGACTCCGCATCGAGTTTCCATGTGAGTGATTTTCCTCGTGCAGCAACAGCAGCAGCATTCGTATCAGCGCTCGGTGCGTTTTGTGATATCCCAATCCATCCCGTTCTGAGCCTCCAAATCCACCCGCATATGCATTGATCAAGCTCTCCGGAACTCTCTCGAATCGTGGGCGGTGAATCCCGCCCTGCAAATCGGCGGCACAGGCGACTAACTGTTTTCTGTGGTTTCGAGAATTGTGGTTAGCCTCAACCTCGTTCTTGCCGCCGGTAGTTGCTAACTTTAGACCTCGTTGACCAATCACGGGTCCGTCTGAAATCGAGAGGGCCCGAACGAGTGAGCGCAGCAACTGCTACCCCGGACACGGTGAAGGTAAGATTGTCATACGAAGGTTCCCTGGTCCCTTTCTCGGTATTGAGGCCGTGTCAGAATTTAAACATGGGGAAATTGGAATAGTTCGGATTTTTCATCTCGTATATCTCGTACATTCGTGTGCGCCCCAGATTCTCGCTTGAGCAAACTGCGATATCGCCGGTCCCCGGACCATGGCATTGGTGTTTGGATTGGACGCCTTTGCCCCTCTTTCACTTTGTCGCCTGCTCTGTCGGGTCTGCTTTCCCAAGATTTATTTTCATGAAGGTGTGCGGGTGTCATTCATCTTAGGGCTAGCTGGGCCCTCGGGTCATGCTTCAAGACGTCAGTGCGAAAACTATTATTACCACAAAGACCCACAATGGTTTCCTCATAAGGAAAGTAGACCATTCGGATATCTAATGTATTCCTTTCTCTAATACATAATAACACCGTTCTACACATAGCGAACGAAAATAGTTCCAAGCTATCTTACAACCGCAACAGGTGGCGCCCCAGCAAGAGCACAACCTTGGGCGCTTAGCGGAGCCTTCAATTGACAACATTATCATCTCCTTCAATTCTCAGCTCATGATCTCCAACCCGTGCAGAATTTTACGAAAGGAATACAAGAATACGAAATAACAAAACATGGATTCGTCATCATTACCCCGCATCTGAAAGTAAATATATGTTATCTAGAATAAGATGCATCCAAAAGTCGTATAAGCCGTATTTATGTCTTTTCATTCGAGCTCGTCGCTCGGCTCCGCAAATATGCATCTATCACGAAATGAAGCTGTTTGGTTGGGCACCAGCAACGATCTTAGCGCTGCGTTTTGCATCTATGAAAAGATCTTCGCATTCTTGCACTTCAAGATCTGTGACTTCTGGTTTGCTCGCAACCTTGGCTAGGATCCATGCCGGTGTAAGAAGTTGTAAAGCGTATCTCAGGCTCGTGTTGACACCATGTTGTGATATCCTTTCTAAGGCGCTGTCTGAAACTTTGATTCCTTCCGTCCTTGCTCGAAGTTCAACAATTGTCTTAATCTCCTCGGCATTATAGGGTAGGGTTTGGACGATAAGCAAACGATCCAGGAGGTCTGGCGGTATTCCATGAGCAGAGACAATATCTTCCGTGCCGCGAATGTTGCACATGCCTCTATTGGAAGCGAGGATGACGATAGGCGAGATCGAGGATTCGAGGGCACGGTTGAGATATGTGAAGCATTCAATATCAAGCATGTGGACCTATAATAAGTTGAGACGACAAATTAAACCCCGGCGCTTCGGAACTGCAGGAAAACCAAGTATCTTTATTTAGATACTTACCTCGTCGATGAATAGAACGCCAGGAACAAGCTCTGCGACCCCCTGATCAATATATTTATTTACCACTTTGTTGATTTCCTGCCGCAGCTTGTCCGTAATCTCCGTCTTCTTCGGCTTCATCAATTGGCCCATCATACTCATGATATCTTGCCCGCCTTGTGGTCTAGCGTTCGCAACATCAAGGTCATGCAGAGTAACATCCTGAACGATTTCCTTCTTCTTGTGAACCTCTCCCTTCGGGATTGGTACATACTCTTCCGCCTCTAGATCAAACTCAGTTGCATATGCATCGGACCTGCCGACCCGCTTCACAGCCCCCGTGTTTGCTTCGATGTAGACGACGTCGCCGACAGCAACTCTCTCCTTTTGCACACTCTCGAATACCGATGGGTCGAGTCGTAATCTCTTGGTACCCTTAGCCGACTTGAGCCCCACAATGACACTGGCAATTGTCTTTCCATAACCTCCCAGCGGGTTGTCTGCCTCCTCCGGCGTCAATTCTGTAACTTCCCCCTCGTAAACTTCCTTCGTCTCGCGAACTCTAAGGCCAATCGCCCGTCGAAAGTTCTCCATCAGCGCCTCCGTCTTTTTGACCTCTGTCGAAAATATCTCGCTGCCAACAATTGGTCTGAACGGGACTTTCGTCCCAAGTTCCTGCGATACTGCGAGTGCGAGTGCCGTTTTTCCGGTTCCTGGTCCGCCAGCAAGAAGGACAGCGTTACCAGCCATACTCTTTGACTTGATCAAATCCACAACGATACCCAGAGCCTACAATATGCCATCGCATTGTTAGAATCATTCTTCAAAGAGCTTTACCAAAAAAGCGAGAAAGAGGAAGCGACAGAAGGTGAGGAAAGGCTCACCTCTCGCGCTTTTTCCTGTCCGACAAATCCTCCTGCGACTTTCTCAGGCGTTCCATCGGGACGAAGGCCTAAGCCTTTTATATGGGTATGTGCGGCGGTTCTCGTCTCACGGGAGTTACCCCGAACTTCGCTAATGTTCACCATGTCGGATAAATAGTATATTCGGTGGTATTGGTGGGCAGAATGGCGGTCTGTCGATACGATGGATGGTGGGATTGTGGATGAAGTTTTGGCGACGCGTCGAGCTTTTCTAGCTCTCCAACTTTTTCTCGGACCTTCTTGTGCGACATTGTTGGACCAATTGGGCCGCAACACAAAAAACTAGAGACAACGAACAGTCCGGCCAGGACAGTTGGCATTGCTGAAGAGGCTCTTCTCGTGCGATTGCTTTAGACTATCCAAGCGCATAATGCAGGGCAATCGCTTGTGCCTGTCGCCGATAACATGCATATTATTTCTGGATCCTTGCGGCCATGTGGATGAGGAGAAGAGCAGTTTTCTCCTGTCCGTTGACGTCAATGGCTGCCAAATTAATGCCGATGCAAGACTTCTAGAAGGGAATGATGGTAGACTCGAGTGAAATCTCTAACTATAAAGAGTATACTTATATTTAATGACTTCATCAGGTGCTTAAGTCTGTATGGAATATTCTAATCTGCAAGTAGTTGAACATTTAACATACAAGACAATCATGCACTTTAATCACCTGAACCGTTAAAAGTTACCTTCTTTTAAACTCAGTCCGATATGATTGGCTGCCGTCGTTCCTTCTATCGGTTCGAGATGAATTAATACCCAAAGAGTCTTTCGCCTAGTGCTACAATATAATATAACAGTTCATCAGGTATAAATAGATAAAAACGTTTACGAATCAATCTCTGCTTTCAATAACCTAAATTTTAACCCTTCTCACTGGGATAAACTTAAAAATTCAAATATGCTAAAAGGCACAAAAGCAATCTCCAATTTCAATGTTTGGTTGCATCAGGCCTATTTATCTGGGATTAATATCGATTCAATGCATTATTGAGAGCTATGTGGACACATAGGCACTGAGGCTCACCCTAGTAAAACCAACGGAATGAATGACACTGCACATAGGCTAGTCTCTGTAGCATTGTAATGAGATCTCCGGAGTCGTATGGCACCTTTCCTGTTTTTGATCTTATACTTCAACGATATCAAATTTATAGCTGATTATGGACGTGTATCCTAATATAAAGCTCCTAAACTATTCTAATATATACATCCAAAGGTTCTTAGTCTGCGAGTGAAGATTATTGGCCTTCAACCCGTGGGTCTGCTACGACCCGTCGTACTACACTATCTCCATCGGCTCTCTCGGGTCTTTTGCCATACTTCTCTGCTCTCTCGGCCTTCTTCGCACCCTTCATCGACTTCCTTGGTCGGCTGCCTGGCGCTGCCTTCGGTCCAGGTTTGATGCTTTCCTCATACGCCTTCATGGTTTCTCTTTGATAAATACCCTTTCCATTCGGAGACCAGACTTCAATCTCAGGATAGGGATCATTCTTCCCAACCTGCGCTGAAACCTCAAGCCAACCGATTCCTTCGATCACAATATCTGTTGCATAAATCTTAAACGGAGCATTTTTCTCGAAAGCCTCCTCGCCCATAGCTCTAACCAAACGCTCGGCCCTCCTCTTCGTGATATCATCTGTCAGCGTGTAAGTGCCCGCAGACTGAACACTCTCTCCGATCCCCGGCTTCGCCCATATGAAAGGTCGTTTCCCCGAACCCTTTTCAATATACAAATACTTATGAGCCTTGTTGTGACTGGCGACATGAGGAGGAAGATTTGAAAATGTAGCCACTTCAAGCGTCACCGGCCTGCCAGTCATGTTTTCCAGCGGCAAGACTCTAACTAGTCCGCCCAACAGGTAAGATTGCCCCGGCAAGACGATATCCTTCGTCGGATTTATCTTGTTTAGCATGAGAACATCCTTGACATAATCCTGTTTAACGTAATTCATCATACCGCCCCTTGAGAAACCTGGCAGATCAACCAATTGCCCTCTTCCAGCCGCGAAGTCGATGGTAATGGGTCCCACGGTCGTTCCAGGTACCTTACTAGCCAACGGCATATCTGGATATTTGACTTTCTGTCCATTCTGAACATACCACTCCTCCTCCTCTTCTTCTTCTTCTTTGCCAAACCCCCTTCCCTTCGTCATCGGAAAGTCCTTTGCATTTCTTTTTGGAAAGATTGCCTCATAAAGCCTACTCTTTCCCACGTTCGTTTTCCCCAGTAACACCACCCCTCCCTTCCTAGCCCGAATCTCATCCTTCAACCTCTCTGTCGTCCACGTTCTCTTCGCACTGACGACTCTCAAATCTTTCAAATCTGTCTCTTCGCCCAGATAATTTGTTAAGACCCTGCGGATATAAGTCATCAAACTCGTCACTTTTTGCTCCGTGGGCATCAACAAGTCCGCGCGGGTGATAACATATGACATCGTCACATCTTTCCTGCCTCCCTTCTTCGAGCCCTTCAGGTTTTTCAATATCGCCCTCCTCGCGTTCGGCAGCACGCTTACTGGAAAATCAGCAGCGTCGATGAGATGATAAACGTGAACTCTGTTGAATGGAGACTGCGCGATGACTTCCGCGGCTTGAGTAAAGGTTGCGTCGGGCGTATCCGATAGTTTCTTGTCATGGTGTAAAAGATTCCTACACCTAGCGCAAAGAATCTTAGGACGGTCGTGGTCGTCTTTGTCTAAAGGTTCAATTTCTAGAGCTTCAAACCAAGATTCAGTTTCGGCGGAATCACGAGGTGGGATATTCTCGAAAGCTACCATATCGTCTTTTTCACCTTCTTGGTCGTATTTTGACGATAGCTGCTGTTCCTCTGCATCAGATGGCGGATGCATGTTCGCTTGTCGCATGAGCTCTTTGATTTCGTCGGACATCTTGCCTAACGAAGCGGCATATACCCTGTCCAACTTGATCCTTTTATTAATGTTGTCAGCATATTTGGTTCCCGATTTCGGAGACGGCATACGGGCTTCAGCGCCATAATAGCCCGCCCAGAATTCGATATCATTGTGAGATTTAGCGCCGCATCCAGGACAAAACTCTGGGAGTCCCGTGGGTAGCATTTTATCGTCTGGTCGCTCTGGAAGTGGAATACTATAGGCTACCGGTCCAGATGGGATGGAGGTCGGATCGCGATATACTAGAGCTTCCGGGCGTTCATTGGAAGATGTAAAGCTTTCTTCTTCTTCGATTTCGACTTCCTTAGCCTCATTGATATCGTATTCCTCCGTTTCCCGTAATTTGAACTCTTCCTCCAGTTCTTCTACTTTCGATTGTTCCTCTGTTATTCCCATAGTCTCTTCAACTTCAAGGGAATGCGAAGCATCGCTCTCAGCTTGATCTTCTTTCCCTCCTTCCAAAGTCGAATACCATCTCGTCTTCCCCACCATAATCACACTTTTCGGCGTATGCAATTCCCATGACTGCGATTTAAAACTGCAAGCGTTGAATTTAAACGGGAGATACTGCTTCGGCGACGAATGCAGCCATCTTGACGATGAAAGATGGCGGCTGCCGATGTGAGCGTGCCATCGTGCGACAGCCCTCCGCGCCAACATTCACAATAAATTCGTGATGTAGGCTGTCGGTTCTTTTATAAGATCCAAGACCTTGTAATTGTTAAAATGGTTCGTTTATCCAGCAGGGTTTGTTTGCGCTCGATTCGTTGATGGGTGGTTGTTTTTGGATATAGTTGCACAAAAAATTTTATATGCAACACATATTACAATTAGGCCCATAGAGCTCGAACTTGAGCTCCTCATTCTGGTTACAAAGTGCCTAGCTTAGGGGATATTAGTCCTCGACCATCCCTCACAAATAAAATATCTTAAATTACGGGATAAACTTAGATGATGATCGTTCTATCACAATTAAAGTGGACAAAAACGATACACTGATATCTTCAAGCCCCAGAATATCTCGGTGTTGCATGATACATTAATTTAAGTAGAGCAATTGAATTGATATATAACCACTCAAAAACTCAATATGAATTCCAGGATATTGAAGTTCGAAAGAACTACAAGATGTGATACCGATCCGTCGTGACACCGTGTAAACCAGACCATTCAAGAGCAAGAGAAAAAGTAACCCGGACCCTAAGAAATGAAAAAAAAAATATAGCCACAACTAGGAGCAATACACCCGATATATTCTGAACTTATTTTATTTCTTGAAGATATTAATCAAACATTGGCTTCTACTTTTTGGGTCCAAGGGCAAAGTGTGCAACCAAGGTGTATGGCGATATTCTCTCTTTTCTCCACTATACTAGCACCGTCTCCCCGTGAAACAAGACCCAGCTCTTTAATGGCATGTTCGTACTGTTTATCTAGGAAAGCCGATCAGCAAAAAGCACATTCGAAGAGGACAATATGGGAGATAAATTATTACCAGTCATATTTCTAACGATTGACAATAGAACGGATGCGGCTCCAACTTGATTCCGGGTGGTAATCGGATCGCGATCATATAGTAGGTGGAATTGGACTGGGGGAAAGCCTTCGAATTGTGTAGACGTAGAGGCAGAAGAGAATTGCTAGAGCTTTGTTAAATATTGCTCAGATTTTTAGGCATGGGGGATAACTTTTATTTACTCACTCCCTCATCATGGCTCTTTGCGATTCACGCATAGAATATTTGAGTTCCCTTATCTCCTTTTTCAGATTCCTCAAGTCTTTTTTTCAGATCGTCATCCAGCTGTTGGATTGCATGATTCCATTAGAGGAGACGCGAGAGAGCTATGATTCTTTTGGTTTGGATTCTGACATTGTTGGAGGTGGTGTTAGGTCTATTTCAGGGCGTTTACCAGGCTTTTATACTTAAGCCTAGAGGATCACTGGATCTTATGATTGCTACTCAGGTAAGCAATGACGGTCTCTATTAATACTTGAATATCAAACATTAGCTCAATTACCACCGCTAAATAAACAAAATAGGAAAAAAACGATGCTATGGAGTATCAATCACTAGTTACGTCGCTCCTTAAGATATTTTGCGGCAAAAAAAAAAAAAAAAAAAAAAAAAAAACTTTCCTGTGGTATCTACTTGACCATCTTGTGCAGCATTTGTTTTGTAAACCAAACGCTCGATGCGAAGTATCTAGCAACTAGCGCTCAGTGTACAAAACCTTTCCGTCGGATATATATCTTCTATGCCGGTGAGCAATATTTGCTAGCAAGTATGGGTATATGTATACTCCCCCACAATGTATTAATATAACACTGTTAACTATTTACTGGGGATATGCCTCTACAGTTGCATACGCTAGAGACAATATAGTAGTTTTGAATATATAGCATACCATTTCTGAATCTAGCTCTAGCCAAATCAAAGCAAAGATAGTCAAATCAAGCAGAGGCGTGCTTATGAAGCTACAACATCATCAGAATAAGAAAAAAGTATATTATACACCTGAATTTTAATATAAAAAAAGCCCCATCAAATATGATCCAAACTAAAATCAAAGAACCAGAAAAAAAGTACGAGATTTGGAAATCATGACAAAAAGTATACCGCCTAAATTATTACCTCCTCGACGATTTACCCTTCTTAACGACCTTTGGAGTCTCTTCCTCACTCTCGTCATCTAGGATACCGTCATCCTGGCTCTCATAATCTACCTCGTCGTCGTCGACTACGAACCCATCAAGATCCGAATCTTCACCAGTGCTATCATCGTCGGTTTCTTCCGCTTCCCTATCAAGGTAAACACCAGGGCCGTCTTCATCGTCTTCGCTTTCCTCATCCTCCTCCCCTTCACTAGCAGAGTCCAACACTCCATTCATACCTTCGTCGCTATCCTCGTCTTCATCTTCGGATTCCTCCACATCTCCTAGAACTTCATCCTCCTCTTCGTCGCTACTGCTCTCATCATCCTTATTCACACCCTCAACATATACCACAGCGGCATCGCCGCTGGCGCCAAGCCTGTCCCTCGCCATACTCCTCAGCTTCATCTGAGCAACCAGCATGCTGAGTCTGCCCCGCAACGCCAACATCTTAGGCAGCGCCTCGGCACGCTTGCCGAGCACTCTCTGCAGGGACGCCAAAGTTCTTACCAAGTCCGGCAGAGTAAGTAAATGCCCGCCGTGATTCACCAAAGTCTTCTGAATCCATACCATAAGGCTACCCGCTCTCCCCGGTTTTCGGGCGATAATCTCCGCCAACTTTGTAACCAAATCTGCGGCGAGGAGTGAGTCCAATCTTTGAATCGTAGATTCGATCATGTCTACTTTCGTAACTTGTAAACAAGTCTCCAGTAATGCACGATCATCAGTTTTCAACGCCTGTGTGAGGACGGTGGTGAGTGATGTCGCGTTAGGGAATTTGACGGTTTTGTTCGCAATAATGGCCGCGCCTTCGACAGATGGCACGGTGATATTTGTCATGGGCGAGAGATCGGATCTGGCGGATTTTTCGGTGCTATCAGCGGATCCACCAGCGGACAAGTTGAGCGCTTTTATCCTGTCCTCGAAAGTCTGCTCCTCCGGATCATCTGCATTGTCTTCATGTTCATCGTCGCTATCGGCGGCGGCTGCTCCCTCTTCCTCTCCATCCGACTTCTCCGGAGCATCGACCATTCCGATGTCCTGCATGTCAGCACCTTCAACAACGACTGTATGGCTTTGCTTGAGATTGACATTGCTGACGTCCTTGATGTCGTTCGCATCCGACCTGCCGCCTGCGTTTCCACCGATCCCCACAGTTTTCGTCTTTGTGATCACAACGTCGCCGCTGATAGTCAATCCACCTTCAGCAGACAAACACTTTACTTTCTCAAACAATACGCTGGTGGCATTCTCCACCCATGCGACGAGCACGCTATCGCCGTGAAAGCAAGCATCTATAACCTTGACGATAGTGTTATCGGGTCGAACAATCTTTACTCTCGCCTCAGAAGTTTTCGTGAGAGCCTTTTTTCGTTTGACGGACGCTTCTTCCTCTGTTTCAGCGGCTGACTGGAACGACCATGGTTGTGTGAACACTTCAACGATACCGTCTGCGGTAACTGCGACGAGAGCGCTATCCTGACTTGTGGTGTCGACTTTCGTAACGTCACCCTTGGCTACTAATGAACCTAGTGACTTTTCCTTCTTGATATCGGAAACGTAAATGAAGCGATCTCCGTCAGCTGCAGATAGGAATTTGTGTTGCTTGGCCGTTCTTCGAAGGGTGTGAATTTGAGAAGTGTGGGAGGAGAATGTGGAGGCGAGTTCAGTTGGTGGTGATGTTGGGTCTACGACGTATGTAGCGTATGAGGCGCAGATGATGCTGTCCGGGGACGGCAAATTTCTAAAGAAATTTATCGATTCGCCAAAAGCAATGTTTCTGATGGTATCCACAGTGTTAGAATTCTGGTCCTCTTTATCCAAAGGATAAGAATCAAAGTGACAAACCTGATCGATGCACCCTTTTTCACATCCCACTCGACAAGCTTATTGCCTCCACAACTCCAAGCTCTAACGCTCTTGGATGATTCCACGAATTGAAAGTCGGTAACAGGTCCAGCGTGTCCGCCTTCTAGAGTCTTGACAAGCTCAGCCTGTACAGGGGAGTACAAAAAGATCTTCCCGGTACTTGAAGTCGCCGCGATAACCACTTCAGCGCCATCGTGCTGCTTCTGTTCGTCGTCATTTTCATCAACAGCGGCATCAGCATCGCTGGCTCTCTTTCTCTTTTTCTTCTTTCTATCTTTATCAGTCTCCGCGAGGGAGCCCCAAGTGAGCGAATTCACTTCCACGGTCTTATCAAAGATGTATTCGCATTGTAGACGGCCAGAAGTGGTATCGTGACATCGCAGGCGCTGGGCATCAAGGCCGCGCAGGACGGATGAGAAGAGGCTGAGTTTGGACCATGACGGGGAAAATGCAGACTTGAGGATTGGAGAGGCGGTGGAGAGGGAGGTCGATTGTGAGAGAGTCCGTTTGGTGGAGGCGGTATTGCTGCTTGTAGTTTTTTGCTTTTTGGACTTGCCGGCCATTTCGATGGTGGTCGCGGTTGATAGTGGATGATGAGGATAGTCGCGAGCGATTGATAGATTGGCTGGTAATTACACAGAAATGAATGATATTAGTTGAAAAGGCGATGTGTGCTGCTGATTGAGGGTCCAGGCGGAGCCGGCACGGGTGGCGATAGGGAGGGCAAGGGGGAGAGAAGCAGCTTGTCGACGGAAGGGAAGAAGAAGGTAATGAAGTTGAAGAAACTTTTTTTCTCGTCAATCTTTTCCTATAATTTTTATTTTTCCATTTTTTAATTTTTAACTTTTTTTTTTTTCCTGCGGTATGGATGGGCCTCTGGTAAAGAGGTTGTCCAAATAGGGCATGTTTGTCCTAGTTCGAACAACACACATTTTCCAACAATTTAACCCATCAATCTTGCCATTGACATTGCACGTAGCCGAGAAGTGCTTTTATAGGAATTCTCTGGCGTCTTCAGATGTGATGCTACCATCGCCATCCCCGTCTTCTGGAGATTTCAAAGATTCGATTCAAATGCCAGAAATAGGATTCTCCTAAAGGATGGATGAACCAGCTATCGCGAGGAAGACCTACGAATACAACATTGCAAGCCGATATATTGCGAATATAGGCCTACTGATAATCATCGGGTCTCTTTAGATATACGTACGGGCATTAAACCTTCTTTGTGATCTGATAAACCCATCAGAGCATTATCCTAAAAAGAATAAGCCATGATCTTTTACTTCGAGTTAGTATAGTCAGGGTAAGAGACCGACCTAGGTAATGCACATTTATCACCAGCTGGCCAGAGTAGATCAATTTCCTTCTCGATATTCCTACCATATTGGAACTCGGCCAGAGAGAGAGATGAATCTCGCAATTATGATGTTAAGCAGGTCATTTTGCATGATAGTGAAGCCTAGTGGTATGTAAAGTTGGCTCCAGTCTTCCTCGTTGATTTGCGAGAAAAGCTTAGCCTCCCCTCCCCAAGAAGACCTAGCTTTCCGTTCAAAGTAAGATGCCAAGTTTCAAACCTGTATTCCGAGATCTCATCAACCTCACTAGCTAGTCTTAAGATCTTTAGGCAAGTCTCTTAAGATCTTGCTGGTTTGTCCGTCTCGCAAATTGTGTTGGCTGCGCGGAGGTCGCACGTGGGCACGACTGGCTGCGCTAACGTGAAACTATCATTCTCATTATTTTGACCCGAACAAATGTCCAGACAAGAAAACCAGCCATTCTCGATAGATCGGTTTGCAACAAAAGATCTCCGAGATATCTCTTCGCTCTTTCTTCACTCGGACGTCTTTCTCAGACTCTCTCGGTACCAAAGTCCACTATTCTGGGAATTTTCATTGACACATTTCCAAACAAACTAGATCTGTCTGAGAACCACCGGGTTCACTTTGGTCCCCACCAAAGATGGCAGGATCTAACTCTTGCTCCCCTCGACACCGGGAGCTCTTTGGCTTTCGTTTCAACCTTCGAAAAACGCACGTCGTCACAGTCCTACATTCTACAAAGGATAAGCATCACGGATGATGAGAAGAAGAAGAAAAGGCGAGCCAATGTGTAACAAACGACCGACAAAATCCGGCCTATGATCCTTCTCTAGTCCACTCACTACCCCTCCTCTCAGACGCGAGACCTTCCCATGGGGCCCCTCTTTTTGCATGTAGTTGCCAACAAATACAGCATGCGTATCCATATCTAACATCTGCATATTGCCCCCCTCTTTGACAGGAACTCCCTGGACATGGCGTAGCATGAGCCGAAAAGAGAACTCGCAATGAGCTAACAGAAACACAGCTTCAGGGAAGGCAGGCGAGCTTAAAATAAAATGGCAAAAAACGAGGACGCCGGATATCGACATAGCTGTGTCCGTCTATCCCATCAGCTAAACAGAAAACCCCCGCTTGCCCGCTGCTGGCAACGACGCGCCAGATGGGGATCTGTGTCTTTCCAGCTCGGCCCGCCAAGTTTGTGTTGAACAAGGCCCTCGTCCTCACTCTACAGGGCTACTTCGTACACATGCAAGAAATTCGTGCCTGTGCACGCAATCCTCTCTTTTTTTCCTAGTGTTTCTTTTTCCGCTCACTACGGAATCCGGAAGCAGGCACAAGGCACGAAATTTAAGGAACAAACAAACGGGAAATTAAACAACAAGAAGAAGAGAAAACCATGAGCTTTTTTTTCTCTCAAAAAGAATAATGCTGCGGTCAGTACCGGAGTCTTGAAGGTTCCGGGCAAGAGAGAATTCTATCGGCTATCTGTCTCTCCTCGTCCCGCTTCTATTAAAAGGGTTTTGCGGCGTCCGCTCGAATATTCTGGGCATTTTTTGAGAGGCTTTTTCTTGATAAAAAGTCGTATACGGGAGCGAAATTCTTACGCGTTTGTCTCACACCCGCTGAGTCGACCGATGGTTGGTTGGTTAGGAATGGAGAGAATCGAAAGGGCAAAACGGCCGGAGAGTCACGGGATCGCTGGGCAGTCATTAGACTTTGCTCTGGTTGGTTGGTCCATTTTCCTTTGTGTTCAACAAGATGAGGATCGGGTTTCAAAGCGAGAAAGGTCGAAAAGAGAAAGAGAGATGGAGCACGATAATAACTTTGCGTTATCGAGGCGAGGGGCAACGAACAGCTGTCAGATGGCGGATGCGAGTCTTCAAGCGAAAATGAGAAAGGATCTCAGGCTAGCCAATATTCGGGATAAAGGGCTGTTCGTCGACAATTTTCAAGCCCGAGACTACATAATTTTCAAGCCTCTTCAGCGCGATTATTTCGAAATATACCAGCTTTTTCTTCGCCCTCTTCATGCAACCCCTGTGGAATGAGGACATGGGGAACGGCACAACATTTGAAAAAAGAAAGAAGAGCCTGTCGACTTTTTTTGGGCTGCAGTGGACCACTCTTCTGTGGGTTCCCACCAAATTAGCTGCTCGGTCTCACCACCAAAACCAAAACAAAGAGTCGAAAAACATATGAGAGGCAAGGGTTTGTTCATCCACCCCTTCGTTGACTTTTTTTTTTTTTTTTTTTCCTTCGCACACGGTCTGTTGCATGGCCCAGCGAGGGACTAGGCTACATTGGGAAAGGGAGCTTTGATACATCGTCCATTTAAAACCACCCGCAGCTGCTCCCCCAATTTTCCAGTCCCGTAATTTTCTCTTAATATACCCCAGCGCACCCACCTGGCAATTTTTCCTTATTGTTTTATTTTTTTTATTTTATTTTATTTTTTTATTTGGGGAGCTGCTGTTTGCGAAAAACCATTTCACCAGGCCTAACACATTTTTTTTCCTTAGGAGGGGAATCTTATCGAAATATCCTCTGCCACCACCCACCCATCCATCCGCATACCCCCCTTCTCTTAAATACGATCGGTCGCCTCTGCTTAGATCCGTGTAATTGGGCGGATTTTTCTCTTTCGCTTTTTTGACTCCAACTCACGAGACCCATTCGACCACGCAACACATTTTTTCAGTTCGAATTTCATTGTCACGACCCTGAACGATAAATCCATCTCTCCGAAAAGCAAAAGTATTTTTTATAACACGCTTTTGCTCTTTTATTACCTTCGCTGTTCATATATACTATCGGTCCAAATAGTAGGTTTTATTTTATTTTTTTTGCAAAAGTTTTTAGTGATTTGCTGCATCGTTTTCTGTTTTCTCGGATTTTCGTTTGCATTTATTCTTTTCTCTTTGATGGTTAGTCCCAAGTTGGAATGCAAAATGGGCTTTCGCTCTTTCTTGGTGTTTGTCCAAGCGCTCTAGCCCGGATTCTTCCACTAGCCTGAAGTATCAGACCATCCATCAAATCTCTCGAACAGATGGTATATTGGCAGATGATGCTTGGAGGCAAGAGTTAGCCTCTTTCAGGGCTGGGCTACGACTGTGGACAATGATTAGCGGCGAGCGAGCGAACGATGAGCGGGAGGGATGGATGAATGAGTGGCAGCGACGAGCTCCAAGAGAAGGCCATGCCCGCCACGCGAATGCGAATGAGTTTTTTGGTTTGGTTTGGGTGACGAAGAAGGGAAGAAGAAGAGTCTCGGTTGGATTACCTATTCCTTCTTACTGTGGCCTTCTTAGTCAGCATATAAATTTTCTACCGCCCGCTGAGCGCCGCGTTTGATTTCAATCCTCAAATTATTTTCTGTTTTGCTTTTTCCGCACTCCGCACCCAACCACATCCAATCACAGCCCGCTTCGTCTCGAGCTCCACCTCATCGTCCGTCTATCAACAACACTTCAACACATCCCCATATCATCATCGCACCGAGACGTCACTCCATCGCCAACCGCAACGAACAACCAATCCCATCACCATCACCATCACCATCACCATAGCATCACCCTCATCTGTTATAAATAAAAGACCTGTATGCGATCCGTTATCTGATCGATTGCCGATGTATATTTATATAATTAATCGTTGCCGTTTTGCGTCAGCTGTTGTTTCTTTCGGAAGCTAACCGAGATGCTCTTCAGGCGCACATAATATCCCTCGTTCATCACCATAAAATCATCTCTGCGCCCGTCGCCAACCGCCATCCCGTCTCGGTGCCACGAAAGTGAAAGAAAGGATACTCCAAATAGTCAAGGTCTCCACCCGATCTGATCAATTATATAAATAATCTCCCACCATGACGAACCTTCCTCCTCCTTCTTCCCCTGTCATCCCACCTTCAGATCTCGACTCCTCTACATCAACATCGAAACAACCTCTACCGCCTACTACCACAGACAACACATCTCTTCCTCCTTCAGACCCTGTTAAACAAGACGAGAGCCTCGCAGTTAATCAGGAACCAGATACAGCTGTCGCTGTTTCGGATTCCAACGGCAATAACGACACAAATAATAATAGCACTTCCTTAAAACCGATCACCGCACCGCTATCTCCGCCGATCCCCACGCCTCCTTTTACTGAAAGCTTCGACACATCCGGCCAAGGCCAACGAGCGATGAGCAATCTGTCACTAGCATCCCCGGAAGCGACCTCGAAACCTTCGGAGCTCTTTAGTACAGTTGCCGCTCCACTTGAAGGCGAATCTGCAATCTCACAACAGCCAAACACCGCTGTCCCAGCCGTCGTCGAGCAGCCAACCTCTGACGTAAGAGACGAACCGAAACCCTCAGAGTCGCCAGAAGTTCAGATGGAGGATGCTGCTCCAGCCGCAACAAGCGAACCCGCCCCAGTAGCTGAAGAATCCAAGCCCGCGGACCCGGTTGCTACTCACACCGAACCGACAGCCGCTTCTCAAGATGCCGAAATGCCAGACGCTCCGACTCACATTTCATCACCACCTTCAAATGTGAGCTCGTCGCTGGTTCGTGCTCGGTCAGAATCAGCAGAACCTGAGCGCCCTAACAAGCGTCAGAAAACCGCTGAGCCTGAGTCGCTACCTGATGCGGCTGCTGTTGAACATCCAGTTGCCACCAACGGCGGAGCTGTTAAGCCTGAGGTTCAGAGCCCTGTCGAAATGGACACAAGCTTGGATCAACCAACAAGAACGGAAACGGCAATCGTCGCACCGAAAACTGAAGAATCCGTATCGAAATTTACTGGAGAACCCATGCCACAGCACCAAAATAGATTTGCTCTGTCAACTCTTAAGAACATCAAACGTCTCAAGGATGCAGCTCCTTATTTGAACCCTGTCGACCCTGTCAAATTAGCTCTCCCAACTTATCTTGAGATCGTTAAACAACCAATTTCCATTCAAGAAATAGAGAAAAAGCTTGTTGCCAACGAATATCATAACCCGGAGGAAGTCAAATCCGATTTTGATTTGATGGTTCAGAACTCAATTCTGTTCAATGGACACGAGCATACAGTCACACAATCAGGAAAGCACATCTTAGCCAAGTTCCTATCTACATTGGAAAAGATGCCACCAGCTGAGCTCGTCCCGAAGGCTAAACCTCAACCTAAAAGACCGACTGTCTCAACTACGGCTGCAGCTATCGCCGTCGCTTCTCCAGCGGTTTCCACACCTCCTGTGCTTCCGTCACCAGATGTCCCCAAGCCTGATGTCTCCAAGCCTGATGTCCCCAAGCCTGACCCAAGAGGTAGAAGAGAATCGACACGAGTGTCAGCTCCAGTTTCAGCCATGTCGCCTACAGCTGCGTCTCCAACATTCTCGCTGACTCCTGGAGGTGTCCCGCAGATTCGACGCGACAGTATAGTAACTGCTGATGGCCGTCCAAAGCGTCCAATTCATGCCCCTCCACCAAAAGATCTGCCATATTCTGACCTCAAACCGAGGCGCAAGAAGTCTGTCGCAGAATTCAAATTTTGTGAGGGTATCATGAAAGAATTGTGGAAGAAACAGCATCAGGCTATTGCTTATCCATTTTATAATCCAGTGGATCCAGTGGCGCTTGAGATTCCTGACTATTTCAAAATCATCAAAAAGCCAATGGATATGTCTGAGATTCAGCGAAAACTCAACCACAACGAATACAATAACTCCAACGAATTCGAAGCCGACATGAGACTCATGTTTAATAACTGCTACAAGTTCAACCCGCCAGATTCCCCGGTTTACAAGTGTGGCAAAAGCCTGGAGGCTGTGTTCGATGAGAAATGGGCCGCCAAACCAAGCTTCAAGGAGGAAACCCCTACCCCACCTGCTCCCGAGGAAGAGGAGGAAGAAGAATCAGAGGAGGAAGAGAGTGAAGATGAGGCTTCGCCTCAACTGGAGAAGCTCGAGGCCCAATTGAGTCGTCTGCATTCCGAAATAGAAACCATCCGGAAGCAGAAAAAGTCCAAGAAGGCCTCCCCACCAGCTGCCTCCAAGAAGCACAAAAAGAGTGTTAGTGCCGGAAGTGCTTCTGGAAAGACGGCTATGAAGGCAGCTCCACCTCCTCCACCGAAGAAAAAGAGCTCCAAAAAGAAGGCCGACTCGTCCCCACCCTATATGACATTTGCCCAAAAGCAAGAACTCAGCGAGCGGATTAATACTCTCTCGCCTGCGAAAATGCACCAAGCTTTGAATCTTATCAAGGCCCATCATCCAGATTTGGCTGTAAGTTTTCCCCATCAAGATCCCGTTTCATACAATTCTAATTCCCCTTGCAGCAAGACGGTGATGAAATCGAACTCGACATCGACGAATTGGCTCCGGCTACCCTTCACAAGCTCTACAAATTTGTTAGCGAAAACACATTTGCACCCGAACCTGCTGCCTCTGCTGCACCTGCCGCGCCAGCGCCTAAGGGTTCGAAGAATGCGCCATCCAAACCTAGAAAGAAGAATAAGCCCATGTCTGCAACGGAACAGGAGCGCAAGATTCGCGAACTCAAGAGCCAGATTGAGGGATTCGAAGGAGGTTCCCCGACCGATGAAGGACCGCGATCTTTGGCATCGATGGGAGCTAAACGTATGTTGCAAGCAGACGCGCTGAATTATTGTAGTCCAGATTGCTAACCACTCTTTACAGACGCTGAGAGTTCCAGCGATGACGACTCTTCTTCCGGATCGGAAAGCGAAGAGGAGTAAATCATTTCGCCCCAATGTTTCGTTTTTCTTATAACTTTATTTTTAATCTTTGCTGTTAATCGAGATACCTCTCTGTTTTTCTTTCCAAAATTTTTCAAACGCAGCGGATATTTGCTTCGAGTTATTCAAGAACGCCGGGGAGACAACAGTCTTGTTTCTCTAAATTCTCGACTCTGAATAATCTTTCTTTTCCCTCCTAACACGAATACGCCTCACATGACACCTGACATCGCCGCTACCACCTTTGTCAATCACCCTTCTTTCCTCCGTCATAGTCCCGAATCTCTCGCTCTTCCTCATCCTCTTCTCATCCATCAACTTCTCATATCGAGAGGACCTCTTCCCGCAAAATCAAAACTTTCTTAAAATGGTAGAGGGAAGATAGCACACCGGTGCTCCCAAACCGCCCTGATATTATTTTTCTTATCACAAATCCCCTCTCCATATTCAATCTCCACACAAATCAACTCTAGTTTTAACGGCATATTTGTTGCGCCGGAAACAAAAACAACCCCCAACAAAACGTCAGGAGAAGAAGGGGGGAGAGATGGCTCATCTTGCTTTTTATGTTTTTATTTCGATAGGAGAGGAATGATGGATTTGATTCGGCCTACGAGTCTGTGTTGAGTCATTTCTGTCTATCTCCTGCGAGGTTTTTTAACAAAGGGATTCCTTATGAATGAAGGGGCCCTCTCTTTTTATGTTGTAACAAAGATGGTGTATTATTAGTCTCGGCGAAATGGGATGGTGAAAAAATCAAAATTTTTATGTTGTGGGATTTTTATTAAAGTATCTTGAGACTGTATTAATCTCGAAGCTTCGAGGATGTGATATGTGGTAACTAAGTCCGCAGTTGTGTATCGAATCGACGAATGAGTATAGTCGAGACCACGTTAAATGGGTCTCGAAAGTTCTTTGTGTTCGTGACACGTGTGTGTCTGGATTCATGGACAAGATATTTCAAGTTGAGGTGATTATGATAACCAGCAATTGGAAGTTTGATAGAAATGGATATAGGACCAAAAAGACACGGAAACAACACAGAATAGATGATGATATCATTGATAGACTCCAAAGGGGTCTTTGTCTTCTAGTGCTACACACACTTATTTTCGACTTTCTGGTTCAAGCTGCAGTTAGGCAAATATAATTACAACTGACTATGAGACGTACGAGTAGTATACCGTGATATGATTCATTGAATTCCTTCAGATTTCAATACTAACTAATATACTCGTTTAAATACAAGAACCGTCTAGTGGCGGTTGAAGCGCAAGTTCAACCCTTCAGCCCTCTTAGCCTTGATCTCCTCAGCAGCAGCCTCAGCGCTCCTCTTAACTTGGATGTCGCGCTGGTTAATCTCAGCAGGGCTTCGTTTAGCCTTCGAACCGCTGACATCATTGAGATACACAGTGTTGGTGGTCACGCTGTTGGTATCATCGGCGTAAACGTCCGTTGGGACGGGAGTCGACTGCCATTGCCATTGCGGGCCGGCATTAACGCCAACTGGATTTTGAACCCATCTGACACGCAGCGCAGGATAGGTTCGGCTGGGGTATGCGCTGTTGCTGAGGCTGAAGGTGATAAAGTCGCCGAACTCGTGACCGACAAAGGTACCGCTTGTGCCAGGGGCGATGCTGGAGGGGTAGTTAGTCATGCCTGCGGGATCGAGGAAACCGATGATGGTTGTGAGGGTGACGTGGGCGGTGTTATTGGTGAGTGTGAATGTGACGGCTGTTCGGAAAGGATTAGATGTGAGGTTGGATATTTTATGGGGTTGGTTGTACTTACTCATTTTGTCGAGATAGATATGAGAAATCTGTTACAAATCGTGTAGGGAATATGAATTTGGATTCTGTAGAAATAATGCATTAGAATTTACGATTTCAAAGTGAAATGTAGGGTTTTGCATTGAAGTCTCAAGCAGAATAGGTGATACGCACTAGATAAAGGATATAAATGTGAGAAGTAATTTATTTAACTCAGATAATCTGGGCTCTGATTTGGATAGAGTCTACGAAGGTCAGGAGAACTTGCACTCTATTTATACTTCTGCGACCGCCTCCCAAGATTCTCGAAAGCACTTTTGAAGCTTCTCTATAACCAGTATGGAAGAGAATACCAAAAGCCGGGAGGTCAAAGCTACCTAGCTAGTAAGCTAGCTCGGAGAGTTAGCATGCCATTACTGGTCGGATCCTCGTTACCGTAAATGTTCCCAAACCCTTGTCAAATGCGAAAGGGAGAACCCCTTGTGCAATGACATGTATGCATATACTATAACATCGTATTTTCCATGCAGGCCAGGTAGCAAACCCTAAAACCACTTCGCTTTGGAGTTTTACCTTAGTGCCAGGGCCTGGCCTTACGACCTCCGTTAGCGAATGTAAGAACGCTCAAGTGTAGTTTGAGGTTGAAGCCGAAGCAAAGATCCGATGAAAAGAAGCAATACCACATGAACTCTCTGCTGAATTTAACATCCTCTCGTGCTACGACGGAACTTAATTGGAGGAAACTATCTAACTCGTATTCTCTTCTCGTATGGGAGATACCCGATTCATCCCTACCCCCACGCCGGCTGTAGAGCATATTCCCTCAACATCCAATAGAGATCGGATTTACTTTTCTGAAATTACTGTTATATACCCCGGATGTTAGTTTTAAAAACGGAGTGAGTCAGATAGCCTAGTAGGCGCTATCGGCCACTGTCCGAACACTGTAACTTGCGTCTGAAGGTGCATCACCATGTGGCAAGTACCATTGGTTGTCTACAAGTCGATTATCTAACCGCGAAGCTGTATTATGAATTTGCATTATTCGCGCTCCTGCATAGCTATTAGACAGGATGAAACATGTACCAATGGAATAAGCTGCCGGCGACGCATGTCTGCATGTGCAACCCTCATTCCCATTCGTTCCGGGATCCGAGTCTTATGTGACAGAGCTAGACCTTAATCTGTAACAGATGTATACAATGTAATTATAATGGCAGTTCTGCAGAATAATGCTGCAGCCATCCAGCTCTGAATACTTGTTCTGATATGGCTGGTTTTGAGGCCCTGTTACAATCACCTAAACCTTAATCATATGCATGCATATGTACCGTGAAAGTATGGGATGGATAGGTGTGTGCAAATGTGCATTGTATCTGCCAATTGAACTTGAACCTGATCAGAATTTGTACAAAAAACCTCACTCATATCGGATTGTACTTCTGAAGAAGCTAAGAATCAATTTGGGCGCTCTGCGAGGATGTGTCAGCTTGAGCTCTTCGGAAGAACTAGCAATCCCGTCGTTAGTTCCCCACAGACGGGCCTCATGTTCAAGCAATCGGTGAGAAATAGCTCCGCGCTTGTATCTTTCGAAGCTTTCCGGTTCCCCAGTACCCATGCTCCCTGTATTTTCGGAATTCTCGACTCCATGTCAGGCACAAAAAAAACCGCCATAGCCGCCCAATCAGATAAAGCTCTTGCCGCAAACCTGCATATCTTCAAATTCGATGAAGTTTTCAATCTGCAGGTTGTGTTCAGGTTAGTGCTGTCGAGGACTAGTCTGGGGATAGAAAGTGGTCAAAGCAATCATCAGAAACAGTTTAGGGAGTGGGGCGCCGGTTATTATTTTGAGGCCCGACGGACCCTGGCGAATTAAGCTTTGGTTCAAGCGAATCAAGAGTGGGCAAAACGGAAGGCATTCACTGGTCCTCGACTTTGAACATTTAGAAGTTTTCTCCTATCTATCACTTGATCAATTGATGGCACATCTTGAGTTCAAGGATGATAATTTAGAATTCCTACATGATATGTCAATTTCAGCGACGTGCTTGAACACTTTTCGTCGTGGCTTTTACCACCAAAGAACTACGAAAAGGCTAGAAGCATTGAAGCCAAATTATTGCCAGCGCGCTCGAATAGCTGCATGCTGTTTCACAAAGCTAGGCCCGCTAGTGGGCCACGATCTTGCGGTTCTAGCGCTCACTAGACGAAGAGAAATATTATATTGCGCTGGAATATAGGACCCACACAACAACATGCAACATGCAGCTAAAGACTTTTCGCCTCTTTGAACAGTCGCCATTGAAAACCCCAATTCGCAAGTTTCACGCCGTGCAATTGGTCCGATCAGAACCGCGATAAGGCTTAGATTGCAAATTGATGAGTATCAGGCGTCTTACATCCCCCCGCACCATCCGAGAACAAGACTCTGCTGAGAATCTTTTCCAAATTGCAAAGGCAGGCTATGCTACCACGGTAAGCAAGAGTTCTATGAAAAGACGAAAGGCCTGAGATATGGTGTGCCTTTAGGAGCGTGCACGATTTGATCATGCGGTTGCACATGGGTTATGGGGCAAAGCAGAGGCTTTTACTGATGCCGGCATGTCATAAATTCGTCCAAAGAGAAACGTATCAATACAGGGATATATCGTACAGAATCAAGCTTCGTTTCAAGGCAAATACGTGAAAGGCGTCTTTATACATGGATAAACTTTTCAGGAGATTGTCAGCATCAGCACGAATGGAATTTAGCAGATCTGTAATGTTTGGCTTACCTTTTTGGAAAGACCGATTACACTGCTTTTCCGTGCAGCTATTCCGACTTACACGAAAGGGAAAGAAAAAGATACCGAAAAGTGAAAGGAGAGAAAGGAATTCATGTCGTAAAAAGCCGTTAACAACCCCGAATCAAGCGACAGCGCCCTCCGTTGCTTCCGATTTCTCGGCTTTCTCAGCAGCATCCTGAGCTTGCTCTGCCCAGGTCCCTCGAGGTGTATCAGGCGAAAGAGGCGTTTCTGTTTCAGCTTTGGGCTTAGATCCAGGAAGGGATGGGAATTCAGTCTCGTTGGTAAAATCGGCTGGGTTAGCTTGTCGCCCGTGGGTATTTCCATGGGCAGGTGCAAATCCACCTCTCCCACCACCGCTCCCACCTCTATCTCCACGTCTTCCCCTACCACCTCTACCCCTGCCGCGTGGTGAATTAAAGAACCTCTCGCCGTCACCTCCCGCGGCTCCGTCGCCAGCCTCCCTAGCATAGCTAGCATCTGGATTAGATATGAAACCGGAAACTCCACCATGCGCCCCCCGACGAGACCTGCTCGAATATCCAGACGGATTATAATCTTCCTCCGTTTTAGAAGAGTCCCATTCACGATTTTGCAATGCCTTTAGTTTCCGCTGACGGTTTTGTTCACGTTCGGCACTGAGGAAAGTATTAGTGGAACGAGTTAATAACAATGCAGATGTTGTCACAAACTTACTCTAGCTCTTTCTTTTTTTTGCCATCTTCAACCTGTCTTTTTCTCTCCTCTGCTCTTCGTTTAGTTTCTTCAACCTTTCGTGCTTGTTCCGCTTCTTGGAACTTTTGCTCGTCCTCAGCGGCACGTAAGTGTTTCTCAGTACGAGCTTGATTCTTAAGCCGCACAGCTTCCATACGGCTAGCCAATTCTTCCTCGGTAAGTTTTGCGCGATTTGGACCACCTGTAGTAACACGATTTCGAGCAGGAAACTCTTTACGAGGAGTAGCAGCTGCAGGACCGGTGGGAGGGGCTGGCGTGGCCTTCTCCTCATCCTCAGCCTCCGGGCTTGCCGGTTCCGCAGCATCTTCAACTTCCGTCGTTGTTTCTTTCGCTTTGGTTGCTTCTTTCGCTTCGGTTGCTTCCTTCGCTCCGTTTTCTTCAGTTTGCTCTTCCTGGACCGCGGGAGGGGCAGGCGTGGACTGCGCCGGTGCGAACCTGCTCACTATGGCAGTACCAGCGCCATCACCACCCTTCCATTCTGCCGGCGCGGGCGAGGTGGGAGTATGTCCCCCTCGAGCACCTCCCCTACCTCGCTGCCCGCCTCTTCCTCGACCTCGCCCGCGAGGGCCTCCCCTGCCCCTCCCGTTGTTTTGTGCCTTAGGGCCAGTAGGAATGAATACCTCCTCCTTCTGCGGAGAGGGATTGCGAACGATCTCGTCATCAAACAGATCCTCAGCTGGTCGACCGGTATTAGCGAAGTCGTCTTCGAGGGGGTCGAGCGACGGAATCGTTTGCATGTTTTCATCCTATCCGTGTCGCGGTTTTCATGTTAGACTATTCTTTTTTCTCGTGGCGCGAACTTAAAAGGCCACCTTGCTACATTTTAGAATTCTAACATGGGGAAGAAGTGTTTCAAGCTTACCATAGTGTATATATCGCGATCAATTGATCAATTGTCGGTCAAGAATTATATTTGGGGAAAGGTTCTCCTCACTTGGCGAGGTCACTGGAACAGAATGGACCCTGGGGCGCGACAAGGGCTGGATAGCGGGTATATTTAAGAGGGGCAATGGTGCCCCGCTAATACGCATCCAATTTTGCCCTGTTTGACAACTTTTCTGTGCCAATCCTGCGAATCGTGCGCGATTGGCGGTAAAGAAAGAAAAATAGGAAAATGTAGAGAAAAGGGTCATTAAAGTGACTATTATACAGATATCGCTTCATTTCATCCGTCTAAATTTTATGAAAAATAAAAACCAGCATTATGCCTTCTCGAAAAGCTTCTTTTGAGGGTATCCTTGAACGCCAAAAAATACGTTGATATGATACAATTGTTCGAACAAACAGGACTCAGGGCGAGAGGGGAGAATGGTATCTCTTCACCTCGCTGGCGGGCGATAAAATCGTGAGACGGCGGGACCTAGTTCCTCGCGTTTCGATTCAGCAAGACCTTGGGCTAGTCGCTTTCGTTTCTCTTTCAGGCCCTCAAGCTTTAGACGTTTCTCGTCTATGATGTTCTTCTTGCCAGTCTTGCGAAGGTACCTCCGCAAGGCAGAATTCTTGCCTCTCTGGCGGTCTTTTATCTTTATTTTTTCGTCGATCTATCCTCGTGTTAGTATGTAATAGAGATTCCGTTGGCTAGTGGGATGCTTACCCGCTTCTTTTCTGCTTCCTGCCAACTTTCCTGGTCCTTTTCTTCCGGTCGCCTTCGATCTATTTTACCAATAGCGTTCTGATCCAACGAAATCATTTCCGGTTGTAATTTGTTCAGCAACATCTTAACTTCGGCTTCTTGTCGCTGTTTCTTGTTTTCGAAAGGATTCAATTCTAGGGCATCAAAATTGGCTTCTCCAGAACCAGGCACAATGATTGATTCGAATCCCCCTGCATGTCCAACACCTAGCACGTCCTCAAATGGGCAGAATCTGACATCCTCTACGGCATTCGCGGGTGTATGATGTTGTAAATAAGGCGAGTTCGCCTTTGTCCTGATTGCATCTTTCCAAACAACGGTGTGAGATCCCCAACCGACTGCCAATAGCCCTCTATCGGAGATATGTATCGACTTTGCGGGTGCTGGCGTTGTATAACTGTGGACTTTTTTGTACATGCGGTTGTCCCAGATACTAACGAGCGACTCTTGACCAACAGTTGCCATATATGTGCCCTCCCTGTCAACTGCGATGGCACGTACGGGGCCTTGGTGGCAGAGCACCTTCACAAGCGGCGTTGTTACATTTGGCGACCATAGTGTGACTATTCCCTTCGCATGTCCCACATGTAGAATAGCATTCTGAGGGTTTTGTGTCATGGAGCTCGGGGTACCCATTTTCGTATTGAGCTCGCACACGAGGTTACCAGTTGACGTGTCCTGGTATTTGAGATAGCCTGCATTTCCGACCGTGGCGAGAAGGAAATGATAAGGAAGGAACTCCATGTTTGTGACTTCGATATGCTTTTTTAAGCAATGGATCTCGATTCCCTTTAGATCGTAAATGTAGACGTATTTTTTCTGGGACACGGCGAAGAATTGCGAATTGTGAAGCCATCTAATGTCCAAATTAGCAATTGCATCAGGATTGGTCCAAGAAAGTTCAATCTTACTTGACATCGCGAATAGTTTCGTTAAGTTGTAGCTCCGTATGTAACGATGAAGCTCGCCAATCGAAGGCAGCAACATGTCCCTTTCTGCCTCCGATCAATAAGTCCGTTCCCGTACGACTGTAGTCAATGCAATATGGTCCAAAAGTCGGTAGCTTTAATTCGAATCCTTTCTTTGCAGTCCCTACATCCAATTCCTGCTGGATGGCCTTCTGTGTGAAATGATACGTCTTCTCTAGTCCTTCGGCTTCCAAGTAACCTGGTGTTTCCTCTAGCAAAAGTTCCGCAGCTTTTGCTTGTAACGCTCCATCTCTGAACTTGCCCTCCATTCGCTTCATATTTTCCCTTAATCTCTTCGCCTTGATGGTCTTGACCGGCACCCTGGCGCCGCGACCGTATTCCTCAAATGCTTTCTGCTGGAATTCTTGGACTGCCGTTTCTTCGGCTTCCGCCTGTTCTCGGTGTCGCTTCTGGAGCATCGTTTTGGCGTCGACCTTGGTAGGCCTACTCGGGGCGACAGTGACGGCGCCGATTTCTTCGTCGTCCGACTCCATATTGGGCTGGTTGGTGAGAGCTCGTGTGATGAGGGAAGGTTTACAATCGAAACTTTTTTTTTTTCGCGACGACTTTTTAGCTGCAGCTCACGTGGTGATAAAAAGTCGCCCACAAAAAAACACAAGCAACAAATTTTCTACTTATTTTTTTTCTGCTTGATTTTCAACCTTAACAACCTCGCCAAAAGATCTAATTCGGCACCGAGTTACTGAGAATATATTTACCTACGATACCTCTGAGCTCGAAGAACAGTAAAGGGTTTCTTCTTCGGTATATCAAACATGGTGTCGAACTCGCACCACCATCGCTCGTCCACGAAGAGCGGCCATAAGCCTTTCAAATCAAGACATGCCACCAAAGGTCAACTTGCAAAGCAGAACAAGGGCAAAGTCGAAAAGACTAAGGGTTTACGACAGTCTCCAGCTCAAGCTCTGAAATCCAAGCTCGACAGACGGAATCAAGCTCGGCAGCGGCAGATTCAGAAAGCTATTGAACGTGCCAAGGATGATAAGATCTTCGATGGGAGGAATGGAGCTCCACGCATCGTCGCTATTGTTCCGTTATGTGCGGATACCTATGCTGAAGTGGTATTGAACCACTTGAACGTTGCTTTGGATATGGAGACCAATAAATATCCGACGGGCGTGCATCTAGTTGGGTAAATACTCCAAAATGTCAAGAATAGACGGAATGGAGAATCGCTAATAGAACTATAATTATTAGAATCGACCGGTTTAAGCAAAAGATACAATACATCGTTCCCGAACGTAAACTGCTACCGGTATTGGACGCATGCAAGTTTGCCGACTTTATCTTTTTCGTATTATCCGCTACACAAGAGGTCGATGAGATCGGAGAGGCTCTACTGAGGGCGATTGAATGGCAAGGAGTCTCGACTGTATTCAGCTTAGTACAAAATCTCAATCAAGTGGAACCTGCGAAACGGCGGCCGGATGTCAAAAAGTCACTATTAAGCTATATGAACCACTTCTTTGCCGAGGAAGATAGGATTTATGCGGTGGATAACCCTTCTGAGGCATTGAACGCCATCCGATCGGTGTGCTCACAACACCCAAAGGGTATCCTATGGAGAGACGCTCGCTCGTACATGCTAGCCTCGGACTTGGCATGGGATGATGCTGAAAATATGGCATACGTTACTGGGACAGTGCGAGGGAAAGCACTAAAGGCGGACCGATTAGTTCAGTTGCAGGATGGCGGCGTTTATCAGGTCGACAAAGTAGTATCGCTGCCAAATGAATCGCATAGGGGCGATGCAATGGATACCACGGCGGTTGCAGATGCGCCTTCAGAAGACCAGGACTCACTAGGTCAAGTTTCAGACGAAGTTTCTATGGAAGAGGATGCAATGCCGTTACCAGATACTCGGAAGGGAGTTTTACTGGACGATCATCATTACTTTGATGACGATGAAATAGATGGAGTGGTACAAGAGCCACTGAGGAAGCGAAAGCTACCTCCTGGTACCTCTGAAACGCAGGCCAAATGGATTGTCGATAGCGATACGGATGACTCCGACCTCGAAGATACGGATGAAGTAGAGGAGCTGATGGAGACTGAAATAGAACCTGAAGACGACGATAAAATGGATGCCCAAGACGACATGGATGATGCGACCACTACATTTGGAACCTCAAAGAGCGAAATGTTTATTGATCTTTCTCCGGAAGAAGAGGCTAAAGCGTGAGTTTACAAGTCCTTAGCGAAGCATTAAAAGCAAGTACCTAACATTTTATAGTATTGCCGAATTCCGTGAAAGAAAGAAGGAAGCTGAAGAAGATTTGGAGTTCCCTGATGAATTTGAACTTCGACCCGAAGAGAAGGCTAGTGAAAGATTACACCGATACAGAGGCCTGAAAGATTTCAGAACATCGCCTTGGGAGACGAGTGAAGATATCCCATTCCAGCCCAAGAGATGGGATGTTTTAGCTAGAATTGATAATTACAAAGCCACAAAACTTAGAGTCCAGCGTGAGGCGCTAGTTGGAGGCGCCGCAGCCGGCTCGAAGGTTAAGGTTTATCTTCGAGGCGTTCCGAGAGAATTGGCAACTATGGCTGTCGATGAATATAACGGTCGCGTAACAGGCCTGTTTAGCTTATTGCGGCACGAGTACAAGAAGGCAGTCGTCAATTACAGTATCACACTCAGCAATGACTACGAAGGCCCACCGATTAAAGCCAAAGATACTTTGATCCTTCAATGTGGTTCGAGGAGGTGGAAAGTCAAACCACTGTTTAGTCAAGGAGGAGCTACCAAGAACAATGTTCACAAATACGAGCAATTTTTGCAACCTGGGAGAACGTGTGTGGCGACAGTAATTGGAGAGGTAGTCTTTGGAAATGTTCCAGTATTGTGGTGGAAGCAACATCCAAGTGGTAAGTGGTAGTGATATTTTCGCACGCCTGAAAATGATACTAACCCTGTTTACAGGCAATCTTGAACTGGTGGGAACAGGTTCATTTCTAAACACTGACCATGAGAGGGTTATTGCGAAGCGCCGCGTCTTAACTGGCCATCCATACAAAATCCACAAGAGAATGGTCACCATTCGGTACATGTTCTTCAGTGCCGACGATGTAAACTGGTTCAAAGCTTTACCCCTCCACACCAAACGAGGACGGAGTGGGTTCATCAAAGAGAGTCTTGGTACCCACGGATACTTCAAAGCTACTTTTGACGGCAAACTGAACCCCCAGGACACAGTTTGCGTGTATCTCTATAAGCGGTGCTTCCCGTTCGAAGCGGAGGAATGGTACGGGCGGTAGATCACTTGCCAAATAAAGTGAAAAATAGCAGTTACATTCTATTCATTGACTGGCAGCGGTGTTTTTGCATGGTCGGGCATGTTCTAGATCTAGGAGTTCAATGTTGTATGGATTAAAAGCAAGCTTGATTTCTCGGGTGGCAACAATTGTTATTATATTAGGTTTAGGTTGGTGCGGTATGAAGCTTGATCCGGCTCTTTCCACTCACCAAACATTCTATGATCCCGTGATGTGATGTAATAACCAGTGGCATAAGTGGGATACACCCTTGACCGCCATTACACATTATAGACGGATGCTCTGGAGGGGGTGAACACTAGCTTTATCAGTATTCGGTTCATGGCATATTTCTGCCGGTTTCGAGGATCGATTCCCGCTGGGGCTCAAATGACGTTGATTGTCGTCAAACCGCCGTCTCTCGATTGGCGGACTGTGAACATAAATACTTCAATGGCCGCACCTTCTTTTCACTAGAGCTCTAATCTTTAAGACATTCAATTGCGACCTGAATTACGAAATAAATTAAAGGGATATACTAAAATATTAAATGTAATTTCACCTCCAGTTGCCGCCATAGCATTGTGTCTATATGTCAGGTACTAATGTCGCAAGAACTTCACAGAAAACAACACAAATCCAAACATCATCCAACATGGATTCCGGCTCCAACTCCAATGACAAGCGCAGCATGGCTGGCTACCAAGAAGTATTTTCTATCTTTGGCCAAAAAGGGAGTTATCATCAATTCTAATATCTAACATTGGGCTAATAGGGTATGCGAAGCAATGTCGACCGTGAAGACAATCCAATGCAAATGCCAGAAAGAAGGAAGAGCTGGGTATGTTCCAAAGTTCCTCCAATCTAGCGCCCTAAGGAATTAGGAATATTCAAAAACTTGGATCTAGACTAACCACAAATCTAGACTGAGAGGATGCGGGAAACAATGGGTTTCCAAAGCAACTCCTCCGATAAGCCAATGATGCAACAGGCCCAAGCGAAGGCGGAAGACGTCCTGGACGACATGAAGAAGTCAATGGACTCCACAGACACTGGAGCGAAAATGCAGCGACGGGGAAGTGAGGTCTTGGAAGAGGTCAAGAAGGAGATGAGGATGAAGGGTATCGGTGGTAGCCAGCTGTTTGGTTCACCGAAAGGGACGCACAAGGAGGGTATGGCGGGGAATAGCTTTTTGACAAAGTACGCAAATGAAAGCGCGCCAGGAGAAAATACGGCTTGAGCCAAAAGGCTTACAGCCTAAAAAAAAGAAAACAGCCTGAGATTCTATAAGTTTCAAAATGTGCGTTTATGTATTTTTAGTGTGTACCGAGAATGATACCAATTGCACCGTTGAATGGACGGAAAAATATATCACTGACTTCATTATCTGCAAGCTATCCATTACTTATCGCCAAGACGCTCCGGAGTCTTGGATGGGTCCCCGAGTCATTCAACCGTTTCCCAACGATTGCTGTCCTGCTCTGAGTTTTCAGGTATTGTTTGAGAAAGCTCTCATCCATGATACCCACTTTTGAAATTTCTTTTGACCGTGTACCGATATTTTCCCGTAGGCTACATGCTCTCCCCCGAGCAATATCTATTGGTGATCTATATCAATCCGGTCCATAATACTTATTGGCTTTCTGGATCCCATCCTCATAGTTCTCATCATCTTGCGATATCAGCTCGTCCTCTCTGAGTGTTTCAAGAGACTCCAAGCAAAAATCCTGGCAACACCAATCCGTTATCTCACTGTGGATCTCGGATCTATTTTCTAGATAATCAATTACATCCTTGACATCGCCTCTGTCAATTTCTGCGACCAGATACTTCTTTTTAAACATGGGGTTCGCTTCCGGTGGTTGTCTTGTGACGTTTCTCTCATAACCAGCATCCGGTTGTTGTCCGATAACTTCGAAGATGTAATCGTCGCTTTCGGTTTGGAAGTACAAGGCCCAGTGCTTGTAGTTACCTTCCTGAGTTGAATAGATGGCGATGAACAGGTAGTTGCCACGCATTTTATGTTGAAAGGATTGGTATTTGAATATATCTATGTGGCTTACGAATGAACGTAGTCGAGCAGCTGCAGTCACCTCGCAAGCCTACAATTAAGGCCTTGTTGTGACGGGACGTTGACTAGGGTCCGGTGAATGCTCGGCTACTGACCTCGTTGCAAGGAGGGTTTGCCGAGACTACTGATTATGAGTCGCGGTGGATGCTCAAAAAAAAAGAACTAAAATCTGAATACCCACATTTTTATACCACGATCCATTTATCAAGAACAGCTCATGAGCCCCTTTGTTTTTCTATTATGTCGTGAGCGCTTAAAAGTTTGGCTCAATTATAACATCTGTTAATCAGCGGTGTTCTACATTTTTCCAGGGACAAGTCTCGGACGTTAATAATAGACTTTGTGAGAGTTTTATCTAAAACTTCAAAAAAAATATCACAAGCTCACCATGCTATCTGCGGTCATAGCAGGAGGACAATTGGGTATCCCGTCTGCTCTGCCTTACACAAGCCTCCTAGCGATTCCGTAGTACCTTTGTGGGTGACCAGAAGGGAATTGGAATTACCGCAGATGGGAAGTTTCCTTTTTGAAAATTTTTTATCCTAGCACGCGCGCACCATCATCGCACACGCGAGATCACAACTGACTAGGGTTTCTTGCGTTACCGAAAGCTCGATGCACGACTCAGGATACGGTAAAAATATGCACCATATTATCTCTGATTTCTTACGAACAGGATCTGCTACTTGAAATATTTTTATCACTACACTTATCACTACACTACCCTTGCATACACTTAGAATGACAATCTAATGTGTTGAATATGTTGGATTCTTTCATTACAGTAGTCGAAGAAAGTATCTTGATGGATCATATGCACATGCTGGAGTGCCGAATTACTTCTATTAAGTTCACAGCTTACAAAATAGTGCTGCGAAGGGTTTCTTTTTCTTGTGGCCATACCCTCGATCCAGGTCGTTGTGTCAGAGACAAGTTTAGCTAAACAGTTGAGCATTTTGGAAACAGTGAGACCCGATGAAAGCACGAGATATGGGATCAGATTATAAGATAATCGATTTGGCTCCTTCAAGGGCTCGGAGTTTCATTGGTTAAGCTTTATATACATTTGAGTTTGAATGCGTCCGGTATATATAAATGAAACCCTTCCATCAGAACAAGCCAAGGCCGGTGTAACGAGATAATTTTGGTGGTGTTGTCGGTGCGCAAGGTACGATAAGGTAAAGATCCTAGGAATGGAATCTAGGAGGATGGGTTTCGGCATGGGTCGATGATTGGGATGCTAAAAAAAGAATTAGCAATTGTTACTAGTCAAGTAATGCGCATTGATAGAGGAAAGCGTTTTATGTCGTTTCGATATATCGAATAGAAGTGTTATAGAGTTTAAAATATTTTTGCAATATTTCAGGAATACTACTTACTAAGGGAGACAGGTCTTCCTAGGCTGTCCTTCGCATTGATAGCAGTAGACGTAGCCGCCAGTAGACGCAGCTGGTTCGGCCACAGCAACTGGAGCTGCAGCTGGGGCGGCGAGGGCGGTACCGGCAATGGTCAAGATGATAACACTGAAGAACTTCATTTTGGTTACTTGGGTAATTAAGGTATGTTGATTTAGACAGAATTGGTATTTTAAAGTTTAGAAGTTAGGAATGTTGCTTGTTTATTTATTTTCTTGGGAAAACTTGTCTAAATTCCAGCCATGCAAGAACCTCGACCATCCTTTTTATACTTTTGAGTCGTAACGTTATTATCGAAAGCCAAGATGCTTAATTAATGAAACTCAATATCCCGATACAAATGTGCAAGGAAGCCGTGAAACTCTCCCAGTTACCAAGCCAAAATTAGCCTGATTGAACATGCCGTGAACATTCACAGTTTTTGGATACTCTTTCCTTAGCTTGGATATGAGATATTTTTGTGATACGAATCCTTTCCGAATTCAGCTGCTCTTTGGTATGCAAATACATGGTATGAGCTTGTACAACAAAGCTATTGTCCTAGCGCTCTAGTGGAAAACGCCCCTTGCTATTTCACGATTATCATTAATCCTTCTGGCTAATATATTGTGCGACACAATAAACCCATGGATGCGAAATGCTGACTGTGCGTTGCAACCGACGGGATGGCTTTACCAGATGCATAATTCTCTGCTGACCCGCAACGCTGGGCCAAGCGAGAATTTCGCGGGATTCGGTCCCTTCTCCGCGGATTCGCACTCTTTACCATTCGGAATATTCAGAACGAGACAAAACTGCAATATAGTCCAACATATATACACAAAAGTAATTTAAAACGTGGCGTGTTGATGCGTGCTTCTACGAAGCCGCCCCTGGGCTTTAGTTTAGCGAGCTATGATCAGCAGTTTCGTTAACAGGCAAATACACTGGTACCAACTTGGTCTTCAGAGCACTTAATTCTTAGATGGCTAGCTGTCAGAAGTATCATTAATTCACAATGTGAGAATCATTAACGTTGAAAGGGATAAATACGTCTACAACCTAGTGATTTTTAGTGTATTTGATCTCACAGTATAATAACAAATTAGAAATCTGAAGAGTCACCTCTAACTACAGGCTTCATTTAGCTGCTGTACTAGCTTCCCAATTGCATAGTAAAGTCAGGGATATATATTTGTAGATACCGAAAAATTAAACTCATAGGATACTCACCTTCAAGTGCAATTCGCCTAGCTAAGACATACCTTCTTGGATGTACTATACTATTACATTTATAGCTAAGCCAGCTCAGACCTATGTCTCCTTTCCTTCCTTTCGGATTTATATCCCAGAAACTGCAAAATTTTACAGACTTACTGGGTACCCATACCTACCACCACATGAATATCATCACACGGTGTAATATATATATACGAATGGCACAAATCACAATTCTCAGCTCCGAGACTGTGGGGACATACTTACAGTCAGCTTAACTAATATGGATCTATAGATAGTAGTATGAAATAAGTAAAAATATGTATCGAACTTGCTCAAACCCTAGGGAAATGCCCCGAAAATCCCGAAAGAACCGGTTTCATTTCCAGCACGCCTTCGGAACTGACTGTGATTCGAAGGTCAAAAGCACAAAAGCCGGTAACTACAAGCAGAGAAAACTTCATTGGCGAACTTTTCTTTCTTTGTCAACCAAGCACATAGAAGAAAAACCGGATTGATAAGTTCTTGGGCAAATATGAAATGTCTCTGTTCTACGTTGACGAATGTCTACTCATATCTAAAGAAACAATCAAAACTCTATTTGAAAGTATGATATTTGGATTTTTGGTATCAATCATCGTCCGTCATAAACCTATGATTTTTCGTTAATCTCTGATCGAGATGGATAAAATATATATCCATCAAATAGCTTACGGTCCCCCAAGACTAGAGATAGTTGTGAGCAAGAATACAGATTAAGATCTTGACAGTAATTTATTGTATTTCCGGTATAGGAAATCCAGAATTTCTGTCCTACAATAAACCAACCAGTAATCCTCGAATGAATAAAGGCCATCTCCGGAAGTTTCCGTCGCATGTTCCCAGCATATAAAAATTTCCTACCAATAGAGCTAGCGTCCTCCTATGGCTAAAACAGAAACTGATGAGACAAAAAAAATATAAAATATTTTTCACCTGCGGTAATTCCGATTCCCTCGTCGTCACCGACCAAGGTACTAAGAAATCGCTAAGAGGCTTGTGTAAGGCAGAGCGGACGGGATACCCAATTGACCTCCTGCTGTGACCGCAGATGCAAAGTTCTCGTTCAAAGCTGTTTGTGAATTGAAAGGATACATCGAGTTTGAGGTTTTTACCTACTGGTGGCCCATGTAGCTTTCGGATTATTCCCGCATACATTGCATATTGAGTATTTTTTTAAATTAATTTTCTTAAGTTTAATGCAGTTGTAAGTATTACATTAACGTATCATAGAGCGGATATTATAGATAAATAGTTACTTGGTATCAATCAATTACTCAAGCATTTATTCAATGTCTGTCATGCACCGCAGTGGTGTATCGGCGAGACGAGCAATGTCGCAAACGAGCTGCAAAAATTACACGCGCCGAAATAAACTCCAACACCAAAAAACCACTATCAACACCGCTGCGACCTCGCCATCAACTCCGACAACCCACCTCAAGATATCAATCTGACAGAAAATATGCCGCCTCCGACACCCCTCTCCCCGCCAGAACTCTCCTATCTCTTCACTTCCCTCTCGTTAACGCCTCCAATCCGTCCGGACCTCCGCTCCGCCTCCCAATTCCGTCCCCTCATCGCAGAATGCAGCTTCCTCCCCCACTGCAATGGTTCTTCCCGCATTTGCATGACAGAAGCCGGCGAATGCATCGTCGGAATAAAAGCCGAAGTTGAAAAGGATGCAACCTCAAAATACGCCACAATAATCGAACGCGAAAAGTGGATTGAAGTATCAGTTGAAGTCGCAGGCGGTGGTGCATCCGGACCAGGTAGCGGTGTTGGCGTTGGTGGTATTTCTGGCGCCGGTGGTGCGTCTGGACGAGATGAAGGTGATGGTGGGGCGGCGGTTTGGTTGAAGGAGGGGCTGTTAGCTTGTGGTGGGGATGGATGGAGTATCTTGGATCGATTGGTGATAAGTAAAGGGTGGCATTGGAAGTTATATATCGATGTGAGTATATATATGATATCGAACGGGTGTATTGATTTTCTGAGTTTTATGGTATGCTGATGTGATTGGTAGGTTTTGCTGTTGACGCCGACATCACATCCTTCGCCGTTACTTTTATCAACAGCGGTCAATATGGCGCTGGATTCGACATATCTTCCAAAACTCACCTCGCCGCATGATGTAGATGATATTCCTGCATTTTCTGACGACTGGGCTATCTCTGTGCCGCTTTACGAACCTACGACTTTCCCACGACCTCCGATTTCTCTCCCCGTTGTTGCGATTGGTGATAATGTATTCCTCGATCCAAGCGTGGCTGAAGTTGCAACTGCAGAAGTGGGGTTGGTAGTAACCCTCGCTCTCTCAGATGCGGATGGTAGTTGTGACATCGTGGGTGTAAGAGGTATGGAAGTCGGACGAGCAGGCGGGAAGGAGGGTGATCGAAAAGGCATAAATCGAAAACTGCTCCGGAAAATGGTCACGACTTGTGTGAACGAAGCCAGCGAAGTGATCAAGACTCTGGGTGAAACTACACATAAACAAATGTTTCGAGCTTGATATTTTAGCATTCCAATTTTTTTACCTTATAAATCTATTGTTTGCTATTGGCATCTAGCATGGCGTTCTTGGATGGTGGGTATATCAAAAGTTATATGTACAATAGAATACACTTGAGTAATTACACAATACAGTAGAGTTTCATCAGAGTGTACGACTTCACCACCAAGTCTTCTTCCCTTCATCCGGTACAGGCAAAGGCTGCTCATCAAGTTTGATATCCACAGCCCCAACCTTCCCTTCTTCTTCTCTACTTTCCCCAGCATCATCCCTCGCCTTCTTCTCTGCCTTCTCTTTCTCCTTATCAGCGATATACTGGTCAATTGTCTTCCCATCAACAATAATCCCCCACCCGAAATCCACATCCCTCTGGGTCCGTTGAATCCCCCAACTTCCCAGCCCCTCACCCGGTCCACCGACCTTCCCCTCGACGACATAGCGGTAATGCGCTTTCCGCTCCATATCCTCCGAAATCTGCCTTCTCTTCTCCATGATTCTTGCGGTGTTGATCCTGTCGCTTTCTCTATATGCCGCAATAAAGCTCTGCGCGGACATGATTGGGTGTTTCCAGTCCCAGTATGCGAGTTTGGCAGCGTCATCGTTCTCCATGAAGTTGCGGTACATGACATAAACGGCAAGGGAGACTAGGACACCGAATGCGACGAAGCCGTGGAGTTTGGGAGAATGGAGGATCCAGTGTGTGATAGTGCCGGGGGCGGGCATCAAGCCCGGATAGTGGGTTCGCTCATCTTTGTGTGGTCTTTGCGGGAGAGGTTTGTGGGCCGGTTCGCGGGGTTGCGGACGGGGTCCGGTCGGGTGGGATGGAGGGTTGTATTTGGTGGGCTGTTCGAGGACTGGCTGCGAGGTGGTGGGTTTGGGGTATTTGGGTGGGATGCGAAGGAATCGTCTCGTTGGAGGGGCGACTGGGAGGTTGGATGCTCGGGCTTGGAGCCGGACGAGGCCGTTGGGCCATCGCGGGAGGAGTAGCCGCGAGATGGCCGCCGTTGAAGCCATTGGCAGACTATACACGATATCGAATGGCGGTTGACGTTCGATATAAAGAGAACTTAATTTGGCGAGGTTCAATTCGAAGTAGAATTTATAGCTGTGGAATATCCAACACCAGCCAACGCAAGATTATTACATATCACAAGAGCAATATTGTGATATCACAGGGTAGGGATCTAATCGCATCTCAGAGATAAGAATAGTACGAAGCAATTAGATATCCAGACTTTAATTCGTTTAATAGAGAACTTAAGTTTATGGTTCTTTGGCTATCGTGGATATTGACCCTCGAAAATATTAGTAAAAGAATAGAATTTGATATGACAAACTCCATAAACCAGGACGCCTTAAAGGATAGACTGAAGAGCAAGGATAACGTTCAAGATTTAGTTATTAATTTAAATCGCGGTTATTCCTCTTTGGTACCTTCCTCCTCTGCATCCTCATCATCTTCCTCAGATCCGATATCCGCCACTCCAACTGCAATCTTATCCAATATCTTCTTCGTCTACCGCATTGCACCATTTATTAGAGTCATCCCAAAACACATGTCATTCGAGGAGGACAATAAACTTACCCAATCTCTCACGTAACCCCACACAAATACCAAAAAGTTAACAACCCCCCATAAAATAATTATCCAACTCAGCTGGCCTAATCTATCTCTTCCGTTTCCTCGCTGGACACCAGGTGGCCCACTAATAATATACCTCAACCAGTAATTCCCAAATATCAAGACCTTTGCGAATCCAATAAGCCCCAAGGCACTGAGACCTCGCACCATGTGCTCTATCCATCCTACTTTGCCTCCCGTGGTATCAGCCGGCGATGGTCTCGGCGCGTTGTTTCGCATGGTTGGACCATATATCGTGAATCCGTTGAGTGTGAAGGAGAAATTACCGCCTTCAACAGCGTACCAGGGGTTAACATAAAGGTTTATGATCGGATCGGCGACGTAGCCCCTACCGACGACCATAGAACATTAGCAACACACCCACTAGAAAAGGAGAACCGAGTAACGCACAAGATAAATACAGTGACCAAGAGGATGAGTGCTGTGATAGTGATCTGTACAGCTGCGCTAGCGATGACTTGTGCAATCTTCAACCGGCGAAATTGGTACTCGAACTGGCATGTCGGGCATTTATAAAAGCTCTGCGAGTTCGCAGACTGTAGTCGCCAAGCTCGGAGGCACTCCTCATGAACATATCGCGCCGACCCTTTACATTTGCACGGCGAGATGAGACGGCCGAGTTCCTCGTCAAAATCTTCAGTAGAGGTATCGAGACAGATACGGCATTGTTTGACTATACGGCGACGAGGGCGACGGCGTGGGATTTCCTGAGATGTATTTGGTTGTGATGATGAGTGATCGGAAAACCATCCTTCCGAGGCAGTTGTGGAGGTCGGGGTCAGGATAGGAGGGATCTCGGGCTCGGAGTCCCAGCCGCCTGGGGTGTTGGTGCTGACCCAGATATACTGCTGCAGGGCAGCATCTTGGTCATTCTCCTCCGTCGACATGATTTTTCCGATTAGTCGTTCGGCGAGGGGAGTATCGAGTTGTACGGTAGTGGTTTCCTCAAGTGTAGGAGGAGGGGGCGGGACGAGGCGGCATTATATAATTAAGTCAGCCGGGGCTGGCGGGATTAAACGAAGGTCGCGGAGAGAGCAATCCCCCAGGAACCTTTTTATAATGAACGATCGGATCGAAGTTATTCCCCGGGCGGAGAGGGGCAGCGATTCACCATTCCGTGGTTGCCCAATTGAAACTGTGGTCTTTTTGAGGGGTATTTCCTGGGGAGATGGGTTTATATTCGGATGGAAACGTCGAGGAGGGCAACTGCTGCTTAGTCATCCGGCGTCACTGCAACAAACACGCTTCACTCGCCGCAGCCGCGTAACCTCACCTCCTCCACCTCCACCTCACGTCTGCTCCATCGTCGACCTCCATATTATTCACCTCCATCTCTGTCGCCGTCATCTCGTCGTATTCAATTACGTCTTTGTCGATATATCCAACCAACTTTATCCTGTTCTTTCAACCGTTCGAGGAGCTCTAGGAGCTTGTAGACCTTAACGTCGTCCACCATGGCAGACCGATACTCCTTCTCGTTAACCACCTTCTCCCCAAGGTACGTAACACCTCTTCCAAGCTATATCAAGCTTCAATAATAACTAAAATATTAAATCTCTATAGCGGAAAGCTTGTTCAGATAGGTTCGCAAATAAATCACTTCAATAACGCATCATTTTTAAAGCTATAAACGCTGACAACCCCCACCTTGAACAATATATAGAATATGCCTTGAACGCTGTCAACCAAGGAATAACAGCACTCGGTATTAAAGGTACGTCCTCCCCCAATCTTCAACGTCCATCGAAACACCAATTCCATATTCATAATCATCTCCATAACATATCCCACTTTCCTTCACCTCCCATGTCCAGCACTCAACTAACGCTATGCCCAATCCGGTAGCAACAAATGGCGTCGTCCTCGCCACGGAAAAAAAATCCTCATCCTCGCTAATCACCCCCAACTCTCTCGAAAAAATCTCCCTAATCACTCCAAACATCGGCATGGTCTACGCGGGCATGGGCCCGGACTTTCGCGTGCTGGTCGATAAAGCCCGAAAAGTCTCCCACACCTCCTACAAGCGCATCTACAACGAGTACCCACCGACCCGTATCCTCGTCCAAGAGGTTGCCAGAGTCGTGCAGGAGGCGACGCAGAGCGGTGGTGTCAGACCATATGGTGTGAGTATGCTTGTAGCAGGGTGGGACGAGCACACGAACCAGCCGAGTTTGTATCAGGTTGATCCATCGGGGAGTTATTTCCCGTGGAAGGCTACGGCGATTGGCAAGAGTGCGACTAGCGCCAAGACGTTCTTGGAGAAGAGGTATGCTGAAGGGTTGGAGTTGGAGGATGCGATACACGTTGCCTTGTTGACGTTGAAGGAGACGATCGAGGGTGAGATGAATGGTGATACCGTCGAAATAGGTGCGTCAACTTTGTCATCCTCCACCTTTTTTTTTTTTTTTTTTGAGACAGACGGTGTTCGTGGTATATGCTAACGGGAATGCATGTATAGGTATCGTTGGTCCACCTGCAGACCATCTATTAGGATACGAAGGTGTCGAGGGCAAGCAAGGCCCGAGATTTAGAAAGCTAACACCGCAGGAGATCGAAGATTATCTTACTAACTTATAAAGCTAATACACTTCTTTACTCTGTTCTCTTTCTTATCATTCGAGACAGCCAGTATATATTCTAATATCATACACAATGGCATTCGAAAAGAACAAACATCAGCGTTCACGAACCGAATGCTTGAATATGTTTCTTAAGAAGGAGTATATGAACCATAACCATAGTCGAAAGAAGAATAAAATAAAATAAAAGAAATAACAACATAAACCTATCTAAGGTAAACCCTCTCTCTTGTCCTCCGCTACTTCTCTCCCTCTTCCTATAGGAATCAATACAAAACTGCACACCATTAAGTTGCCACAAAGCCAGCAAACCTCTTCGGTTTCACCACACCCCCATGGCGTGTCAATTAGTCTGTGTCGCAAAAATCCACTTTCATCCCTTTCCCCACCCTTTCCTTCACTTGTGAAGCAGGACAAGGAAATATGAATTCCATCTCATTGAATGCCAATCCTTTAGGATTTAAGCATACACACACCTAATGTACCCCCCGCCGCTCCCCGCTATAATCGCCAGTGAACACGTCTTGTGGACATGATTTTATGTGGGGGTTCTTTGTGGTTTTGGGTTTCTTCTCGAGGAGAGGAGTGTAATGTAGGTATCGGTATAGACGGCCCGTTCTATTTGGAGGGGCGATGTTGTGACGCTGTACCTTGGTGGTTTGGTGGGAAATATTTTATACATATGATGTAATGTTCTATGGATTAGGTATGCCGTGCTCCCGTTTTAAATTTTAACTATCGGAATTTCATACTATATTTTTGAATATTTTGAATAAGTTTCATAATATGATGGTCTACGATCGATAGCAGTTATATGTAACTTGAATCCGGGCGAGTATATCAGAAAAATTGTGTACGAAGTTTGAAAGAAATATATAACCCGTATTCTTTTATTTTCTCTAATACAAAATGATGAATGTAAAAAAAAAAAAAGATAATGGGAAAAAACCAAAGAGAAAAAAGATAAAATATATAGCTGTCGTGTTATAAAAGTTCAAAAAAGAAACTGTCAAAGAATGACAGGTTTTAAACCCGCATCTACAAGCCTATCTTGACAGCTCTTCCAAGAAAGCTACAAAATAAGAATTGTAGATTGAGTCTGAAGGTATAGGTAAAAAAAAACAATCCAAAAAGAAAACGTAAAAAGGAATTCTGAGAAGAGAAAGCATTACTTCGTGATTTTGTTTTCAATTCACCGCAAGAAGGAAGAAGAACAGAAAGCTCTGTTACAGCTAGCAAAACAAGAAAGAACACTGCGCAAACATAGAACGAGAAGGAAAGACGCTGAATCGCGAGTAAAAGGCAGATTCAAATTTTTTAAAGGCAGCGGAACGGGGGGGGAGTATCCAATAGTAAAAACTACTGGGGAAGGGTTTTGTAGATATTAATGACGGAGGAGCATAACAAAATATGAACAAAACAAGTTCAAAAAAAAGGGACAGAGGGGAATATTTTTTTTCGCAAAAAGAAGAGAAGAATGGTAACAATATTAACCAACAATTGCGCCGACCATAAGAAACTTAAAACTCCTCCTTCGGTATTTTTGGTTAACATGAAATATAAACAAAAGGATCAAAAAAATAAAATAAATTGAAGGTAGGAACCGCCAATTTGAGAATCAGAAGGTTGAGAGGGTGGGAATCATCGGTGAGAATAGTAGGAAGCTAGGGAGAAGTGCTAGCTGTGAAAGCAAATAGCAGCCACGGCCTTTCGGTTCAAGATACACAAACGCTTGTACCTAGTTGTAGGTTTGAGCGTCATATTGTAAGTTGGTGATGAATCGGGAATTGATATATGGATATTTGTTCGTCGTGATCGTCGTAGAGCGGGTAGGGAAATAACAGGGGTTGATGGCTTCTGAAATGCGTTTACTGTGGCAATGGAGGCGGAGGAGGGGGCGGTAAGGCGGGGCCTGCGTTTTCCCATACTATCCTCAAGGTCTTGCCGTTAATCAGGTGGATGGATACAATATTCGCGGATTCGCTAGCACTCTGTAACACCAAACCAATCGTGTAACGATATCGTTTCGTTAGCAAATCTTAATTCTCGCAATTACGACGATAGGGCCGGTTTTAGAAGCCAGGGGCGGAAATGGAAAGGAGGGGCAAACCACATAAAAAAGGAAAAAAGGATATCAGGCAATTCAGGGCGAAGGAGAGGGACATGCAAGCAATGGCAAGCAATGGATGCAGGTTAACGTGTCGTGCACTCAATTGAGGAACGACGGCGTAACTCAGCTGCATTATTATGCACTCAGAAAAAAAAAAAAAAAAAAAAAAAAAAGAGGATGATGCAACGGTGTGAAGAAATAGGGTTATAGTGGTCCATGAAAAGAAAATCGAAAGACCGAGAGGGAAAGGGCTATATCACTTACAATCAAGATATCGCTACCATTTCCAGGCTGCGTATTCACTAGTGTTACAGTCCCGCCATTCGGTGTTGTTGTCGTAGTTTGCTGCAAGGTCGAATCTTCGGGTGGGTATTGGGGATGTTGCGACGAACCAGAACCGGGAGGCGGCGGTGGAGGCAGGTTTGGCAGCACTCGTCGGGCAGCGATGACAGGAACAGGGCCCTCGGACGCGACCGAGGTTTTGGGCGCCCCGAGAAGAGGTAAACCACGACGAGTCGGCATACTTTCGACTGTTGGGAAAGAAAGAGCCTGAGAAGCGTACGATTCGGAAACGACGAAGAAGCGAAAAGCAATCGGGAAGGGGATAGAGGTTGAAAATGGTCGTCGTTAACGATCCGGAATGAAAAATTTATCCCTAGGCGGGTCTGATCGGCAGCAATAGTTGTATTAGAATGCGGCCGCCTCGATTGCCTGTTCCCAGCCCGAAGTTCGGTGATTGGCTGGCTGACTACCAGTCAGATGTTTGGAGTTCGAGGGTAGGGTATTGGTTCTTTTTGGCGGACTCGCAGCACCGGGATCAAATACCGGCCGGGGTGGACGTCGTATGGGATTTTAATTTTAAATCTCAAGATATGTAACAAATATTCCCAGATGATGACCTTTCAGATGACCTTGCTGCCGATGGGTATTTGGTTGACAAATGGTTGACAGGTTCAATAAATGTAACGAGAATCAACGTTATTTGGAAAGAAGTAGTGAAAGGTTGTATCCCTATGGTGGGTAGCAAGTGAGTCGTGACGGTGATAATGATGATGATGAACGTGGGAGGCGTGAGAGCAGATCGAGAAGGTCAATCTGAGTAGCCACTTGCGAAACACGGACAACGACGAGCAGCAATAATTAAGTGCTTGATTGATTAACAGCAGTGAGTACGCTGGTGGCGATGAATCGGACGGCGGGACAGAAAGAAGATTCGTTAGTTTTATCGATAATTATCGAACAAGACGGTGGTTGTGATAAGGTTGGTTGGTTGGTTGGTTGGGATGGATGGATGGATGGATGGATGGATGGATGGCTGGCTGAAAGAAAAGAAGCCTAAGTGACGGAACGGCGACAGTGAAAGAAGCGGTTAGAACAGGTTGGCAAGAGGTAGATTTGAAGACGGGAGGAAGAAGTGAGTGAGCTACAATGGCAGGAGTAGAGATTGAGAGTGTGGACACGGAGAGGCCTCGTCGGTAGAGGTTGCGATGGTGATGGTGATGTATAGCTTGGGAAGGTTGGAGGTAGCGATGATGGCAAAGTTATAACATGAATTTGGAACGACGATGGGAAATTGAAGCTGACGACGGGCGTGCTGGGTGGGTTTAGCGACACCAACCAGCATCCATGCTTCAACCACCACCTCCACCAATCCACTTGCCATCCACCTTCCAACCCAGCTGCACCACCACCTCCACAGTGCAAGGCCAGCAAACGAAACCGGCCTCTTGTCTCACGCACAGATTTCATATACAATTATCACTGAGGGCCAACGGCGAGTGCACCCACTGGTGAGGTGGAGTGGCACCAGTGGTGGAGAGTGCACCGATTGAACGGAAGTGGAGCAGCAACAGAACGAACGATGCATATGAAGGACAGAGCGAGCTCAAGGAGAACGATGCTGAGCAGGGAAACAAGACGATACAGGCCAGGGTAGTAACGATGGATGATGCTGTGCGACAGACTAGGATTCCTCTTCCTTTCTTCCTTCTTCGTCTTCTTCTTCCTCCCTGCCTGCTCAAACAGAGCCTCGTAAATGGACGGAGGAAACAAACATCAGCCGCGGATAACGAAATTATGATGCACTTACCAACTGAGAGATATACCTATCGATTATTTCCAAGTTGAACTACCTCAAACGATCGATGTGTAAGGAAGGAGGAGAGCAAAAGAAGAATAAGAAAGAGAAACGAATCAAAGAACTAACCTGTCATCAATAAAGAATAACCAACTTGGACTCCACCAACTAACGCTCCTTCAATCGAGGACGGAAAGAAAGAAAAAAAAAATTGGCATCGGACCCAAAACGAAGTTAGTGGAATGCAGCCTGCTAGCATGTCATGCAAGCCATACCTCTCTCTCATCTTCCGGACTAAGAACAGAAAACCAGACCGAAGTGGTCCGCCTCAATTTTTTTTTTTTTTTTTTCTCCCTCTATTTCCTTTGGATTATTTTCAATAGATCTTGACACTATACCTGACACAGGCTCCGATCTTCGATTTCTGCATGCAAGTGCAACCATCCTCTCTATCTATTTTCTCTACCCTCGTGCGCTGATGTGACAAGCGAAAGTTCGAGCATACGAGACACACTGCCTTGTTATCAATCAGAAATGCATGAAAATGCCATCCCGTTTCAATTATATAATGGATTTCGTACTCAGATACTCATCATCACAGACGTTGTGACAATGAAAAATAAGCACCAGCCCAGCCTGCTGCATTTTTCTTTTCCTTCACCAGGACGCCGATACTCCGTGGGGATGTTCATTCGAATTACCACCAAAAAGCCCGATGTCGCACATTACGAATGGGTCAGTGGGATCACTACCATCAAACCAAAAAAAAAACAAAAATGAGTGCTCTACCAATTCCTTCAGTCGTATGCGAGGTACCAGCCGGAACATGCGCACGACAGGGATGCTCTAGCTCCGCCAGAGTTTTCGAACTTTCATTTACGTCTTCGGCCATTGTCCATGCCATGTCTGGATTAGACAGCAAAGCAGTCTCGAGCCATGCTACATGCAAAGAATGAAAGGAGATGACAACAAGAAAAAAAGAACAAGAGGTCGCCAACTGCAAAAATGGATCCCCAACCTTGACCTCGCCATGCATCTGTGGAGCACCCTGCTAGCAACATTTCGCTAAATCCCCAACCAAAAAGGCTCGCCCTGTTTTGCTTCTTCGCTTGGAACCTGTCCAAAAGCCGGGACCGTCGAACCCGGCTAGCAATATTTTTCGGCTCTGAGGTCCTGCTTTCGCTTGCCGTGATTCCTCGTTCGTTTCTCGTGTGTCCATTTAGGCTATGCACAACGAGCCAGCCAAAATCTGTTTCGCCTGAAATGCAATCTTCAATTGACTTTTTTCGAAATCAATCAAGAATGACCGTTATCTGTCTTTGATGATTTTTTCTCCGAATAGTGGGACGCCTCTGCAGGTCCGTTTAAACCTAGTTGTTGGTTGATCAACTTTTCGTTATGTCAGAAGCGATTGGCCATTCGAGGGTCTTGGTATTGATTAATCACGACGAGAGTATGACGCACAGCTGCATGACATACCGATCTTCAACAGTTCTTCCAGAAGCTTCAAAAAATTATTTCGAGAACCCTTCCTTTTTAACAAAATCGTCTGATATTGAAACATCGCCTGAACTGGGGTCATCCCCACCGCAGGCATATATAAATATCAACCAATCAATCTGCTGATATCAGGGTCACTCCTAGCAAATGACATAGCAGAAACAGATAATCGCCCTGCGAATACGCCAATCTCTCTAGCCATCCGGGTCCGTTATACGCGCTTCTGTGCAGCTTCAAATCCGTCTTTTTCCTTTGTTAGCATCCCCAGATCAAAAACCCCAGAACACAAACGATGCAAAAGTGGATTGAAGGGTATAGTGAACATACCCTAACCTCCCTCAACTCCAACAACCCCTTCCCGATGTCCAACTTTCCAGGCATATCGGGATAGGTATACACATCCTCCATGCGACTCATACACCGCACAATCTCACTCCTAACACCATCCTTTAACTCGTTTAGCCTATATAACCCATCCCTCACCTCTTTCGTATGCACGTGTTTGAGTCGTGATAACATCATCCCACCACCTCCCCCAATTACAATGTCACCACCACCACTATTAGAAGAATTGATATTCTCATCCCTCCTCTTCCTCCCCATGACCTCAGCTACAAGACTAACCCCACCTCCACCTCCACCATCCATATCCTTCCTCCTCCTTCTTTTCCATCCGTCCTCATCACCATCTTCGCTACTATCATGGGCATGGGTATGAGTCTGGGTGAACCCGCCTTTCAAAACCCGCTTCTCAATCCCATAGAATGCAACCACGATATCAGGGACTCGTAGCCTCGGACATTCCTCGAGAACAAGATATTTCAATCCGGTACAATTGTCCAATAAGTCTCTCAAGAGGTGTTTATCCGCCATCGTCCTGGTTAGGTCTAGTGATGTGTATAGCTTTAACGGTAACATTCGTGCCAACACTGTGAGGGTTGTATCGATTGAAAGGTATCGTTGTGCCTCGTTATTACCACCATTGCCATGATGAACCGTGGGGTTGTTGTTATTGTTGGTATGGGCGTTTGTAGAAGGATTAGTAGGAGGAGGGGAAGGACTGTTACTTCCGTTGTGGTTTCGTACTACGATCGTGCTATCGAATATACTCGTTGAAATGTTGTTCAAATGACGTTGCGGCCGTCGCGGGGAAGAGAAGGAGATGGCGCGCCATGCGGCGTGAGAGAGGAGGAGGTTGCGGCGGGCGGCGTGGGATGTTGCAGACCAGGATGTTAGGTCAGTTGTGGGGAGGTAGGTTACGATGCAGTCGAGGATGGGCGGGATGAGAAGGAGGGTTGTGAGGGTTGGCGGGGAGTTCATAATATATATTTATATTACATGTGTTCCTCGTTTGAACTTGATTTTTAATGTTACCCACTCTGCAATCGGTGAGAATGGAGTGCTTTATGAAAAAGGATGGCGAGTATTGTTTTTGATATCAATCGGGTGAGGTCGAACGTGAATATAAAATACCCATTGGCCGGTGTAACTGAACGATACCCCTCCGATTCGGCTTGTTGCAGCTACCAACCGGCGAACTCGGTAGGGTGACGTCTGGTCGGGTCTGCCAGCTAGCGAGAAAGGAAAAAAAAAGGACAGCGGTGGGGTTCAATTTATTGTCTGCATGGTTGCCGTCTGTCCCATGTTTATGATTAGTCGATTATACTAAACGAGGGGTCCGAGGCTGATAAATTCGAGGAGGATATAATTTAACGACAACGGAAAGTGAATGAGATTTGTATCACCTAGGTTTGGTTCTTATAATCGCCTGTCCGCCGCAGCGGTATCGGGTCCAACTAGCTCGGTCGTTAGCTTGGTCGACTTGTCAAATGCAGGTCCGCGTTATCGTGCATGACGAGGATGAGAGCATGGTCACGTCAGGTCACCGGACTCTACAAATCCATGCGACTCCCATCAAAGTAGGAAAATATATAAATATAATAGACTGGTATAAACAAAATATATCGAATAAATCAAATAAAAGTGCGAAAAGAAAATAAGGAAACGAAAAAGAGAGGTCGCTCGAACATGCGATTATTATTTTATACACCGTATAAACCATCTGATTCAAACATCATCCCACCGCGGAGGACAAGACACAAACTATTATGAAGGTATACTACTACCAAAACCAAGGAATCCAAAAGCAATAGAGAAGGATGTCCCTTTCCAACGAAACTCCGTTTCATCATCTTTCCAAATCGTGAAAAGGATGAACGAATCCCAACGGTCAATTAGAAACCGTTATACAAGACAAAAACCCCATAGAAACTCCCAGCTCGATATTATAACATCCCAACAAGCCCATCAGTCCGTTCACCTAAACTTGCTGAAAATAACCGCAATAATGAGAAGTACCAAGACCGTGATAATTGCAATCGTAATCATTCGGTTCGTCGCCATCCTAAATAAACCAAGACCTTGCCCTATTAGCCCCCATTCTCCTATACTCTCCACACCTCACCGCCACCTTTCCCCCTTCTCAAAACCAAAGATAAAACCAAATCTGAAAGGGTAAAAGAAAAAGAGAATAGAAAAACCTACCGTCTGGCCATCCCCTTCAACGTCTGCACACTCTTATTAACATGCCTCTCCCCCTCCTCTAATCCTTCCCGTGCATGCATAAGCGTACTCCTCTGCCCGTACAAATCATTCAATATCCCGGCACCGATACCCTCCGTCTCAGCCGCCAACCGCTGGCTGTTCTGTAGCCTCTGACTGCTCCTCTCCAACCTCTCCGTTCCCGACAGCAATTGCTGGCGTTGCTCGTACACAGCGTCCATACCCTGCGGTCCCTTGGCGCCGTACAGATTCTGTCGGTCGGCTTCTGCGGCAGCGCGTTTGAGCGATTGTTTGGCCTTGTCGAGATCGTGTTCGTAGTTTCGTACCCGGGGTGAGTATTTTGAGCGTATATTTGTGGGGAGGTTTTGTTTTTCTATGCGCATTTGGGAGATCTATATATTTTAAATAACGGGTGAAGGGGACGTAATGCCATTTTGTCAGCCATATTGATCCTTCTTCCAATTTGTTGGGATTGATTTGGAAGATGATGGATAGGTTTGAGCTGGAATGGGTATATTGGTATACAAAGTGAAGTGGGAAAAACGTACGATTTCATCGGCTTCTTCTAGCGCTCGCTGCGCTGCTCTGATGGCCGCCTTTTTGGGTTCGCCGGTGAGTTCGCCGATTTGGTCTAGTTTTTGGGTGATATCGGCTTCCACGAGTTTGAAGTCCGCTTCGTAGGAGGCGAAGAGCTCGGTGCCCGGTTCGGAGTCGAGTGCACTAGTCATGGTGATGGATGTTTTTACAGCTATGCCTGTACTATCGTTGTCGTCGGAGGCTGATTTATTTGTTTGATATCGGAGGTGGTGGAATAGTTGAAGGGGGGTTTTTGCACTTTCGGTGAGGGACGGGTGATGTTATGGTTTGATGGAGGTGGTGATGATGGAGCAGCTGACGCAAGCTGAGAGGATGAAGCGGCGGTTGCGGCGGCAGCAGGTTGCACGGGTGACGCGGGATTAAGAGCTGTTACTGCCGACCGATCGGAAGTTTGGAATTCGGGTAGTATATTTTAATACGCACACACAGGCACAGCAGCGGTGAGTACAGAGGGGTATTGTAGTTGGTAAGTGGTTGCGATGAGAAAGAAGAAGAGAAGAAGCTGAGCGATGGAGAGAAAAGAGAAACAAGAAGGCGGTGGCGAGCGAGGAGAGGAGGCAGGTTGCAGGCAGGTTACAGCCCCCGGTCAATCCATGTTTGTCAAACTACAGCAGCCAGGCCAGGCATGAATGGATGATGGTATGATGCATGACCACATCTTCATTATTTCAAATTCTATAATAACCCCGCTACAAGGAAATGATAATAAACGCCGGCTACATAACCAAAGCCACAAACAGGGCGTAAGGCACATAAAAAGCTCAAGAACAAAGAAGAGGCACGACTTCATTGATCCGCCGACGCCATCATGGTATCCACAAGCTCTTGTAACGGACCCCAATAATCCCTCCCCTGATCCAGCTTGAACTCCTTCACAAACAGCACAAAATGCTTAAATGAAGTGTTCATATGCTTATCCAGCGCCAACGCTCCAACGATCGGGAAGTGATGACAGTAAATGTGCGCGTACACGCGAGCCAGTCGTTTGAAGAACTGCGTAATCAAAGGACGAAATTCCGGCGAAAACTCGACTCCTAAAATATATAAAACCCCATGACGGCTCAAAAATTAGTTCTCTACGTCTACGCACGAGGGATATATATAAGTGTCGGTGATGAATTCTGATTACGTACCATTCCGTGAGGGGAACACCTTATCATCGTCAATACTCCTCTGCACCCATGCCATCAAACGCTCGACATACTGCGATGCCGGCATCTTAGTCGGTTTCTTAAACTTGTCATTGTCCTGCCAGAGATACTCGAATTCATCTGTGGCTTTCATCTCCGGACATGACTCTTGCGTGCAAAACTCCGACACGGCACCGTACTATATAACGCACCCACTTCTATTAATACCGACCGAGGGAAATATATCTTCGTAAAAGAAGGGAGGGCGTACGATCAAATTGATCTGGTTGTAAAAGTCGACAACTATATATAATCGATAGATCTCAGCTACCGAAATCTTATCTTTAAGAAGGTGAAATGTAAAGTATATCGCATACGGTTAAAGGCCAGCCATTCGTTCTCATCCTACAATCCAGTCAGTTCCGCTAGCTCTATACAACTGTTGAAGATAGTTGATATAAGAGGGAGGAATTTAAAGCACACCTCTCCTTCCGGTAACATGACGACTTTGCGCAAGCTACCGCTGCCGAGTGTCGCTTGGGCGTATTGTCGCAGGTGGAAGCTGGTGATGCCCTGGCGCGCCTTGCTGGGCCGAAACCCTACCATCGGTTTTCTTGATCAAAAGATATCATTAGCATGTCTCGTACTAAAGATCGAGTGTACAAGGGTGATACATACGTAGCCATTGTGAGCAAGTTCTGATAGTGAAGTAGATGATGTGGTGATGTTAGGTTATTGGCGGATGGCGGGGTGCAAGTGGGATGCGAATGCAAATGAAATCAGCTTTGTTTTGTTTGACCAAGCCAAGTTGCTGCAGGAACCAATCGCACAGCTGCAGCTCCAACCAGCGACCACCTGATACCGACTTACTTAAGCTCATAAACTTCACCCTCTGAGCTAAACGGAGGCGTATAAATAGCTTCCAAGTAAAGGATAATTGGTCTAGAGGGTAAGAAATATTAATTTGAAATCATATCATCTAGAGCATATTTCCTATTATAAGACAGTCGCTGTGGCCAGTTAAGAGTAGCTACAGCTCGTGAGCCTGTCACTCAAAGCCTAGCTTGGCTTAGTTCTCTCTTGGAATTTACAGCCTACAATATAAGATTAATTGAGAAACAACCCCCTCTCTGATATACTAGTAGCTGTATCTCGACCCAGTTAGCTTTTGTCTTGATTCAGACTTTGTAACTGATACATCTTGCCTTACTACCTCCAGCTGCTCGTCGCAAGATAATTGACAACAAGCAACGCATATTTTATAGGCAACTCTGCATGCAAACCCGACGCAAACCAATAAAAGAAGAATTGAATTGGTTCGAAACAAGGCGTCGATTTTTCGATCTCATCCAAAACAGAGAAGGACCTTTTTTTCAATATCTCAGCCTTAGCAGTCCTATAAATGAGATAATTACCCCGCTCTAAGGAATTTCGAACATGGATGGTTGGCTAGACTTTTGGATCTCATCTCCAGCCAAATTCTTCACAATTTCAACTGTTAGATACACAAGATAAAGAACTATTTTGAGATATCAACCTAAGGTAAGTGTTTACTACCTTGTTTACTAGCTATGTTTGATTAATAGATGCCATCGAGTATCATGTCAATTAACTCTCATAACCAAGGAGTGGTCTACCTTTGATGTGTCCATCTTGAATCGAAGCTTTGGCACAGACATACACCTCACTCGCAAGCTTATACACTAAGCACCCAAATATATGAATACAGCATTTAGAAAAAAGAAAATGGGCGCCAACGCCTCCGTCCCCGTTAGCGGCGGCACTAAAAGCGAGGGAGACGGTAACCAAACCGATTCCTCAAAGATAGATTATGAAAAAGAAGATAAGCGGGAACACGCCCCCAATTCCAACAGCATCAAAGGTGAAAACGCCATGGTGGGGCTGTGGGCTTATGGTTATACTTGTGCATTGCATTGATATATTATAGGCGTGATTTATCTTTCGTTCAATTTTATTGGATCTGGATCTATTATTTATAGATAATAGTGGGGAATTGGAATATATTTCATCAGACTACAAAGAGAATGGAATTAATGGGGTAATCCAAATGTTATTGTTTCTCTTTGTTGACTTTGATGCTTGTAGTTATCCCAGATCGAGTTTGTTAGTACTTGAGATTTAAAGATCCACATGATTCTCACTCCTTTTTTTATACGTTCAAGATTGCTCGCGTGACTCTCTGAGAGTAGTAAGATTACTCGACTCTGACTCCATGCTAGATTTAAATGCAGATATGTATTACTTTTTGAGGGGTATCATAGTGGTATAGTACATGTCGTATAATCAGAAAATTATACGATCTATTTGAATGGATTGATGAAAAATATGGGTGTATTCTAACATCAGTCGGATGATAAACTGGTGCATTAGGCCACAGCAGAAGCGGCAGCGCCCTTCTTTTCCTGTTCCTTTAACCTACGCCTGATCTTCTTCAATCTATTCATCCTCGTCCTCTTCTCCTTATCCTCTTCATCCGTCCGTTTGTGAATCGTATTAACAGCTTGAATATCTGCCTTCTTCGCTTTCTTCTGCTTCTTGCTCGGCCTGGTTGCAACTTTTGCAAGTCTCGCTTCTTCAGCGGCGCGTTGAGTACGAAGTATTATCCGAAGTTTCTTGCTAGGACGGGTACGTCGTTTCCTCTTTTCCGTATCGAGAGGGAGTGCCTCATGGATAACATTCACCGTTGATGATACCTCTGCCTTCTTTTCCTCTTCAATTTGAGATTTGCCTACGAGGGTGAGCTTCCGTACTTTCCACGGTACCTCGCACCCCCACCACCGCTGCCGACTTTGCCGTAGAATATCCTCGCCTGAAACCGCGGCGTTTCTGATCTGTGCCGCCTTGTGGTCGTCTTCAGGTGGAGGGGTAATGGCGAGGTAGTAATTCAACGGTCGATGTGTCGCGTGTGCTTTTTGGATATCGGATTCGGAAAAATGTGGGGGAATGAGAGACGCAGACTGGTCTTCTGAGAGAAGGGTGTGGGCTTCGGGTGGAGGGGTATTAGGGAGAACGTAGGTGTGGACGTTGTCGGAGCCTTTTGTAGGAGCGAAGAGACGGAAGGAGACTTCTGGTTCTTTGCTAAGGTCAGGGGAGGAGGAACGATCGGATATGGAGACGTCATGGTCGCTGATGGTGTAGCCGAGGATGGCAGACCAGTCTATAGCGCCGGCGGAGAGCGAGGGTGGGAGGTCGTCTTCTGCGGAGGGCGGGACGAGGTCCTCCCTTGAGACTCTGTATTTGGTGCATTATTTCAGAGTTAGCCTGGGAAAATATAGAGTCTTGTGCTCGTAAATCGGAGAGATGATTAAGGAAGAAAAAGGTCGTGTGATGACTTTACATTTCTGTCTGATTGATGTCAAACATTGCTCTCTTCGGTTATCGCAGCTTCGAGCTGTGGAGGATGAAGGATGGTGGAAGGGTAAGAGTGATGTTGGAAGACGTTGAAATGGAAAAACGTGCGCTCGGTGCGGACTCCGATTCGCTTGTGCGACCAACCAAACCGACTGCTCTGCTGCTGGCCTGGCAGATGATTCGAATCGAAAGAAGAAGCATCCCACACAGTTGAGACAGTTAGTTTAACTACTACTGGCTTTTAGCGTGAAATCCCCCACTCCACTTGCATTACACTTCTCATGATGTACTCCTGCATTTATATAGTCTTATCGTTCCGAATGGGATCGCGATCATTGCATTACTGCTGTGGGACGACCCGATATGTTTCTGGTTTGTATCCCCTGACCATGTCGAATTTATATACTGGATAAATTACACGGGAACAGTCAGCATTTACCGTCAGCTGTCTTGTCTTTAGCTCTACCCCGGTGATAATAATAATAATAATAAAAATACCCAAGAATGCTCAAATAGTAATTATAGCTAAAAGGTACCGTGTAATTGGGACCGCGTAGTTTTTGACGAGGGTGCAGGTTGCAGTGGTGACCAACCAGTTCATCGTCAACTAATAACCTCCTTCCCACTGAATGCTTTGATACACGATCGCTTTTCACAATCCCCACGTTCCGTTTCCGTATCGAGTAGAATTTTACTAATGCGATTCAGATGATTCGTTTGTTCCCGTCGTCTCGTCCTTCGGATTCTTCGTCGTTCGTCTGCTGCCTGGTCGCCCGCACCGTCAGAGCCTCGAAGGAACCATCATCGTGTCGGCTACCATAGCCTCCCGTCCTTCACACTCCCACCCCCCTTCCTTAAAAAGGACTTACTTTCTTACTTTCTTTTTTGGTTGATTATTCTCGCTGCTCGTCTTGTGACGCAGTCGAGATTTATAAAAAGACGAGAGCCTGGCTCCATTCACCATCCCCTCCTTCCGGTCAGTTTTTAACCTTTTCGCTCTTTCCAACCCGATCTGATTTGCTGATTGTTGCCGTTAACGGCCGTTCGATCGCAGCCCGACGACGTCGTCAACAAACACGGCCCGCCAACCACCGTCACAACGACCACCGCCACCGTCTTACGAACTTCGACCTCTCACCCAACCGCGGCCCTCGTCGGCCTCCCCTCCATCTTCTCCTCTATACCCTCCTGACCGCCAGAAAAGAAGGGAAGCCAAGTGGCTTCGTTTTCTCGACATGAAGTTCTCCCATTCAATCCAGTTCAATGCCGTCCCGGACTGGGCCTCCAAATACATCGCCTACTCTAACCTCAAAAAACTGTAAATACACCCCACAAAACTTCAGGTTGGTGTACCACACACTAACAAGCTCTATAACAAAGGATATATACTCTGGAGAAAAAGGTCAACGAGGCAGCGACAGCCCAACGGGACGACGAAGAACGAACCTCCCTCATCCGTGACGAAACAGACCCGGATCCTATCTTCAGACGCGCTCTCGACAACGAACTCGACAAGATCGCTGAATTCTACCAACTCAAAGAACTCGAGCTATACGGCGAGCTCGAGGAGCTCATCAAAGACAAAGATACCTACCTCAAGACCCAAGTCGAGGAACTCGGAAACTCAACCGAACTCGACGGTTCTCAATTACTAAACAAACGCCGTATAACCCTCTCCACCAACATTCCCGCTGCCACCAGCCCCACCTCCCTCTCCCCCACCAACGGCAAGCGAACCGGCGGAGCAGGTGCTAGCGTAGCTTTCCAATCCGACTCTGATTCCGAAAACTCCGAGGATGAACTCATCAGCTCGACTTCCGGTGGGAGACGTCGGAAACGTGCCTCCACCGTGGGAACGATCGGTAGTAATGACCTGCTTTCCTCGAAACCTAGACATCGAAATTCCGTCGTCTACGATGAATTCAACGAAGGTCTCCTAACCGACCTCTACGACCAGCGCATCACGCTTAAAAAACGCACGATCAACCTCTACGTTTCGATGGTGGAGCTCAAATCCTTCATTCAGCTAAACAAAACGGGTTTCACGAAGGCTTTGAAAAAGTACGACAAGATTCTGAATCGTAATTTGAGAGATAAATATATCACCGGCAGCGTGCTGCCGGCATACCTTTTCCAAGAATCGACGGTCAAGAATTTGGGAAATGGGATCAATTCTGTGGAGGAAGTGTACGCCCAGTTGATCACGAACGAGGATGTTGAAGCTGCCAAGAAGGAGCTGAGGCTATACTTGAGAGAACATGTCGTTTGGGAGCGGAATACGGTGTGGAGGGAGATGATTGGGATTGAGAGAAAAGCACAGGCGGCGAATCTCGGCGTCAGGAGAACGCTATTGGGCGCCGATGTACCCGACGAGAGGATGAGACGGCAAGGAGACGAAGCAGAACCGGAAAAGACGGAGCTAAGAACACCGCTAGGCACAGTCACGTGTCCGAGATGGCTGATTAGTTCGAATTTCTTCGTGCTGGTGATTTCAATAGCCGTATTTCTGGCGCTCTTGGTCGCACCCATCTTCCATTCTGCGGAACAGAGAGGGTGTTTCGCTATTCTAGTGTTCGCGTCGATACTGTGGGCCACTGAGGTCATACCTTTATTCGTTACCTCGTTACTGATACCGTTCCTCGCTGTAGTGTTGAGGGTTGTTAGGGAAGATACCAAGCCGCATTCTCGGCTTGATGCTAAAGATGCAGCCAAGTATATTTTCGCGGCAATGTGGACGCCCGTAATCATGCTCCTTCTCGGTGGATTTACGATTGCTGCAGCGTTGAGCAAGTACCATATAGCAAAGATGATCGCAACAAAGGTACTAAGTGCGGCGGGTACGAGACCCCAAACGGTACTTCTGACAAATATGTTTGTAGCCATGGTTGCGAGTATGTGGATTAGCAATGTTGCAGCACCAGTGTTGTGCTATTCCATCATTCAGGTATATTCTGACCCTTCTCTCGTATTAATGCTGTGATTATGGCTAACCGTTACGATAGCCTATGCTACGAAATCTATCGCCTGAGTCAAATATGAGCAAAGCTCTCATTTTGGGTATCGCCCTTGCTTCCAACGTTGGCGGTATGGCGTCACCCATCGCAAGCCCGCAAAACATCATCGCTTTACAAAACATGAAGCCGGAACCCAGCTGGGGAGAGTGGTTTGTCATCTCCCTCCCAGTTTCCATTCTCTCCATTCTAGCAATCTGGATCATCCTCCTCGTCACCTTCAAACCAGGGCGCGGTACCAACATCGTCCCAATTCGACCCATGAAGGACCCTTTCACCGGCGTGCAATGGTTCATTTCCATCGTCACAGTCGCCACCATCATCCTCTGGTGTTTTGCACACCGTCTCGAAGCGCAATTTGGTGATATGGGTGTAGTAGCAATCATCCCCATCATCATGTTCTTCGGTACTGGGATTCTCACAAAGGAAGACTTCAACAACTTTTTGTGGACTATTATAATTCTCGCGGCGGGTGGATTGTCGTTGGGTAAAGCGGTCAATAGTTCCGGGTTGTTGCACACAATAGCATTAAACATCCAGCATGCGACACACGAGATGAGCTTGTACGGTGTTGTTGTGACATTTGCGGCTTTGATATTAGTCATCGCGACTTTCATCAGCCATACTGTTGCTGCTGCTATCATATTGCCCGTTGTTGCGCAGGTCGGGGCGCAGATGGAGGACCCGCATCCGAGGGTTTTGGTTATGGTTAGCGCATTGATGTGTTCTGCGGCCATGGGGTTGCCGACTAGCGGGTTTCCGAACATGAGTATGTATTCTTCCTCCCTAGTATGCTGGTGCTTTTCTTTCAGGGTGACGCTAATGTTGGGGGTTTTTTTTTCCAGCTGCGATTATGATGGAAGATAATCAGACGGGGCAGAGGTATTTGAGAGTGAAGCATTTTATATCGAGAGGTATACCGAGCAGTATTGCTACGTTTGCGGTTGTGGTGACGGTAGGGTTCGGGTTGTCGAGGTTGGTCGGATTTTAGAAAAGTACTTCTTTGTTTTGTATATAGATGAGGGTAACCAGACTGGAGCGATTTTCTGGCAGCGGTAGTAATCATGGGACTCCTTTTTATCCGTTCCAGGTTCGGTTAGAGGCATGGCTCAACTTCTTAGAGTTATGAGGTATAAGTAAGGTGAGATGGAAATTGAGCGAATGAGCTAGCACTGTATTGTAGGATGAGCGTTGTGGGTTGGATATATACTTTTGGTATATTCGTGTACATGACAGTTATTGGATTTAGGTGTGCGATACTGGGAGGGCTATATGGTTACACTATACTTGTAGTTAGCATTTGGTGGTGTGCTTGACTGCTTTGCAAGAGGCATGCTTGCATTTAGATTGGTGAAAGTTCAAACACTTGAATTTGTAAAACCTTTTGAAAATTTGTCTATTGTTCGGGTTTATATCATCCTTCTATTGTTATATCTACAGGGTCGAGTCAAGCTTTCATTGAAATACAAATGCAACAATGCCTTCAGCCACAGCCAGTCATTTAGTCCGCTCCTAAATTTCGAAATGGTATAAACAACGAGAGTCATTGATACTATAACTGCTCAAATATAATAGTCGCTGTCAAAACTGACCAAAAAATGTCCCATACTTGCGTATTATATATCTTGTCTTCTTAGGTTAGCTTGCATCGAACCGGGATGTGCCTGTCTTATGCAGCGTTTGTCTAGCGTGCCCTGACCGCAGCCGGGCAGTTGGATCCTGTCGCGTAATCCAAACGACGACGGCCGCCACCGCTCATTTCGCGACTCTTCTGTTTCTCTTCTTCATCCATCATCATTCCTCTCAGAAACTATTCCGTCTTTTTGCACCGCAAGAGCAGCTAGGAAAGTTTGCATTGGAAGCTACAAGTTTCCAAGGATATATTATTTTAACATATTTCTCAGGCGATAAACTTTCTTAGCATGAGCTCTCTCCCCAGCATCAATCGGTCGATATAACATTTACCCTCGTCATCTCGATTTCGACGGCCTTGTCTTCATCTTTCTCCGCATCTACACATCCGAATAAAGAATACTTGCAGGATCGCATATCCCCAGTATCATAGAATAGCCGGAATTTCTAGAACCGCTAATTGTATTGATTGCCTCCGAAGCTGCTACGATTCGCATTTTACAACAATCTCAACGCAAATTTCCATCCAGCTCTCCCACCACAACCTCAGCCTCGAGACCGATAATGAACAACTACCCGATAATTAACAGCCTTCGCATCTGTTGATAAAATATACAACCTCGTATCAAAGACAAAACAAAACCTTTTAACCAGTCAATTGATCAATTCCCTACAATGGCGCCTCAACCAGACCAATCCATAATTGACATCTTCAACACCCTCCCATCGCCCGCCCCCACCCTCGAATCCCATAATCCCTTCCACGCCGAAATTCTCCAAACCTTACTAGACGAATCGGAACAAATCCCCGGTCTTCGCACCAAACCATTCAAATACCAACGTCGCTCAGCGGCGCTAATGTTCCAGCGGGAACAAGGCATCCGATACCGCGAATCCGAAGTTCTCTCTAGAAAGACCACCTCAACTACCACAATTCCCGGAGACTCGGGAACAGGAAGCAGAGGGAGGAGTACAGACGAACAAAATGAGGGAGATGTATATTACGACTCCCGAATCGGTGGGATCCTAGCCGAAGAGATGGGAAGCGGCAAGACTTTAATATGTCTCCTCCTCATCCTAGCGTCCAAATACCTCAAGGTCGAAATGCCCGGCCATACTCTCCACCGATCCCCCACCATAGACCTAACCGAGGGCGATAACGAAGCCGGAGACGACAACACCGGAGTACCGAGCCTGTTAACCCTCTCGATCCGTGCGATAATGACACAAGGTGTTCCCTGGAAAGATCGAATACCGGACTACCATGAACGTCTATCAGCTCTAATCAACCACCAGCATATCAAACATAAATGGGATTCCTATCAAATCACCCGCGCCACATCGAGCAGACTGGCCCAGAAGGATGTCACGGACGTATACCTCTCCTCTGCCACTATCGTCGTCGTCCCGGGAAATTTAATGATACAATGGGAAGACGAAATCTTGAAACACACGTTACCTCCGGAACAAGGCGGGCTCAGATATGCAAAGGTCATGGATCGAGGGCCGATTCCTAGTATCGAGGAAATACTCGGGTTAGACATCCTACTCATCTCGAGGACGAGATTTGATAAAGAAATCCAAGATGGCCAGGACGGTTTAGGTAGACGGAGACATGCGGGGGTAGCGATGAAATGCGCCTGCGATTTGAAAAACTCCAGATCCATGGAACGGAATTGTGTTTGTCCGACCGAGGAAGGATACTACAGCTCCCCGCTCATGAGTGTACACTTCAAGCGGATAATAGTCGACGAAGGCCACTCCATGGCTTCCAGCAAGTCCAACTCTGTTTTGGTAGCGGATAAATTACACGTGAACTCCAAGTGGGCGGTAACAGGTACCCCCAGCAGCGGACTCTACTCTCGAAATACAACCGTATCGGGAGAAGAAGAAGAGGTGGACAGCAGCATCAAAGTATCCGAAGCCTCGGATCTCCGTCGGATAGGCGACTTGATAACCCATTTCCTCAAACTCCCGCCATATGATACCAAAAAGGTACGATGGCCGAATAAAGTCTACGAAGCCCTCTCCACGGGCCTCCTCCGCTCTGTCCTTGAACGGGTCATGATTCGCCATCGCATAAGCGATATAGAGGCTGAAGTATCTCTACCACCGCTTCACCAGAAATTCGTATACGTGAAGCCGGGATTCTACGAAAAACTCACGCTGAATCTGTTTTTGGCACAGTTGGCTACCAACGAAGTCACCAGTGAGCGTTGCGACCAGGATTGGCTGTTCCATCATACGCAGCGTAGGCATTTGAATGATTTTGTGAATAATATGCGGGAGTGTGCGTTCTTTTGGACAGGGTTGAATCGAAAAAGTGTGGTTGAGATGAGGGATAACGCAGTCAAGTATCTGGCGGGGGAGAAGGTTAAATTGGGGGCGGATAGGGAGCTGTTGAGGAGTGTGGTTCGGACGGCGGAAATGGCATTAGGAAGTAGACTGTGGGAGACGTTGTCGGTGTTTCACGAGATGGGTGAGTTTGATATATATATTATACACTTCTACTTTCTTTTGGTATGGTTTTGCTAAATGACAGTGTTTGAAAGGGTATTCGATTAAATGTCTACCTGAAACGGTACGGCAAGCGTGGGCGATGGATCCGACAGTGGCATTCGGTGAACAGGAGGCATTACTAGGCGGCGCGCAGATGATGACTATGCAAAAGATGGTCTCGAAGAATGCGTATTCCAGTAAAGATATAGCGGCCGTATTAACCCTCGAGGGAGAATTCTCGATGCCGGTTCATCGAGAGTCAACAGCAGCTAGAGATCATATCATAGGGCAAAAGGAAACTGGTGCTATCACAGACGCCCAATACGAGTTACTATTAAAGCAGAATAAAGTGCCGCAGAGGAGCTTACAATCAAAACAAACCAAACATAAAAAGAGCCCGAAAAAAGCTAGCCCCTCCAAAACTCGACGGAATTCTAGTTCCGGGAACGGGATATTGAAGAAGGGCAAAAAGGCTTCTACGGACGAATATCTCCCGGTGGATAGTCCGTTGGTGGATACCACAGTCACAGGCGTCGCATCCGCAAAATTAGCATATCTGATATCAAAAGTGCTCCAGTATCAAAAGGACGAAAAGATATTAATCTTTTACGAAACCGATCAGGTTGCATTTTACATCGCAGAAGCTTTAAGCGTCGTTGGCGTCAACTATTTGTTATGTAAGTCCTTCATATCACGTCTTCATAACCCATAAAATTTACTAACCGCAGTTTGCAAATCAGATTCGAAAACCGGATTGGACATCCACCGTAAAGCAGAGTATCTCGTAACCTTCAACACAACGGAAATATTCCGAGTATTCCTACTAGACGTCAGCCAAGCCGCACAGGGTATCCACCTGGGATCTGCGAGCCGCGTATTCTTCGTCAATCCAATATGGCAACCCCCAAGCGTTCTCGCACAAGCGATGAAACGTGCCCATCGCATTGGTCAAACAAAACCAGTCTACGTCGAAACACTGATACTAAAAGACACGATCGAAGAGACGATATTCAACCGTAAAAACCAGATGAATGAGAATGACTTTCGCGGTAAAAAGCTGATGGTTGACGATGAGGGGTTGAGGAATCTTCTTACGAAGGAGCCGTTTGTGGATATCATAGAGGGAAACGAGGATACGTTTGCAAGGTTGGAAGTGCCGCAAGGAATGTTTGGTGAGGGGAAGATTGGTGATTTACCGGAGCATCCTGATTTGGATATCGTTACGCTGAAGAGAGAGGAAGGGGGTAGTGGGACCTCGAGTGTACAGAATGGCTCTGTGGCGGCGAGTCGTGCTGGAACACCCGTCGTGACGACAGCGGAGCCTGAGGGAACTAAAGTTAAGAAGGGGAAGAAGAGAGTGGGATTTGCTGCCATGGAAGATAATGCGGAGGATGTACCTGTTCGTGGCGTTAGGTTTTCATCTGATGATACGCCTGCAGATGGGACTACCCGTCGAGTCTCGCTGTTTGGCGGCAAGAATGGATTTTTCGAGGATATACCAACACCATCGGAAGTTTCAACGAGTGCTACAATTCAGATGGCGGATTCTGGACCGGCCTTACAGAAACGAGGACACGAATGTGCTGAAGAACAGGAAGGTATGGTGTTCAAGAGGGTGAAGTTTGTTGATGCTGAGGTCTGAAACTGATGGCTTAATATTATGGCGTTATCGTGTGGCTTTTGTTAACGACTGCATTGAGTAATGACTTTATGTTGTATTATATATACGCAGGTTCGGGATTATATATGTCATTATCGGGTGGCGATTTCGGAGTTAGAGGTTTACGTTCGCCGTTCATATATCAATTGTTCCGCTTCATCAATTAAGAAAGCACAATGGTGGTGTTAGCCACCAATAAAATCTATTCGTCATGATAGTAAACAAGCTAATGAAACACATCATTTGGAACAACAAAAAGAATAAAAACCATGGTAAGATGGCTTTCCAAATGGTATATAGTACAATGTACTCAATCGCTAAAATGCAAATATCGCTTTCAAAAAAAAAACTAAGACACAAGTCTAAAGGAAGAAGAAGGGAAAAGGTTTAAAAGGAAACCACCATAAAAACGCCGTTTCATGTTTTTGAAAGCAAAAAATTTGTCAAACGAAACATTATTGTTGTAGTGTAAAGAAAACCCCTTCCCCAAGGCTAATCCTAGTCACATTGTTCCATGCTTTTATAATACCTTGTGATTAATTACCTTTCGGACACATCATACACCTCCCTTCTTTTCCGTTTCTTTCGTACTGCTACTGCTATTGCTGCTGCTACTACCACTACTGGCAGCCGCTGCTGGATGAGAGGGTGCGAGATCAACAAACGCCCCAATATTCTCTTCACCAAAGTAATCGCGTAGCTTCTTCTTCTTCTTCTTAGCGGAACCTCCAACTTTATACCCAGCCCAGCTACTAGATCCTATAATAGCGGGTGGTGTCTCTCCCTCATCCTCCCTCAGATGCTCCTCCTTTGCCCAAGCCGGAGTCGTGATACCGCTCATGGGAGTCGCAGGGTCGATCACCGATCCGATTTTCTCATATTGCTCTCTGGTTATAGCATCTCTCAGGAGCGATTTTCCATCACTAGACCGCGTGCGAGAGGCTTGGGATGGAAGGTTCGGTCGAGTGGAGGATGATGCTGCTTCCGCCGATGACGCGCTTTGTAAGGAATACCCCTTCCCGCTTACATCTTCAAACTTCATGCTTTCCCACGGCGGCGGGGTGGTTTCTATTAGCGGGGTTTTGGAATCGTCCGGTGCCTCGACGATTTCCTTTTCATTTGCGAGTTCTCCAAGGTCGATCTGTTCCTTGCGTGCACCTAATGGCGCAGATCCGCTAGAACCAGAGCTGGAGCTGGTCTTTTTAGACGATGGTTCGGGGCATGTTAGGTGGTCTGTAGATATAGTTGGGGTAACGAGGCCGGGTGGTGGTGGTGGGAGTAATGGCTCCGGGCCGGTTTTGATTGAGCGTCGTTTATCGGTGGGGGATATGTCTGTGTCCTGACTTGGTTTGCGAGATCCTGCTTCATGCAGTTGCGGTATCTGGCCGCTATTTCTATGGGGTATCTCAAGAGACAGGTTTTCTGGTTTTGACTTGGTTTTAGATCGACCAATTCCGAATATAGATGAGGGCGCGCGGGTAGATGATCCGGTTGATGATGCGGATGTTTTGCGGCTTTGCTTCTTCTTTGCTTCAGGTTGAGTGGTAGAGGAGGCAGATGCCTCTCCAGGTGATTTTACGGTAGGTGGAGCTTTGAACGGCGATGTAAATCCCATTAGATTTGGATCATCAAGCCCGGGAAGCTCCAGCTTCTCCCATGGCGGTATATCATCGGCGCCTTGCGGCTCATTTGGCTGCAACGGCGAAAGTGCAATACCCCGCGAATCCAAAGGATCGATTTCGTCCGAATCAACTTTACTTGGTATTTGCAAGGGGAAATATTCCAGATAACTGCTCGCCTCGCTCGGCCTCGCGACCGCAGTAGATCCGCTAATACCAGAATCCTCCAAACTCCCAAACCTATGCCTCTCTGGAATCCTGGATAGAGTTCCGGGAGGAGTTTTGATGAATATATTGTTGTCTTGCCATAATGTAGCTTCCAACCGAGTCGTGGGATGGTGCGATTCTCTTCGGAGTCTGGTCGGCGTTATTATCTTTCCATCAGTGTCAACATGGCCCAATTCGCCGACTTGGCCTCGGCTATCTCCGTACGCTGACATCCAGCCAACTCCAATAGAAGGCCTATGACTCGTGCTGCCGATTGTACCCCGACGTGCTATTGGCAATGTCGGTGTGCCGGCACCGTATGCATAAGTCGGATCGTAAACGGTGTTGTCGCGGTGTCCTTCGGATAGTGACGTTGAGCCGAGCCAGCCAGGGAAGAATCTTGATATCAGTGGTTTAGTCATCGGAATCGAAGCACAAACGATTCCAACGTTGACTTCAATGGCGGCCCACATGAAAGAATATGCTGCATTGTAATCAAAATCAAGTGCTTGAGTTTCTGTGAGCTGAAAGTAATGTATACGAATCATGCCAACGACGATATCAAATAGGCCAAGACTGAATACAACGAGCAGGATGGCTTTTTGGCGAGCTGGTAGACGAAGGGATGTCAGGACGGGTATAGGTAGAACAATTATCGCAAGGTCTTCAAGAATATTAACAGGTGCCGACGCAAAATATATTCTAAATTATATCGATATATGTTAGCTCATTGTGTGCTAGACATGAAGCCTATTAGGGTGTTTTGTGCTTACCGAACGGTTCCAATGCAACCCGGAAAGGGTTGCCGATTTGACTCGGGATCGAAGACGAGCCCAATAGGGTGGCATCGAAAGGCAAGTAATAGCGTGAGCGAAAGTCCCGCAATAATCACAACAGCCATTGTAACCCAGCAAAATCGCCTAAAGTGTTTTTGGACCTTGAAAACCAGCAGATAAAATGCTAATATCGAAACCTTTGTCACCGCGATCGCCGGATTGAACAACAAGGTGAAGGCGTATTGATACTTCTGTTTCTCCAGTGCCATGGAGTATGGTATCGTGCTGGAATGCCGCCCAAAGCCATAGTTTACACCTTGTACAATCGAGAGACACATGCCGAAGGATAAGACAAAGCCTATGAGGATGAGGTAGTCGTCAATTCGCATTTTCCGCGCGATAAATCCTCGTGCAATAATCCGGAGGGCGACGGATACGAAAGCCAGAACCAGAAAGACGATAGTCGTCGCGAGAACCGTTGGCCCATGGTCGCCTCCATTTTGGCTCGGAGACGATAAGGCTGTGCTAGTACTGTAAAGATTGCTAGTTGTCGTCGAGGTCGCAGCTTCAGTTATCGAGGCGGTAGGCGAGCCTGTGAGGGAGCCGCCATTATCCATTATACTACATCGGTTGCGTCAAACATTCGCAAAAGTATAATGTCCAAACAGGATACGAATATCATCGACGGATTGTGTATCTCGGTGTCAGATACGACCGAGGTGAAGGATAATAGAGTGATGGTCGATGAAAGAAGCTGTTCCTCCCATGGTGCGGCCCGTCCGCTGCCTTTCGAAGGACGTACTTAATCTTGCATGAAAATCCTTCTGTGCTGAATCACGTCAAAAGGAGCAGCAGGCAAAAAAACATTGGCAAGGAAGACGAAGACTTTTTGGCCGGGGAAAATATCTCTGTTCAACGGCAATTTCAAGCCACGCCACGGCACCCCTGCAAAGCGTCGGTAATCTTCTCTCCAACGGATTCCCTGGCCTCAGCAGCATGCAGTCTTGTCTCACCGTCGACGGATAAAGAGCAATCATCATGAATTAGGACGGTGATGAAGGATCTTTGTGATTACACTTCATTCCTGAGGATCCAAAACCGTTGACAGGCGCGGAACATTTCGAAAATTCTCTGGGTAGGCCTGTTCAAGCTAGAGCTAGGCGAGCAAGTGAAAACCTCAAAGAGATCATGACATAAATCATTCAGGCAGCTGGTCTTTGCATGTTGGATCACCGGCCTTGGGGATCTTCTGAATTGCGCGAAATCAAGTTTCCACAATGAATCGTATTCCATCCGACACTAAACCGGCAAAATGCGGGGGTCCAACCTCTTTTCAAAGACTCGCAGGCAAGAGTGGAGCCGCGAGTTCTTCCGTGCGAACGCAACGAGCAGTGGGTTCGCTGGGCTCGCGGAATTCAAAGGTCTCGAAATGCGCAAACGCCAACGATTAGATTCGAACAGTTTGCGTGCTCTAGGTATTTCTTGGTATAGACCGTTATATTAGCCATTCTTTTCTGCCTGAGGTTAGATCCGATTGAGTTTAACTCACGTCGACGGACCAGGTGCAACGTGGGTATCATAGTCTGGAGTTCTTCGAGCTGCAAGGATGTGGGCGTATGAGGCACAACATGGCTCTCACATCATGGGGGGAGGAGCTGCGAGACCTGTTAATCGCGCGCTCTCTTCAGGTTAAAAAAAATTCAGATGCATCCCAAGGCATCCTTATCTCCCTCTTCCCTCCCATCTAGTTGTGTGCATTGCTTGCTTGCTCTAGGTTAACACCAGCTGCCGACACTGTTCGCACTTACGAGAGCAGCAAGACCATGATCTCGAGTCGGAGCCCCAAACCCTCTTGTCCGAAATTTAATACGAGCTCTCATCCGCCGCGTTGACGTCCAAGCAGCGACTTCGGATCCCGGCTCGGATGGGGCCGCGATCTCCTCGAGCCAGCGGGTTCGACAGCTGGAGACATGACGATAGTGCCGGGTCTGCAGCGCACAGCGAATTTCGACAGCCTTCCCCAAATCCCGGCTTTGGTAGCGACCCGAATAATAACTTTGTCCAGCTGCACTCGTCCAAGCCGGCTGTCGAGCTGAGTGTTCATGAGTCTATTGCGCCTGTCGCAATCGTAACGATTCTGTTCTTTCTTTGGGGTTTTGCTTCCGGATTGCTATCAGTGGTAAGCGCCGTTAAATCGAATTCATTGATGGGTAGAGAGGTTGCAACACGCTAACGTCACAATCTTCAGAGTACTCTCAACACCTTGACATTCGTCGCAGTTTGACACCAGGGAACATTGGAGAAGCTCATTCTCGATAATAGGTTCTGAATATCAAAATCAATGCTACTATAAAAAATACCGAGGGTGCTCTGGTCGGTTTGCATAGTGCTTATTATGGGTATGAAATTTATACAATTGTGCATACAATCGATTCATGTTTATGAAACTGACCGAGGCATAGTGGCTACTTTGTCGGCCCACTTACATTCAGTGGCTACATATTCCGTCACTACGGATTCCGAATCACATTCATCGTAGGTCTAGTAATCTACGGCGTCGGGTGTGTAGTGTTCTGGCCCTGTGGTGTTCTCCAAACATACCCGGGATTCGTTATATCAAACTTTATAAGCGGGCTGGGCGTAGCAACGTAAGAATACATTCCCACATGTAATATGCCATTATAGAATAATCTAGAAGCTTACAATCACCTTCACAAATAGTATCGAAGTCGCGGCCAACCTGTTCGTCGCCATATGTGGACCACCAGACTTTTGGGAAGCTAGGTTGAACTTATCCCAAGGCGCCCAGGCTATTGGCAATGTTTTCGCACCAATTCTAGCAGACAAGATCATCTTTAGAAGGGATCAATCGACGTCTAATACGCAATGGCTGATCAATGTGCAATGGGGATATCTGGGCGTCGCTTTCTTCGATTTCGCTTTGGCCTTGTTCTTCTGGTATGTTCCGTTACCAGAGTGCACGTAAGCCCCCTCGTTATCATTTCTCTCTTCCTATCCGGTAGATCTATGCTAAAATATATACTAATCTTATCGGTTCTCGGTTTTCTTAGAGATGCGGAGATAACTCGAGTTAACAGATGGCGTCCGGCGAGCACACCCCTCACAGAAAAACGACGACAGAGGTATCTAGGTAAACTGGTGTTGTTACTCTTAGGCGTCTGGGCCCAGTTTTGCTACACCGGAGCGCAAGAGATACTATCCGTTTATGGTTCCACTCTCATTGCAGCATTTTCACCCAGTTTCGTGTACGTAAACCCCCCCACCCTCTCTTCCTTCAAGGAACTTTTACTCACATTCATCTCAAATGGTTAGGAACAAAACAAACACAGTACTTTGGTCAGCCGAGGGCCTACTCGCCTTTGGTAGATTAGCGGGTGGAGTTGGAATGTTTTATATTCCGGCTCGATGGTGGTACCTGCTCTTCACCGCTGGGTGTATCTCTACATCGTCTCTGATACTGGCACTCCAATACCTTCCGGACCACGGCAAGTCCATCGTCGCCCTTCGGATAATTCTACAATTTTTTGAATCTATCCTCTTTCCGACAATATTTGCAATGTCGCTTCGCGGTTTATCAGGGAGGAATGTCAAGTGGGGGGCATCGTGGCAGGTGCTTGGTGTTTGCGGGGGTGCTATCTGGCCGCCAGTTTATCAGGCGATCAGGACTCGATATCCGGTTGATCTCGCGGGGAATAGGGCAGCCTGGATCCTCGTGATAGCATTGTACTGCGCGGGACCTGGCTCGCAGGCTTTATTTGTCAATTTCGTCCCAAGTTGCAGGCAGAAATTGGATGCATTGAGCAAGCAGGAGCTCAGAAAGCGGTATGAGACAGATGGTACGATTGGAGGCCGGCTGGATGAGACGAATGATCATGTTGCATGATTGACATCGTAGGTCCAAATCCGGCGTGCTCGAGCCGGCCTAACTGCTGGGGGACCGAATTCACACTTATATGCGTGTCCCATATTTAATATTTGAGGTCAGACGGAAGCTACAAAGAGGTACTAGTGTACAGTTCAGACGAGCGTCTAAGCGGTTTTTGACTTTAGCATGTAGTTTTAGCGGTCACTTTATAAATCTAATGCATCAATATCAATTTCAGTATCGATCAGGAGACTTGCAGTTCTTGCGACTTACCCCGCGAGTCATTTGACGCTAGCATTGACATTTAACATAAAAACCACTATTCGAGATATCAGTTCGCCAGTTTGCTAAATCATATTCAGAGACAAACTTCTAGGCGGCAACCGTGGTCCCCGAGAGCATGGCAACCGCTTCATAAGCCAGAAATACACCTCGGCAAACTCCGCTCTAATAGACGAAGAAAGAATATAGCGAAATAGACAGCGCTCGGGTGATTATCTCAAGATATCATCCCAATGCGTGAAATAAAGTTCTTCATCAAAACGAATCGGTTCATGGCGTTTGCGTGCTTTTTGCAGCTGCAGGTCGCCATCATTCTCGTTTCACCATCACCTTCCCAGTTCGCTTCGACCGTGCCGATTTGTTCCTCGGAAGATTTTCTAAATTGTTCCAGAAAAACAAAAAGAGTTATTTTATTTTATTATTATTTTTTTTTTTATTTATTTTATTTATTTATTTTTTTTTTTTGAAATTTCGTTGAAGTTCCTGGTCACTCATCATGATGCTAGGGTCGCAGTCATGTCACCAACATGAGTCCAAAAACCTTTTGATCTCTCCCCAGTTTGTCGCAATATCGGAATAGTTTATGATGTAAGATTAGAATGACAGGCAGAAACTCCCAGCCACGGATTAAATCCCACTCTTTTGGGATTGAGGAATATGTAACCGTACTCGTGGATCTTGGTGGAGAGATTTTGGCGACATTGCTTGCATGGGGCCATTCGTATGGAAGCAACAGTGGAACATTTTATGACATTATTATTACTATTGCCATGCGCATGGGAACTGGCAAATAAATTGAACGCAGTACTTTTTATGCGACGAGAACCTGGATGATACTAATTTCCCCTTCCCAGCTCCCCGAGTTTCGGTGCCGATGCCGACCCACCTCTTTATTCCTTTGGTGTTTCGCTCAAACGCTGCGAACGGGGCTTGCGGTCGAATTGAAAATTCTCGAACAGAAAAGCCCTGGCGGCATTAGCAATAAGGTTTTGAGAACCAATCTCGGATGGCCCAAGGACCTCCCGTCCCATGTCTCGATTTTATTGATAATTTTGATAATTCCGAATAATTGCAATTAAACGCACGTTCACAAGGCAAAAAAGACAGATGATCGCATAATGAGTCTGTAAAAGAACACGACTCATATAATAGGAAAAGCTCGGACGCGTTGAAAATTGAGTGTCACGGATAGAAGCCTTTTTCTGGCAGCGTTGGCGCCGCCGCGGCCCCGGGAACTGGCACTAAAAGCAAAGGCAAAAAAGGGGTGATGAGGATGTTACGGAAGGCAGTCAAGGTCTCAAATTTCCACGTGTGCTTGAGAGGGGTTGGGACTCCGATATGCGATTCAAGAGGAATGTGGGAGGACCTTCCACAGTTCGAATCTTGATACCCGAGGAAAGAGAGAGATAGGAGGCTTCGAATCAAAGGAAAGATCTTCCCCTTCGCCACTTTCTTTTGGACCTGCATGAGGGGGACGGGCACAGAATCCAGAGGGTTGGTATCACCGCGGAAAAAAAAAACTTCTGGTGGGGGGATGAGGCGGGACGGGCTCGTGGACATTGCAACGGGTTCCAATATTCCGGATCGCCAGAACGAAATACGTACATGAATTTGAAGCCTACTTTGGGAAAATGAATTAATTTCATGCGCTGAAATTTCTGGGCTGGGGAGGGAAAGAAGGAAGGAAGCATATCTGGGGAGGCTTCCAAAGAAAGAACTACGATAGTATATTATCATCACGAAAGCTGCGAAAGGTGAGATTTTCTGACGCATTGGCGCTGGCTGCGTGCGCTGCCCTGCGCAACGTAAACGAGACGACCAAAAAAAAACATATTACTGCATACACGATAGTTTGACATCGCATGGTGACCTGGTTCTCCCCTCGCTTCGAAGGCTTCAAGTCTGGCTCCTCATGGGACGTTGCCTTTATGCAATGCAGGGACGGGACCTTTTTTTGCGGTCCTTACCGCGATGAACATCCGGAATCGGACCTGGAGGCGGTCAGGACATCAGACGTGCGGAGTACATTAAATCCACGTCGCAATGAATTTTTCACACGGCGAGCAGGAGCTAGGTTCCTATTTAGCTCATGATGTCCCTAGGCGATTTAGAGGGCTTCCAATTGGTGAAGGGTATCGTCGCATGTTTATAAATATTTCAAGCTGATCCCCAGCCGTCTTATAATCACGCAAGGCTAAAATGCATTCGAGCCTGTGAGAGAGAGAAACGTCGAGCCAGACAACCATTGATCGATGCCTAGTAACATATACATTCGGCCTGCTTCTGTCTAAGATTCTCGCGAGCCCGTGTGCGCATGGAAACTTTTTATGACAGAGCGACCCCATTCGTTCTCCTTGCGAACGAAAAAGAAAGACACGTGCATGAGGAAGTCACGTTGACAGGGCTACGAAAGGCGTAAAAGCGCAGATGTTTTGCAGAAACAACAAACCACCGCTGCCGAAAGGGAGCTGCTAACGTCGTTGGATAATCAATAATATCTATCGAATTGAGGGGCTTTATGTTACGCGGTTTGTTATATTCATGTAGGGCGATTGGTGATAATCTGGCAGCGGTCAGGTTTTCTTTCTTTTATAAACACCCCCATCGGCACCAACCAAAGCCAAGCGGCACAAACCAAAACGGGTCCAAGCAACTGGCCTCTCAGTTGATCGAACGCACTATTATCCTTGGCAAACCCGTCGAAACAAACGTCTAGATGCCGGCCGTTCATCCCAGCCATCCCGTTTGGCCAGAAAAATGAAAAATGAAGAAAAGTGGAAACCCACACCCAGCGCAACAGTTTGAGTGTTTGGTTGGGATAAGGGGCAAGCTGAACAGGACGAAGGGCAGAATTCGTGACTTTTCGACCAAAAAGCAGGTCGCTAAACCGCAGGGGAAAACACGCTAAGGAATTCAGAGAGTGAGACAAGGGAGCGAATCGATGTCGAGACATGCTCGTTACTCGCTCTCATTGGTATTTAGAGGGAGAGTGAAGGTATCTAGGCGGTAGACGGTGCCCATCACCTAGGACCTATCTGCCTGCATCACTAGCTCGCCGCTTCCAGTTCTGGAAGCAAGAAACCGTGACTTGGAGAGTCAGGGGATGTTTTCTCCGGCTCGACGACAGACACGATATTCAACATATTCAAGACGGGAGCGAAAAAAAGAAGAAGAAGAAAAAAACGTGATGGATGCTGAACCCGGGTTGGTTATATGTGGGGAAAGGTGGTAGAGATCGGGGAAAGAAAGAGGAACGAACGCATAGACACATCATCAGCAACAGGCCGGCTTGGTTGGAAGAGAGGCGAGTCTTTTTTTTTTCTTGTCTGCAGCATATGCACAGTCGAGCTCAGATGGCACCTTTTTTTCTTGATTGATCCATCGAGAAGACCAATCCAATCGCATGTCACTATTGTAAATGGTGTTTTTATTTACCATTTGTTATTAATTATTCCCGGCTGTTGTTCTTTCGACTCTTGAATCTCCCAACCTTTTTTTCTTTATATCATGGTCACGCTCCTTCTCACCAGTCTATTATTATAATATTCGAATCGGTTCGCGACGAAGTTTTGTTTCCAACATCACCATCATCGTTCGTTCTCAAGGCGGGCTTCACTGTCCAGCCAGTTTTTCCGTACGGACCAAAAGAAATAATAATAGTTTTCCTTTTTTTTCCCATCTCCGTTCAAAGTTTAACCCCTTGCCAATCCGTTTGAGAAGAAGGGCATCGAATCAAGAAACTCGTAAGGGGAAAAAGAGGAAATTACAAGCCATAGCAGGTTAGTATCCATTGCTTTTTTGATTCTCGGGCAGGCCTCTCGTTTGTGTTTCTGTTCGAGCCGTCCATTATGGATTGGCCCTCCCATCATGGTCAAAGTCAGTCCAGAAGCCTACCGGTCACCGTGGTGGGTGGGTGTAGGGGCACTGGCTTAGAATTAATTAATTATTTTTTTTTTCCTGTGGTCAACCTCATGGTTGAGGCCTCTCGTTAAGTGGTCCCCCCCGGGGGCCATTATAATTAATTTTTCATATTGAAGTCTGAAGAAAATTACCATACGAAAAGCGTTCAAAAGGTGCCCAAGATCAATCAATCAAGGCCCGAGAACGTGTCGTATCCTGATAATGGGTATATCGATGTCATAATTTCTTCTTCCCCGTGGGCTCTCTGTGGCTTCTCTCTTCTTCTCTCCTTTCCCCTCTCAACTCTGCATCTCCTATTCTCTCCAATTATCAGTCTTCTTTTCCTGCAGCCATCCCGTTCATTTGTACAGTTTTTTTTTCCATTTTTTCCTTTTGAATTTCTTATATGCATACTGCATACAATATATACATTATATCGCGGTTTCCCGTATTTCTTTCATTTAGCAGTCCTTCTTTTCCTTTGTCGTCGCCGTTGCCATATACCTTTAATTTCTGTCCTTTCTTCTTGTTCAGTCATTCATTTCGGTGTAATCAGGTCGAAACCCACGTACATACATCGCCAGCAAGGAACCATCGTCGAATGCTGCAAGGAGTATCGCCACCGCAGTCAACACAAGCGTCCGCCGCAACCTAGCACTCCTCATCGTCCACCGACCATTCTCCTCTATAAACTCAGGACGTTCGAAGACGCCGCCTCCTTGCGTCAATCCGCCCTCTCTCCTTCCTTCCGCCCTCCCTCGATTAACCTCCTCGGCGCAACGGCGACAGCGTGGAGCTAGGACTCTTAACAATCGTGCATTCCCTCCCTCTCTCTTGTCCTACCGTGCGAGAGGAGGCTCACCCACTTGTCCCAGTCGAGGGGATCCCATTCTGAAGAGATATTACCAAACTTGTCTGCCTGCTTTTTTTTTCTTACCACGTCCGCAGAAGGAGAGGATATATATAACATAGTCGCTTGCTGCACTGTTTGTTTCTGTTGATTTGAGAATCTCAGCCGACCCCATTTCAGTCGATCCGCGAGTACCGACAAACCGCGGACTCTTCTCACCTAAGGCGTCCTAATTATAACCTAAAAGAGCACGCTATATCCCGTTTCTGCGAAGCGGTTCTTTTTTTTCTTTCTCTGGCTGGGGGAAATCATCGATTCTGGATTTCAATCGAACTCGCCATCCGTTTAATTCACATCTCGGTTGTTGTTCCGACTAGGTTAGTAAAATCTGGTATCTTTTGCTTCCGTTATAAAATAAAAATATCCCCTTTCCCACATTCGATATTTCCGTGGATTCGCAATCGACGTAATTGTATCGTACCGTATCGCATCTCATCCACGAGGTCGGGGTGGCAGTCGAAGGAAAAAAAAAAAAAAAAACAAAAGGCACCATTGTACGACTCCGTACGGATCATTAAGGAACCCAAGATCTTGAGTTCCTGAAGGCTGACGGACAAGGTTTACATGTACGCCGCACAATTCTCAAGACTGCCGACCGCATTTCTCTAGATGTATACATTCTATTTTCCTTAAGGAGACATTCCTGTCAGCTCCCTCACCATTTCATCTCTTTTAACAACCTTCAAAGTATACACTATCCCCTCGTCCCATGTTTAAAAAGAAGTTGTTAGCGACTTCACAACTCATCCTTTTCTTCCCCTTTCCCCTGCCACGGGTGGTTTGACAATTATCGTTACTGTGAGCGCATCCGGTTGCCATTTTCGTTGAACGAAAGGCTAAATCGGGATCACGTCTGCTTGGTACCTGGCCGTACTAGCCCCCGTTGAATCGTTGTCTGGCAGATTTTCTTTCCCTTATGGAGGGCGAGTTGAGCGTTTAATTCTCTCTTATATTATTGTTACGATCCTGCAAAGACAAATCATTTCTCTTTTTTGTTTGTACGCAGTATTTCTTTTGTTTTGACCTGGAGCTTTTATACTGATGACGTTTTGTTGAACAGACCGACCGTTTAAACCACAATGTCTTTAATAACGTCGGGGAGCAACTTGTCCCTTACAGACAAGTTCGAAATCCTCAAGGACATTGGAGATGGCAGTTTTGGAAGTGTTGTGCTTGCAAAAGTACGCAGTGCTGGAAGCAGTGTTGCCCGTCGAGGGAGCGTGGTATGTACCTCAAACGAGTCTTCAATGGGGTCTATTGTATACTAATGATCGGGTTTTGAATTTAGGTTGCCATCAAGACGATGAAGAAGACATTCGATTCGTTTACTCCGTGCTTGGAACTACGAGAAGTTATATTTTTACAAAAACTTCCTCCTCACCCTCACTTGGTTCCTGCATTGGATATCTTCCTCGATCCGACCACCAGAAAATTACATATTGCTATGGAATATATGGACGGGAATCTTTATCAGCTGATGAAGTCGAGAGATCATAAATGCTTGGACCAAGAGAGCGTAAAGAGTATACTGTAAGTTTGTTACTTTTTGCGAGCGGGCTTTTGAGTTTGGTTATTGACAAGTGGGTACAGTTATCAAATCATGTCTGGTTTAGAACATATTCACGCTCAAGGTTTCTTCCATCGTGACATAAAACCCGAAAACATCCTCGTTTCAACATCTGCAGGACCTTCTTACGATGCCAACGCTCCCTTCAGACGTTATTCTAGCATGACACCGCCAGCAACACCCGGTGCTTATACTGTTAAGATTGCTGATTTCGGTCTTGCACGAGAGATGCACTCTAAAGTTCCATACACGACTTACGTTTCGACTAGATGGTATCGAGCACCCGAAGTTCTCCTAAGAGCGGGTGAATATTCTGCACCTGTTGATATATGGGCCGTTGGTGCTATGGCCGTTGAAATTGCAACCTTGAAGCCATTATTCCCAGGAAGCAACGAGGTCGATCAAGTCTGGAGAGTTTGTGAAGTCATGGGCAGCCCCGGTAACTGGCAGTCTCGGAGCGGCCGGAAGATCGGAGGCGGCGAGTGGAAAGAGGGCATCCGGTTAGCACAGAAGCTCGGATTTTCTTTCCCAAGAATGACACCTCAGTCTATTGAACAGCACTATCTCCCGTTGTCGCAGTGGCCTGCATCCCTTTCCCAGTTTGTCACTCAATGTTTGATGTGGGATCCGAGAGGTCGACCCACTTCGACACAAGCTTTGGCTCATGAATACTTTATCGATGCTGTTGACCCACTAAAACCAAAGGCTGTGCCGCAGAGCCAGACCCGGAACCTGAGGAGCCGACAATCGGAACTCACAAAATCGTCGATGGAACCAATCATGCAAACCGCTCCCACACCCGTCTTGAACACAAAGCACTCGTGGTTTAGAAAGTCATTTGCTGGTACCAATACTACCACAGTATTCCAAATCTCGTCTACTCCTCAGAATGATGTTAAACCAGTTGCCAAGGTCACACAGCAGGAGATCCCCGCTCCCACCAGTGTCCGCCAACCCGCAGAGAAGCGATCGACGTGGCATGGCCTTCGAGGCTCGGGTGCCGCTCCCATACCTATCCTCCCCACGATTCGACCGATTACCCCTCTTTCGGATACCGTCCACGCGCAAGCCACTAGCAACTATACTGACACCGATGGTATGGTTAAGCATCTTACATTCGACGAGAAATCAGGCAAGAAGCTCGGTCGACAGCTGTCCACGAATAGCCAACAGCAGTATACCAACCCTGCTCACGCCGCCGCCCTATCTTCGTTAACCGGCCAAAACGGCAGCCGGGGCGTCATGTCCCCTCCCGGTACGAAAGAAGGAATTTTCTCTCATTTCCGTAAGAGGGTTCGCAGATTATCTGGCAGAACCTCCATTCCTGTAAGTCCAGCGGACGATATCGAAGCACAAGTTGGTTGTGGTCCTTGGTCATCGAATAGATCCTCAATGGTGATTGATCAGATTTCGAGTCCGACAGGAACTGCCTCAGGTGACTTTAAGGAAGCCAGCCGCGAGTATGCTCCTGTTCAGGTTTCGGAAATCCCCAGCGTCGCCGGTTTGAACGGTAGCAATCGACACTCGCGGTCTCAGTTGATCTCGCCACCTCCCAGCATGAACTCCCAGATCAAGAGGAACCCGTCGTACCCACCTCGAGTCGAGCCACAAACGCAATTGACCTCCCAAAACAGCAAGAATCGTAGACAAATGGTTAGAAACTCGGCCGCTCGATATGAGACTCCCGACGAGGAGGAAGAGTTGTTGGATGAGGCCCTAATATCTGCTGCTAGGGTCATTCGAAGACTAGAGCGAGGATCCCCAGTTCTGTCACAGCAGGGAACACCGGAGAGAGCTGTTCCTTCCCATGGCTACCCGACTCCTCCCTCTCACAAACAGCAGAAACCGGCACTCCAAGTTGTCAGCATGAACCCACGTACCGAAAACAAGGGAAGGAAGAGATCCGGGCAGCGAAACTCGGAAGACGATAGCCCGATTCCCAAGTGGAACTCCCCCTTGCTTGATAGCGGTAGCTGGGCTGCATCTGCTGCTGCAAGTGCCTATGCCGGATCGAAACGCTAAGTTTATCGTTACGACCCTGTTGATGCCGTCACACCTTCACCGTCTTTCCGCTGTGCATTCCACCTTTTTGATTTACATCATTTCCTTTGTTTAGTTTTTGTTTTCTTACCATTAGACATATGCTTTCTCTGTGTCTTCTCATATAATTGGCTGGGGTTTTTTGATTCTTTTTATTAGCGATTTTTACCTGCCGGAGTGTGTGTTTATCTTATACATATTGTAATACGTCTAGAGCCAGAGACACGATTCGATCGAAAAGAAAGAAAGGAGAAACGGCCTTTAGAGAACTCGCTGCTTTTGATTTTGGATCAGACAGGATTCTGACTGACACCGCTTTTTCTTTTCAACCCTCACGATGCCTCCCTTCTTTACCTCTCTTCAATCACCTATTGGCGGTTTTGATTTTCTGGATCCTTGATATTTCGTTCAGGTTGACACAGTGGTGGTCCCCAAAGCAAACCCATAAAATAATCTTTTTGTATAAAAAATGCACTACGCTCTTTTAATTGGTCCCTTTTTTTTGCATACACACACACTCGCGGCCATTCTTACATCTTTTGCATGCCATGCATTTCCTCACAAACTAGCTTTTTGTATTAACAACCACCCCTCATCAGAAAGGCAGGGCTTCTTTCTCCATTGCTCTTACTTTTTGGCGTTCTTGTACCTCTTTTTTGAAGCTTTGTTTACCTCTGATTTTTTTTGTGTACACTTTTGCATACACGGTGTTATATCTTGCTTCTCTCTTTCGTTCATACTCTTTTTACCAACCTCCATTTCCTTTGTTCCGTACTCTTTATATATATATATATATCTACTCGTCGATTGAGCTGCCCTTTTTCCCTTTGTTTTTACCCCTCTCATTGTTTACCTACCCCTTACCTTACCTGAAGAATGCCCTCGCTCTCTCTCATGTTTTGAAAGGGATGGAAGATATTGTTCTCTCTCCTGTTACTGAAACTAAAAAAGTGTTCTTACTTACTCGCCCTACCAAGTTGATATCTTTTTTTCTATTCGTCTCTTATACATACGTTCTCAACACGTTGGTTTTTGAAAGGCGTTTATCTTTTGTTGAAAAAAATTATTTCCTTTGTCTTTACCACCTCTTTTCTGTTTCTCGTATACATACTCGTTTTTCTCCGCCCAACTGAAGGATATTGCAAGATGCCGGGCTTTTGTTTATGGTTTTTTTTTTTTTTTTTCACCTTTGAAAACACTTTTAGATAGTAGTAGATAGATCAAACCTTTCTTTTTTTCTTCTCCTGTCCTCCTTTCCAAGTCTGAAAGGAAGGAAGGAAAGGGGAAAGGGAATGGAATAATATATTAATTCTTGACCAACCAACGAACCGAGATTCATCACTCGAGCATTTGATAACAAATCGTATTAACTTTGGCGATCGTGAGATATATCACTTTTCAATCATGTGAAGCGGACGTAGCTTGAAAAGTCATGACGTTCACGATATCGAGAATATGGGCTGCCTGTTGTAACCTTAATCCTCATACCTCTCAACTACATTCACCTGATTCTCCCTGCCTCTCTCTCTCTCTCTCACTCACTCACTCACTCACTCACTCACTCACTCACTCACTCACTCTCGTTAGGCATCTAACTCCTCACTACGCTATGTGAATGGTATATCACGAGATATCCGGATATCCGAGCAGAGATGGGTGGGTTAAGCTGAAAAAAAGAAACTTAAAGATGCGTTGAAGAGGATGTTTGGAACGTATTTTTGTGTAACTTTAGCCTTTGTTTAGGGAAACACCCTGGAGATCTGAAGATCACAAGTCGATCTTTGTTCGAACCTTCTTTCGCCCATCGATCGAGTCTCGTGGCGGAAATCTTAAATTTTTGGAGCACTTAAAATTTATACTTTTTAGGCGTAGTTCATAATTTGTGGTTTAATTGTCGCTTGAGAGCGTGGGTGAGAGGAGAGATCTAATATAATTTTTATCCTAAGGATCTAATTCTCGGCGCTCTTAGGCTACATGCCTTACAGAAAACTTCTAAGGGAGATCCCAATCTGTGGTATTTAGATCGAGTACCATGATACTTGCCTTTATTATAGCGTAGATGATGATGATGAAATGGAAACCCGATTCTTCCCGATAAAATCTGGCGATACGAAACGGAGAGCGCGGGTATTACTATGACGTGCATTTGAAAAGATCTAGTAGCTTAGTAGACTATTTTGAGGCTTTTATTTAGTAATACACCTTTTGGAAACAGGCTTGCAATTGAAATTGAGGGCAATACAAAGGATAGGACGGAACAGAGCAGGGTTTAGCTGTACTAATGCATCTTGTTAAAGAGAAGAAAACAAACAAGGAAGACGATATGGATATCAACTATATGTGCTTTCGTTATCAGTGGCGCAGTGGCTAGAGTGAGATTTTTGGATGTCGAGGATACTCCAAGAAGATCAAATTGAAACCACACCAAACTAGATCACCTATAGTATCGGGCCCAGGGGTCGGTATCGAAGTCCGTCTTGAGTTTCTGCGTTTTATCGGTCCACCCAGATGTCCCGGTAGCACTGGTAGCAACAGACTCATCGTCATCGTCAGAGTCATAGTCAACATTGTTTTTCTTCGGGACGTTTTTGCCGATCTTCTCAACCTTGGCCCAGCCGTTTTTACGGACTTCCGGCTGGCGTTGGTTGGCGGTCGAGTTTTCGGGCCTGCCCTTGGAGGCGCTGTCATAAGTCATACTGTCGTATGTATTGGCCATCGCCGCTGGCTTTCGCCCTTTGGTGACCCAACCGTCGTTGGGACCAGTAGCGTCCTCCAAACGACTAAGGTTACCCGAAGTCAACGAACGTTCGGCCATGGCCTCGGAATCCGAGGCAGCATATGTCGTGCTCTCGCCACCTCGGACAACATCGGCAGCTTTGGATGGTTTTACACCGGTGTCGAAATCGGCCTATCAATAAATCAGGATAGGATACCATTAGAGTAGGGATAAATTAGAAACCCACTTCATCGTCATCATCCGAGTCGACGTATTCATCACTGTCAGGAACCTCTAGATCGTGAGCAGTATCTGCCTGTTGTTTGATACAATTCTTGCATCTCTAAATATTAAATCACAAGTTAAAAATATGCTCTGCACCTTTGGTTTGATATGGATATATGAAACGCACAGCCTTATCAGGGGTCTTTCTCTGCGTCTTCGCAAAGTGATCGAGTCCGTTAGTTTCACCGCAGACGATGCAGGTGAGTTCGGTTGTCTGATCTGGGGTACAAGCTTTACACGTAGATTTGGGATCACTTTTGACCCTGCCTCCAGGTGCGTAAGCTGTAATAGGAATACGAGATCAGTGGCTGGACGGGTGGGATGGTGCATGGTTTCAGAATCCGGCTTACGCTGATAGATAGAGTTTTTAAATTTCCCCAGTTGACGGGCTGAATATTGTGAGTGTGGTTTTTGACGATGGCAGACACAGCAAGTGATCCTACAGGATTGATTAGCTTTTTTTTTAAGTGAAAGTCTTATCCTCTGTTTGGGGTTTATTTACATACAAAGACGGATAATTGACCCTATACAGACACATGATTAGCTTTGACTGGTCTCGGCTTTGACTACATTTTCCAACGCAAAAGCGTGTTGTTTTGCGGAAACTTTTGGGTGGAACCTACTTTCCGCCGGCAACATTTGAACCAGTTGAAGATCCCTTGTTGTAGAGATTTCGGTCTACTTTGGGTAGATACGGTCGACTCATCTTGAATCGGGAGGCCTAGTACAGATATCGGATAGACTTTACAACAACAGAATGGGTTTGGTTGTTTGGTTTGGTGAAAGCGGGATTGAAAATGGTTTGGTTTTTGAGAACGTGTTGGGTTATGGAGAAGGAAACGAGGAGAAGGCTAGACGTACGGACTTAAATAGTTTCCCTAGTTGTTAGACCTTATGAGGGAAGCTACAGGGTGACAATGGCTATATATTTTTTATATAAGAATTTTCCTGGAGTGTTGATACTTTGCTCAGCAGCTCTTTGATTGCTATGATATTGTATTACGTCTGTTGTGGATTGGTGTTGGCAGAGCAGCTATGCCCGCACTGGCTACTGGCTGGTCGTCGTGCTGTGGCCCTAATGCAAATCATGCCTGAATCTATATGCATGTGATCAGCCACAATGTGTGCCAATCAATTACAGCACAACGATTGAGTCCCCCTGTGCCCTGCTCAGAATAACGACGTAAATTCCTGAGTCGCATCGTGAGCTTTGATATAAAACCAAAGTTAGACTGGCTGGCTGGGGGTTGGTGGTAAAAGAAGGTGAAACAATTCAACAAAGCCAAGCAAGCATCCAAACTCTTATTGACTGTTTCATCTGACAATGAGAGCCAATCAACATTTGACAGATCGGCCTGGTGTCACAGAGCTTGATGCACCTTCGACAATGGTAGAGTTTTGTTAATTTTGTTGGAATTTGTGAGAGTTTGGTTTAAAAGGTATTCTCATACAAGCAGGCGCAATTTACCAACATCGTTATCTACTACAAAGATATAGACGTCTGTATATTGAATGCAGGATTTAGACGGAAACGAAATGGAAATTCGATCTTGAATCTTAATTTTATGGGCTTGGTATTGTAAAATAGTGGGAGCATAGGGTGTCTGCCTAAGTAGTTTAGCAATGATTCCAAAGAACTCTAGTTTGGGTCCTATGCTATAACCTGAGGATTATAAGCGCTCCTCAGGTCTTATGTATAAAAAACGCAGGAAGTATTAGAGTAAAGAAGAGAGCTAACAAGTTGTAGTGTTATATCCATATTACTTTCTCCGATCCTATGCCATATGTCGGGATTAGGCCGCAAATATGGACGCAATTGTTATTTTGAACACCAGAATTATCAAGCAGGACCATATTCAAAAAGAAAGAAAAGAAAAGAAAGAAAAAAAAAAAACGCACAAAAGTAAAGTTTAGTTCGAGTTCAACCAAGTAGTTTCTCTTAATCATCACCGGGGTCTTTTTCATCCCAAGGTTCACTTGAGATATTCTCTTGCTCGTTAGCATTCTCAATGTGCTCCCAGGTCATATAGATTCCATTGACCCAGCCAAGTTCTTGAACGGTAGTACCAACCATTCGAGAACCAGGTGTGATCACTGCGCATGCCGCCAAGCCGCTATCATTATCAGAAACCTCGAGAACTATAAGTCTGGTGTAGGTTGGGTTTTTTCTTAGACGATTGATGATTCGCAATGGGGTTGCAGTCATCGGCACCTTAATTATTAGAGATTTCGGTTTGGCGCCTTCCGGTTCCAGCTTTAGGGTTTTGTATCTTTGAGAAGGTTTAACCAGACGAATTTCTAGTTTTTTCTTCTGGTGGGAAGGATGAGTGATTGAATTTTCGGTCACGGAAATTTGGGTATCTTCTGTATCGCAAGTTAAATATTCGACCTTTTCTCCGAGAACATCTTTGCTTTTCGCTGATGCTGCTTGGGCACCGTCGCGATTGAAGGGCTTTGCGAAAGGATTTTTATTATAATTGCCTTTGAGGAGGTTATCTTGAATATCGGTATAGGATTCCTGACCTATTCACATTCCGTTAGAATCTTATGGGTTCGGTCTGGCTGCCACTAATCACAAACTAAAAACAAAATACATACTGCGAACGAATTGAATACTATTGGAGTTTCCTGTGTCTTGTCCACTAACAGGTCTCTCTGTTAATCGAGTTTTTGGAGTACCCCGTGTATCCGCAAAGTTTAGAGGCGGTGGGATCCTTTTGTTCGCAGCCCTAGGCCTCGGGGGAATATGCTTTTGAGCCTCATCTTCATAAAAACTCTCATATTCGGGACCAACTCTAGCTTTTAAAGCCGTGAGCTTCGCCCCCAGATCTTCGACTTCAGGATCGGAATCGAAATCGTGTTTTCCTTTCGCAGAAGATGGAGCGTGGGTTGATTCCCTAAGGAGTTTCTTGTCATGTTCATGGCGTTCAGCCGTGGCAGGGTCTATCTCTCCATCGCTAACAGTGTCAATGGTAGATTTTGAGGCGTTAGATAAACCAGAACTCGTGACCTTTCGTTTTTGAGCTGTCTTGGAAGATTTGGTGATGAGACCGGAAGCGCCGGCGCGATCAGATGAAAATTTAACACGAGAAGAGGAGCAGGCGGCATCGGAAGAGCCCACTGGATCGGAAGAGCTGACTTGAACAGAGGAGTCGACTGGATTGGAAGAAGAACCTCTCGCGGGTTGTTCGTTAGTAGGCTTTCCAGGAAGCTCATTGTCACCACCGGCTGGTTTGCAAAGCATTTGTTTGAGCCAGGCATCATTGATATCAGCCATGTAATAGTGGCCTGGCTCGATCATATCTTCCCAATCATCCATGTGTATGACCTTCAAAGCACGGTTATACATCGTGACTTTGGTTTCATCGCTGCAGCCTGTACGCTGGAGAATGAGGGCACGAAGTTTCTAGAAGGCGAGGTCATGTGATATGTTAGATAACAGAAGGCATCGAAGAGAAGGGCCGACAATGAGACATTCAAAGAGACATGTCTTCAACACTCGAAATATACAGAAAATCTGAGTTCGAGCACTTACTTTGGGGTCTTTCGCTTTGACAAGAGGAATCAGGAAGGGAATTGGGGTCTTTGCATGGCCAATCTGAAGCTCGATTGAACTCATCTTGGCTGCTCACAAGGAAGGTCAGAAGGGTTACAACAACGGTAGAGAGGATAGAGATGCTCTATTTAAGCAAAGGTGCGCTTGTAGTATTTGCTGATTATCTAGATGAAAATCTTAGGAGGAAAATGAAGTTGTTTGAGTGGTGCATAGGGAGATGAAGTTGCTTGAAATGGTGATGGTTGGTAAAGAGGAGACCAACTCGGACTTACCACCATTGCCTCCACGCTGAGACTTCCTTCCTAACATTGTCAAAAATACTCTTCTTGCTCTCCAACTCGTGCTGAGAGCTACTGGCGAATTTTTCTGGAAAAAAAATGTCTTTACATCATCGATAGAGACGCTGTAATCGTGAGGGATGAATTATTCCTATATACATAGACAGTGTAGCAATACTCTACTATTTCTGCTCTCTTCTGGAAGATCCAGCTGCTAGATCGATTAAGAAATCTTGTGTCTAAACTGTATTTATATTCACTCCCTGGACCCGGTTCCGGGAAATTTCAAACTAAGCGGTGCTAGTGAAGACCCAGGTTGTTTGAAGGTGGTCTATTGATAATTATGTGACGTTCTGCATATTGGTTATGGATGTGTTTTAAGGCCACTCAAATGTGTTGGTGAGAAGAACCGTAGCATGCGTATTTCAACCAAGGCCGTTGGTTTGCTTATGATAATATCCTCGAGCGGTTGGGTTTCCAGTTCCAAGACTCCAGGTTGAGCCAGATACTTGGGTATAAGCGCCTATATCGAGCTAATTCTTCTTTTGGGTCGAGAATCTGGACCTGGTCTTTCAGTCACTGGGATATTCGTTTCGGCTTATTTTGGGCCACAAACATGGCGTCTCCCCGAAACAATATATAGATTAAACGCTTACTGCAAGATCAAAATGATATAATCGCATTTTCTTGGGCAGCTATCAGATCTTGCTCTTAAATATTTCATCTGGAACAGTTGTAGAGGCCAAACTATTTTTTAAGTTTCGGTATAAGTTTGATCAATATATTTAATCCAATAATTTAGAAAATTCGCAAGTTTACGTTCTCATTACCACAAGGCTTCTAGTGGTGTTAAACAAAGCAAGTCTAAGAAACAAGTACCTTGAATAGACTTCCGAAACACATATAACTATACAATGTCGATATGAGGATGTGGTCATATAATGTACTAGAGATTAGGCGGCGTCGATGTCATCTTCTGTCAACGACGTCTTAGTCGAATTAGCATTGCATAACGCAGTTGAACTTCAAATTCAACAGGTTCAGCCACTTATTGAAGTACCAAGCTACGATGCCGAGACAAAACGAATCAACATACCTAAGCCACCCTGCCCATATCATCTATCATGAGTATTGTGGACATATCCTTCGTAGGGTCCTAAAACCCGACCCGGCAGACAAAACCCAAACAGGGTGTATATGTGATATGCCACCCGAAGAAATTTGGCAAACTAAACGAGTTGAACGAGGCGAGGCGACGTGTGAGATCGACGAGTTGATGTACGAAGCTAGATCTCTACCGGCGGAGTGCAATGCGTGTCTCGAAGACAGGATGGGTGGAGGCCATCATGCGACCTCAGAGTCTGAGAGCGATCACGGGAAAATTACAAGTACATCTTCGAAACGGGTAATGAAGTCCGGACTTCGAAGAAAGGCATCAAGTCCCAAGATTTTGCGAGTGAAGAAGAAGCCGAGGTGTTCGGCAGTCAAGGCGACACCAACCACTCGGTTGGCGAGGGAGTTGGAAAGACTAGGGATCGATTCGGAATCGCTAGCTTCGAGCTCAGGGTCGGACAGCTCCAGGAGAGGGAAAAAGAGGGGGAGAAAACCTAAAGTTCAGTCTCTGGTCGTAGGAGAAACGATCGAAGAGCAAATTTGGAAACATTTGCGTAGTGGACCGGTGAAGAATTTATAAATATTGGGAAGAAGTATTGCGAAAGCAGGGATAAGTACTTTCTGAGACTGTTGAATATAAAGCTTGATACATCAAGCCCTATCACCGAGATTTCTATGCCGACAGCTATAAATTGAAAACCCTTCAGATAACTCCCATACGGGGACACATGAGCTTCATGCATAAGTTGTGCAGTTTCTAGTCTCGGCAAACCTTCCTTGCAACGGTTTCCAGAACGCTAAATTGTTGTATTTTATAGAACAACATAAGAAATCGCTTGGTGTAGTGGAACAAATTGTTGGAGGGTCGATGTCTATTGAGATATAAGAGGATCTGCTAGCTTGAAAACCCACACGACATTTATTTAGATAGTCGTAGCTCCCAGTTTGGGGTAGTTCTTGGTCTCGCTGGGTTATGTTCATTCTGCGCGTGTATATGTTGCATTGCGTAAATTCAACACAAAATTTGTGTAAAACCATTGCGTCCAAGCCTCGCTCTCCTGTCCGTCGGGTCTCGAGGCTAATTGCGTCCACGATTGTCCTGTAAAGCAAACGCTCGATGCTCATATGCGAAGTCCCACGACAAGATCACTCAAACCCAACTGCTTGTCCTGCTTCAAAGTGATATTCCAAGTTTCTTGGCATTTTCCACTGCTGCAGCTATGCCTTGGCGTCAAGATCAATCCGCTGAGAAAGCAGCAGCTTCGACGGGAACGTGCGCAGCTGTTGCATTCTGCACTCTCAACACTAAATCTCGCAGCCTCGTTTTACATGCAATACTCACACTATTATGAATCTGCGGCTGAATCTCTGGATGGCTTTGCAGCGTTTTTTGCCTCTGGAGATGAGGCTCAAACGTTCAGATTGGCTCTACCCCTCCTCTGAGAGAAAGAGATATATTGTCGCGACAGTCGCGGATTCTATTGTTATCATTTCGAATATTCTTCTCTTTTCTATATGACCTTGCGGTTCGAAAGTTCATCCATTTGAAATCTTCTTCATCTCAAAATTCTAGCTGCTTTAAAGAATGACGGAGCATCTTTGGTCGCACGATGCCTGGTTGCAATATTATGAAAGCAAAGCCGCCGATTTCTCCGTAGCAGTAAGATCTAACCACGCAGCTCTAACATCAAACCTAGAATCCACCTGCGATGCTGCGTTAAGCAACCGAGCCATGCACCTCAGAGATAGCGATTCATACCACGGCAAGAAACTCATGACAGCCGCTTCCGGCTTAATTCCTTTCGCGAAAATCGCTGTATCCGTCGCTGTAGCCGAGAAGTTTGCGAATGAAGCATTACGTGCTTTTGGTCTCCGTGATTCGAGCGGGCTCGAAAACCTGGCTCAGAAACTGAAGAGCCTTACTGGTCGGGATAGCCTGGCTTGGGATTTAATAAAAGCGTTCGCAAAGCATTCAGCAGAGGACATGTTGAAGGACGCGGGTACTCATGCTGCGACGGAAGCCGTTCATCTCAAGCCCGTTATCGGGCAGATTATAAGTGTGGGATCGGGATACAGGAGTAGCAGGAAACGACTGATTAAAATCATCGACAAGACACGATCTTGGGCTGAAGAAATCCATAAAGGTGTTCTTGTTCCGCTAGCGGTGGAAAAAGCATTGTAAGGGCAATCCAAACTTGCAGTAAACACTGATATATCCCTTTATATTCTATTTGTAGATTTGTTCTGTTAACACATACTCCTGTATCTCTAGTATCGAACCGCCCAAGCCTACTAGAGCCATCAGTTTTGACGACAAGTATACCTCAGGGGTATGCGGGGCAGCGATCATTGTGCCGGATACATATCCAAGAATGAGTCATGCGATGACTATGCCTACTTCTTACGCTAGCCTGAAGGCTCCCTTATCTCGTAAACCAAAGGCCCGATGCGAAGATACTGCCGCCCCAAAAGGAAATCTTGACAACGCAATACGGCAGAGTCTGGCCCAGCGAGACCAGACTGATAAAGACCTTCTAATAGTTCATCGACCATTTCGAGATTCTGTTTGGTTGGTTGCCGTAACCCTAGTTTCGGCCCTCGTTTTTGGAATGCTAGTAAACAGTACGAGCAAACAATTTTTTGACATTTGGGCCGGACCTCTCACCATATTTCTCGCCATATTTTGTCTCTTAAAGCGGCTACCCGGTAAGAAATCGCTCCTCGGATTTTTCAGCCTTTACGTCAGTTGTTATATATACCATGGGAGCTTCGACCCTTCTTCGAGTAGCATAATAGTACTATTTCCAATGATGGTTGCAGCTGGCGTTGTTGGGATGAGTTTTGCGGTTTATCGATGTATTTTGCCTTGTTTTGTGGCTTTCTTTAAAATGGTACGAAGGTGGGTTAGTAATAAAACTAAGGTTGGAATAGTCGTTATTATTATTGCTTTGGGCGTTTACTTTATTCCCTTTGAGTATTCAATATTTGGCTCCTTGTTTCCCAGCTTGGTCTCTGCTTAACTTAAATTTTTAGGTATGCCTTTTCTTTATGTAATATATACTTATTTATCTTATCAAATATGACTATTACTACAAAATATAGATCCTCAGTCCTCTTCGGCTGCGTCTGTAAAGATTTCAAGATAATATTGCCTAAGGGGTAGTTTTTATTACTAACGCTAAGCTCTAAAGGAGTGAATAGTTTTGAAAATTTTTGCTACAATTTCCTTACCTAGATCAAGCTCATTGTGATAAACTGATTAGTGTCTTTACATAAATCGGATACCTTATTCGTCGGTAAGGTTCCGTGACAGGATCCCCGCCAATATTTCGGGGTATATCCTGTTTTCTCACCAATTTGCTGCAATATATCCGCACATCGCGAACTGGCGGCTAGCTTGTTGCATTTTTTGTGTTGCATTGCAAGGGGAGATTCCCAGACCCATGTAGCGAATAGGAGCCCCGGTAGTGGCTACTGGAGCAGCTAGAAGCAGTTGATATTCGTATTGCTGGTGCCTTTTGTAACAATTCCAATCCAAACGTGAGCACGTTGAGAGATCGGAATGCATCAAGTCGTGCTTGTAATTTCGAATCGAGATCCCTTTCCGTCGATATAGTATGGTGCATTGATCCCGATCGATCTGTACTGTTCAGGCGCAAGCCTCCCACTCTGGCTCGAGCTCTGGTTTTGTGTGGGATAACATAACAATTTTAAAGCCTGAAAGGATATAAATCAAAAGCGGAGAAGATTCGAAGTTCCTAAATCTCGGATTTGCTCGTCCTTTTACACCCGAGAACTCTTTTTCCTCAGTTTACCACGCGAACGAAGGGGCTATCATTATCAGACATCGATGGTTGAGGCGAGTCGACAACGGAACTAAGGCCAAGAGCACCCTGGATTGACCACCAAATGCATGCAGCTAGAACCAAGGTTCGCATCCCCAATCAGCTGAGTCCCAGGTAATCCTAGGTCAGCTTTTCCGTCCGCAAGCATTCGCTCCCCGAACTTCTTAGTAAAGGTTGGAGCCACTCGCTCGATCGATTCTCCAGTTGAGCACACTAGGGACGGACTGACAATTTAAGAGAAAACAAGTTGGGTTCGGGGCTCTCCATCTCCAAAAGCGCGCGAGCTTCAACCTCTCCTCTCGGGTGTTTTTTGATTAAACTCTCCACTCGGCTCTCGTCTTTTCTCTGTTTCTAACTGGCTCCTCGCGCTTGTTCCGTGGGTTCCCTTTCCCTGGCAAGACCCGGATGTGCCACCAGGGGGAGCTTATGCATCCAGCGCCAGCAGGAACGTCTTGCGATCGAACTTTTCGCTGTCTCGCGCCCATTTCGGACATCCTCGGTTGATAGAAGCCTCACATCTCCGGCGAAAGAAAAGTAAAAATTAAAGAACACCACACACACGCTGCACAGCTCTCTAGTACTACCACCCATGACGTTCCGCTAGCCCCTGCTCGCATTTGAATTTGGGAATTATAGTTGGGCATCCTCAACCGATCCTGCGCGACATGAATATCCAGCAATTGGTATCAAAGTCGCATCGCTCGGTGGGCCATCCGGCACCCGCGGCGGCAGCAGCAGCAGCAGCAGCTAAAAACAAGCGTCTAGCTGTATGTAAATATCTTATTATATATCTTCTCCAATCCCCCATTCCCCTCCCATCGGCATCTCTTCCCTCAGCTTCTCGCTGTGTCACATTTTATAAACACACACACCATTTTCTTGAACATTTAATTGGAGTACTATAATATGCAACCAATGCTAAAACATGGCCCCCATTGAACTGGTACAGCTCTCTTGCACGAAATGTCGGAATCGAAAAGTAAAATGTGACCGTGTCCAACCCTGCCAGTCTTGCTGCCTGCGCGGCGAACCCGACCTTTGCAGGTACCCTGGGGCCGAAAACACGGACTTTCAGGCCGTTAATCAAGCCTATGAGATTAGGAGGCTACGGAAGGAGGTTGATAGTTGGAAGGAGAAATATGAGAAACTTCAAGAAAAGCTTCAACACCAGAACAATACCCCGAGCTTGACCTCTACTGCACCGGCCGAAGCGTTTCCAGCCGTAGACAGCTCGAAAAATTCGTTACCTTCGCCAGCCGCATCGTCAAGGAATTTGTCGGTCGTATCGACAACGGAATCCGCCAAGAGAGATGTTGATATAATAGCCGTTGACGAGAAGTCACACCTTCACTTTGGCGCACCGGGACTGTACGTGTTGCGCAAGCTTTTTATGATATTGTAGACGCTAATTATCGAACGGAATTACAGTACCACCGTAATTAATGAGGTCAGAATTGCGCATAAACTATTCAAGAGGGTAATCTTTTTTTATGCTAATATTGGCAATAGTTCACAAATATGCAAGTTAAAGGCTCAACAGCTCGACTACACCAAATGCCGGAAGCAGTTGACATCCTCTCAGCACGGAACCCGCGAGGATTTCCGTTCCCTACACTCTGGAAAGCGACCGATGGTCTTGCTGGAATCTGGAATTGCCTACCATCTCCTAACGACATACTTATATACATCGATGCTTATAGAAAGCGAGCGCAGGTATGCTGCCTCTATTTTCCTACTTGTGGTTGAAAGTCCGGTCTAAACTCTAGTAATCGGCTAGTGTGCTTATCCCTATATATATGCCGAGCTACAAGATGATGAAGTATTACGGCGTTTCCTTGAAGGAGGCGTCCAGAATGCAGAGAGGCAACCAAGTCTCCTCGCTCTTGTATTAATAAGTATAGCTCTCGGTATCCAGTGCTCTGTATATCACAGGAGCGGTCATAAATGGGTCGCTGGAGCTATGGAGGAAGACCGTCGGTTCTCTGAGATCTACTGTATGTTTGAGTTTCTTCATTTGATATTCAGATTTCTGATATGCTGACTAAATGGGAATAGTTGCTGCTGCGTTTCAGACATTGCGAATTATGGGCTTCTCCGCCCGGCCTGATGCTTTAACACTGCAAACACTTCTCATGATGCTCCCATACCTTACGAACAGCGGTAGATGCTGTGACGCCTGGGTAGTTCACGGGATGGCTATCAGGTAGGATTGTGGATACTGAGTCACTTTGATACCGTCTATAACATGTGGCTGATGAGTACGTGGATGAAATCACAGGGTAGCACAATCGATGGGGTACCACCGAGATCCAACTCTCCTTCGACCGTCTCCACCTCCACATGAAGCACATGTGAGAAGGATTCTCTGGTGGTGGGTCTTATATCAGGATGTCCACCTTTCAATGATCTTTGGTCGCCCTCTCGGAGTATCTGGAATTGGCGATGTGCTCCCGCCACAACTTGTCACACCCATGCCCACAACTTTCGAGGAGTTTGTGATGCCGTACACCGTTCTCATGCGACAGCTTCTATCGTCGGATGAGCTGAACGAGGCAACAATCGACAGGCTTACCGATGACGCGTTCGGTCTATTGAAGAGGCTGCCTCCGATCTTGCAATTCGATCCCGAAACATGGACTCAGGATGATTTTAGCGGTCCAGAATGGCCTAGAAACATGCTTGCTGTGCTGCACGCTTCGAAAGTCCACAATATGGTCATTTTGCTGAACAAACGGCGAAAAGACCTCGAGAGAGCCAAAGGAACTAGCGATGGGATCGGATCGCAGAGGGTTCTGTCCAGCTGCCGGTTGATCTTGAGGTGTCAAGAATTTATGCACAAGCATGCGAGGCAGGGCCTCCTATGCTGGTTCTCAAATCAATGTTGGTTCAACGCATCCGTATGTTCGATCAATCTCACCACAATGCTCTCTAATGGTCCGGTTGCTAACTGAAATTCCTCCAAGATGCTCCTCGGTCTAAACATGCTCGATAAGGGCCACTACCCTGAACTCGCATCCGACAGAGCCGAGCTTCAAAAATCCTATGTACGCTTCCAAGACGAGGCGTATTTGGGCATCCACGAATTAGCAGAAATTGCGGTCGAGCACTTAGGCCAGATGTTCCAGAAGGTCGGTATTCCGATGGAAGGAATAGAGTACACCGATCCCGTTCACTTGAGCATCAGCAGCGGTCCTTGTAGCATCAGCGGCCCTAGCCCTGCTGGTAGCATTAATGGTGATCCGCAAATGGCCTCGTATGGGGATTTATTAGAAAACGAGTATGGCGGTATTCCACAAACCTTCGGGTACGGCTTGCGGATACCGGACACGCTATTTAAGAACGGTGAGATGTGCAATAACTCGTGGCAAAAATTTTGATGGTTTCTTCTCGGTTTCTACCTGTTCTAATTAACGTCCGGCAAACCTTATTTTTCACTTTCATTTTTCATCCTTATTTTTGGCATACACGCATATATGAGCTATCAGTCTCAAGGAGTATCCTTTCTTTTCGCTTTACATATGTTGTAATTTTATATTATGGCGGAAAGGCGTATTTCTGTTTATTTTCTTAAAAGGGGATCTATTGGGACCCAGTTACCACTATGATACCATCGATTTTGGTCATGAATACCTTTACATGTATATAACCTTGCTACGCAGGCGAAGCGTAAATTATCATTATTAGAATATAAATATTCGAATATATTATTTATTCAAGGGAGCATTTTCTCTCTCAAGCCATATGGCGACCGGGGCCATTCCTAGTCATACTTGGTGTCTACGAAAGGCACCTGTGGCTATTAACTAAGTATTGTATACAAATTGTAGCGATAGCGATTTAGTAGCTACTGCTAGCAAATTGAAGTCGAGAAGGCTGCCAGTTCTTCGCGCCAAGCAGTTCGTTTACTAGATAATCCAAGTCGAGGCTACGCAAGCACTGTATAAGCATCGGGCAGAGATTTCTGCAGGGTAGTCACCAGGTGCACAAGGAACTGAGGTTTTAAACCAGATAACGCGATATATTGTACCGGTATCCAGCGGGCTTTTATATGAAGCCTCGAGGCTTCGGCTCCTGGGTAAAACATGGATGTCCATGCCAAGAATGTAATTGTGGGTCTGCTCGCCTCTTGCATTGAAATAAAAATTTTTGGTTCAGCCTCAGCCGCCGCCTGCGAAGCAGGAAGTGTACCTTTGGGGCGCTGCACAATACGTATTATTACCTTTAGGGCGCCTTTATGGATAGAACCAACTCCAAGGTTGAAGGTCAAGGGATGAGAGAAATGCCTCTTAATATCAATAATATTCGAAACCGGGCGGATTAAAAGGCCGGTTGTTCGGCTTTGATATATAGATATAGCTGGTTCGGAAGGGAATGATATTGAGTGCCGTACAAGTAGGAATAGGTCAAGACTTCAAAACCGTCTTCTCTTTGTAAGCCTTTGACAATTCTCGGATATCATTTGCTCTAGCTAGTTCAATAGATAAACTATCGACTATAAAGATTTATAGTTGTATCGATAAACGGCGGAAACTTGCTGGTTCGCCGTTCGTTAATGTTATCATCCTTGCTGCTAGCTCGCTCCAGCAACGTTGGTGCCCGCTTTCCTCATCAAGCAAGCCCCCCGTAAACCCACAGCGACCTCCTCCCATCCTGCCAAAGGAATCCGTCCCATCTCCTCCATCACCATCACATCTCCACCTCTCCCGTCCCTCCCTTGACCCCTTATCCTCTCTAACTCTCCCTTATCCGTATCTCTAAACTTCATTACGTACTTAGCCAATCCACACTCATTTCACGGTTTCCTGGAAACTGCGATAGCTCATAACGGCATCCGTCCCCCAACAACACCGACCGAACATTCCTGCACTCTACCGCAAATATGTCCGACGCCTCAGCCCCTGCGGAAGAGTCCGCTAGGATGCGAACCGCCTCTACTTCTGGGGCTTCAACGGGAGCAGCTGCCACTGGCCAACCTCAAGAAAGACAGCAGGATAGACTGATCGTTGGTGTCGATTTTGGAACCACCTACAGGTAAGCATCGATTGCGCGTTGCCCGCTTTGACTTTTGATATAAAAATCATCCCTCCAAATCTTCTGGCTAACCTTTTACAAAAACTTGGCTTCATCGAATAGTGGTATGTATTGATCATGCACGTGTGGCATGAACTGCCTTTCTTACTATAACATAATATCAAGCCGTTCGTTTTCATCTAACCTTCGCTATTTTATCTTCACAAAACAGGCGTCGCTGCCGTCTACACATCAACACCCGAAGACGTGGAAGTCATCAAAACCTGGCCCGGCGGCAACGGCATCACATCCGACAAAGTCCCCACCGAAATATCCTACGTGACCCCGCCGGGAGCAACAAGCGTTCAGGCCAACAAATGGGGCTTCCAATTCAAACCTGAAGACGAGCGCCTACGATGTATCAAACTTTTCCTCGACCGAAACCAAAAACTGCCCCACTTTGTCTCCCCGCTAGAAACCGCGGCGCAGCTGCGAAAGTACAACAAAAATGTCGTCGATGCGGTATCAGATTACCTCACCGCGATATACAAGCACACTATGGATACACTTGCTCGAAGATACGGTGATAGTTTCATGCAGTCTACCAAGGTTGAATTCGTGCTCACTGTTCCTGCTGTATGGAGCGATGCTGCAAAAAATGCGACGCTGCAGGCTGCTGAGAGAGCTGGCATGGGTAATCGCCATGATTTGCGTTTGATCAGTGAACCTGAGGCTGCCGCCGTCTACACACTGAAAGCCATCCAGCCGAATCATCTAAAGGTCGGAGACAACTTTATTGTTTGCGACGCCGGTGGTGGTACTGTGGTATGTAATATAAGCCAATGACTATTTTGATAGTGTCGCGGGGTACTAAAATGGGCAATGATTGCAGGATTTGATTTCATACAAGATTACGCAAATCTCGCCGTTGAGGGTTGAAGAATCTGCTGTCGGCACCGGTGGACTTTGCGGCTCCGCTTTCCTTAACTACAGATTCGAAGACCATGTAAAGTCTAGGGTTGGCGCAGCAGCATACAACACCGTCCGAGCGCGAACGAGAATGATGGGGTTGAAGTATTGGGACGAGTACGTCAAGCGAAACTTTAACGATGAGGACCAGGAGCTACCCGTGCCATTTCCCGGATTGGAGGACAATCTGGAGGTTGGTCTTGAGGGTGGCTTTTTGGTTCTGACGAGGGAACACGTTCGGGACATCTTTGAGCCGATCATTAAGGAGGTCATCGAGCTAGTTGAAGGCCAGGTCGAAACCATAAAGAGGAAAGGAGGAGCCATCGCCGTAAGCCACGTTTTCACCACGAAAGATCTTCCCCGCTGTTTCACAAGAAGATGCTGATCCAGTTGACCTCGTGTAGGGTATTGTGTTGGTTGGTGGCTTCGGTCAATCGAACTACCTTTATAACAGGTTGAAGAGCCATTTCAATGCTGCTCCACCGCCGTATTCGGAGCGTCCCACGAACCACAGTATAGTTGAGGTTATGCAACCTGTTTATGCCTGGACTGCTGTCGTGCGTGGAGCTGTCCTTCGAGGTTTGGAAGGCTCGATGGTCGTTAGCAGACGATCGAGATGGCATTACGGAACGAGCTATGCTACGGTCTTTGATGAAGAGAAGCACCCCATCTCTGATAGATACTGGTCGCCATTGTGGGAGCGATGGATGGTCAGCGATAGAATGCAATGGCATATTGCAAAGGTAACGTCAACGCCTCATATACATATATGATTTTTTCTATTCAGTTTTGGTATTAACGCTTCAGTTTTTCAATATAGGACGAGAAAGTCTCGGAAAGAAAGGCTGTTTCATTCCACTATACTCGCAATTTTAGACCCGGTCAATCTTTGGTAGTCGAAGATGATTTGATTGCGTGCGATGCAGATGTCGCACCGGATTCTATGAAGAAGGGATTGATTAATGTGTGCACATTGACGACAGATCTCAACGCGGTTCCAAAATCATTGTTCACGAGATTGACGACCAGCAAGGGGATTGAATTTGATAATCTAGATTTCACGCTAGATATGACGATCGACTCTGCCAGTCTCATCTTTGAACTCAAGGTTGATGGAGTTCCCTATGGGAAGGTTGTTGCGAAGTTCCATTGAAGAAGTCATCGCAAGCTACAACACCGTATTTATCGAGAAAAATCTTCCTGGTTTTTTTATTACTGCCTTTTTCCTATTTCTTGAGAATGATATTTTTCTTGTCTTAATGGTTTTGACATATGATAATGGCAGCGCTTGGATATGAGGGTTTTTCCTTTGCCATATATGTGCCATGGAGTTGGATTTGGTAATGTTTTCTCAACTGCTCTGTTCCTTCTGTATGTTTCTGATGTATTAGCGATTCTTTCATTTTGTCTGACACCAGGAAGAAAAAAAAACCTTGACCCCACCCCATATGTCTATCCACCCCACCTTTTGATACGATACACGATACGATGTAAGTAGCGTAACGCAAGCATGTTGAGGCTCAGCAGCGTGCCAGAATAAATTTCAACATAAATTGAACGAAAAGAAAACGAACAAAAGACGTTAACTGTAATTCTCTTGTGATTCCCCAATCCGTCGACCCGATTTCCGAAACGGGACAGGTCGAAGCAATTTGTTGAAATCCCCACATTACCTGCGCAATGCGAATCGTTATTCGTTGGAAGGAAGAGCAAGCAGCCAATGCCGTCCGCGGGGGGAGATAAACGAGCGAATTCCGTGACGAATTATATCTGCGCACGTACCCGAGATTATATCTTTGCGGCATGGTTGCGGATTTTATTTCACTTTCGATTCGAGGAAGTTACATTAACCTTTGACCGAGACATGCGGATTTGATGCAAGCTTGTCATGCCACAGTATACAGAGTAGACATCTAGATTCTTACCCGAGTGTTCTGTTGCCTCTACTTTCGGTTTTTGATTTACAATACATGGTTTCTGCTGGGTTTTCGGCCTGGCCATGAACTAACCCGCTTTTCTTCGCAATTGGTGAAATGGCGGAGAGGAGTTCCACAAAAATCGTGTTGTTCCGCGATAGGCGAATATTCCTAAAGGGAAGCTTATGAGGGAACTCTTAAGATCTTGCTAAAGGGACCCCCTCTCCATGCGCTCATTGATACGGTATAAGATATGTTCTTTATCGTTCCCGCAGCAGCACAAGCAGCGCACGAGCGTGAGCATTGCATTTTGTCTTTCGATAGTCAAGGTGAGGGACCTGGCTGACTTTCGAGAAATGCAAGTCTTAAGTTGAGAGATGCAGTCTTCGCAGCCAGTGAAAAATGAAAGATCAATTGCCCAATCCAATGCAATGGGGAGAGGGCAATAGGAGCCAGTTGAGGGCATCACGGGGGGTCATCCCAGGAGAGCTTAGCTCTTTCTTGCGCTTTTCTTGCAAACTTGGTGATATTTTTTTGCTTATGCCCTTCGTTTCCCCCTCTCTGTGAGCTAGGCTATGTTACTTGACAGAATACACACATAACCCCACTTTTACGCCAAGCGTGGAGGTGGTTCCGCCCTGGAAAGTGACAATTGGGTCAGTTCCTCCCAAACCCGACAGACGGTAGACCGCAAGCCTTGCAATTCCCAAAGTATCGTGTGCATAGGGACAAGGGCCGGCTACTGATGGTAATGGTAGTCGGTTGATAATGGTAGTACTTGTCGTTTGTCTCTTGTCTATGGCATGGTTATCCGTCCAGGTTGAACCCACCAGCTGAGCAGGCCGACCCAGCCAGAGAGCCAGCGGGCCCCAGCTCAGACAGGCTATTGATACTCTCAGATAACCGTCAGAATAGATTATAGTACTTGTGTTCACGCTGCCATAAGCGGAGAGGTGGAGGTGCTTGCAGCTGTTGGTGAAAGGGATGGGTTGTGTCGTCGGTTCCAGGACCAGTGTTATCCCGCCGCCGCCCTTTGGACTGCATCATCCGGTGCGCACAATTTGGAGGCACTAGCTAGACGAACCTGACATTCCGAACTCCTCTCTTTGGCTTATTGTCAAAATCTGCCATGCCACCCACCCCTTCTTTCTTTTCCAATATATACTACTGCCACGAGCACAGCGACAGCTAGGAACTGGCTAGCTGAGCTGTTCTATTCTCAGTTTCCAACCAACTGCTTACCCTACTATTGTTATTACCACTAATTAACTGTCCCATTCGATACAATCAATCACACCCCAAACAAACACCTACCTAACACCTCGTATATCATTATCTCTTCCTCTACTACACTACTCTCCATTCTCCTCATTCGGTATCAAAAACGGCTTCAAATGATCTAACCAGGCCAAGCTTTCTCCTCCTCTGACCGACCCGACCCGCGGACATAATAACACGCGATCTGGCGGCGGTGTAAACATCCCATTCCACGACGGGGTCGGCCCTGGTAAACCAAAGAAGTAGGAAAGAAAAGAAAAAACCTCATTGGGGTCTTGTTTGACACTCAGGAATACCCATACATTATATTTGCAGTGTTGAGGGGAACACTGTTGACTACCAAATTTTATAGCCTGTTCAGCTTCTACCTTTTTACTCCTTCCATACTACCCTTTCCTCTAATGCTTGTTTGAGGACAAGATCGGAAAGAAGAGGAAGAGTGAGCGAGTAGATACAAGGGAGAAGCGGTGATAACTTCGATTTTGAAGGGTCAATTGATTTGATCCCTTCAGAATCCTAATAATAATAATATAGCTTTGGCGCCGATATCTCTGTCGATATTATCATTTTTGCGGGCTCTTTTTTGAGCTCGTCTACTCCTCTTTTTTTTCTCACCTGCCTTTTCTCCTCCCTTCTCCATTCTTTTCTCTTCAGTTCTGAACAATCTTCAGACCGAATTTTCTATATAATTTCTATATATTTATTTGAAAAATATATAGAAAATATACAGGAAACAAAGGGGGGTTTTCCTTTATATAAAATATATAAAACCCCTCAACTAATATAACAGGTCCCCCACCTCTGCCACCGTGACTTCCTACTCTCAAGAACCTTTTTACGGGGGTGCAGGCGGTTGGAGACCACCGCAAGGCTCAGGATATCAGCAGTCTGGAGTAGTCCCGCCGTCGCCTAGCACCTATTCGCCCTCCTACAGAGGTGGAGGCGGCGCTGGCGGTGGAGCAGGCGGGTACGACGACTACGAGCCTTCGAGCGTCGGTTCTTCATACTACGACCCGTCCGCGTATGGCGGCGGGGCACCCGAGTATCATTACCTCTCCAGCAGCAACCAGTCTTCCCAGCGGGCCTCTCAGCCCCGTTCCAGAAACCGCAGCGCAAGCCACAGCCAGCGAGACCCCGCCACCTCTGCTGCCTCTGCTGCTGCTGCCGCCTCGAGCACCGGGCCTCTGCCCCCGCGCGCCGCGAACATCCAAACACAGCACGCTCAGCACCACCGCTCTCACTCTTTCAGCTCTGCCTCAGGTCCTCGCTTGAGCTCTCTGCACGCTCAGGACGCCCACCCCCTCCATTCTCCCAGGCACGTCCCCGCACCCCCTGGTGCTGGTGTTGACGACCCTTGGGCTCCCAACAACCGCTCGGGTAGACGTAGCTTCACCAGAGACGTCTCCGACAGGGAACGGGACACCGTCCGCGAGAAGAGCAGACAGAAGGGTGCCGATTTTTTCCCGGGCCCCGCTGGTCGTCTCTCCGAGATCATCCCCGCCCCGACCCCGCCCGTTCCTGATATCTTCAACAAGCGCGAACGTCGTTCCTCCAGACGCAACCGCACCTCTCAGACATCCGTCAAGTCCCCTCTCTACGAGGATTACGTCTCCTACACCGGCGATAGTGCCTTCGAGGAGGCTATCCCACCCCCCGCTCCTGCCCCACCAAGCCGACCCGAAAGCGTTGATCCTGACGAGATCAAACGTCGTGACAAGCAGAAGAGACAGGAAGCTCGTGAAGCTCGAGCCAAAGAAGAACGTGAGAGAATAGCAAAGGCGGAACGAAAGGAGAGGAAAGAGAGGAAGGCCAAAGAACGTGAAAGCAGCTTTGCCAGCGAAGCTTCGGGCATATCAGACCCGTATTCCTACCAACCCCAATCCGCTGCCACTCATTACTCTGCTTACGACCAATCGCCCTACGGCAGCTATACCACTCCTGTAGACCCTTATCAAGCTGGTAGCCACGGTTCCCAGCACGGGTTCCCAGCTGCCCCATATTCATACATCCCAGGGGAAGCATATCCGCCGCCTCCCCCCACCGAAACACCATTCGGTTTCGCAGAAGCCGCCCCAGCATTTGCTCCGGCATATGCTCCAACCCCCCCACCTCCTCCAGCTCTAACCCCATCACCTCTAGGCACTATCAAGAGAGAAGGAAGTTCCCGTGTCAACTCTCCAAGACCTACTGGTAAGACCAGAACCAACAGCGGCTCTACAGACCTCCCAAGACCTAGAAGAGGCGACTCCAAAGGTGAAGAAGACTACTACGGTAGCGTAAAGGGATCAGATTACGAGACAAGCAGTAGAAAGAAGTCTCGTCCTTCAAAACTCTCAGTTGACGCGGAAAGGTACGACGGGAGGTTCTCTCCTCGACCACCATTCAAACGAAGAGGTTCGGGTGTTCCATCGGAAAGAGATCTCGACAGGAAGGATTCACTAGAAATCGAAAGAAGGGGTACTCCCAAGCTCAAGGCTATCGAGGCACCACCTCCACCTAGACGTCACAGGCGTAGGGAATCCGAATCGTATCACAGAGACGACGGTGACATTAGCGACGGTAGCACCGCGCCAATTACGATACCTGGCATTGAATCGAGAAGAACTCGAAAGAGCAAGACACTCCCCGCTCTCGACACCGGCCGTGGGTATAGCCCTAGCGCGCCAAACACTGTTAGAAGACCTCCTCCAAAACTTATTGAAAAACCTGGTCGGCGCTACTCTTCAAACTCTTCCCGCCCGAATTCTGTTGTAGATTCCTATCCCAGGTCGCCCGAAGAGTTAACTGAGGAGAGCGAATCCGAGGAAAGCGAATCGGTTAGTGGAAGTGATTCGGAAGACGACGAGGGCACTGTTCTCGCCGCACCCGAGGCTATCAAGCCTAGTCAAATCTCTGTAAAGAAAGGGTCCGGTCGCAGTTCTAGAAAAGAGTCGAGAGGTTCTCCACTTGCGATTACTTGGGGAGGTGAAGATATTGAGGAGAAGGAAAGAAGGGATAGAGAAGAGGAGGAACCGAGTAGACGTAGACCTCGACGAAGCAATCAGAAAAGAAAGAAGCATCAGTTATCTGTCGAGACAAGAGCAGACGAGGAGGAAGAACCCGTAGAAGAGGAAGAGAAGCCCAAGAAGTCTCGTAAACCGAGGAAATCGAAACCCAAAGCGAAACCAAAGAAGGAGAGAACGCCATCCCCGATCAACGAATCTGCCATCACCGAAGAGTCGGAAGCTGTCAACGACTCCCAAGCCGTCGTTAGTGATACCGAAGAAGATAGGAAGGCGGATTCTGACTCTGAGAAGAGCATCAAAGTTCACTCTCCAAGCGATTCATCCCACAGCAAGAGTCCCAAATCGAGTCGATCTCGTGAGGTACCTGAACGATCCGCTTCAGTTTCTCCAAACCCTGCTGCATTACTTAATATCCCCACATCTGTATCCCGCCCACCTTCATCCCACGGAAGCCGTAGACGCAGGAGAAGGAGTAGCAAAAAGCAGTCACCACCACAAAGTCCGACCAGTCTTTCACACAGCGAACCAAGCGTCAAGGCAGAAGATTCATCTGAATCCGAATCGGGCAGCGACGAAACTAGTAACGCTGAGAACGAGGTTCGCCAAAACTCGCAGGCACTTCCAATTGCCATCCCCGGTTCGGCCCCGAGGTCTCGAGCGTCGACTCCTTCTGCACGATCTCCCATCAAAAATAAAGGAACCCCATTGCTTCGAGCTTCGACACCGGTTAACATTCCAAGGATTCCTACCCCTACTGGAAGCATATCCGGTAGTATCAAACTTGCAGGCGCACCCCGAAGACAACCTAAGCGATCTCCAATCTCCAACATCTCGAAGGCTCTGTCGCCTTTAGCCGCTGCTGCTGCTACGACCGCTCTAGCTGGAACCGAAATCGAATTAGCGCTTGAGAAGTCAAGAGAAGAAGCAACTGCCTCTGAAGCTAGCGAGAAGGAGGAACAGGCAAAGGTAGAAGAAAAGTCCACTTCTGAGAGTGATTCGGAAGCATCCGAAAAGGAAGAAGAGGAAGAGGAAAGGCTTGAAGAACCTGCCGCAGTAGAGGAAGAGGAAGAAGCTGCTGCGGAAGAGGTAGAGGACGGACCTGAGATCATAGTTTTAGAAGAGCCAGAAGCACCAGCAGAAGAGGATATTGAGAAGGAATCATCAGAGGGAGAAAGCTCCGGAGACGAACACTATCAGTCCGCTTCTGAAGTCGATAAAGAGGAGGATCAGCCCGTCGTTCCTGAGGATCTTCCAGCCGCAGACCACGAAGAACCCCCTGCAGAAGAGCAAGCCGAAGCAGCTCCCGTCGAAGAACCGGCAAAGTCTGACAGTGAGAGTGGTTCTGAAGAAGAATCATCGGAAGAAGAGTCTGATAAGGAAGGGTCCGTAAAGGAGAAGGCTGCTAAGAAGGAGGATCCTCTCGCGTTTGGATCTGAGAAGGAGGAGGATAGTAGCGAAGAGTCTGATAGTGGGAGTGGATCGAGCTCGGAGTCTGTTACCAGTTCTAAGAGTTCTAAATCGATTAAAGAAAGATCCAGGAGTACAAGGAGTAATAGCGTGGCAAGCGCAGCAAGTTCTAACATGAAACGCAAAGGTATAGCACTCTTTTCAACATTGCAATTTTTGTTTCCCTTGTTCTTCCCCGTACAAGTTTTTTGGCGCGTAGGGCGTCAAAACATATGTCGTTATGTTTTAAGCTCTCTATCCGTATTCCAACTCTTCCCAAGTACTCTCTAACACTACAGCTTCGATAGATCTAAGTTCTTCTATGACAGATCCAGCGTCACCCACTGCTTCAAGTGTTCGACGAGGATCTATCCCTGAAATCACTGCCAGGCGAGGCTCTGATGCTGAGGAGCCTATCAGCCCCGTTTTGTCCAAAAAAGACCACGAAGGCGATTTGTCAATGAGCGATATGCCTGACAAGAGTTTCGAAACAAAAGCGGAGCTGATTGCAGCGCAACTGACGGGTGGTGCTAAGGATGAGTAAGCACATGACCGTTATCCAGTTGTAAAGATAATTTTTTACTAACGATTTGATGCAGTTTTGAGGATGTCGTTCGGAGATACAAGCGGGATATTGAAGCTCTCCGCTCAGCCTGTGATGATGCCGTCAAAGAGCGAGACAAGCTTAGCAAGAAACTCGACAGAGCTGACCGAGCGGCTGAGCGCAAGGACAATGACCTCAAAGAAGCAAAGAAGGCATACGAAGATGTAAGGTTTCCTTTTCCATTAATCCTTCCTCATCTCCTTCTAACATTTCACAGCTGAGTCGCCGGGTTCACGACCTGCGGGATCAACACGATATGGACGTCAAGCGAGCCATCCAAGTTCGTGACAAGGACTGGGATAAAACATGGACTGAGAAGAATAAGCACCTGATCAAAGATCTAGAGGCCGCGAGGAGCCAGCGACACTCACTCGAGAAGATAATCGCCGAAAAGGAGGATTTAGTACACGACCTTGAAGAGCAAATCCAGAGACTCAAACATGATATCAGCATGAGCACCCGTACCGAGGCGCAAAAGACAGACGATCTTTTTAATCAAGAGCTTGGTGATTTATGGAGAAGTATTCAACAATGGGTCTTTTCTAACTTCAAGAGCAAGATCGGTATGTCATTTATACCCTTCAGTGATCACCTATTGCAAATTCGCTAACTATATGATCAAGTCTTTGATGATCTACCGGATAACACAAAGGCAGTCGTCTCAGATGTCACGAATGGAAATCCGAAGCTAATTGGGTCCAAGCGCCTCTACGTCGTCTCTGCCGTGATCTCCAAATATTTGCTGGATAGTGTCTTCAATGCATACATGTACGGAATGACAAAAGAGACCAACGAGGGACTAGCAGCGTTGGAACAATATCTTGCTTGTAAGTCACAAAGCACTCCGTTCAGCCTTTCAAAGCAAAATCACTAACTTTGATTTAATCACTCTAGCTCTCTCGAACGCCCCATCGTATGACGCTGCCATCAACCGCTGGCGAGCACAGACACTCACAATGATCAAGAAGCACGCCATGCCCTCCCTCGGAAACTCACCTCTGGCGAGCGTATCAAATCCATCTTCGACGGAAGAATTCCTATCGACTTCTCTCGAAGACCTCCTCCTTCATCTGACAACCGCTCTCGCCCCACTCGGTCTTTCCACCGCTGTTGAGCCTCGCGAGAAGCTACGAGGTATTCTTGAAACCGCGGCCGGTATTGCAATCGACCTTCGAGTTCAACGAGCTAGGTTTGCAGTTGGACCGGTCAATTTACTAGGAGAGGAGTTTGACGTGGAGACGATGGAGGATTTAGATGGACATGAGGATGAAGATTGTAATGGACGGAAGGTGGCATGTGTGGCTTGGCCAGCGGTGTGGAAAAGTGGGGATGAGAATGGGGATAATACACATTTGAAGAATTTGATTTACAAGGCGCAGGTCTTTTTGGTTGATTGATCGATCGATCGATTGAGGATGATGAGAGGGGTTAGAATTTTTTATTTTTATTTTTTTACCTATTCTGATAGTGGGGTGGCTTTACTTGTTTTGCATAGCATATTATTATGTTTTGTACAATTTTTTTTTTCGTTTGAACAATGAGAGTGCTTGTTGTAGTAGCACTTTCGATGACGAGTTTTAAGATTTTTATGAATGATGTATATCACATGCGTATTGTGGGTGGCTTGTTCTACTAGTATAGCTTGCCACTAGCTGAGTGTTTTATAGGAATGTGACGTGGGTAGTAGTGATCTTTTGGGATAAGTTGATCAAGTAGGTTTAAATTCTTAGTATGCCACTAGAGATTCGATGCTCCACAGGCGATAGAAACTCTGCGTCAAGCTCTTTAAAAGCATGATGGTTGCATGCATGATCGCATATACGTACATGATCACTTGGTCAAGTCCTAAGGAGACAATAATGGCTAACCTCGAGGAAAAAAATTCTCGCGTAACTCTGACGACGTTAACAGATCGTTTGTTGACTTTTAGGAGGATGGAAGTCATCCCAGAGGCACATGGGCACGATATGTATAACTTCTTGCCTAGTAAGTATGACTTCCAATGAAAAAAAGGTACTGGCAAATAAAATCCTGTCTTGAATTAGACAATCCATAAAATATCCATAGAATTACTGCTGTAAGGTTTACATCAGGACGAGGTCAGAAAGGGATAATGTGATTGAGATTCAGCGGTTAGACGCCAGGGAGATGGCTGGGACCTAAGCATCGAATCTTAATTCTCAAACACAAACATCGGATCGAAGAAACAGACCTACACGCAACGGTTCTGTTTATTAGGAAAGTAACTTGAAAACAATACTCACCCGCAAGGCGAGATATTCGTCAGTATATAGTACAAATAAATTAGAACTATAAAACGAGATTTTATAAATATTTAAAAGTTTTCGCGTTTTCCAAATTCTCAGGGCTGAAGGCGTCATGGCTCGAGGCGAGACGGTGATGGCGAAAGGGGGGGCACAACAACAACGCGGTTGGGCGCTCGAGTCAGCTTGTTGTGTGATATTTTCAAAAACGGCTGGGCCTCGCACCTTTCTTTTGCTTTGTGGCACCTTGGGAGCCCAATGAGACGAAAAAGCTTCAAGCTTTCCGAACTTTTCTATCAGTTCGCTCGGAAAATTCAGCTAACTTGATGCGTCGTCCCACCTTGAACCCAACATTCAAGCTATTCAATAGGATAGGGCACGTGGATGCTTTTTTCAGCTCTCCTCATGATCAATTAAAATCTTATCAGAATTGCGCGATACAGTGCAACGAGCGTTTACCAATCTTGATCTCGCATTCCTTCGATTTCGCTGCCGGGCGACAGGACAGACGGGACGGATATAACGTAATATAGAATACATCTGTAGAAAATCATAAAGACATGATTCGTTTCAATCGAACAACTAACTAGTCTATCTGTTCGTGCATGGAGGCTCGAAGGGAAGTGGGTATGCCATGCTTCCTCCCGCCCAGCAACCAACCCCAACCAGATAAAGGAGTTATCGTATCATTTCATCAGCCTGAGTAGTCCAAGTCCCACCCACTCGGCACCTCCATGGGGAGGTTTCAAAGCTGCAGCCAGCGAGCAAGAGCACAAGGAGTGAGTTGGAAATATTCAAATTCGAAAAAGGGAAAAATAAAAAATAAAAAATAAAAAAAGGGTGTGTTTTGGAAAAGAAAGCTACGAACCGAACCTGCATGAAGAGGAGGCTTGTACACGTCGCAACCGGCTAACAAACCTGGACCTGGTTCCTACAGACATGCAGACATGCAGACATTTTAAGGTCCAACCGATGGGGGAACGAGCCGATTTATCACTTCAGTATCCGTCATTTGGATCGTGGAAAAACGAAAAGGCCGGCGACACGTGCGCTGGAACATTACCACAGAAACATAATTGAGTCTGCACTCATTCTATCTAATCAGCGGCTGGGTCTGGTGGTAATTAGTGCATATATGTATTTTTTTTTTGCAATTTTGCCAGCGCAAACAAGATACGGGTTCTATCTCTTCGAATAACAGTGAGTCAGCGAGAATAGAAATAGGTAGAATAATAGCGATAATAAGTCAAAGAGGATCCGGAGTAAGACGACGCTTACGATGAGAGAGAGAGAATGAATGTTATGAGCGATAAAGAAGTAAAAACCAAAACAAATCGAAAAAAGGCGAGCGAACACACCCGCCCGTTCGACATTCGCCTCGAATAAAACATGAAAAATAAAAGTGTGGGTGTGGGGATTAAAAACAAAGGAATTAAGATAAATTAAAATTTAAAAAAAGAGAGAGTGCGAATTAACTAGCAGCAGCAGCAGCAGAGGATCACTATCGGTTGCTAAGCTAAGACTTTGTTTATTATATAAAGACGAGCTGCCGTCTGTCCATCTTGGTGGACCCCGCCGACTCGAACTTCTCTTTTTTCCTCCTTCTGCTTCTCGTCAGCCACTTCGCTTTTCCCTCAGCTGCACGAAAAAGACATCGCTCCCATCCGTTTCTTCGTGAAAAGTAAAAAAACACCCCCTTCTGAATTTTCTCCGGTAAAATTACTTGAGCCACCGTCGCCGTTCACCGTAGATTTTATTTCTGTCAAAAAATCCCCCAAGTTTTCATCGCGAGTGTTTTATATCTCCGGTTATCAAAGAGGGGTTACTTGTTATTTTTCGAATCCTCCTCGCCAACACCGCTACTTCTTTCTTCCCTCGGAAAACAAAAAATAGTATCATCGCACACAACCGCCGCTTAAACCACATCTCACCACTTCCATTTGATATTACACTCAACAACCACTCTTCTGAAAAGCAAGATAAAAAATAAATACTTGAGGTAAAATGGCACCCACTACCAATACCACCACTACAACCACTACCACAACGACGAAGAAGGCTGGTCCAGGGCGTAAGAAGAAGCCAACCACCCCCACCGAGCCAACCCGTCGATCTACCAGAACCGTCATCCCCCGCACCGTCTTCAGTTCCGGTGTCACTAAACCAAAGGCTGCTCCTAAGAAGCGAAAGACAACTGTAAAGGATAAGGTTGTCGGTGCGGCCAAGAAAGTCAAGGGAACCGTCACCAGGAAGCCCGCCGTCAAGGCTGCAGGCACAAAGAAAATCAAGTAAGTCATATGCACCAATTTACATGATATCTCTATGCATGCAATATAAAGTTTTTGTTATACTAACTACGTATCTACTTGCAGGGGAACCGATGGCAAAGGTGTAAAGAAAACAACAAAGGCAAAGGCTTGATTTTACTCTTGATATAATCTATGTCTTGTTTATTTTTTTTTTCGTTTGTCATCCACTCAGCTACTTCGGAGCTTTCTCTTTCTTCACCGGTTTCTTTGGTTCGGATCATCTAAAATTGGAGTTTTTTGAGATAACTATCTCCCCCTAATTCCTCCAATTGACTTTCCCGCTTTCTTTTTTTGTCTTATTTTCTCTCTATTGGTTTATTAGGCAGGTATTGTGGGAAGGGGCATCAATGAGGTCAGAGACCCTAACGTCGGTTTCCTTCTTCCGTTCACTTTTATTTCCTTATCTTTTGTAAGATATCTACTCTCTAGATCCTTTGGATTTCCCCTCTTTTTATCGGGAAATTCGAGTACAGGATCCTCCTTTTTGCTCTATCTCTCTCTCCCCGATTGCATATTCTGTGTGATTGGATTTTTCAGGTCGGAGGTTGTTCTACAGCATTTTTACTTGTTTCCTTTTCCTACCCCTCCTTCATCTTTCTCCGACTCTCATCAACGAACGTTTCCTTTGTTTCATTGTGTTTTTTTTTGTTCGATAGCTTTTCAATCAGATACCAATGATGATATTTCTTGCAGCTTTGATGCTTTTGGTCCTATAGCCTTCATAAATCCGCAACCTTGTTTTTGGGGTTGAAAATGAACGAGAGAATTAGTATTATATCCATCGTCTTTTTTCTAAGTGTATGTTCAATTCTGAACTCTCGATACAATGCTTATCATATATATCCTTCATCGTGTACCGTGCTCTTCATTTGTATTTCTTTGATTGGAAGTATCACTAGACCTTGAATCTGGATAAAGCATTTTTCTCCGAAATATTTGACAAAGTAGGCTGTAATTATAATGTGCATGGACTTCAATAGATCCATAAAATAAATATTGGTATACCATAAAACTAGAATAGAGAGAGGTTACTATAGAGTCAAAATAAAAACAATGGGAGGCTTTTCAACATGTAAAGACTGTATACAGCTTGCGAACAAGACTTCGTTCTAGAGTTTAGTTTCAGTTATATCCGTTCTTACTTTCAAAGAGTTGTCCTCATGTTTTCTATGCTAGTCCTGTAGGCAATTCAAGATTGTAAGAGGCTCTCTTCACTATCTGAGTGCGACTCAGAATATATATAGATATTACTGTTCTCGTGGAGCAACCGCGAAGCACGAGACACAATATACGATATTATGACTACCCTTAATCCTTGAAGTTGAATTGAAAACCAATACCCTCGGCATCTGGAATTCATATGAATTTTTGTAACTAGCTTGGTAATTTTCTCTCATGAGGAAAATGGCCAAAAATTTAGACCTATACTAGCTGAAAATTCAAGGATACTAGGGCACCTCTCTTTGATATTCAAATCGATATATCTAGTTTTATCAAACCTTACATTTGATAACACAATTTGTCCTTTATAAATACACCACGTAACCTACCCGCTGTACCCCAAAAGTAGACGAACTAAAAAGGAAAGAAAAAATGTATTTACAAGTATTCGAATATTCAACGAGAGAATATGATGGAAGTTTCATTCGCTGGAGTCGTCAATTCCGTAATGAAAAAGACTTGGACGGAGAAACAAACTTCAGGCAAGAAATTTACCCGCCTATCTATCTAACAATGGAACAATGATGCAGAAGATATGCAAGAAAACAAACCTTATAGTTTACTTTCTATACCACATTCTTGTAATCTATCGTCAAACAAATCAGTCAGTAAAATTCAGCACTCCGGAAAAGCCAAAAAGGACAAATTGTTGAAACTAAAGAGAGGGGAAGGAGATCTTCACCTTTGTATTCCTCATCTTCTTCTGTAACTGTAAAATCCCATACATCAGAGCCTCGGCTGTCGGCGGACACCCAGGAACGTAAATATCCACCGGTACAATCCTATCACACCCCCTCGTCACCGAGTACGAGTAATGGTAATACCCGCCTCCGTTAGCACAAGAACCCATGGAGACCACCCATCGCGGTTCCGGCATCTGATCGTACACCTGTCGTAACGCGGGTGCCATCTTGTTTGTCAGGGTACCCGCTACGATCATCACGTCCGATTGACGCGGTGAAGCACGGAAAATGATTCCGAGACGATCCTGGTCGTATCTTGGAGTTGAAAGATGCATCATCTCCACAGCGCAACAGGCGAGACCGAATGTCATAGGCCACAGTGAACCCTGGCGAGCCCAATTTGCGATGGCATCGAGGGTAGTTCTATGGTAGAGTTAGCCATTGAGTTATACTGTAGCGTAAGGTTTATGATATGATATCCAGGGTCAGGTATATGGGTGGCGGGCGTGTTATCACGTACAAGGCGTAGTCGACGACACCTTCTGGTTTCTGCTGGCTCGGGAGTGGGACTTCCCGCCTAACCATGCTGGTGCCCACGTTTGCGAGATTCGATGCATCACGGCGAGGCTGTGGGAATTGAGTTGCTAGGGCTGGTACTAACGAAGCTGCGTATTATAAGAATGTTAGCGCTAGGGACGAGGGGCTGTCATGGCGTGGAGTTATATATATGAGGAGAGGTTACCTCGAGGGATAAGAGCTGAGGCAGCGCCCCGCGCTGTCAAGACACGTCTGGGTATTATCGATGCCATTGCTGTCCGTTTATAGGTGGCCAGAGTAATGGTGATATCGAGGAGGGAGAACAGACGGGAGATGTGGTGATATAGAGTTAGATCGTGGTGGCGGCGGCGGCAAGGGCGAGAGTCGTTGGAGGAGAGGTGAGGTTGGACATGCCGTCACGAATGATCAATCTTCGGTCTCTGATTGGTTGGAGACAACATCACGTGCAACGCACAAAATCCAACATTTCGGTTTTCTCCTCTTCAGCAATTGTTGGTTCTACACAACGGGACGCTGCAGAACTATCACCGAGAGAAAAAAAAAAAGATAACGAACAAAGGAAAAAAGAATGTGGATTCAAGACCACTAAAAGGATATCTGCCCACGGTGGGGTTCGAACCCACGATATCCAGAGACATCGTCATTCTGAGCCTGCCTCAGAAGATGTGATTCTGGCGAGATGACCACTACTCTACGCGGACCGGCGTCTATTCAAAACTTATCTTGCAAACGGCGGTATATATAGACGCCGTTGATGATAAGCGGATCTAATCGCCTATTCTAATATAATCCAGAGACCTCTGCTTCTTTTGGATGTTTGGAGCGGATTATCCTACATGTGACAAACGGTGGGCTGTCTCACGCTCCAAGTATTCAACCAGACAGAATCCCATCTGCATTAAGATGGCTGCCCATTGCATATCAAGATTATCTGTTAATTTACAAGAAGTGGAATGTGTTAATGAGTCTTCTGAGCAATATCGTAAAGTGATAGGTAGACATCAGTCACGTCACCGAGGTAGACATGCAGGCTGTGAGACCAACACATAGACAACAATAACAAATGATACACGCCTCGGTCGATCCGAATATTTTTTTCGTTTCATTCCCAAAATATAGGGCTGACTGGCGAGGCCAAGCTTGCGAGATCTCGATCGAGACCGGCATACGGGAAACTCCGTAACCGAGCGCTCCTGAAATATCTCAAGGACAGGACACCTGTATATAATAATATCCTCCGTTAATTTCCCCACGCTTTCCCCTTCGCAACGGCACTACCTACCCTATCGACCTCTTGGCCCCCAAATACTCGAATCATCCGTTTTCCAAGCTTCCGGGTTATCCTTGGGTTGCCCGCCACCACTAATCTAGATCAGTATCGATCCTTAAGGGAGTAAATAGCAACCACTTACTTTCTTCATAAATGACTATCCTCTTTAATTATTTATCTGTCCTCAACCCGCTGGACCTCGCGATCGCACTCGCAATTTATTCGCACTCGCGGTAAACCAGATACCGGCCACGACACGGAAATCTTGTATTTAAACTATGGTCGCACTCGGATCTTGACACTTCCTCCGCGGGGCCTCGCTTGTCGGTCTGGAGATGAGGCTGACATGGACATCAAAAAGCGAGGGTGGGGCGGTATACGCATCAGGTGTGTGTGCATATTAATATTACATCCGAAGGCGGGCGGATGTTTATAGCACTGGTACCTGCTGCGAGCGCTTATAACGGGGGTATTTTTTTCCCCCCACTCCTCAACCTTGTTAATTTTTTTCAAAATGTTATTTTTGTCAGGGGGAAGGATGGAGATTCTGAGATTTAGGATCTACTAATTAAAAAAATCCATTTTCATTTATAATCATACAAATTGTATGTCACATGAACGCAATTTTTGGGGGAAATATGCATATCTGCACGCATGTACAATCTTGCTCCGATCAGAACAAATTAAGGAACCGGTTTCCTTGCATATACTTCGTGCGAGAAAGATATGAAATAAAAACACTATACACAAATCACACACATGCACACATAACACTAGCGTAGACCGTAGGTGGCAAGCAGAATATTTTAGTTTGTGCTAACCGTTTCAACATGGAGAAAGAGAGAATGTGGTCAGACGGAGATTTAAAAAAGCGCTCGCGAACAAGCTTACAAACTGATCGCGCCAGCGGAGGAATAAAACCAAAAAAAAAAGGGCCCGTGGCAAATCGAAGAGAAGACGGAAACAAAAAAAAGGACCTGAATAATCAGTAAACCATCCCACCCAGACCAGTCTTTCGCGAAACACCCCGATGATTGAACATTGGGGCGTTTCCCGGAAGACCCTCCAAAGAAACATGGGTATTTCCGTTTGTGAGAAAGGTTTAGATATGTCTACAAAGAAGAAAAACAAACTTCTTGTACAAGGTAAAGAGGACCAGAGAAAAGACCCCCAAGAAAGAGGGGAAAAACCTTGCTAGCTTGAATAGACAGGGCAAAGAAAACAGACATATAGTGAGATTGTATTAGATGCATGAGGGGTTGTTTTTGGTATATAATCATTCCAGGTGTAACAGAATTAACGCCCTTCTAGAGTCGACGAGTCATGCGGAATTCCTCAACCCATAAAAACAAGGAGATATAACCCAAAAGAAATAATAACATTTGAAGAGACAAAACAGAAAGCAAACAGGGCTATCTCATAAATCAGATATTAGATGATTCTGTAATCTTTAAGCTAGAGAAACAACAGGGAAAGGAAAATAAAATGTTGAAAAAAAAAAAAAGAACCAAAGCAAAGTCTCTAACGCCTGGACGAATTCCGCATCACTCCCCGACCCTAGATTATTCTTTTTGTCGTTAAAACATACCCGTGCAAGATGGCCGTTACAATAGGAAGAATACAGATTTTGAAAACATATATGTAATAAAAATTGTAGAGAAGAGAAATATAGCAAGATAGAGATTAGTAGAGATTTGAATTCAAAAGAAATTCATAAAGGTCGCGCAACAGCGTGCCTGTCAGAGAAGATGAAAGTTTTATGAGGATTCGAAGGTGTCCTGCAGTTTGAGGGTGAAGTTCATTCGTGCTCCATGATTCCCTTGATCACCTTGGCAGGATTTCCAGCGACAACAGTGTGTGGGGGAACATCTCTAGTGACAACGGCGCCGGCGCCGACTGTTGCACCAACACCGATTTTGACACCGGGACTATCGAAATCAGTTTTGTTAGTAAATCCTTCTTAGTATGATATTCTTGCGAGTGAAAACATACAGAATAGTAACGTTTCCGGCGATCCAACAGTCCTCCTCAATAATGACTGGCTTTCCGAATTCAGGACCCTTTGTCCCGTTGCGAGTCCGAGGATTGAGTGGGTGAGTACCAGAGTAAATGTTGACGTTTGGCCCGATGAGGGTTCGAGCTTTGATAGTAACCTAATTTTGACTATTAGACGAAGTTTTAGTCACTCGGTTTGCGTCTAGGATCCACTTACAGCGCAGGTGTCAATGATCGTGCAGCCGAAATTGATAAAAACGCCAGGTCCAAGGGTAATATTGTAACCGTAATCACACATGAATGGGACTTCAATCCAGGGCTCTTCGTTGACTGGGTAAACTGGATCTTGCAAACCAAGATTTTTCCTAAGGTGGCTGTTCGCAAGATCTCCGTGCCATGCCGTGCCTTGAGGACCCCTTGTCCCGGCTGTTGGTCTGAAGATTTCCATTTGTAGACGCAATTTTTCCTCTCTTGAGATACAAAGAGTTGGGTTTGCAGCATTGTTGAACCTCCAGCATGCTGCGCGGCATCTTTCTCGTTCCTCGATCAGCTCGGGAGTAAATGCATGGAAAAGCTCTCCGTTCAACATTCTTTCCTTTTCAGTTGACGAGAATCTCTGTGGCAAAGGTGGTTGAGGCGGAACTCGCGGGCCGGAGAAGGGAGAAGCTTGTGGTGGTGGTTTTGGTGGTTCCGGACCTTGCAAATGTGGTGCTACCTGGGAATCGCGTCTGATCGGTTGAACTGGTGGAGGAGCAGGACCTGATAGAGGTAATCCGGTGGCACCAAAAGGCTTTCCTTCACCGGGCAAAGCTGTGTGCTGGACGACGACTTGATTCGGCTGTGGGCGAGTGTAATCGAGAGGCGGAAGAGGCTATATGGCAAATGAATCAATCATCGGATCTCTGGACAGAAAAGGTTGGAAAGATTGCACTCACAGCTGAACGGTCGGTACGCATGACGGGCGTAGTCATAGTAGCAAAGCTGGCGTTAATAGGAGCTGGACCATTTGCCAAGATCGAATCAGCTTGTTGACCTTGTGCAAAAATGGAACCGGAGAGAGGAGGGATGGAGCTCGAACCGGAGACGTCGGCTTGTAAATGTGGATGTCCGGGAGCGTCGATGGGAGTAAGTGGTCCCAGAAAAGGATTAATCTTACCAGCATATCCACCGCATTTAAATCCTCCACGATTGCAGTTGTTGCCTGAGAATTCGATAATAATGTGTCAGATTGAAATTGCTTCCGTGAAAGTAAGGACCAAAAAAATATGGAAGAGGCTACTTACAGTGAGGCTTTCCCTCATCACACTTCTTCTTCCTCCGTCTGCAGGTGATGCAGCCGGTCTTCGTTCGATTGCTAAAAATGCGCTTTCGCTTGGTCTCCGGCTGCCCTGGAGGAGTTTGATTGGTACCATTGATGGGCGTTAATCCTGGAGACATATTGGCGTTAAAGGTCCGAATATGGTCGCCCTGAGGGGTACCCTGAAGTTGAGTGACATGAGCCTCAAAGTTAGCGGGATCACGAGCCCGCATATCCTCCAGCTTGGCGGCTTCTTCGCTAGCTCTCTGAGCGATATGTTCGCTGGCATGGCGGTCCGTCATCATTTCATCACGGAGAGAATCTGCAGATGCATCGGTCATACGGGTATCCTTGGTCATTGGCATGCTGTGGCCGTGATACTGCGGGTGCACAATGTCGCTAGACATATCGCGAATTTGGCCGTGTGCCTCAACCCTCATCGCTCCCTCGATAGAGTTTGACCGCTTCCGTTTCTGATGGTTGCTCTCAGGGCTGCCCGACGGCCTGACGGAGAGTGGCCTGTCGGAAGCGGCCTGGATGTATTTTGGATCGGGATGGGAGTTTGGTGTAACGGGCGACTGGAGGTTGGAACCAGTGATGTCGCTGTGGTCACCGGCGTCCTCCTCACCGCTGCCGGACTGCGAGGCGTGGGAAGCAGTCTGACTGCGTTGATGGTTGTGGAGGTTGTGGAGGCTGTGGTGCGTGCTGTTCGCGTTGTTCGAATTGATGCTGTTGCTATGGTGGTGTTGATGTTGATGTTGGTGATGCGATTGGTGATGACCACCGGACGACGACTGGTGCTGCAACTGCAAGAGTTGCTGGCTGGGAGAGTGCACTTGCGACACGGTGGATGAGGGCCCCGAAGGCGGCCCGGAAGGTCCTGATAAAACGGCAGCAGCAGAAGACGGCGGCCCCGCGACTCGGATTGTCGACGACGAGTCGACGGGCCGCGAGATCGAGTTCCCGTTGACGGCTGTGAAGGTCGAGCCGGACGAGGAGGATGTTGATGTTGGTTCGCGGACGGTGTGCGGATTGGTCCCGTTCACCGCACCGTTCGTCGATTTGCTGCTGCTCGTGGGAATATCTTCAGCGGACATGCTTCTGATGGGATAGTATCGGTCCTATCACTCTTCTACTCCGTCGTCTGCTACTAATACTTCTTCGCCGTCACCGTCTCTCCTTCTCCCTATCTCTCTGTCTCTATCTCTCACGAGTATATCTATGATTCCTGCGCGTTTATGAAGGTCGGTTTCCTCCGCTTGGCAAGTCTACACAACCGCTGATCTAAAAAGCTGACACGTAGAAACTAAGAATTCGACGAGTAGAATTTGATTCCTTCGGGTCGTATCCGGACAGCCTACCACTCTTTTTTCATCGGTGGTAATTGCCGGGAATCAGAGAATACGGTGCGCCAAATCGGGGAGAGAGTCGACCAAATGAACCTTTGCTAGCCGCCTGAAGTTTGTTTAGAACGTGGGAAGCGAAAAACCCACTCGAGTCGATCCCACAGGTCTTTCTACCTCGAGGTGATTTTCTGAGTTTCGACTCTCTTGCGGCAAAATTCGATATAGAGCTGGGATCCGCGCGTGTGCAAGTGGAATGGCTAACAGGCGTGGGTTAATCCGTTGTGGTTGGTGGTCTTGGTAAGGACGGATGATGTCGATGATCGATATGATAGGATGTATCTGGGAATCCGTCTCGGTGAGTAAAGCTCCAACTAAAGGGTACTAATATGTGTAAAAGAAATATAAACTTAAAGTATATAGAAAAGAAATATAGTAAGAAAGGATAATGGGGAAAAAATAGTGGGAACGAAATGGTACAAATAACTAATCCGAGAAACAAGGAGGGAGGCCAATCAGTCCGGTTGTCAAGAGCTGTCCGTTCCCGCGATGGAACCCGTCCTAGAAACCTTATAAACCTTGGGCAGAGGGTGACAGAGTGACGGGAATAACATGTAATAAACAGCCACGATAAACGCCAACAGGAACAAGAATATCAATGACGCTGCGAAGAGAAAGAGGATCCGAAAGAACCAATTGCGAGTGCGAAAGCGGGACCCCCTTTGGTCCAAGCGTGAGGGCAAGAAGGCCTGGAGCACCTTTTTGCGCTCACCCTCGATACCGATGCCGAAGGGAAGTGGAGGAAAAGGGAAGTGAACAAGGAAAGGAAAGAAACAGAAAAAAAAAAAAAGGTCGGCGCCCTTTTTTTGTTTTTCCAATCTCAAGCTTTTTATTTTATTTTATTTTTTCTCCGAAAGGTCAAACAAGCAAGAGGAAAGAAAGGAAGAAGAGGAAGAAGGGCACAATATTAAAGAGGGTGGACTCTTTTTTTACTTGGTGATATGATAGTACTGCTTCCCCCCAGCCCAATAGAAATTATTGACAATGGCTTTATTGTTAGAACTCGTGGGCGGACGGCAGCGGTATGAACCAGCCGACTTACTAACGCAATACAAGGGCATGGCCTTCAGGAAAAAGGAAAGCACAAAAGATACAGCGGCAATTTTTCATCTGCAGGCTAACCACTCGACCTTTTGCTTGCTGGGTTTGCAGCATGGCCCTTGTCTTCCCTTCTTAGAATACGGGCTTGCCATGCGCTGATTGGCCGTTAGAGCCGAACATGAAAACAGCATGGGGCACCAAACCTCGACGAGGGGTGAAGACGCAAGACAAGATTGGGGAAGGGTCTACTGGCACCGACAGGATCTTGCTAGCACCGTTCGTCGTCTTCCTCCCAGGCAGTTTCAAGCCTGGAGACGCCTATGCGTCAGATTGGCATCTTCATTGCCCACAATACTTCGTACGAGGCTGCCTATTGAGGCTCTCCGGGACGCTCTGATGTTTTTGCATCCGTCCATGATTTTCTCTTCTCCACACCTTCAGCGGATGGGAGAAAGAGAAGGAAGAAAAGTAGTGCCAGTTATTGTGCAGGCTGAGGCGCCCCATGCAGGCCATCAGTGGTTGGGTTACCACCTCGTGTGATGCGTGTAAAACTGCAGATTTGGGCTGGAGCAAAGGTGTGGGTGTGGAAGGTCACAGCGGAAAACGCCCAGATGCAGGGAGGGGAAAACTGGAAGATATCGGCTCTTTCTCTCGCGCGGTTCTTTTCCCTTCGCATGTTTTGTTTTTCTCCCTTCCCACCTTTGGGTGGTCGTTTGGCGAAACTACCGGCGGCCCCAATTCAGGCTCGCCAACAGCTTGCTTGGAAAAGGCTAAGACCAAGACCAAAAGCTGCCTGCTGGAAGAAAAAAGCCGTCCGCCTTTCCGCCGTTCATTCCTTTACCTCTTCAGCCAAGCGGCACGGTATTTCGAGGCAGAAAAAAGAACAGCGATGGAAAAGGAAAAGGCACAAAAATCCACGCCAGCTGCGTTTCTCGTTCTTCTCATGCATGAAATTTTTTTTTTTTTTTTTTTTTTTTTTTTTTTTTTTTTTTTTTTCCTTTCTCAAGTCGGCAAGTCGACATGCATCAGAGAAATGAGAAGTTCATGTCCGTATCGCTCTAAGAGCATATTGATTGCAATATTGATACAACGATGCAATAATAACGGAAACATAACGCCGAGCCAATAGTAAATCCAGAAGAGAACTTGATTTAACACTTACCAGCAAGTCAAATTGGTTATTCCCAAATGCATATGCGCTCTTATTCCCAATATATCCCGTTAACGGTAATATAACAAAATATTGAAATAAAATATTATTATTCTCCCAGTCTTACTGGAGCTTTTGTATGCGAGGTCGGAGAGAGCCAAGAAACTTATAGGTGATTTCGGGTTTATTATTATGTGTGAGACGAGACGGATGCAGGTCGGTTCTGTCAGATGTCAGATGGACTTATATACTATCCCGAGATTTTCTGAACCTTTTTTCACTTTTTTTTCGGGCGAATTTGATTAGAGAATGCAATAGCGATCCCAGGTGTCCTGATCAATCACTCTAGTCAGATGCCGGAGGGTATACGTAAGATTTGACGGTGGAGTTGGATTTAGTTCGGCTCTACTAGCTGTTGAAAGAATCGAGTTCTCGATCAAAGGAACGAACGTACATTAAAATTCGTCGGGTGGGAAGAGCAAAAAAGCCGCGGGCTTTTGGCTTTAACGGCGGATGTTTTGCTTATATAGACCTGGGGTCATTTTCGGTGCTCACCAAACTAATTTCAAGACCGCCCGCTTGCAAGCGATGATAAAAATATGCAACATGAACTCATAATTGGCTGGCTACAATCTCGCTAGTTCGAAAGAGAGAAAAAAAGATCCCCATCCCCTTGCTTTTTCTTTTCTCCTTGTAACAAAAAGAAAGAAGGCTCGTTGAGGTGGGATTGGAGAAAATTAGTGGTTAGAGATGAGACGCCTCAGCGAACAGTCAAAGCGACTGGCGAAAAGGCGCAGAAGGAGAACACAACAAGAGGAAAAAGCAACGTAAACGATTTCTTGCACCGAACCCTGGTACGCTTCTCATTTCTTGCATGGGATCAACTTCAAACATGCGCGCACTAAAAAAGTTGGCCGGGATTTTTGTATTTCGGGTCTATTCGAGCTTTGCCTGACATGGAATCACACTCCGTGGAGTTGCTAAGGCCAATAAGCGTCGGCAGTAGGACCAAACCCAACTTTTCTTTTACGAAGCGGAATAGTATTACATTTCGAGTAGGTCCCTTAGCTCAGTGGATGCTGCTTGCTTTTTATCAATGCCAACAGTGCCTGGTGAGATATAATTTTTTCGTACATCTTTGGTTGTTTCCTAACAAATTTGTGCCGTAACGGTGGTCCGTATCACAAGCAAAGGGACCTGTAACATAGAGAACCCGGAACCGAATCAAAAAGGCGATAGTTATCGACTTGGTTCCAACTTTAGAGGACAAATCATAAACTCTAAGGGCAACTTATCGTGAGGAGCCTACTATGGATGTCCGGCATCTGGATGGAACTATCTCCAACGGGGTACGTAATACCGTCGCCCACCAGATGGAATTGGAGACACAAGCTTTTCGCTTGGGCCAGCCAGTTTGACTCGACAACTTTGCCGCTCTATCCGTCCAACATATGTTTCTATCCCCACGAAACATCTTTTTCGCCTGGCCCGATTTCTTCCCCAGAGATGACGATAGAGCGAAGCTAAGCTGAGGTGGTTGGCCTTTTCGGAAACATCTTCAAGGAAGCGTCCAGCCCAGAGCAGTGTATTATCACTTTTCATGCTGACCTGGTCTCTCTTATTTCTCTTTTGCTGCCTTCCTGACAGAGCAGAACAAAGGCCCCCAAAATCAGCCGTTCAAGGATCTGACTCTTCCCCGAAAACAGCCAACAATTGCTATTGTCCTCGCTAGCACTCGGGGTCCTTGTGCTTCTTCCTTTGTTGGGGTTCGTTCCAGTGTCATGAAGGAGTGATAGGAACATCCCTGCTTTATTTCCGCTCGCATGTAGAGCATAAGCACCCTTGTTCATGTACACCCGGTGAAAGGGAAGGCCTTGTCGATGCAAGAGATGAAGAGAGAAAGACACACCTCGCTCAGTAATCTGAGCTTTGATTTGATCATCAAAAGGGAGGGAGGAAGAGGTCATTAAAATCTTCTTTCTCTCTCCGTATCCTAACGCCAGCGTAGGTTCTGGCGCACCCTGCCTGGGCGGGCAGGTTGTCGTCTCCTCTTGCGAAGCAGCCTTGCATTTGGGCTGGCGGATAAGGGCCTCGGAGGCGATCCTTCGCCCTGCCAAAACCAACCGCGGGAAAAGGCCAGGTGGAGGAGGAGGAGGCAGGCAAAGGGATGGCGCAGGGCGGTTCGCTGGTGACAGTCTGCCCTCCTCTGTGTCACGCTCCAGCCAACCACAGCGGATCCCCCAACAGTTGGGAACTCTCTGGACCCAATTTCATGATTCCGGCGTGTTAGCTCCCTTCCTTTTCAGAGAGCAGCTTGCCCCACCCGGTGCACCCAACTTTCCGGACTCGCTCTGCTTTTCAATTCCCTTTTCCCTCTTCTTTCCTTCCCAAGACGCAGCGAAGGAATGAGGCGGGTTCTGCCTGACGGAATGCGCTTACTGTGGTGTGTACAACCGCAGGCTTGCATTCCCAATAGTTGGCTCTCATCCCTCCAAGCAATTCCAGCCAGACAATCGCCGGACGGGGGCATCCTTGATTGCTACTTCCTAATGGAACCTTGATCTTGTGATCCGATACGGGTCTTCAAGGTTGCCTCTTAACTCTAGAAAGTGACCCTCGCGAAGTCATATCTCATGCAGCTTATCCTTTTCCAACCAGCAAACCCAATCGCTTCATTTTCACTCAGCTCCTCTCGGAAACAGCGAGACATCCAAAGCGACTATTTGTCGCAAACAGCGGGCGGGAAAAATATCTCCCGGGGGCTAAACAGTCTAACCTCACATGATCTTGGGCCATTACCAAGTTTGTCGAACAATCCGCCCAGAACCGAGGCTGGGCATTGTCTGATACGAGACGAACGAGACGAGATGCCGCCTGCGAGCATGCATGCAACATACATCCAACTGGTTTATTTTGACGAGAAAAACTGAGAACCAAGAACAAATATGCCTCCACTAAATGGACTTTCAGACGCAGATGCGGTGCGGAGCTAGGAAATTCCTTGCGAGCCGTGAATTAACGATACTAAATCTGGTTCGGTCACGCTACACAACAGACTTAGCTCAAAAGCCAGTGCAACATTAACTCCGTCTCGAGACCCCTGATGTCGTCCGTGTTTGAACACCCACTCAAAAAACACACTAAGTTAGACCGCTTATTCGTTTGTCGCGACTCCAAGCCTTTGGGATTTCATTCCCACAGCAAGCCCCCAAAAAATGTTTCGTGGCATTACTCGGTGCTCTTGACGACTGGGCGCCTGTCCACAGACTTCCACCATGCTGCTGCCAATTAAGTGAAATGAATCGTTTTTATTTCATTTTTGAGGCCCTCCCCAGCGCCCATGTTTCAGCGGAAAGGCGGTCTAATTTCGGCTTCCTGGTGGTGAATAGGCATAGAATAGATTTGGGCTAGCAAGCGATGTTCTTAAGCGCATGGTCCACATTGAGCGTCGTCATCCTCCATCCTACGGTCTTGAAAGTTGCCATGCTTCCGGAATTAGCCCATCACCTCAACTTATTCGAATAATTTGTAGACCTTCACCAGGTCCCTTCGATTAGTACGTTTGACAATTGAAGCAAAATGGTCTATTGGAATGTTACAGACATCCAAGGCCCCGAAGTGTCGCCAGGACCAGTGTGATGAAATAAATCCATACAGACCCGGATCTGTTCTCGGATCAGCAAACAAGACGGAGCTTTGGGCTGTCGTCCTATTGGCTAAACGAGTCTCTCTCTGTGGCTCTCAAGTCAGGGTTTAGAGTTTTGGGCTGTTGGGTCTAGCTAAGTCGATTAGGATTACGTGGGCCTGCGCATTTCATTGAAAAATCAAGACGATGCTCCGTGCTTCTTGGGCTGCATATCCACTAGTTTAGACACGGAAATTCGAGGAAGCAGAGGAAGGGTTGCCAAAAGACGGCAGTGCAAAAGAGGGGTCCTCATTTCTTCATTTCGTGTTCAGTCCAGTGTCGGATACATCGGCCTGTTTCATGAGGGTAAACAGACAGGCTGGCGATTCGCCTAGACCCAGCCGGGAAAGTGACCCTTTCCAGCGCGCCTAATGCAGAAGGCTTTGAGTGAATAAAAGAAATATGAGATCTTATCTCACGCTGTATGCAAAGATCTAAGCGCTTGCTACCATTTCGGTTCTAAATTTCATTCTTCATGCCCTGCGCAATTAATTTTAGAAAACGAAGCATCAAGCCAAACCGACCAACCAATAACCTTCCCGGAACGGCTGGCCTCACTCTGTTCCAGAAAACCCTCGCAACCACTCTCTGGATAGGGATGGAATTTGCAGTTTGGTACCACTGCGCATGCATATCGCCCATCATCGTCTGACTGATCTTATCGCTCTTGCTTTTGACCTCGCAAGCGCTTGTGAGCCCACCCTCAAACATGAGGGAAACTAATATCAGAACCGTCTATTACTCCGGAATGAACAATGCAATATGTGCATGCACAGAGAGGACAAACACCGGCTCGAGAACCCTTGATCGTTACAACAAATTCATCTGCAAAACCTTAATGGAGCCTTTCGTCCCACCTCGGCTCTCCTGCTTTTTGAGTAATCGAGAGTGCTAACTTCAAAACAGCCGTTTCCCAATTATCGGGTTAATACGTCGCGACGTCGAGGATGCGCACTTCCGATCCAACGGTTGAGCATCCCTGGTTCGCACACAGTCTTTTTTCTCTGCAGGGATGAAGCACACACTTGCCCTCTGGAACGCCAAAGAAACTGGTTTGCTGTCGAGTTCTCGCTCTTGGAAGATGTGAGGCCCCATCAGGCTCGCGGCACAGTAACAGGCTTCGATGGCGTAGCATTCTGCTAGGTTTCAGAAGCAGTTGCATGACCACATGAGGCCCCACTTCACAAGATAAGACCAAGAATTCACCCAAATCAGCTGGCTCGCCAACGCAAAAATAACCACGTTGGTGCTGTTGGTTTTCGGTGGAGGCTCTCTCCAAAGTTCAATTTTAAGACTTTATAGTCGGCGTGATATAGCGCTAGTCGTCAAAATGTTGGTAACGTCAATCCATCGCTCCATCCTCGCATGTGAGTTCTACCGTCGGGTTTGGTTGTATGTACAGTAAATTGTGGCGATTATCAGCCAAGCGGCCAAGCAAAATAGCACAACCAGCATAAAACATTAAAGATACATTTCGTGAGATTTCAAGTCTAGCTGCGGGAATCACCGTCAACCGGGCACACGTACAGATTTATTTCCCTCGCCGCTTTCTCGTAAATTCATTAGAAATTGATTCATCCTAGATGGGTTGAATCGCTCAAGGCAGATATGCTGGTAAAATACATCGTCCCCGTCGAGAAGCTAGCTAACATATGCTGTGCCACATGTCTGCAGAAAAGGCTGCCAACCCCGGGAATTATTCGCTCGTCACCCGGTCTTCTCTTCTTTTCCTTTTCTTGAAAGTTCTAAAGATTCGAACGGTTTGGAATGCGCTTACCGGACCTGCGGTTCTTCCCACGCACGCCAGGAATATCGCATAATGCTAAGAAGTCCTGTTATGCTGAACTCACGAAGGGTGGCTGTTTTCTGTCAATCGGTTATCCTATCGTGCGTAAAACTACATCTACCGTCCATCTAATTTCCAAAGATTCGGTCTTTGGAACTCGCAAAAGTCGTATTCCGTCGTATTTTCTAGCAATGGGTGCACAGGAGCTGTAAGTTAATATTTTTTCGAGCTTATTAACCCAATTCGTCACAGTTTGGGAGGTCGCTTGGAACAACTATATCACAAATGCGATGGGATAATCATCCCAGTCAGCCGACCGATTCCAAGACATCGTATCCAATGTCAAATATCAAATATCAAAATTTTAAACTCTCGTACCACTTGGAAGCCCGAAAGTGGAGACCGATAGATCATCGTTTTTGAGTGAGGCCTGCCGTCTGAAAAATTAAACTAATTTTTTTTTTCTCTTTCAAACTAATGATCCCACAAAATGAAACATATATCATCTTCCATGCACCTTGGGTTCGCAGGGCGGGGCGGATATCAAAAAATTGAACAAGTTGGTCCCATGCATTTTGCATCACTGTTATACGAGCGGCTGACGAGAGCCCCGGTCTACATGATCCAACTTTCGATGTCTACTAACCTCTTGCAGAATGGTTCGGTACCCTTGCCGCAGTAGCACAGATGTTTGAACAAGTCGATGAGCAGTTTTACCGCCTTTTCGGCATTTCATGTCTCATAACAAGAAAGGAAACCTTTGGGGCCTTGGAGATACTATCCAATTTCAAATTCGGCCGTGCGGAACCCAAATACAACATTCTAGGTTAGCGCTCCAGAAACGCCGTCCGAGCAATACGGCAATGCCTGTCTCACAGAATCATTTCGTGGTCCAGACCCCTCGTCGTAAAGGCCCGTATTATTATACAATACCATACTCGTTGCGACAACCTTCGATCAACTGAGCTGAGATTGACTGAGTCAAACCAGCTATCGTTCGTATGCACATGTTATGCAACCATTCCCATGATGTTGTGTCCAGGCTACCCCGCCCATCGATGCATCCACCACCCTTTTGTAATTACTTTTGAGGATAATACTTGACGTAGATGATTTCCATTCTAAGTATATTTCTGACCTCAAGCCGCTGCATGCATGGCAGAGCTCCTAATGCAGACGCAGTCAACAAGAATCGCGGTCTGCATATGCGACCCATCATCTTGGCCTTATTTTTTGCATTTGCCTGCACAGCTTGGTAAGGTCTCTAAATTACTAAATACTCAATATAGCGGTAGCTAAGCTGTTGGAATAATGGAAAGAAAGAAAAGTGGGCTTGGGAGAATGTTGGAAGACTAGGGTCCCTTTGCGGGTCGGCGGATCCGGACAAGGATTTGAACCGACGGGAGGTTCGAGGAAGTTTTCGTTTGGAAGTTAACGAACAAGCGCATGTTTAGCAACTTGTCGTATCCGGCTCAAGCGCAGACTTTTGCCGTTTGGCCCACCACCTTTCACGGGGTTTGAGGTTTACCCACCCCTGCACCGTATTGTTATTTTTTGATAATCGAATGATTTTTGAGATACCTACCTGTGATTCGTGCATTGTTTGGGAGGAGCCAATGGATACTGGTTGATAAGGCAGAATTTGGGAATTTAAATTGTTCTAGCTCGGTTTTATTGGCCTGGTGGCACCGTTTCAACGAATTGCGATATCTATATCCAACGTCTTATATAGGTATATCATGTCGTGCCAACTTGTAGAGCAGGTGAAAACTCAAACTTGCAGTTTCTCCACATTAGAATAGTCTGTGGATGGTTGATGCCGAACGGCATGAATCGAGCGGTCTCTCGATATACCCACTGGAATAAATTTCAACGGCGATTCTCGAGGCTAGGCTCACACACACACGCACACCATCCAGATTTCGACGTAATAGCCGGCCACTCACCTGTCATTGAGTTAGCGAGTTTGCCTCGGATACGTCTTGCGCTTGTAACTGGCAAATATGAGGCTTTTATAACACATAACCGACTATGAACCTAGTACCTGGTATCTTAATGGATGAATTAATTCAAGGATCCCCATTCGAGTCTAAGTGTGAGGTCAATCCATGGTCTCTTCTCACAAGGTATTGTACAACCGCATGGCATCGTATCCGAGAGAACATGAAAAGAAGACGCCGCTTGGGGTGATACGTCGTTTTGAATTTTCAATATGAGTTCTATTGTAAATTGCCTAAAGTAACTCGCTTTTAATCTAGCTACCAGTTGGAAGCACAATAGTGAGCCCGAATATGTGGAGTTCCTACTTGAGATTTTCGAAAAAGTCTCTCAGGATATTGCTCTGGCACTCCTCTGGATCTCTAAAGTCCCATCAACATTCCGCCATTGCAAGACACCACGGATCCTGTACACCAGGAGCTCTCAGGCAAACAGAGCATTCCCACACACCCTGCAATTTCCTCGGATGTTGCTCCTCGACCTTTAGCACCACCTGTATTCATGAGAGGAGCATGTTCTGAAGTATGAGTCAAATGTCAGTCGTCGCTCAGATACAAAGCCAAATGATTCGAGGCTCGCCATATCTTCCTCCAAGAAACTCACCAATGAAAGGTCTCATAACTTCTTTGAACTCTTCTGTAGTTCCACCGTACATATCCTAATCGCCATTTATTCGTCTCAGAATCAAACACAAAGTATTATTATTACGCTGAGAGAAACTTACAGTGACCACAGGACCAGGATTGACACATGTCGCAGTACACCTTTCGGCCAATTCTCTTGACCAGGTTCTCGTCATTGCCTCAAGAGCAGCTTTAGTTCCTATTCCATAAACTTAGTACCAATTATCCCTAAAAGATAGTCTCACGACTAGACGCATAGTCTCTTCAACGAACCTCCATATACAGCCTGTCCTGGTAGGCCGAGAGTGGCAGATACGGAAGATATAGAAACGATTCTTCCGGATCCGTCGTGAGGTAAGTATGGGATGGCAGCTTGCACCAACATCAAAGGTCCAAGTACATTAATATCATAGTGCTCCTTGAATAGCTCGGGCGTTATATCTTCGGTTTTAGTGTTTTTGGAAATGCTAGTGGAAAGGTTTAGTTTCATTCAATAGGGGTTCCTATTTTCGAGGACGACTGAAGCTAAAGGATAACCCACCCGGCATTGTTGATGATTATATCGATAACCAAAGGTTTCGTACTCTGCGAGTACAGCTCTGAGTTTTTGATTGTTTGAATAATAGCCTCGCCGACCCTTGGATCGCTCATATCTGCCCTGACGATAATGCTTTGGGTTCCATATTTATCCAGCAGCTGCTTTGCGAGATCTGCGGTTTTCTGAGAGGATGATTCGGAGGTATAGTTGAGAACGAGATTGGCACCGTATGAGGCTAATTTCTCAGAGATAGCTGCTCCAATACCTGGACCATATACAATTGTTAGCATCCCACTTTGTTGTGTTGTTTTTTCGGAATAGTTTGGAGCTTGTCCAGCTTACCTCGAGATGCGCCGGTAACGATGGCAAGCTTGCCCTGGAGGGGTTTAACAGACATGATGATGGGTTCAATTGGCAATTGATTCTGCTAACTGTTTTTTACTGGAAAACGAATACGGAATGCTTGGTTTCTAAGAATTAAACGTTGCGCTGACGAATTTAGGCTCTTTATACTTCTTTGCATGAATCGGATTGAGGGGTACCTCGTCTCGAGGAAGTTTTAAGCTTATAATGTGGGTCTTGGGAGCTTGGATTGCATCGATTGATAGCTTACTTGCCGAATGGTGTGTCCGCGAATATAATTGACTCTCGCGAAAATTACAGACAGTAGCTCACGGCTAGACACCGAAGCCGGTATCGTTTTACTGCCAATTCTAAATTTTTCCGTGCGAGCTTGAGGAATTAGAAATCCATCTCAGAACGAAGTGGGGACTCAACAATCACTTCGATCCTTGCAAATTTAGTAGCATTTTCTTACACTACCCAAAACTTTGAAATTCTAGAGTTCCTAATACTTGATTTCTTGATTTAGAGATCAATCTCAAAGATCTTCGATCGTGATAATTCACATGTATCTACATTCCTCTATAAAAAATGAATGCCAATATATATGTGGAGCCTTCCGGCTAGCCCGAACCGTTAATCAGCGCATCCCTTCCTCAACTCCCACAGCTTGTCTATAACCTCATACGTCTTCGCAGAAATCGCATTATGCTGCATAACATTCGTCACGAATTCTTGAAAGTTCCCAGTAACCTCCGCGAACTTCCTCGTGAGCTCAAAATCAACATACATATCGTCCATATATGTTGCCGCGTATATAGGAACGGTATTCTTCGCCAGCGCATCGAGGTCGTAAAGCCTTCCTTCCCATTTCCGTTCTGATAGGATATTGGCTACGTCTTTTACATTGCGGAGAACAGCGTAGTCGTCTAGCATTGAAGGGTAGACCATTTCACCGGTGAAGAATAGGGCGCCATCGACTCCTGTTTTGGTGGACGAGGATTGTTGGAAAATATCATAGGGCTGAAGTCTTGGGTCTGATTGTTGTCGGGGTTCTCTGGCTGCTGCCCATCTTGATGCGTTCCCACTGTTAAACAAAGGTGAGTTAGCATAAAAAGGCACCTAAATATCTTTATCGGTTATTGAGTTTTTGAAAGGGGGGTATACTCTTGACAATATATCGGCTCATGCAAGATGCAATACAAGATAGCCTGATCGAATGACTGGTACTCCTCGATGCTGATGAGCGTTGGTGTAAGGATCTTGCCAAATCGTTTAATATCATTCTGAGCCCGGAAAACCAGTTCTACCTATACATTAGCTCTTTTCACTTTCGACGCCTGTGAATTCGTATAGTTGGTTGAGGAAGATACTTACTATGAACCGAGTCAATCCCACCATGCATACCAAATCCGATTCCTAGATCCCTGAATCTGTCCAACGTCAAGGTGCCTCCGCTGGGTAGAGTTACTATATTCTTAGATAGAAATTCGGCGATTTCTTTGACTCGTTCGACATCTTTTGGATATTTCTTGTAGTAAACCAAATTTCTGGCCTTCACCTTGTCTATTTTGTTTGAAAGTTAAAATTCCAAATGTAGATCAATTGCCCAGACCCTCGGACTTTGCATGGCTTCGATGATTCCTACTTACTGTAGAGGTTGATGTATATTTGATCGGGGTTATTTTCACCGATAGGTGGAATACCACCAAACATAAAAGCTATCCTCACGAATTTCATTCTTTAGCCTTCCAATACCGTATCCCATCTTTGAAGTAGAAACATCTGAAATACCTTCAACCACATTTCCCGGACTTAAAGTTATTGTGAGCAACCGCCAAACTGCAGGATTGTAGAAGTAGTTTCGAGAAGGTTAAAAACTCACAAAAAACTCAGATAACTCGCAATACAGAACCCGCCAAAACTCTGACCCGCCAAGCTCCAGCTCTTATCTTTCCCTAAGAGCTTCTCTCTGACGAACTCACAATCTCGGACAATGTTATCCGCCCTGAAGAACGAAACGTATTGTGCCTTCTCTTCAGCTGTATTTCCTGGAATGTTTTCAGGACAAATACAATGAGACAATCCCGTTCCTCTCTGATCGAGGAGAACGACCTATGATGAAGAAATAGAATCAATTCTGTTCTTATGGGACTTTAGGAGTTACCAATTGAGCTTACAGTATAGCCCTTCTCGACAAACTTTGACACATACTCCACGTTTGGAGCGGCGTTATTGAAACCAGGACCGCCTATTGGACACATAAACAAGAGTACCCTCCAGGTTCAGTCAGGGTATGGATACCAACCATTCAAATAGCAGACTAATCAACCCCTAAAGTTAGCATTAACGCTCAATATTTCGAAGCCTATAATTTACACAACTCCAAATGCTACGTAGGTGTTAAATTTGTGAATAAACTTACGATACGCTGTATCATCGTCATCGTCGCTATCACTCTCCTTATTTCCTTCTTCCTCTTCTTTAACTTTCTTCTTCGGTTTCACGGGCACCTCGTGTTTTTTCACAACCCTTGCAAAAATAGTGATGGAGTAGCCATCCGGTTTATCATAACTGAGGGGAACGTCGAAAAAATGCTCGGATACGGAGAGGTTTCCTATATTGAGGAACAATCCGAAAGGGCGAATGTGTTAGATGTAAATAGGAGATATATTGAGATTGCGGTGGGGTACGGCGTGTGTTTGGCATATGCATACCCTTGAGAAGGTAAGTCTCAACGTCATCCGCGTCGGCTCTCATAGTGTTGGAATATGTGTATGTTCGAGCCCAGACTTGTGGCCTTTTTTAACTATGTTTATTTTGCGGCGTTATAAACTCTCTTGCTGCTGCTCTTAGTTGGGAGTTGTGCCTATTGCATATGCGCAGATGTGGGCTGTTGGATATATCTCCCCCTCTATCCTGCTTTTGGCCCGCTTATAACCGTATTTCAGATGGAAAATGTGGGGGAGCGGACTAATTGAGGCAAAGTGTGGGGTGAGCATGACCGTTAGTTTAGACGAAAGTTAGGGTATTCTACACAATGAATTAAGCTTCCAAACGAGAAATTCTCAGCTGTTTGTATTTTTTGGTTTTGGAAAAGACCCGGCTTTTTATAACTAAAGAATTGGATACTGCTCATACAAGAAGAGAGATGCAAAATCGGCTTTGTAGAAACTTGCAGGCTAGATAGCGACCAAATAGATTAAAGAACCGAGAGGTTGATGAGTGAAAAAGAAAAAGAGAGTATAGCGGTCATATAATGTTTTGAAAGTCACAACAAAAGAAGGAAGAAGAAAGCTCCTGTCAGGTAGCTAAGTCAGAAGTAAAGTATAGTATAGCCAGGCAGAAAAGTAAAACAAGAACAGCGTGTAGGATGCAAACTCAAACCCGAAATGTCTAGATACTCGAGTCAAATAGTTCACTTCCTCAACTCCTTCATACTCTTATATACCCTTCCGCGTGCGCTCCCAGAGCGTGCAGAGATGTCCCAGCATTGTCCCTAAGAATATTTCCTCGATCGCCAACTCCAAACCGGCAACCACATTAATCCTTCCCAACTTCTTCCTCGCCATCGTATGTTCATACCAAGCAAGCTTGGTCTCCAATGGCTTACCATCACCCAACAATCCGTTGATATTGGTAGGTCTATAGCCACTTGGCCCGTCGTCAATCTCGAAAAGACTCTCGTTAACCAAGTCAGCAGTGCCAGGCGTATCGGGTTTCCACATAAACCTCCGTCCGTTAAAGGTGAATATCCTTCGTCGAGGACCGTTGGGTATGGTTTCGCCTTGAGAATAAATATCAACAGGAGTCGGGAGGTAGTGTTTGTACGACATGTCGCCGACATTGTAGGACTGTCTGCCTTCTCGCAGGGGCGAGTAGATATCCATACATCTCGTCTTCTTTCCGTCTTCGCGGTGTAGTGACATTTCGACGAGTTGCGCATTAGCCTGCTTCAGGCCGTAGAGATAGTAGATGGGGTTCTTAGAACCATCCTTGATCTCTATGTTCCAGCCTTCAGCTCCACCTCGATATCGTTGAGCTGCACCATAACAGTGGTACATTTTGACAGGAAGATTGACTCTGAGGAACGGAGTTAGGAGGTATGTACGGTTATCAGGTTGCGGGAGGGTAAAGGTTCCAACCCGACTGAGTTGGTTAGGATCTGGGTTTGGAGGATATGTTTGCTGCTGCTGTGGATGCGGCTGTTGCTGTGGTGGGGGGTATCCACCCTGTGCCTGTGCCTGTCCCTGCCCGTACGGACCTGGACTCGAGGTACCATATGGATTATTGGGATTTGGCGGAATGTTGTTCGGTTGAGGATATGAGCCCGGTGAAGAAACGCCATTAGGACCTGGGGGAGGGTATCCCAATGCTTCTTGAAGTTAGTATACATAAATTGGATCTGGGTATTGAGAGGCTTCTCTTCCCTACCTTGGGGTTGTGGAACCTGATGACTAGGACTCGAAAGAGAATTCTTTCGATCGTGATCGCTAGTAGGAGTGCCATTGGTCCATGCTGAAGGAGGAGGTGGAATGTTTCCAACGGGCGATCCGTATCCAATTGGTTGCTGCTGCTGCTGTGGCGGCGGCAGCTGTTGTTGTTGTTGTACTGGTGGTTGAACCGGTGGGTATGATGGGCCGGTAGGCGTCGACGACGCATTAGAAGTCGGAGTCACAGGATTGACATAACCAATTGGCGGTTTCTGCTGTTGCTGTGCTTCATTGGTAGGCGGTGAAGGATACCCACTGCCCGCCGGCGCGGCTGAAGCAACAGAACTAGCCGGTGCGGTATCCGGAGGCGGTACCGAGTTTACAGACTGCTGCGGCGCACCGGCGTATGAGAACTTGCGTAGCTTTGTCGAAATCTTGGGCGCGACGCCTTCCAACCTATCTCGCAAGTCTTCGAGCTCCAGCCAGGCGGGCTCCAGCATGTTCTTTCGCTTGTACCACGCGTTCAACTCGGCAAGACGCTCGAAGCGTATGAGGATCTGGTCGTGGGTCCATTCGATCCGATCCTCTTGATTTTCGGACTTGAGCGCCTCCACGTAGAGTTTCAGGCACTCCTGGTATAGAAAGTACGCTTGCTTGTAGTCGGCGGCGGCATCGGCCTGGATGGCCATTTTGCCCAGCCGACTACCCTCAGCAACCGCGTCCTCCATTATTACTTATTTGGTCAGAGGATCCGCCGACGACGTGAATCGAAAGACCGTAGTAGCGGGGTGGAGAAACTTCGCGCGGACCGCGCCTGCAGATGGCGGGTTTAAGGTAAAGGGCGGAGAAACGACGGGAATCGTCTCCGAGAGGCTTCCTCTCCAGGGGCGGTAGTGAGACAGATGTGAATGCAGCGCGCAGCGAAAGAAGCGAGAGTACGAGACGATACGAATGCGTCCGATGGTGGAGGATTCGATTCGATTCGATTCGACTCGATTCCTAGGGAGATAAAGGATAAGAGGACGGTGATGGAATTCTCGGCTGCGATGACCGGATTCACGATCGGACGTCTGGTTTGTGGTCGAACTGGTGTCGCCCCGTGCCAGCCAGCCAATTTCCAGGCTTGACAGGTTGATATTTTTATTTTATTTAATTTTTCTTGGTTTCGCTTTTGCCAGCAGCGGCTGATGATATTGATAACGTGTGTGATCCTGCCAAACCAGGCCTGGCCTAGCACACGGTACTTGGCTCTTTCGAACAGCCGCCAATACGACAGCCGGTTTCGTTTTGTGAGCTAAACCGATAATTCCATTTCCTCTGCACCCTTCGCTCGCTCGAATTCGGCCCAGAAGCCCGGCGGAGTCGGCGCTGGGCAGGCTTATGGGTAAGTTGGTGGTGGCGGTGGGGTTTAATTCAGGAGGCTGAAATTTAAAGCGAAACGTTAACGAGACCACTGACATTTTAGCCATGTCGCTCGCTCGTACAACAAACGCGGGTGCGATATACGAAGGATATCTCGATCAAGCATCGTATCCATTAGTAATTATGGTCACTCGGAGCATAGACATGTGGTTCTTACTCGTGTAAGCAGTTATGCGCTTTTGAAGTTGACGTGTGTGGAATCTCAAAGCATCGATAGCTCTTTTATCAACTGGAATGAACAGCCTGTGCAGTGGTTGAGTCGTGATCTTATCGAATCGCTTTACTTGGGGCGATGCAAATTATGCATCGGAACGGGTGGCTAGGAACAGTTCCGGTTCATCCGATAGCCCTGATTGGTCTCGTCCTTTGCTATCATTCAATATAATTCTCATTTTGCGAGGCATTGGATCCAAAGTGTTCATTATATTATTGATATTGATAGGTTCAGTAATTCGTATGTATATGCACCGTGCTTTTGGTTTGCGCGTCTTGAAAATAAAAAGAAATATTGAGCGACTGGGCGAAAGAAACAGTGAATATCCTTCAGACCAAGTGAACATGAGATCAAAGAACCCATTTCCCGTCGCTTAAGTAAACAATGAACCAATAGGAATAAGAGAATGAACATGATGTATATTTTACATGATATGTATATACTTTGTACGGTAAATCTTAGCGATCGAGTAGACTCTCATCTCCTTCTCGACAAAGGCGCCGCGAATACCACGTCGAAAGACGCTCCGAGAACCGGACTATCACATCTCGGGATCCCATGCTCATACTTTCTTCTCCTCCTCTTCGCCGACATCTTTCTCTTCACGCTATTCTTTCTTCTTTCCCTACCCGAATCCATCCTCTTCACAGCCTTAGTATTAACACCACTGCCACTGCCACCGCTGGCGCTACGAAGGGTAGTCTCATCGGCTGTCAACCTCATGGTCACTATCGCCCTATCCAACTCCTCTATCGCCCGCTTCTGATACTTGGCAGACCCTGAACTTGGAGTCCTGAGCGGTTTGCCATTCGAAGATTTCCTATGCGGAATCGAGATCTTTAATGATTTGCTCTTGACCCGCCTGGGTTTCGGGTAGTAGAACACCGTTGGGGTATGTACAGCGGAGTTGATAGAAGCGCGTATCGGAGAACACTCCTCATCAGTGACGGGTGGAGTCCACAGTGAATCCGTCGATTTGTTAAAGCTATGGTGATTCCCACGGACCAAGCTCGTGGTACTCATGTTATTAAGCGTGACTGAACTGTTACCCGAAGACGCACTCTCGTACATTCTCTGGGGTACTTCTTTTCGTCTGAACGCCTTGTTGTTTGATTTTGGGATTTGCAGTTGCAACTGCGGTTGCGAGGGGACCGGTTTCCGCTTGGGGATCTTTTTGGGATCGATTTGACGGAATTCCTTGGTGGGAAAGACCGTCCCGGATCTGGCTTCGGGTGAGTTATTGCTGCTGCTATTTCTTTCAGACAGCGGAGGGGTATCCGGCATTTCCTCCACCTTGATAGTGATGGAACTGGCGAATGATTTTGTTTTAGAGGGTATCTCATAGTCTGAGCCGTCAACGATGGTCTCGAAAGACCGCCGTGAGCTGAGCTGGGTCTCCTCTACAAGAGTTGTCAAGTGATTCGAGGCTGTAAACGTTACACAAAAGAAAGCCTTGTTAGTTATATTGTATCCGGCAAACAATGTATGTAAGAAAGTGGCACTGTAATTCGCTAAAAATTGAAGGCGCCCAACAGATAAAACATGCATGAATTTCTAGGCAACTTACAATATCTGGTCTTCAATGCAGGCCGATTGCTAATCGGCGAAGGTATCCTTGAGGTGTAATTCCGTGGCGATGCAGTCGGCACCTCGCCATTCTCATCCCCGGTGTACCATTCGAGCCCTTCCAAGTCGAGTTCCTCATAGGTGAATGTGTTTTCTCTGTTTGACTTCAACTCGCCCATGAACGAGATGACCTGCGAGTTGAGCGACTCGAGACTTTCGACCAGCATCTCCAAACCTTGGATTTGCATGTTCAAGTCGAATGTCTCTTTGCGGATTGTGGCGGTCATCCCGTCAAGTAGTGTTTGCGCCATGTGCTCGTTTAAAGAGATCATGACGCCTCTGGAAAAGTCGGACGACATTACTGTGGTATTTTCCTGAGATCTGGAGTGTTGTTCCGTATCGTTTGGGTTAGATCGCTCGCTCGTCGTCGCAATATCAGAAACGTATAACTGAATCTTTCTGTCTGAATGTGAAGACAAAGAATAGGATTTTTCTTTTCGTTCGAACCAAACTTTACATTTATGCCGTTCGTAGAAAGAAGGATCACATCTGTTATAAATTATGAACAGACGAATTTATTCAGCCAGGATAGAGTATACAAGTACGTAGAGCTACCGGGTTCTATTACAGCATGGGTGTTGTAAGAGGAAGGTTGGACGGTGGGGAATTTGACAAGAGACAATAGCTTTTCCCTTTTCAAGATTCCGGGCGACTACTCGATATATAAAAGTAGATGGAGCAGGAGAGATCCCCATCAGATGCAGAGGGGAGGACAAGACTAGGTCTTAATATCTTACTCATTGACGCATTGGATGTTCTATATACTCGTACATTTGTCTTGCAGTGAGCACAGCACCGTAGCGTCTGCTAACAGTGCTTCCCGAGTTTAAACTAACACACTTTTTTTTTTCTTCTGAATTCCAAGAGCTCAGCATTGCCGGGATGCAATGTGCTTGCGGACTGCGACAATCGAAAAATCGACCCAAACAATAAAAACCAATTTGCAGACATCCACCTACAATTGCATGGGGGTTGCAGTTAATCCTACCCTGGGATATATGTTGTGCGGGTGGCACATGCGCACACCAAAAAAAGCACACACTCTTTTAGTGCAAGCGAACAACGGTTTCCCGTCACTTCTTCACCGAAAAGGGTCTACAAATAGCACACCAATTTGTTAGTAATATTCGGTTGTGTGCGACTAGCTCGGTCGGTTGGCTCGTTTTTTGGCGCTAGAAGAACAAGTCGTCAAAGAAATAAGAGACAACCGTTTGAAAATCTGTTGAATCGGCGCGAGCTGTTCAAATTGTTGGTTTGTACCTGAATACATTCACAATGCATCCTTCAATTGATAGAGGAAATCTCTGAGAACACTCAGAGACTACCGCGCGGGTTAGTTACACCTGCAGCTGTCAAAGGAGAACGGAAATATTTTCCAATCAATATATTATATTATCCTTCTCGAGATGCAACTCGAATCCTGTTTGTGTCGTCATGACAGCATGTCAGGAGTTGGTAAATTACTTTTGCAACGTTTTGAATAACGGCCATGTAATTAATTCTCTAGTATGGAAGAGGTGCATGCTGGGTGGCTAATTGGTTCTCGATCACTCGAACTCTCAATCATGTCCAGAATACTTCGTACGATCACTGTGTTTTTTCTCGGTATCTCTTGCCTGGCAAATGAGTTTATTGTTTTGTCCTGCCCGCATACAGCCACCGTAATATGAGCCGAAGGCACTGCGCATCGCAAAAAAACCTAGTCAATATCAGTACTGGTATATGAGATCGGGACCAGCACAGCGGTTTATAGCATCAAACAATATATATTAGTCCTTGGCCAAATTTGGGTGGATGACGGTCGATTTTTGGCGAGAGCTACTTTCCCGCTCCGATTACTGTGCATCCACCCTCGCAAGCAAATTAGCAATATGAAAGAAACCCAAGAAAACCACGTTGGTGGGTCCGTCCATCGACTGAACCAAAGATTCAACCAGTTCCTCTGGGACAAATCTGTCAAAAGACCCACTTTTTGATTCGCGGGATCAAAATTTTTTCAATTTTTTCTTCGCTGGATTCTCTTGTGCTCGTGAGATCTGATTTCGGTGGTGGAGTCCCGGCTTCTGTGGGGTCGTCGCAGCAGCGACAGCGATTGGCTCGATGGCTGAGTGAGAATCAGCAGTAAAGCTGGCGCTGCTAGGAGATGGGAATCCCAGAGAGCACATCGGAAGAATGCTGCAGGTTGCACCTAAAATTGAAATTCGACACGACTTGATGGTTGGAGAGCGCCCGGGGTGCGAGCTCAGGGTTCGTTGATACAACCGCATTCTAACCAACATGGACTAACTTTACCAAACTTACGATTCAAAGGTGGGGTGCATGTTATCCACCATTTTTCCCAAAATGCATGCGCTTTGAGACTTTCTTCAAACGATTTGCAAATCGGCTTCTGGTTTGGTTGTTCGAGTTGGTTAGATGCTAGCTACATCCAGCTGTCGACTATCCTCGTGCTGACTTGTAAAGTAGGCTTGCGACTCGCTGACATATAGCATCTTACGTGCGCGTGCGCACCTTGACTCGATAAAAAAGATACTTGAAGAGTGGCCTTCGGGTCCTTGCGCCGGGATTATATATCGTACTCACGTTCCCAACCAATTCGCTAGCGGAAGACACGAGTCTGATGCCCTTTCTTACCTGTTGCACAAGAACCTTATTCCATTATCGATTTGTCAACAAGTGTATTTGAGTTCCATTGGTTTCGCAAGTGCTATCGATATTTATCGTGCAAATGTTGAGATGAACACTGCAGAGCAGAGCCTCGTACCAAAAGCATAACGAGAGGGATGTTATACTTTTCATGAGGTTAAACTTTTGCGATCTGATGGTAGGCAGCGACGACGCAGCTCGAATGCAGATAGCACGCCAAGGGGCGTGGGCGTCACCCCAGTCTGCTCCCCTTTCGACAAGGAGTCGAGCTCCAGGTTTTCCCTCTGCTAGCGCAAACGGCACTCCTAAAAATAATATCGATATGGGTCCCATGGTCCCTTCGTTCGTCGAAGCTAGTCGTCTAGAGAGCGGGTCCCTTCTCGCTTATCATTGAATCGATATTTAATGTCTTTGAAAAGTTGAAATCTGACTAGCTGTTTACGATATCGATTTTTTCTATTCGAGCTTGGCGGATAACGTTAGAAAGAGGGGTTGATGACATAGCAATGGATTCGACGTTTGGCGGGATTACACCATTTGCGACACCTCGCCGCAAGACATGTCGACCAGCCTACCCCCAGGGGTTTGGGATCAGATTGAATAGGCTCGACTTCCTCGCATTGAATAAATATATTGATATCGAGATACCCTTGATAATGCTCAACTTGATCATTCCGGCGCTTCACAGGTTCGAATTCACCTACAATTCACCTAGAACAATTAAGGTCCACCGAAGCGTGAGGATATATCTATATCTATGTCGTTCGATTTATGTGGGTTTCGTCCTTCGCGAAGTTTCGAAACTTAGCACGATAACCTTTTTTTAAAATCTTGGCTCGAGCTTGAGCTCCGCTTCGGGTTTCTCCAGAGATGGATTGACCTGCAGAGTCCGCTCCGCTGACTTGGGAGCGAGGAGGTGTTCAGTAAGCGGCGGACCGGATACCTATCGATGGTATCTTAGTGCTTACTCTTTGGATTTTCGCTTCGCCTCCAATCGCTGGATGCCCGCGGAACGGACATACATGGCTCGAGTTTACCCGGTGTTTGATCTTTATATATATTTCGGGGGCACTATTTCGGAACATCTGTGTGATTAGTAAAGCACTCATTATAAGAGCGAGGGAATGTGTCGAATATAAAATGGTGATCCATATCGATATATATATCGATGTGACATCATGATTTATATATATCTTCATTGCAATCCAGTAGATACAGTAGTAAAGTACTTCAAGTACTCAAGTAAGTATCTATACCAATGAGTCGATGTCGAGTACCTCCATGCTCAAGTAAGTACCTCCTGAGATATGGTAGCATTCTAGCCACCCAGTGGCTGTTTTCGAATCACCGATGCATGCTGGAAGCATCGGGTATACTCTGAAGTCTCGCAGTCTCTCGGACGATGAATGATAATGATATGTTCGGGGTGGCGGCTTCGACCGGCTTTAGTGAAGCTCGGGATGAAATGGAGATGTGTTGATAGGGCACGGAACACACGCACGCCGAAAAGTCCGCCAATAGCTCCGTTCCCGAGGCCAAACCAACGTCAGGCTCGGATTCGGACTCGTGTGAGCTCACGACATCCTCACCAGACCTCATCCCTCATATCCAGTCGCTGCTCAAAACCACGCTCGCCATGCCTTTATGACCTCCAACTTCCCTCCTACATAACCTCTACTCGATCTACCAACCGTAATCACAAATCTATAGCAATGGCGGCCAGACCCGCAGTGGCGGCTGCCCTCAAGAGAGCCGTCCTCTTCCCGCCCACATTCTTCACCTCCCCGGCCGCCCGGCGGACCAACTTTCTCAACCCGCGATACTTTAACTCCAGAAACATCCAATCCCGAATAACGCCGACCGGGAACTCTTTCACATCATTTCCCTCTATCCTAAACGTTTTCCGAACTTCAAAGCCGAAAAAATTTCCCACGACGACTACCAGCCGATCATTCTACACCTCCAACGCTCCAACAGTCGGACCGACGAACGGTAATGGCCATCTTACCGTCGGACAGCGCATGCGACAGCTATTCAAAGAATACGGCATGTCCGCCGTCGGCGTCTACTTTCTTCTCTCCGTCCTCGATTTCCCCTTCTGCTTCCTTTTCGTACGGATGGTCGGCACCGAGAAGATTGCGCGTTACGAGCACATCATCATCGAGGGATTTTGGGGTTTCATGCCGGAATTTATACGGCAGTTCAGACCGAAGGCTGTAAAGGAGGCGAAAGCGCAGGCTGAAGCGGAGGCACAGGGCTTCGGAGGGGATATTGATTCATTAGCCCACGGTGAGGGCAAGATACAGCCTGAGGGTGGTGCTAAACCCGGCAGCGGGGATTCGGCGAGCTTATGGACAATGTTGATCTTGGCGTATGCGGTACATAAGAGTCTGATATTTTTCAGAGTTCCGTTGACGGCCGCTGTGACACCCAAGATCGTTCAGACGTTGAGGAGCTGGGGCTTTCACATTGGGAAGAAAGGCGGTGTACGGCAGAGCGTGAAGGACGCTAGGGCGACCTTGAAGGAGAGGAGAGCGGCAAAGAAAGGAAAGAAGGATGCGCTGGAAGATGATTGATAGGGCGGGGGGTGGGCGATTCGGGATATCAGGGACGCATATACGTCCTTGAACGGAAACTACGGTACCAATTCTCCACACTTTTGATGTTAATGTTCGAGAGCACTTTGATTGGAAATACTTGTAAATATTTACTTCTAAATGTAAGATATAGTGACCCCCCTGATAGAACAAGGCGAGTATATATATAGCCTCAGCCTCATTTCATTTGTCTAACCTTAAGATACCAAAGAGTTTATGCCTATATTTACCTACTGATGGTAGATGGCTGGTTTAGAATCAATGTCATCGTCATACAGTAGGATAACTAAATAATATTTTAATCTTCTAAGAAGACTACATCTCGCGCGGTAATTTTGTGTAATCTCATTGATTAGTGTTCATTATCGTACATTGTTCCTCCGGACTCTATTAGGGTATCATGTTCGAGGCCAAGCTATGTACAATCAGGGAGGAAACTAAGCAAATAGACAAGTAAAAACAAAAGAAAGGAGATAAGGAAAAAAGATAATAAAAGTATAAATACTTATCCATAATATTGGCAACTCAGTGTATCAAAGAAAACCCCTCAACCGCGATATATATATACAGTGGGAGGGCCTGCAGAGTCTTATACGTACAGAGTAAAGTAATATAACGAAAGAAAGAAACAACTCCAATCCCATGCGGTGGTATCGATAATAAAAGAAAAATCAAATAAAAACCGCTAATGGCGAGAATTAATGCAAAGAGTGGAAGAATATAAGGAAGGAAAATCAATGTCAAAGCGGGATAATCCAACAAGAGTGGTGTCACAAAATAGGATATGTTTGGTATTGTTTAGAACGAGCGTTTAAGAGTCCCAGATCGCGCCGTAAGCGGGAACACCGCGAGACTCCATACCGTAGACAACCTTCTTAGTCAAAGTAGGGTTGCTGATAATAACAACAGCCTCAGCTTTCAAGTCCTGAACGAGGCCGTACACCAACTTGACCATGTCCGGCTTGCCATTAACTCTGGTATCCCAAATGATCGCATTTGGATCGGCAGTAAGAACGCCGTTAACGATCTCGTTGCCAAATGTCTCCCTGGGCTTGGGAGTGGACCAGAGCACGCGAATTTGAATGTTATTCTTAGCCGCCGCCAAAAGGACTGGAAGGCACGGGCCGATTCCGGAACCGGTGCCCACGATAACCACACGGTTGAAGCAGTGAGCAACGTTCATAACGCCTCGTGTCGGAACGCCGCGTATCCACATCTCCGTTGGTGGGTTAGCGATATACTTACCCGTCCAATCACCAGCTTTGCTGACAACAACTGAGAAGCCATCGCGATCTGGAACAGCTATAGTGGCAAAGGAATGCCATTCCATGAGAGGGTCATCAGAAAGACGAACGAAGGATCCAGGGACTGGGTTGTTGCGGTGGCTGAAGTGAAGACGGAGGGCGTGGTCTGAGAGCTTTTCAGGTGTAATTTTGACTTTTCGGAGCTTGGTCCAGGGAGATATGATTGAGATGGTGATAATTACCAGACACCAGAATCCCGGTGTGTTTAGCAAAACTTTACCGTAAGGATGTCCAGCCCCAGAGTAATCGGAAACTAGAAGGAAGTTGAAAACCCAAAACAGAGCCAATACGGTCCACCCTGCGAACCTGTGCATTTGTTCAAATTGGTCATGGATCTTGCGACGCACGCTGGGGTAGGCAAAAGAGATCATCAACATGAGCAGTAGAATGATCGCATAGGTAAAACCGACAGTGTATAGTGATATCATTTTATAGCCTGGTCTGATAGTGCTTGGTCTCAAAGCATCAAAAGATGCCTGAGCAACCAAGAAGCCGAACCAAAATGTCGCAGAAACAGCGCATCCACTGTGAAGCCCACCAAGGTGGTAGACCTTAGAAGTGTTTTTTCTAATCCATAGAGGCCAAGATCGTGGAACCAAAAGGGCTGCAAGGATTAGAACGGTTAGCAGGCATATTCTCGTATTTCGGATAGTTCGCGAGCTAAAGTCTTGAGGCGAGAGCCAATCGATCTTTGTGTTGTGGACTGGAAAAGCGCAGGGAATGTTGCATTTTGAACTCACCGAGATAGAAAAGTGCGTTGACGACGTTTTCTTGTCTGATAATGATCGAAATGAGTAGATTGATGCTGCAAGCCGTGGCTAATGTAGGACACTCTGTTCCCTTGCAAAGAAGCCAGAGAAAAGGGCCCATATTTGCCATAAAAATCACAGCAAATATCCGCCGGTAGATGATCATGCTGATATATCGTAGATTTCGAAGCGGTTTCGCCAGTTTCTTCTCGGGAAGTTGACTTTCGAGGCATCGTTCTTTCCATGATGGCGAACTCTCATTGCTGCCGTGCCCAGCAGAGTAGATACTAGATGCTGAGGAGCTGACTTCTCTGACGTGAATCCGTGGTGGTCGTAGTATGTGTTCGTTCGATGAGTTTTCTGCCGCTGCCTTTTTCAACCAAAGTGCCAACTCCTCATGATCTATTGCACCCTTCTTGTTATAGGGCATCTGGGAAAGAACGTGGTAAGAAGCCGGAAGGACCAGGCTCTCGTCCACAGAGGACTGGAGATGTCTTTCTAGTTGTTGAACGTCGACAGTGTCCGGTATGATGAATGCGTGAATCTGTCCTTCGATCTCGAAAACAGTAGCCTCAGAGACCCCTTCACAATCCTGTGTGAATTGATTGATAGTTACAGCCGTCAGTATACTTCCAGCAGTAAGGTTGAGAAACGCAAATCTTTGTCGAAATGGTTTCCGGCTATCAAAAAATAAAAGAGCATGTATGCGGAGAGGGACGGACTGATGTAAGTACCTTTAATTTGGATACAAGAGTGATTGAGTCTATTTTGGGTTCGGCCGGAGCCATTCCTAAGGGATTTGGGCCCGACATTTGGCGTACGCAGGTACAGAATAAAAGGCTGCGTGGTGTCTCGGTGGTATATAATTGGGGTAACCTAATCGAGAGATGATCAATGCTGTTCTGGATTCAATATCGTGTTTCATGTGCGGGACCGACAACATCTTATAGGACTCCGAAGGCATCACCAAAGACATATTTTTGTTTTATCAAAAGATGTTCGCTCGGGTTATGACATATGGCTCGGTGCTGCCTGTCGGCAAAGTGGAGTGGCCAGCGATAAGATTTTACATTTCTTTCTTTTTTCTGGGGATTCTATGTCCCACTTTCTTTGCAGGGAACCTGACGAAAAGCCGTCTACCTCGGTGCAGGGAGTGTCGAGGATTGGGACCTGCCTGTATTTGGTAGCGTTCTGTAGACCCCTCGAACCCGCCATGAAGGCCGGGAAATTTCGCATGGGGGCCAAGATTTCTTTTTTTTTTTTTAACAAGATGGTGTTGGGGAATATCCTCGAAATGCGTGGGCGTTCGCTTTTTCGAATCTGGATCGCTCATCCTTCCGAACAGGGCTGTGGCGACCTTGTATAAAAATTCATGCATGAGCTCAGAGGTTAACCGTCGAGCCCAGCCTCGTTCGAGTAACATGGAGCGAGTGCTGCATAGGTGTGTTGCCGATAACAAGCGAAAAACAGAAGAGAGGAATCATGAATCAGTCAATTTAGGTTTCATATCTTGATTGCAACGTGAAAAGACGGAATTGTTCCTTTCGAGCGATAGACAGAGGGAGTGCGCACAAAAGGAATGACTCTGCGTGAAACGATCGTGAGTATTTTGGGAATGTCAATTGCGTGGAAGGCAATCGTTTCAACCGACCGACCCACTCCATTCTGCCATCCCACGTTTCGTTTAACCCTCCAGCTGCAGCCACAAGTCCACCCCGAGGCCCTTGCATGTTTACATGTCTCTAGCGGCTGCAGATCGAGCTGAAGGCTGCCGTCTGCCATGCAAAGATCTGTCGATGACCTGATGGTCAATTGATTCCACGTGGAACGTTGTTGGGAGCGCTGCGTTTCGACAAATGTTTCCTACCGCTGTGTCGCAATATCTTTGCTTTGTGTCCTAAACGGCACCGACATCCGGCACTCGAAGAGGCGACTCTGGATTCTTCATGACCCTTGAAAAACCAGCTCAAACTTCGACGGGAGTCTGAGTTTAACAGTGGCGTGGTTGTCAGTTCGCTCTCAATCTCAATCACCTTTGAGTCAATCCGGCAAGTGCACCAATGCATAGCGTTCCTCTCGCAGGAAGGAACGGAAGCCTGCCAAGTGGGTTCACGCACAGTGCAGCCAATGTGGAGCGGGGCAGCTCCCAGCTTTATTAATTTTCCCACACAAACGCGACATCAGAACTCGAATGCCGTACAAACTCGATATTAATTGGTGGTCCTGTCACCTCGCCCTGCATTCGCTTATGCGTCTCCCAAGAACTGCCCGAAGCGAGTGACTTGCGAATGCAAGATGTCGCATTGAGGCAAAGAACGGCAAACTTGGGCACACCAATCGGTTTTTGAAATTCTAAAAGTATCAGATATGAGACGATCCAATTGATCGGGTGCAGTTCTCCACATCTTGCGAAATGAGTTTTTTTTATCCCAATCAGAAACACAAAATGCGATATATCGGATAGCTGTCCGCAACCTAACCAAAGTTAACAGTTTATCTCTTAAAAGCCAAAGAACACCAACTATTTGCGAGACGTAACTGATCAAGGGCAAAAGTGACCGGCCACACGAATTTTTGTCCTGGACTTTCCTATTTTTAGGGCTAATATCCTGACGAACTCGCAGTTCTTCCAGAACACAAGAAGAGGAATTAGAACTAGCCGAGGATAGCTTCGCCTATTTGGTGGATCCCTGATAACGTCAATTTTTCGACGACAAGCCATTGGCATTGCTAGCATCAGCCGATTCGTTCTCTCGTTTCTCTACAAGAAAGGATATCCAATCCTTTTAGTTATACTGTGAAGATTACTTTCTCAATATAGGTCTCGGTTTTCTTCACTTGAATTAATTTAATGATACATTGACGCCGAGGTAGCATCCGAAACGAACGTCGATTGCAATCTATTGTTCCCAAGCCACACTTTAATTAACGTCAACGTATCCCCGCTGATATATAGTGGCCGCAAAAAAAAATATTTACATCTAACCGCAATACGGCAGGCCCGCCCAGGAAACAAACGACGGCCTCCTTTGGATTAGGCATGTTCTCCTTCGGCCGCCAGTTTCAGCGGCCCGGTTCTTCTACAGAGCTAATTGCGGGAACGTACCACCCTCGGGCTCATTTAGTGCGGCATCTAGTTCGATACCCGCCTAGCTTAGATAATTTTCTCAAGTTTATGAATGAAATATTTTTTTGGTCTTGGCTATCGATTCTATCACTAAAAGAGAAGCTCTTGATGACTGTGAGCCCAAAAAACCCGCTCAGAGACAGTCGGCATGACAGGGATCCGGGCACAAGCAAGGAAGCGCATGAAAACCCTCGTTCCGAGAAGCACGTTGGCGGGTGTGACCTGCAAGGGCATAGAAAAATGCGAGATACTATCATTGTCTCGGGTGCATTGCTTTGTTGTCATCTCGGGAAAGTAGCAACGTTTCCCATGTCAATGAGCATTATCTTGATTTACATCGGTTTAGATTGATATGATTTCGAATACTCAATCAGGAAATACCATCTTTATTTCTCTTACCTCGATTTGGGAATTCCCAGAAAAACATGCTCAGTTACATTCGTCTCAAATTAGTATCAAATCAATATTAAAGTCCAGATACAAACTCTTAGATTCGCTATTATAGTAACATATACCTTCAACCAATTATCGAAACCGCGCCCCCCCAAACATGCCGAGGCTCTAGAAGCCATGGGATAATATTCTCGCAAGTTTACTACTCAACTTCTTTCGCCTCGGGGACTTTGTGTAATTCCCCGTACCTGCATGCATTGAACAACATGGTACATTCGTCATTTCAGCGTGAGTAACATTCTCACGCGCCTCAATGTTTAAGATAATCAGGAAGTTCTAATAATCTCAGCATTATTTTGTTCGATACCTTGCTTCAAATTATCATTATCATATGGTTGCCTTTGAGAATTAAAGCAATATAGCCATAAGCGATCACCAGGATACAAGTCTACCTAACTCAGGTACCAAGGATAGCCACAATTCTAACCATAGTACCAATATCACAATATACTGGTCGTTAAGTTTGACTTCGCTCTTCCCCGAGACCGAATACGAGGATAAACGATAGATAGCTAGATATCTTTGCAGCGGTCTCGAATGGTTACACTTGATTACGCATTGAGGTCCAGCCTAGCTAGCATGTAGATATCTTGTAACTTCCTCATATGTTATGGCATATGGTACCATGCTGTGGATCAAGGACGATGTACCCAAGGAATATACTTCGAACATTCGAACGGAACAGCGCTTTTTCCGGACCACCGGGTATTTTGGGGGATATTGGGCGTTATCTACGCAGCCCGTGTCTCAAGCATACACGTTTTGTGGCGCCTCGGGAAAATATTCCTCTCCAACCAGATTTGATTCCGGAAGTTTGCATATTGCGCGCTTGCATGCATGCGTACGCGATGGTGATGGAAACCAGTGTTGCCTGTTGCATGTCGAACCGGCTGACCTCAGCTCGCGCCAGGGTGTATATCTCAATTCAAAGGTTAAAGAACAAAGTATTATATCTTATCAATATCCTTTGAACATCTTCTACATACGTTCGAACGGGTTTCGCAGGGTGATGTTCGCGAAGCTATCCTTTGTTGTAAATGCATATACTCCACTTGCCTGTTCTGGTATTCGTCAGACTTCTTATCAGAACATCCCGACCAAAACATGCATTAGCTCGGACTGCAGCCTTGGCTAAGTGTATTGAAACTCAAGGAAATGTGAAACGTGAACCAAGGAATAGAATCGATCAGATGGAAGTTCAGGAAATCTTTGGAACAATAGACAGCCGTTGTAATTGATATGTCATCTACTCCTAGACTCCACATTCGATCAGCCTCACTTGGAAATTCCCCGTTACCGTTTTAGCCGATGTCTCGGTCAATTGACACATGCATGCACCGGACCGCTGCGATCGCTAGTAGGTCCTTATCGATCACCTCATCGTGCATTTTAAACGTACGTACGTGTGCATTGCTGCCTTGGTCCACACTGGGCGTTGACGAAGCCACATAAATTATCGGGAATTTAGTAGTTTTGATTTATAAGCCCAGTATAAATCTTCCGAGTTTCCGTGCTCTAGACTTTAATTGTAAATTTTCAGCCTCTTGTGCCGTTATTCCGAGGTAGAAAACCTTCTCGACTTTGGTCTGTTATCTGCTACACATGTACCTGCAGAATGCTTCCTTTCGAGCCAAAGATCGATATCATATTTTACTTCAATTCGTCTCAAATAGGAAATATGATATTATTAACCTATACGGTTGGTTGATTAGACGAAGTATATCGGCAGTCTATACACGCTTGTGAAATTACAATTTTGAGACTCAATCAGAACGACTATACCAAAATGCAAAATGCCTGACGATGAGGCAAGCATTGCAAGTTGCCTAAACTTCCTTTAGTCCGAGTTGATAAGCTAATATCTGGATTCTAAGCTGAAGTTATACATTACGATACCAAAATACGGCGGTTAGAGTCGGGGCGATGTTCTTGTTTTCGCAATTGCGGAAACTGCGTCGTCAAAGCATGTAAATGTATCGGTTTTCGTACCTTGCATATATGCACGTGGGTCACGGGGTGATTCAACAGCTATTCTTCCATAATTCTAGAAAGAGCGGGTTTGGATAGTGTTACAAGAAATCCAGGGCGACTTTACTATTTGTGGAGTCGTGTTCTGGTGACCTTTACATCTGTAGGATCCTATTGTATTAATTGATTAGGCTACTCTAGTCCTATAATAGATTGTTTGGTCTGCTCACTACGACATTATTAGAGGCGGAGTTATCCTTTTTTTATATATGGCCATCATTTGGTATAGTTCATATCGTAAGGCCCACCGTTATTGGAAATTCCGAATAGCACCCTTGAGTATCCATATTTTTTCACATTTTATTTATTCAAATATTAATATTTTTCTGCTTTACTTTCGCACGGTCTGGCGTTTAAAAACCCTTGCGCAACAACCACGGCTCTCAACTATATCAGCTTACTGTTTTTCATATTTCAAGTTGGACTGCACTGTCGAGCGCTTCGAGCCGGCCCCACAATATCCCTATCTACTTCTTGAAAAGCTGACGCTTGAATTGTCTTGATATAGTACTATGCTTGATAGTTTATCTGATTCGTTCGAGGATCTAAAATATAGTGAACGGGCCATCCGCATCCACGTTTGAGCGTTTTCATGAATCCATTGATTTAGGACGGGCACCATTCTCATGAGTAATTCGGTCAGAATACTAACTGCCCCTAAATGAAATAAAATTTATACGGCTCGGTGCATGATATGCAAGCGCGCGAGACTTTGTTGACGTTGCAGATCAGATGCAGTATCGGCGCCTAGATCCCGTGTTCGCTTACAATTAATTGCATGGCGGAGTGTACGAGTCGGGCTTCTCGCATGAGATCATGGCATATCGATAACATGGCACCACAGAGTCCCCGCAACCAGATATATCATTTCAATTCAAGCTTTCAAACATTTCTGAAGCTACAGCTACCCAGTTTTTAAATTACAGACAGTAGACAATTTGAAACTTCAATATGTTGCGATATTTTAATTTGATCGCATTCGCATTGCCATCTAACAACACCTTGACTACCCTGGTAAGTCCTCCCCACGTTCCATGAACTGCTGACCTCGTTTGCAATATGTTTCATCCAACTATACAAAGACACGAGCTGCAGTCCTGACGGTAATCACAGCCAAAACAGCAGAACTGGAGACGAACAACCCAAACCTCGCCATGAGTCTATTGCTCAAGCATTGCCACAACGAATGCACAACCCTAATACCAACGTAACCCCACGCGAGGTTAACGTCTGTTTGAGTCCCCGTACCCAATTGGGCCAGGACCAACATGATGGCGTAGAATTGGAGGGGTTGCTGCAGGAGATTGTTGAAATTGTCGCCCTTCCAACGAACCTTGGGCGGGAGGGCGGAGTTGAATTTTTCAAGGGTCATATCGGGCGTAAGTTCCATTTTGAATTTGGACTTGTCGTTGACGGCGGGGATGCGATTGGAGTACATCCAACCTTCGACGAAGAGGGTCCAGAGGTTCAGGCCGACGACAGGGCCGAGGATTTGAGCCGAGGTAGGCATGCCTTTGAAGAGATACTCGAGATGTGCAATATATTGATCAATTGAGAGAAGAAGAAGTTTTGCAATGCCTTGTATGAATACAGGTTGAATGTAGCTATCGCAAGTGAGACGATACGGATGGGACCATCATGAAGAATATATACTCAATTGTGCAATGAATCACCTTCCGTCCTGCGAGCTGACTATTGTTCGATATTGGAAGCTCGGAATGCAAGCGATGTCGGTGTGTTGTTGGGCCCGCGGGCCCGAATCCCAATCGATGCATGCTGGAGACTCCTCCTGCAGATAGCCAAGAGAAAAGTCGTCGTCCCGATGCGTAGTTCAACACGCATCGCCTGCATTAGCTCCTCTCAAAATATTGGAGGCACGGACATGAGATGATGAATCCATGTAATCGAATGCGTCAGCTTAATCTGCTCATTCACACTAGTTCGGTCTATGAAGTTTGAAGTCTCGATCGGGAGCTAGACTTGTATACTAGAGAAATTCGCTCCAGCACTGCGCTGCGGCCTGCCAACACCCCGCATATCATGTTTCTATCATGATCACTTAATCCCTTCACCATCGCAAATGTTTCCATCTCGGATAACCAAACGTCATCTCCTCTTTGGTCTTTATCTTTGACGCAATCCAGGGTATACAATCTGATAATGGTTCGAAGCGCCGAAGCCATGCATGCATAGCCCTGATTTGAACGTCTGATATCTGCTCTTGATTTTCGTAAGTACACTGTATATCTCAATGGTCGCATCCACCACCTCTTAGAAACCTTAGTAATATGATGGATATACCTGCAGGTCTGCGATATATCGATGGGCATAGTTTTGGCGCCCAGATCCAGGGAGTTGGCGACAAAATCCCCCAAAGCTTAGCCCCTCAGGCCGTTAAGCTTAATTAAGCATCGATCCATCCTGTTTCTTTATATAAATCGTCACCATCTTGACAGGAGACGACCGGTCTCGGACCCACTTTCTAGAGAATTCTTTCGCAATGCCGCCACACTTATAAAAGGCCACAACCACTCAGAAGCCTCGAAAAGAAGCCTAGTGAATATCCAAATCAGCCATCTAGTTCGTTGGACTGTTCGAAATGCGTCATTTCCGCCCCGCTATGTTATTAAGCGCCTTCAGCATATTTGGTTCCTGGCAGAACTTTCCACATTCTGCTAAAGTTTATCTGCCAAGTCTGCTTAAATCCCAGTCGGACGGGTAAGGTCCGAGTTGAGAATCCAGCGGGAAAAAAAAAAAAAAGATTGAGACAAGGCAACTTATTATTTCGGTGTCTATCTTTAGCCGCTTGCTAAGTGGTCCTCCGTCAAATAAATTTCGCAGCCCAGATAATCATTCATATTGGGTTCTCGTTTGCATTTTGCCCCTTGCTGCAATTCAGCAGACCAACCATGTGTAACTCCCCTGGTCCCGCGAGACTTCGCACTTGTGACTATACCCAGTTGATCCTAACGCCTCGACACCATCGCAGCCAATCAGGGCCTCCGGTTCGAATATCAGCTGCGGGGAGCTTGCAAAAAACAAGCAAGCAAAATTGTTTCCCTATCACCAAAGGGAAACAATGCTATTATTTGACGACAACGTCTCCTCCTCTTCCTCTTTCTCATCGTCGAAATTCTCCCCATCGTTCTTCGAATCTAGCACTCTGCTTACCCCTTATACCCTTCTTCCTTCCTCGAAACTCTCGCAGTTCAAAGTGCACTGGCCAGTTCGCTAGACACCATCAGCGCCACCCTACCTGTTTCTCACCAGCCCAAAAACCCGCAACGGCGAATCCGGAAGCTCGCTGCGTCTGAGCAATAAAACTGCACGGAAGGCCATCATTCTCCAAAGAAAAAAAACCTCTCCTGTTGAAGAATCCACAATCACAATATATATTTCTTACTCAATCTCTGTATAATACTCGTAGACACCCAATAACCACCTTTGTAACAGAAACGGCGGGGACACCGTAGTCAGAAGCCGAACTATCCAACATGGCTCACCTACGAAGGAACCTGAACACCCCGCCACCAATGTCGCCGGCGACGACAAATGCCCACAACTTTTATAATACCTTTGCACCCCGAAGAGGCGGAAACACCAGTCCTCCACCGTCAATGTACCAAAACCCGCAGACCAACCAGCAATCATCATCAAACATGCCACCTCCCCGTCCAGCCTCCGCCGTACCCTCCCAAAGTGCTGGTATTTCGAGCGCTTACTATCAACCAGGCTCCAATTATGTAAACGCTCAATACTACCGTGACGAGCGGCAATATCCCACAGGTCCGCAATCACCTCAGCTACAGCCAGGTTACAGTAGTATGAACGTTGGCGGTGGTGCGAATCGATCGCGATCCCCGCCTCCACCGCCTCCACCGTCCGGCATTCCGCCAAAATCATCAGCCTATTCACGTCCAGTGCAAAGTGCCACATACGCTCCAAACCACCCGGGTTACGGCCGTCCGTCGCCTCCACCGCTAAACATCAACAATGTCAACAGTTCGTACAACTCTGCCGGTTCGAATATTAGGCGCCCCGCTTCTGCTGCGGGAGCCACAGGTAGAATGCCAGGCGCGTTCCCGGATGAGATTATCAGGGAGCAAACGCCTAGGAATGATTTACCTTTGAGGAATAATCCGGGTATCATCGGTGTGAAGGCGGCGGCAGCAGCGGCGAGACAGAGGGATCAGGTGTTAGAGCAGCCGGAGGAGGAAGCCGAAGTTCCCAGGGCTGACAGCTTTTGGGGCGATCTTTTTGACAAGACTGAGAGTCCGCCGAGCACGACGGCGATAGCATCACAATTTCTCAGAGGAGTTGCGGATTATATTGTGAGTCTTAACTTTCTATCATCAAGGAATGAGATATTGGATATGCTAACAATCGGGCTCTTAGATAACGGAATTCGAACCGAAAAACTCGATAGTTATAACCCCGCCCAAGATGATGGCGTTTTATACTAAATTTAGATCACCGGGTGGCGAACGACTGAGCTGGGAAAGTAAGTTTAATTCTTAGAAACTATCAATGTTGAAAAGATGCTTATATTCTTAAACTGTAGATTTCTTTCTGGGCCGCCCTGTAAAAGCTCTGTCCGAAGTATACCAAGCTCTCAACTGCCACCACCACTTAGTCCCACCAAAGGATTCTTCCTCATCCCCTCCTACGGTTCCCAGTTTGACCCCACAAGGTTTCGAACGATGGATGACAATCCAAATCTTATCCGACCCAGACCGCGAAGCAAAACGATTAATTACTGTATTGAAACAATGCCCTATCCAGAACCCCTTCGAGAAAGACCCTATGCTACGAAGATTCCCTAAGACTTTATCCCGAGAATCGTTTCCTAAATTTGCGGATGGTGATGTTAGGCGACTGTGGGATTTATTCGTCCCGGATGACGAGCAACAAACCCCAGCTGCCACAACCGCCGCACGACCCGCAAACAACCCCCCGCCGAGTAGAGGTACGGATCAAGACCAAAGAGATCGAGAACAACGAGAGCGGGAGCGGGAGCGAGACCAACGTGTCCTCGAAGTCCTCCAAGATCGTGATGCGGGCAGCAGATCTATCACTCCAAGAGGAGGCACTGGAGGATACGCTCCACCACCCAACGCACAAGAAGACGACTCGATACCAGAACATCTCCGAGGTGAAAGATGGTATGAGAGCCGGCCGCCGCCGCCGCTTCCAAATGACAATGGAATCGAGCGGGAACGTAGCCCCTACTCTCGTACCATCCCGATGAAGAAAGAGGACGTTACTCGTCCCGAATACGATGATGATGATTACGATCGGATAAACCACCCTCACGGCTACGAAAACGTTAACCCGAACGTGCCATTATCACCGCACCGCCCGCCTCCAGTACCAGCGGGCCCTTCGATCCCACCCAAGACTCGTCCATTATCCCCACCACTCTCGGGGACGAAGAAGAGCGACAAGCGCATCTCGGATTTCGACCGCGAAGAGGAAGACCTTTACAAAGTCATGGCGGCGAAGAGGGCTGAGATCGCAGCCATCGAAGAGCGTTTGAAGAAGCAAGCGTCTAGGTCTCCACCTCCACAAGAATATATACCCATGCCACATGTACCCGAAATGACCTCCCCCGACCTCGCCGAGGGGTATGATTCGGACGAAGAAGCCGCTATCCGGCAAAGAGCTGAGGAAGATTGGGATAGGGAGGCGCGGGAGCGTGAGAAGTGGGTTGAAGCTCGCCGACGGAGGTTAGAAATGGAGAGCAGAGGCGAGGGTGAATATGACCCGGACTTCCAGGCTGCCACTCCTATTAGTCATTACTCTTGGAGGGATAGTTACACGTCACCAGCTCCTGTGGTTGTGAAGAGGAATACGCCGCAGAATTTGAACGCGGGGAGGACGAGACTGAGTGGAGGTGGGGAGTGGGAGGAATTTAGAGTTGACGAGGCACCGAGCGGTAGACGGCCGAGTGTGAGCCATCACGACCGGCAATATTCTGGTGGGGGCTCGGGGTGGCCGAGGGAGCACTACTCTTAGTGAGGTTACCATTTTTTGATGATGACGATGTTTTGGAGTTTCACGGTTTGATGAAGATATCTTCTGGCAGATGTTGATGGACTAGTGCTTTTGAATACTATTCTTTAGTTATAAACATTTGAATGTCTTTTCTTTCAGCGAGCATCTTTAATACTTTACTTTTGTTACCGTATTTTAACATCTTCAATTCAGATTGTATATATTACACCATAAATTACCAACTTGTTTCACAAGATGGATACAAAGGAGAGAGAAAAAACTGTCAATGAAATTTGTAGGATGATGCAAGCGAATTTAATGGATGAAATTCTCTGGTGGATTTAAACTCAAACCACCATTGGCTTGACCAGGAAACCACCTCGAGGAATCCCAAACGTCACCCGATATTTAAGAAAATTCAATTTCGATATTCTGATCATGCTCTTTGATAGCACTCGCCAAAGCCCTCAGTCGCTCAGCTAAAGAATTGGTGTCGTTCAATTCCAACCTGATGATGACGACATCCCAGTATCTTTCCCTGAGTTTTGACTCGAATCGATCCATCTCGTCGGTTTTAAAGCTGATCTGGTGTTCGATTTCAAACCCGGCAGCACACTCCGATTCGATCCCCGATGTTGCTTGAGAAGGCCCGTTGGCGCGAAGTGCCTAGGTCGACGTAGAGGATTGAGGGGATCCCGGACCAGCCTGAGGGGCCCCTCATGCTGACATGGAACGAGGGTAGTTGAGAAGAGAGTTCTATGTTTCAAGGCAAGAGGAATCACAAAGGATTCTGTGTTATTTATTATTGCTGCTTCTCAAGCTTATGATGGCTAAAAGTTTGATATAAAATTAAGCAGAAATAACTATACTTGTTATTTAAAATATATAAAGATGGTGTGTCAAGAGCTCAAGAAGCTTGAAGTTACTATGCTATACTAGATATTGCGAGCTTGGCCATATGATAGCAGTCGTGAATTCTAGCTATCCCTGACTATCCGAGATCAGCTACTTTTGTGATTTTCAAGCTGTCTTGGAAATCCATATCATAGTCGCGTCGTCAGCTCAGTTTTTTATACTCAATAATGTATATTGCATATATTGTGTATCCGTGCGTGGGTAGTTTCAAAGGTGGAGGTCGTTCTAAGCTTAGCAGCAGTTGGCGCCGTGCCGAAAAGACCCCTTTCTTGCTCCGCCCACTCTCACTTCCAGTCGCGACCACCTTCCGACCCTGCATTATCACTCCTCCTCATCCCCATTCACGAACTTTCATCACATCAAAACTCTCGTCGGCCGAAAATAGCCCTCACGATCGTTCCTGAATATTAATTCAATCGTTTATATCTCCCTTTTACACGTCGTCAGCTGGGCTGTTACGGCTTGACTCGGTCCAGGAGTAAGGACCTACGCCTTCCGTGAATCTAAGGGCGTCTGACGATAGCTAACCTAGTCACTCTAGATACCCAATCGAAGGCTTATTCGACACTTAAAGATGCATTTTCCTAGTATCGTCGCCCTCGGGGCATCTGTCCTCCCTATACTCGCCTCGGCAGACTCCGCTGTAACCCCAGCACCGATGGCCACTGCCGGCGTTGAGGTCCCCGATTTCTCCAACCCTTACCGCCGCCCCTCCTTCGACGAGCACCGTTACCCACCTCCACCGGTCGTCCTGAGTGAAGAGAAGCTCCTGCAGAAGCGCCAAAGCGGCTCCGCTGATTTCATCGTCAACATGTGCCGCGACGCCACCCAATCCAACTGCGCTTCCGTGTGGGTATCCGCCGCGCAATACTGCTACGACGACGAGCACTGGTTCGGCTGGAGCGGAGATCCGGGTACTTTTATCAGTGCGAAAATTGAAGGTACCATGTGTTGTGCGTTCTACACGGACAAGACTTGCAATCAGGCCGGCGGGCGCAAAGGATGGGCTGCAAAGATCTGTCAGGATGATACCGGGGACGCTTTGATTGTGAACAAGGCCGGTACCATCTTTTCTTGGATGTGCAACGTCCCCTATGGTAGTGCGAACGTGGCGATTGATTCTTCACCGCCCGATGTTAGCCCGATTCCAACTGGTGCCGGGGCGGCGGTTGCGACTCAGGTCACCGCTGGGGCTAAACACAAGTAAGCGGTTGTGGAATCGATATTTCAGCCCACAGGATCGGCTTCCAGTTTACCTCAGGATGGGGTTATAACATTTGGCATATTCACACACACACACGAAGTCTCAGTAATGGCATCTACCAAGGTTATCGGCACGGTTTTTGATTTTTAATTTTCGGGGTCAGCGGCATTTGTATTTGTACGGAACGGTAATAAAATCTTGAGCAACTTGATCGTTGTATTTATTTGCGTCTATAAAGTGCTTCTCTAGTATAACAAACGCTCCGGTATATAAATTAAAGATGCTGACGGCGGGGATAACAAAGCGAGAGGCTGGTGTGGAGCCATTCCTCACACCGAGTCGTCTATCTGCAGTCAAACGTCATAGAACATGCTTGCAAAAGGCGGGCGGGCTGCGATGGGATGGATGGGCGCCCGTAGACGCAGCGCAGCCCCGTCCTTGATTTAAGCTTCCTGTTCCTCCCTTCGGATCGCATCCAGTAGATTTTCTTGTGCTACCGTGATATACACCCCTTCGAGGCGATCGCAGCCTCTGTTTCCCAAATCCGTCGTCGTCCACGTTTTTTACGTTCACAGCGTGCGCTTGGATCGCACGTTTCTTCGGTGTTGCGCAACTCTACTGTCAACGTTAGCGACTTAGCGATGGCTAACCTCAGCGACGGTAGAATCTACCAGCCTCGCACTTTCGTAATCGTAGCTGTGTGTATCTACTGCTTCAACTCTATAGTCGCAGCGAGTACCGTCACAAATACGGATACTCCCCAGCAGCTGCAGCAGACGAGGTACACCGTTCGTCTGCCGCCCACTGCGAAATACTACCCAAAGGACATCGACGACCTGATACAACAATATGATACTAACGGTATAAATATCAACGATGCATCTGGAGGGCTGAAAAATAAACCCATCATGAAACTTCCCTCTAACGGAGGCGACGAAGGCCAGAAATATTATGATTTTGATTCATTCATTTCGTTTTCATCTTACAACCAGTTGCAGCAGGAAATCGAACTTGAGGGTGGAAAGTTGTATTTACCCGTTAACGCTCACGTATCACTTGAAGAAGAAGAGGAGGAGGAGGTTATGAGAAGGTATAAGAGCGATAGTCCGGATGGGTGGACGGCGTGGCTTAGATTCAAATTCAACTCTGCACGGGAACCGCTGGAGAAACGACAGCAGAGTGCTACCTGTCCTTCTGGGAATTCCGCTTGTTCGAATATTCAGAAAGCTGGTTACTGTTGTCCGACTGATACCACGTGTGTGAATATTCAAGATACGGGGTTTGGGAGCGTGGGGTGCTGTCCAGGTAGCTATAGTTTACATGATCTCTTTTTGTCACTCGGATTCTTCTAACTCTACTCGATTTCTGTGAGGGTAGATGGTCAACCGTGCGGTGATACACTTGATAGTTGCTCTCCCGGGTGAGTTGAGAGATAGTGCTATTTAGTATTCCCTGCATATACATATGGACTAATGTTTTGTAGATACAACCAATGTCCTCAGGGTTCGGGAGGGGGTTGCTGTCTCCCCGGGTACATCTGCTCACCTCAAGGCTGCCTCATCAACAGCTCCGGCATCTCAAACCCGCCGACGGTTACAACTACAGGTACAGTGACCGTCGGTTTAGATATATGTCAAGGAGGATATTATCCATGCCCGGCATCTTTAAGCTACGGTATTTACTACGCTCCTCTCCCAGTCCCAACACGATCAAGGCTTAAAATGTAATGCATGCTCACACATGAAACTTTACTATAACGATAGGCTGCTGCCAGATCGGATACCTCTGCGGTGTAACAGACTGTCCATACAACACTGGCCCGGGAACACCAGGCACGGAATACGCGGGTGGGGGCTTCACCATCGCCACCTCTGTCGTCCAAGCAACAGGAATAACATACCCTACCTCTGGCTTTTCAACAATAGACATCGCAACCGTCACCGCTGCAACAGCGGGGAACACGCAGCCGGCACCTAAGATCACAACCGCACCGGGTGCGTTCCTGAATATTGCGAGTTGTCCGGCTGGCTGGTTGGCGTGTGGAGCCCAGTTTGGCGGCGGATGCTGCCGTGTGGGAAGGAATTGTGGGACAAGCTACTGTCCTGTTGCAGTTGGCGGTGTAACTGGAAGTAATAGCGGTGGAGGCAGTGGTAGTGTTCTGACACTGACGACAAATGGTGCATGCCCCGGTGGATGGTTTGAGTGTCCTGCTTCTGCTTCGGGGGGTTGCTGTCCTTCCGGTGAGTATTCCATCACACACCTCTTCTTATTTATTTTAGATTCCAAAATATGTATATTGCATGCATATATATGATTCTTATATTTCTGCTATATTACTGGATCCTGCCACGAGTATTATAATATCGGTTCGCTAGCTGATACAAAAACCAATGTGAGCAGGTTACGGATGCGGCGTTTTAAACTGCCCGGCTACGACGACCCAAAATGGTGGGGTAGTGGTTATAAGTACCGCACCGGCAGCGCAGAAGGTCTCGCCTATAGTGAAGAATGGAGGGATTCGGAATCGTGGGGGAAATGGTAGCGCGTTTTGGTTAGTCTTTTGGATCGGTTTCTTCGTTTGTCTTGTTTAAGGGTATATTTTTAATATTTGAGATGAGAGAATGCATATCCGGGAATCGGAAAACCTGTTCTGATATTACATAGCAAGAATATTCGTTGGTTAAAGTTTGGGAGCTATAATTGGTTGCATACTATGACTTTTTGAGCCTGTTTTTGGTGAAATTTGTTAAAATTATAATATCTGAGCTGTTTGCCAATTAATCGATAGTAGGTGCAATCTTCGGCTTGTAGCTTTAAGAAATCCTCGATCCCCACAATTCAATGGCATCAGTGCCGTCGACGCTTTAACTGATTTGCAGTATTTGCAGTTATCGTAGACATGCTGTTGTTGATCTATCTGAGGATGGCATACTATCAACGCATAAAACCAAAATACCACATTTTAAGTAATCTCCATAAATGAACAAGAAAGTGCTGCATGCTGTGTGCTTCATCATATCCAACTACTCTAGTCTAAGTATAAGCATCTACGCTTATTGAAGGTCGAATATTGATGCTAATTTTATAAAACTTAAAAATAGATAAAACTTAAAGATATAAGCCAAGATCATAAATTTTGATTTTAGTCCATAAACATGATATCCATTCTAAATAAAAGATAAAGATAGGAAATGCAAAATCTATCATGGTAACGCTACATAACACGGTATACTTTTTCATCAATTCATTCAAGTCATAGCTAGACATCCCGAGCGCCGGCCGCCTAATTCATAACTCCTATAAAACAATCGCTCGCGTATTTTCATAGATCGCAAATATCTAAAAATATCTTCTTCGGCGACGGTAGTAGCCATCATCTGGGCCGCCGGAGGTGCTAGCGGCTGGTGGTGGCGCTGCAGAAGTAGCAGGTGGTGGGGCGACGGAAGTAGATGGTGCTGGGCCATCAGTTGTGGTACCGGCGCTAGTAGGTGTGGTAACGATGACGGTGACAGTACCGGTGGAAACAGTAGATCCGTCAGGGCCGGTTGGATATTGGGTGGTGGTACCAGCGGAAGGTCCAGGAGTAGTAACGGTAGTGGTGACCTCGCCCGCTGGTGTACCGCCTGACGAGACTGGAGTTGCACCGGTAGAAGCTGGAGTTCCGCCTGTCGAAGCTGGAGTATCTGGAGTAGTGACAACGACGGTGACGGTGCCGGTTGGAAGGGTTGATCCACCGGGTCCAGTTGGATATTCGGTGGTTGTTCCAGGAACGGTGCCGTCAGTTGTGATCATGGTAGTGGAGTAAGTTCCCGGGCCGGTTCCTGGACTCGTTCCTGGAGTTGAAGCTGGGCCAGAAGAAGCTGGGGTATCTGGAGTCGTAACAACAACAGTCACAGTACCAGTTGGAAGAGTGGATCCGCCTGGACCGGTAGGATACTCAGTGGTGGTACCGGGTACGGTGCCGTCAGTGGTTATCATTGTGGTAGAATATGTTCCTGGGCCGGTTCCCGGGCTCGATCCTGGAGTTGAGGCTGGGCCTGAGGATGCAGGACCTGAAGAAGCTGGAGTTTCCGGTGTAGTAACCACAACAGTGACGGTGCCAGTTGGAAGAGTGGATCCACCTGGACCGGTTGGGTATTCAGTAGTAGTTCCTGGAACAGTTCCATCGGTCGTTATCATGGTAGTGGAGTAAGTTCCCGGACTCGTTCCTGGAGTTGAAGCTGGGCCAGAAGAAGCTGGGGTATCTGGAGTCGTAACAACGACGGTGACGGTACCAGTTGGAATAGTAGATCCGCCTGGACCAGTTGGATATTCGGTAGTGGTACCAGCGACGCTTCCGTCGGTGGTCTGTGTCGTCGTGACATAGCCTCCAGTTGGGACAGATTGGACAGATGGGCCACCGGGATTGGAGCAGGTTTGCACTGTAACTGTCGTGCCAGGCGCAGTGACTGTGACAGTTTTACCTCCTTTTCCTCCTTTTCCTTTATGATCGCCGCCCTTTGTAACTGTGACAGTAACTGGACGGCCGGGGCCGGGGCCGCCTTTGGTAACGGTCACAGCTTTCGTAACGGTCTCCTTGCATGTCTTGGTCCAGGTTTTGGTCCAGGTTTTGGTAACCGTCTTGCCGTCATGTTGGGTGACAGTCTTAGCTGTTGATATAGTTAGTAAGAGAAATCATGGTATCACAAGATATATCAAGGAAGTTCACTTACTCGGCCAGGAGCATTTATATTGTTTGATCATAGCCGTAGCATCGGCGCAACGGTGCCCAGCTGCCCCAGGGGCGGGCGAGGCATAGGTCAAGTCGGCGCATAAAGCCGCAGCGGCAAGGACGGCAGTAAGCTTCATCCTAAATTTTTCTTTAATGAAAGGAAGAGCTGGCGCTCAGAAACGAAGGTAGGCAACTTCTAAGTTGTAAGGAACGTCTAGATTAAAGAGTGAACGAATGAAGCGAATGCCGTTGACCGATAATGAGGAGAGTGATTTCGACAGCGAGAGGGAAACATGTTCTATTTATGCAATTTTCCGCCTTAATATTAGATAGCATGCTCAGCAATCTATAACATCAAATCCAATTTGATCCTATATTCACAATGTCAAGTGGAATTCCAAAACGGCCAAGAAACGGGAGGAAGGACGCCTTAGTGGGCCCTGGTAGCTCCTGCACGAATTGCGCCAAACCACCAATGCGTAAATACAACCGAGCCGAGTTGCTGAGTACGTAGCGAGCCCGTATTTAGGTTCATTATTCTTGCGAATTGTAGATTTTCCAATCGTTCCATACACTGGCAGACGGAAGCCGTGAATCACCTAGCCTGTTGTGGTAATTCGGAACCGTCGGGTTCGGTGCGTTGTGGCAGTCGTTACAACCGACTCAACGGCGCGCTTCGCGAGGTCAGGCCACATCGCTTGGGGTTGGCCAAATATCACCAAACTCGTTAACCATTTCAGCAAATTCAGAGCAGGAACGAGTCTGTATGAAAATCTCTTGCTTTTCTTGATTCTAAGAGAAACATCTTAAAGAATTATGTTTGGGTAGAGGTAGCTGCATGTATGGCGTGTTGACATGTCCATGCGTGTTTCTCCGTGCACCTTGGAATTGAATTCCATCCAAAACAAGTACAGCCGACAAGATCTCGGAGATGCAAAGCTGGGTTTTCAAGTTTCTCTGGTTTCTCTTCTTCATTACCGACTGTCGCATAGTGGGCCGCTTTCCCTCCCGTTGAATGTTTTTTTCATGCATTGTAGGATCCTAGGATCGATCGTCGAGTTGTTTCGAAAGTTGCCATGTATCTAGGTATCACCTCTTGATAGCAAGCATGGAAACATATCGATACACCTGTGCACGTTCTTTCTAAGATCAAATGTAACCCAAGCATTGGAATCCAAAAACCATGGGTGTTTCCCGCATACCAAGATCTTGGTGCCCGCTGTTTTCTGTATTCGTAGATATAATAGACTAAGGGGTATAGCAAGCATGAGCTTACCGCTCTGGGATTTGATACCTTAATAACGTCATAGACAACTTCAACTTGCCGCTCCTAATCTTGTCGGCTTAGAATTACTTTGGGTAAACATTTGTCCGTTGTTAGAAAGCTTCGACTCCATAGCGAAAAAGGTTCATAGGAAATTTCGCAGTAAGGAGAACCGAAACTAAGGAAACTAAACACGGATAATCTGCCGATTTTACGTCTCGACTATTTGGCGAACGTCTGCATGCTCAACCAATTTGGTTGGTAGGACCTTCATATTATTGCTACTACTATCCTAGACTATAATAAGCGTAGTTATGTTTGCAACCGATTCGTTTAATTTCTTCGACCATTTCTGCCATGCAGCGGCTCGTTTAAAGTGGATGACATCTTGGCAGGCCCCGGTTAGGGTTAATGTAAAGCTTTGCAAGCCGAGTCGAGGTTCTATTCTAAGAAGACGTAGCAACTTAGGTCAACATAATACTCAATTGCTTGCACCCCCCACAGACATGCTTGGAACAAAATCGATTAATTTCAGATGTTAGTTATTAATGGACATCAACGCTTCGTGTAACACTTCGGGTAACAGGCATGAAAAAGAAGGATGTACAACCTTCAGAAGGCTGCAGACATGAGATATATGGGCGCAATTTGGTTCCTGTGCATCTGTAGAAATCCTTGCCGTGGAGTTATTAATGGCAGTTATCTCCTAGGATCCTAATAACGATTTCAGCAAATCGAGTCGGATTTTCTTTTCTTGGTCAACCCCAAAGCACCTGCATCGAAGGCAAATGAGGTATCACTGCGAGCGCTATCCTACAAGGCAGAGACGTCAATATCTAATTTCCAATCGCCGGCTCCTTCAATCGAGACTGTGAATGCTGTACTTTATCTAGCTTTCTTTCGGATTGGTATATGTATACAAATATCTCCACTACAACTTACCCTTTAGATAAATTGGAACTGCCCCTCTAACCAAGCATCTCCTCTTGTAGCCCTTCGAAAACAAAATATAAAAACTTGTTCTTGATCTATAAGCGAAATAACCGACAGTGGAGGAGTCTAGATCCTTGTCATACATCTCATATCATACATAGCTAACTTCGGGAACTTCTTTTCAACCCGCCTCGCAAATAATCTCCAAAACCAGAAACTTTGTATGACCATTGTTTAGATTGGCTTCCCAGCTCCGCTTCTCGTCCCGAGCCGACTCCATCTGTAGGCCTATGAAATCAACATTCTAATTCGGTCCCGTCCCGTCTTTTCATCACGCAATAGCTACAATCCCGAAAGCTTTCTAACATCTTTGTGAAATTAGAGCTACAAAATTAGAATGCCTGAGTTCCGTATTCTATAAATTTATTTCTTATGGTAAGGTTAGATGGCACGAGGGACTATGGTTATCATGCAATTAACGAAGGATTGATTATTTCGGTAGTAGAAAAAATAGTAAGGTAGTTCCTCTTGTGGAGTATATTTATTGAAGGGGCTCGACAGGGTGCCTTGATAAGCACCACCATATATAAGATTATACCTATATGCGAATTAGTTCCGCTATGCCTCAAGGCCTCGTGTGTATCCGGGTTGGTCCACGAGACATGAATCTGGCTGTTTCCATTAAAAACCTTAAGCTTAAGCTGGTTGCCGTGGCGGAAATGCAATCACCCCCATTCCGGGCTCGTGGGAAGCTTAAACCTTCACAGACCAGTTTTTAGTTCCCGTTCAAGGTTGTTTAGTGAAACAAATTATCAAAAGCATAAGGTGGCCTCGGTTAGGATACATTTGGTTTTTCAAATATTTATATGCCGAGTCTGAAGGCGTGTTGGCTTGACTGTGCCACAAGAATTCCCTATTCGGTCACGAGATTGCCTGTCATTGGTTGTCGGTCGGCCCAAAGAGGTTATTCCAACACTGGCAACACCATTTGGCCAAGTACAACTTACGTGGCAAAGTTAAAAAGCCTCGTGGCGCTGGAGATAAGCAATATGCGTTCCTAATTGCTCAAGTGAGGGATAACATAAGAGGAATGATGGACAGAATTACCGAACCTCATGACGATAATGATAACACGAGGTTGTTCAATATCAAAAGAGGAGGCAAAATTTGTGTCCTATCGCTGCTAAATTCGGTGATTCGTCTACTGCTAACGAATTGACAAATAGCTCGATTCTTAGAATCATATTCACAGATATCTCCGCCGAAACATGGAAATTTATACGGATATACAGATCAATTTGTTCAAAGATCTATAAGAATCACACATAGGCCTGCTATGAGCTCCCGACCTTACTCTTAGGTTACATCCTCAATAACCCAAAATCATAAAAGAATATAGGGCCTTTAGATATTTGATTGGTGTGTAGATTTTCTATATTTCAATCTAGCTGTGACTATATACAATCTAACCTATCTCAAAACTAATGTGATATAATTGTTAACAAGGTAAATGGGGAATGCAATATTCAAAAAACCAATTTTGTATTCAATTCTTTTCGCGGAATCCGCGGGGTCCGTATCACCATCATTTAAATGTCGTTTCTAGGAAAACTCTTCAGTTGTACCCATTCGATTCAAAATTTAATTATGATAGTAATTTAAGAGATAAATCGGCGACGGTTCTTGTAGCCATCATAACTATTTTCAGTTGGCTGTTGTGGAGGGGAGTTGGTAGTAACGGTCTGTTTCTCACGTCAGCACCTCTCCTTGAATTTGATACATGATACTAAGGATTAATACGTACAACCGTAACTGGTGGCTGCGATTCAGTGACAGTGACAGTTTTAACCTGTATAAGATATATCAGTAAATTAAACTGTGGAAAAAATTTGGACCTTTGGTAACACATACATCAGCAGGGGGGGTGTTAACAACTGTAACGGTTTGTTGAACAGTAACAGTCTTGGGTTCGACTGTTGGAACCACGGTGCTAACGACGGTAATTGTTTTAGGATCGACGCTTTGAACCATAGTGCTAACAACTGTAACCGTTTTAGGGTCAACACTCTGAACCATAGTGCTGACAACAGTGACTGTCTTAGGGTCAACGCTTTGAACCATCGTGCTGACGACGGTGATAGTCTTAGGTTCAACAGTTGGGACAACAGTTTTGACGACAGGATCTAAGGAGACGGTCTTTGTCACTGTGACTGGTTGGGGTGTCACTGCTTGAGTCTTGACCTATTTAAAAATTTTAGTCTTCTCCTAAGACGCCAGTGAATTTGATAAATTCTTACCACAGTAACTGGCGCTGGTGGATCTTTCGAAACAGTGTTGACGACTGTAACTGTTACCGTCTTGGGGTCAACTGAGACTGGTTTTGTCACTGTCACAGCCTCACCGGTAACGGTCTATTCAGAATTGCATCTATGTTAGTATCCGATCTCCGATTTCAATCGCATCCGATATACTTACAACTCGTGGGAGCGTCTTTGTGCACGTTGTATGCTGAGTAACGGTTCTAGGCCCAGGACCTGGATTCGTGATGGTTTTAGTGCATGTCGTATGCTTCGTTGTGGTGACAGTTTTAGGTCCAGGACCCGGGTTTGTGATAGTTTTCGTGCACGTCTTGTGAACGGTAGAAACTGATAAATCTTTAGCATGTATCAACTTTACACCAGCAGTTTGGGCTTGAGCTTACCTGGCGTGGGGCACTTGTATTGCTTCAATAATGAACTGGCCTCCGCGCAGTGAGCGTAGGTCAAGTCGACGCAAAGGGCGGCAGCAACTGCGACAATAGCAAACTTCATAATGAATGAATCTTAAGGACTGAATGGTTACGAAAGAGTGTAGTCTTTTGATAAGGATCGGAAGCAGGTCGCCGCGCTGATGATTACAAGGGATCCGGAAACACTGGTTGCATGGAAGCTTAAAGGCCTTATATAGATGTTTACAGAAGCTATCATTGCTTATTTCCCGCAACTTCAAGACTGCCGCCCAGGCGCACATGGGCCTTTGAGGTTACAATCTTTAAGGGCCGGGAGCATCTGCGTACCAAAGTGAATGCTACATCACTGAGCCAAGGTTCACTTGCTAGGCGAAAGTCTAGATCAGAACAATCGTATCCGATTTTTATTTGACGTCTGCGCCGCCAGCTCTCTGGAAGGCCCATTTTCTCGAGTGTGTTGGTGTGTCGCTTCTTGGCTACCAAACCTCGCTAGGAACGACTAGGCGATTTATCGCATCCGTGACCCGAAATGGTGGCCTACATAACGTTGAATATGAGCTTAAGGTCTTAGGGCTGGGGCTGGGACTTAGAAAACGGAGTACTCAGGACCTCGCACGATCGTGGAGGTGAGGCATAAGTTGAGTTCGTTTCATAAATGGGTGTTCTTGCCATATTGTATATTAGACCCGAGTGCTTGGCGCGCCAATAAGGTCGCCAGCGACGTCTCGAGCTACAGGCGAGCTATTTAGCGCAAAACGTTTACGCATGGACATCCTCTTCTTCAATCCTCGGACGTTACGTCGACTGGGATTGCGTTCCGGACGTTTACGCCGCTAAAACAAATACCGTCTTGAAGGGGGTTGGTCCAACAGATGAGATCATGAGAAGGATCAAACAAGATCTTGTTCGAAAAATGACCACTCTCTCGAAGGTTAGACTCATTCGGGTTGAGATCCTTGACGCGACGAACCTACCCTTTGAAGTGATGTTTATTTATAAAGTTCATAGTAGTGCAATCGATCGACGCCTAGGAGCTCAGAGTTTCCCCGAGGTCTCAAAAGCGAGTCGACGTCGAATGAATTTTATCTTACTATGTTGGTTAAACTATATTAACAAGAGCTCAATATACTTCTTCAAGCTTGACAGGAGCACTGGCTTGTAAGGCCTAGAGAATCTAAGCTTAACTACCTGCTTGATTGAGTACTTTGCAAAGAGAATATATCTGCTGTAATAAGAGCATCGTTACACAAGCTAAAAGGGTATTCACAGAGTTTTGAGCCTTCGAAACCTTTAGGCAACTAAAATGGCTAGAGTTACTGCAACTCCAAGAGGCTCACCAATTAAGGGATATCGAATTTAAACGGGAAAGCTAGTTTCGAGGCTCATCCGCAACAGTAAATTCATTCGTCGATCTTACAGCCTTGATCGCTAGCGTAGACTCTCGCTTTGAACTTCATAAATAGTCCTAGTAAGATAACCTTGAGCGAATTATTTGGATGTATCATTTCTTGCTAGGAGACAGACATTACCTGGGGATGGCACCCCAGGTTCCGAATCCCGGAGCCCATCGATACTAACGATTCTTTTAAACTTTGTTTCGTTTCATTGATTACATTTTAAGTTTACTAGGAAAGATTTACATGCATGTCGATAGATCAACCTGGTTGGTGGTGGTTAAATTATGCCTGTTTCGGAGCATTCTCATGACCTTTTGAGCTCCACGGGATTTTGAATCCGAATATATCTCCGTTTTCTTTTAGAACTGCTTCTCTAATCGATCAATACTTGGGTTATTCATATATTTGAAACTTGATCTGGGCTATCTAACGTAAATCAGTCTCGAGAATGCTCGGAGTTGCGGTCCGTTGAAATTGAGAACGTCTATATTGAGACTACTCGTTGATAAGGCTGCTGCCTGAGTTCGCGGTATACATGAATTTGCTCTTGACGCCGTCGCTAATCCCTGGAACCATATTACTGCACCATAGTTGTTTCTCCGCCAGTAATATATCTCTCCCTGTGTCCCCAGTTAAAAATTCTTCATCCATCGTGCCACAAAATAAATCAATCTCGAGGGGGACATTGACGTCTCTCCAGCTTACGGTTGAACCGCATGCTTGGCAGAAACCACGAAACTTCCCTTGACTCGAAGAGAACTCGCGGAAGCTGCGGTCTTCGCAGGTCCAACTGACCTGCTGCGGACAGACAGAGATGAAGTGCGACATAAGGGCCCCGGTGTTCTTGCGGCACTGTGTGCAATGGCATATATTGTTCTACAGGTTTCAGGTTTTGTATTAGTAAAATACTTAAAAGCAATAATGAAGTATAATAGTAGTCAGCTCTGCTACTCAGCCCTCTGTATTAACAATCAACCTTCAATGTTACAGTTAGGCCGAGGTTGTTTCAGAAACGACCGAGGCATCCGCGAGACAAAAGACATTGAAACGACAATTTTATATATCTGCGTTGCGCGTTGAGGGCTTCAAACCTTTGGAGGCCAAGTGCCTTCGGGGAAAGCAATGGAATATCGAACAGCCTTACACAAGCACCCGCCCGAAATGGGCTTTCGCGTCTCGGTTCCAACGTCCGACATGTTGTTTGATTCAAGTTTTTGTTCCTTCCGCAAAGTTACACGAAGAGATACCAAGGATAGACCCAAAAGATTGGTATTCGGTACATGAAGGAGTCACAAAGGAACCGCTCGCTTTGCAACGACGGAGACTTTGTTGGAGCTTTCTCAGGAACAATCCTTGGCCAGATGATGTCGCGGGCAGGGACTTTGTCAGCAGCAGGGTGTTCAAACAAACATGCTAACGTTATCCAAACAAGCTTTGATACTCCGAGTCTGTCGCATGCATTGCCAAGGTTCAGGACAGTGATGGTTATCTGGTCTTCAGTCCCTCAACTTCTCGTCTATGCAATGCATGCTGACTACAACTGCCGTGTCGTGGTTTATACGAGAGGCTGTTCCCAAGTAGCTTTGGCACCAGGGCAGCAAACGGAGCATTCAATTGATCAGTATTTCTCGTTTGGACGATGCGTATGGGCGGTAAGGATGACTGTTGGCTTCCTTAATTTTCGTACGAACAAGAACACGGTTCTCCCGTCCATGCTCCGGCATCCGGATCCGGGAGTGGGGATTGGATATCTCCGCCCCTGCAAATGGCTGGCGAGGCTTGAAACTGAGGAAAGCTTGGTATCTTGGGCCATACATTCGGAGCTGCCCACAGCGGATTGCCTGGCACCGGCGAGACAGCACGATTTCACCGACCTGGGTTCGAGGGCGATGAGGTCATGTCACGACATTAGGGAAGGTTTCTAATCTGCATCTCTGTCGGTCGAGAGGGGTATACGAAGACGCTCGTAAGCACTTAAAACCCGAATTACTCAGAATGCTACGTATCCTGGCGCACTACCTCCATGACTGCTAACTAAAAATACAGATTAACGGAGTGAACAGTCTCGACGCTTCGTGTGGTTGGCGCGCAACCTTTTTTTTTCGCATTGGCCAGATTATTGCACAAAAATTGCAAAATTTGTGACCATGTCGCAGAGTGGAGATCCATGGCGGATGGAAAACTCGCCAGAATGCCTGAAACCAGCCAGCAATTGCTCTCGAAATATTGCAAATTTCTGGCCGCCGAATTCGCGAAATGATATCAAAATTTGAAAACATGGATGACAAGCAAATTTTCTGTGACCCTGACAGTGCATGGAGATGCATGAATCTTTGTGATTACGAATAATCAGTGAACCGGACTCATTGGACCACAGGGTTCAAAGTCCATACGATATCCGTTATATACCCGCGCGTACAATGGTTTTCCTCCGTTCGATGGCCCCAAGCGGAGATAAATGGGTTGCCTTAGGTAATCGGAGCGGTGAGTGATTCCCAGCCCTCCAGAGGACTGGCTTGCTCGGCTGATCCGGTCTCTGAAAATTCTCTAGTGTGCCACCCAAGTGAACAAGCCGAGGGAGCCCGCATTGGCTGCCCAAATCAGGACGCAAGCCTGGGGACCATGCCGGAGGACGATCACTCCGTGCCCATGCCTGCATGGTCTTGTGGTGAACTTTAACGGCCGTCTCGTTTTTAATTTGTATTTGCGAAGGAAAAGAAAAAAAAGAAAAAAAAAGAGCAGACGGACCCATGAGATAAACCTGGCGGACACGCTCGAACGAGGAAGTTATTTTGCATTTATTTAGACCCTCGATTCCCCTCCCGAAATCTACATCTCTCTCTTTCCAGTCATCATAATTAGCAGCTGAGAAGTTGAGTCCTTAATTCTACTTCGCCGGCACTCGTTAAAACTGCTTCAAGCAGCAGCAATTGAACTACGTTCGCTTTTCGCTGTCGCACTTCGGCTCGCTACACCCACAACCTGCAAAACTACGTCACACAACAATCTGCAACACCATGAATGAGGTAGACGTCGAAGTCGTGAAGTCCGAAGAGGACGCCCGCCGCCACCACCAGCAAAGACTAGAACGGGAGGCTGCGGCTCTTGAGAAGGAGTCTTTCGAAGACTCTAACGGCGCTGGTGTTTCCAGAATCGCAACCGCACAGGATGTCGAAAGCGGCCTCAATGCGGAGAGAACGCGGACTCTGATGTCTAGGACGAGAACGGCGCAATCGGTGCACGCAAATACAATTGCAGCAGACCCTACGAGAACAAGGTCGAGGAGAGAAAAGCTGCCACCCTTTGGCAGCGGCAAGGACTATCCTCCCGCTCTCCCTGACATCGAAAAGTATGTTGTCGATTTTGAGGGTTTCGGTAAGCTTGATCCATTCTTCGAGTTTTAAAAATCTCTTATAAAATTAAATTGTTCTAATCAACGTTTGCAGATGATCCGATGCACCCGCAGAACTGGACCTTGAAAAAGAAATATCTCCTCTCAGCCTTACTAGCTGCTACCTCCGCTTTCTGTGTTTGGGGTTCAAGTATCTTTTCCCCAGCTATTCTAGCAGTAGCCGCAGAGTTCAATGTTAGCGCCGAAGTCGGTACCCTCGGTGTCTCCCTTTACGTCCTAGGTTTCGCGACCGGACCGCTTATCTGGGCTCCTTTGTCCGAATTGTATGGCCGGAGACTACCAATCATCATCGCCAACTTTGGCTTTGCCATCTTCCAAGTCGCCGTTGGATCCGCAAAGGACCTCCAAACAGTTATCATATGCCGATTCTTCGGTGGTCTCTTCGCCGCTTGTCCACTAGCAGTCGTGGGTGGCGCATTTGCAGACATTTGGGATAATGCCCATCGTGGCTATGCGATCAACATCTTTGCTCTTACAGTTTCCGCTCCTGCCCTCCTCGCCCCGGTTGTCGGAGCCTACATTGTCAATAGCCACCTCGGCTGGAGATGGACTGAGTACATTACTGCCATCATCGGCTTCGTGCTTCTCGGCCTGAATGTCCTTTTCCTCAAGGAAACCTACGCTCCTGTCGTTCTCGTGGAAAAGGCTAGAACCCTCAGACGATTAACTAAAAACTGGGGCATTCACGCAAAGCAAGAGCAAATTGAAGTTGACTTGAAGGAACTCATCGAGAAGAACTTGTCCCGTCCACTTAAACTTCTATTCACTGAGCCGATAGTCTTTTTCGTCTCCCTCTACGTCGCCTTCATCTACGGCATGCTCTACCTCATGCTCACAGCCTACCCAATTGTGTTCGCCAGATACCATCACATCAGGGGCGGAAATAGCGCTCTTCCATACATTGGTCTCATCATCGGCCAACTTCTCGGCGGTTTGATTGTTTACCTCTATGAACCCCGTTACATCCGTGCCCTTAAGGCCAACCGCGGTATTCCAATCCCGGAAAACCGTCTTCCTCCAGCAATGCTCGGCAGCATAATCTTCCCAATCGGTCTCTTCTGGTTCGCCTGGACTGGTAACTACGCTAACATTCACTGGATCGTGCCAACTCTTTCGGGTATCTTTATCGGTGCCGGTATCTTCCTCATCTTCTTGCAGTGTCTCAACTACATTATCGACGCCTATCTCATGTTCGCAGCCTCCGCTATCGCCGCGAATGCCTTCCTTCGTTCCATCTTCGGAGCTGTGTTCCCACTCTTTGCAACCTACATGTTTAACGCTCTCCATGTCAACTGGGCTGGTACGCTTTTGGCACTTGTCAGCATCGTATTGTTACCTTGTCCTTTCATCTTCTACAAGTATGGAAAGGCACTCAGGAAGAAGAGCAAGTATGCACCAACATTTGGTGACAACGATGATTAAACCAAGTTGAAAGAATAAAACAAAATAGGATAGTGTTTTCATGAGTTTACTTGTTTTGCTTGTTGCCTTTTTTTGGAACTAATCCTCACGATTCTGCTCTCTTTTGTTTAAAATGCATTGCTCCGGCGTTTGGGCTATTTGATAATATTCTAGATGGAACGATCTTGTTTCCTTATTATTCAATATCTTCAGGGTGGTTTTTCTTCTATATCTCCTTTAGTTATTTCTGATAACTTTGTAATAATACGATACAATTGGAAATATTATACACAAAAATGAATATCTCAAAACCGTACTAGCATGTGATAATTAGATACACGTTGGGGTGCAAGGTCTTCGGCTCAACCGTCCCTCAGGGTGCCGATATAACCACATGGTGGTTATGGTTCCCAACATAAAAAAAAATATGGACGACTTAAACATCCGAATCCCGATATTTCTCCGCCCATTTAAACAATCCCTCGAAATCCCGACACATGTGCGTATTCCCAAATCCGTCAACACCGTGCAAATCCGCTTTCCACGGCTCTAACGCCGAATCCGCGGCACAAACTATACTATTTCTTAAATACTCCAAGCAGTGTTTCGTGTGCACCACGTCATGATCATGCGAGCCAAGTGCTGAAAAGTATGATTTCACAACCATGTGTAGGCAGTGCAGCTGGTGGAAAGAGGATACGGCGAATTTGCCGGTGTGAGTGGTATCCATTTGGACCAGTGCTGGGGGGATGTCGTATTCAGATGCCTCGATTATTTTAGTTAGGGATACGAAGCCGCGACCATCTAGCTCATATATGAAGTTAGTGATCTTGTAAGAGATGGTGGGTGCTAGTATATACGGGCGACTGACTTGGGATGAGATTTTTCCATGCTTCTTCGCTGGCTCGTCTGCCTTCTTCTGTTGTTCTGTTTAGATATATTTTCTCGTCTTCGAACTTTTTAGATACTGTTCCTACTATATACGTCAAGATGTATCCAGGGTCAGCGAGGTATACTGAATTTTTATCATACATGGGATATCTTACAGGAGGGAACTTTCAACTCAGGCAGCTGAAACTGCTGACGAGCCGGTTGCATTAAGGCCATAAATAGCGATTGCACTAACAACGTAAGCATCGATGAGGCGATAGCTGTAAATATAACGGCGGTAATGAGATCCGGTGTCGGTCTAAAGCGCGATCGAGGAGTTCTCTTAGGCGATAATTCGATCTCCTCCAGTATATATTCATCCTTTGAGATGAATGGTTCATTTTCGACGCTCGCTTGCTCCATCTTGTCGACGTCCATATCGATATTGGTCTCCTCGACTGATAATGTTGAGATAACATTCTGAGTAAATATCTCGGGGGGACTTGCCCCAGATTTATTCAATTTAATCACGTATACTTTTCCGGGTCAGGCTTGTTATCCCGGCCTCGCCTGGCCGTATCTTGAAACTGGGAACCGGGTAAATTGCCCGACGTCCGCGAAGAACAGCGAACGTTGGAATATCTGCGTTGCGGCTCCAGCTCAAGTAGCCAAGTAGAGCTCCAACGACACCTTTGCATTCACGTCCACCCATCCTCTCAAGCTCTCCACCACCCTTTCCCCGCGATGGCTTCAGCGCCTTCGATCCCCGTCATCGCCATAATTGGCAAGCAGGTTAGCATTCTCAACCCTAATTATGTTTTACTACTTCACAATCTAACAGCTATAAAAAACTACCAGAACAATCCAATCTACATCTACAACTCCCGCCTCCCGTTAGCCTCCACCTCCCTCACAACCTCCCTGGACCTCCATCTCCTCCTCCACTCCACTCTCGACGTCTTCGAAGCCCGGCTCCCGCAAAAGACCGCAGACCAGGATTTTGGCCTCCTCTTCGCCATCGACGAGCGGCTGGCAGCGTACGGATGGATGACGAATACGAGCATCAAGTTTGTGGTGATTGTAGATCAGGGGTTTAACAGCAGTAGCGCGTTGAGTACGCGTGGTGGGGGTTTGGGCGGTGCTATTAGGGAAGCTGATTTGAAGCCTGTATGCTCACAGTCCTCCAATAGATAATACTTTTTCTACTACGGCAAACTTGTGGCTGTGTACAATGAAGCTGACTATTGGGCTTGGATATAGGTTTTCAAATCGATACATTCGGAGTATATCAAGTTAATATCGAACCCGTTTTACGACCACGATAGTAAAGAGATGGTGAAGAGTAAGAAGTTTGCGGCCGCGATCGAGAAGATTGCCGAGACAGGGATTCCGGGGGTATACTGAATAGAGAGCGAGAGCTGGACCGTCGAATTACCCGTTCGATATATGGAGGCCGAAATGGCGTCTAGATAGCAGGATTTAGCATAAATGCATTGCTGCTACTACCACCGTATGCCGTGGAATTGCGCGCCAGTACGGATACTAGAGGCTAGGGGTGGACTTCCTAGAATTGGCTGAAAGGATTTGAAAGGAGAATGTTGGAAGGGATGGTCGGACCCTGAGACGGTGTAGCTGTCCCGCGACTCAGGCTCTTAGACGCAATGCCTTGTACCAAATATTTCGAGGACAGGCGGAACGGTACCACGTTTTCCGGCCCTTATTATGCAGAGAAACGACACAATCTCAATGTTTCGCGTATACACACTCTCAAATTACCATTTTTGGAATATTTATGGGATTTATATTAAAACAATTTTTATATATATTTTGCTATTTCTATGGATGCTATATATATAAAAGGTATCATGCAAGTTAAGATACAAAGCAACATTTTGGGAATAAATGCCAGTCGTTAGAATACGCATGCGCATATAAAGAAAATCAGAGAAAATGCCAGGAGAGAAAGATCCGGCTCATCAGGATGATAGGTAGTAAAACACCGAAGAAGTAAAGAAAATGGTCGTTAAGTCCAGCCAGGACAGTTCCAGTTCTAGTCCTATCGCCAGAATGAAAGAAAAGAACTCCCAGGATAGAAAAAGGGTAAAGCAAATTTTGTACACCAGCGGGAAGGTATAGAAAGAGAAAGAGAAAGAGAAATCATTATAAAGAAAAAAAATTGTCCTGGGGATGGAGGGGGTAGAATCTCAGCTATCCTTATTTCGCGCCTCTTTCTTCGACAACTACTCCCCAAGGATGTTGTACACGTCCATACATAATTTCTTTCAACCACGTCTTGATAGCGGAGGCGTAAGGTCCAGCCTTACCACCATCTTCCGTCGCCGCGGTCATGGGGACATCAATACCCTCGTCAACATACTGGATATACGCAATCGGGGCAACAAAGAAAGCGGTTCCACAGGCGAAAGCTTCGACTAGCCGGCCCTCAGCATGAGCTTCAACGAGATCATGGATGGTGAAGTCTTCTTCCACAACTTCCACTTTCTCGAGATGCTGAACCTCCCTTCGGATTTCGCTTGGTTGGTGGGTTAGACGAGCTCGGGAGAGTTCGAGGACACTTCGACGGGTAACACCGTCGAGGATAATCTTGTCGCCTAGTGGTGCGGTGACGAGCTGGAGTCGACCAGTGTATTTGTGCTTCCAGACGATGAAAAAGTTGGAAGCACCGGCTTCGGTGACACGGCCTTCTTTTCCGAGAAGCCAGAGGATCTGGTCAAAACCACGCTCGCGAGCTTCGCCTTGAGCTTGAAGAGTTGGTCCATCTAAAAGACATTCGGAGTAAGTCACTTTGTTCATAGAGGTGGGTTAAGAGGGGGGAATAGCTTACAGTTGGCTCCAACTTTGCTCCAACCGTGGCCACCTGGCCAGGCTCGAGTGCCCATATCTTCCTTCGAAGCCAACAGTCTCAAACCATTAGGGCTGTCCATTGGCGGGAACAATACCGCAATGATGAAAAGCGTCGCCTCTCTCGGTTTCTGGACACCCAATGCGGCACCGGAAGCAATGATAGCAGGCCTAATATAGATGAAAGTGTTTGGATCCGGCAGCCATTTCGCACAGTCGACGGCGACGAAGGCTTTGATCAACTCCTCAAGTTCTTCAGGAGGGAAAGATGGAAGAGCGATTCTAGTACTGCTAAGGGTCATACGCTTCGAATTGAGATCTGGTCTGAAGAGGCGAAGCTTGCCGTCAACGCCACGGTAGCCCTTCATTCCTTCGAAAGCTTGAGTGGCATAGTGGATACAGCTGGCGGTGGGCATGAGGTCTAGAGGTCCGTATGGTCGAAGCTGCGGTGCTTCCCAGCCACCTTTTTCTGTCCATTTGACTGTGAGCATATGCTAGAAACGGTCAAGAAGTTAGCCTACATTTCCGGTACAATATAGAGAAAACAATTCATTTCTCACATCTGTCGTCGAGTTTTGTTCCAGTCGAATTGGGTCATTTAGGGCGGGAACGGTGTTTGGCGACTTGTTAAAAGTATACGTTAATTTGGAGGCATCGAGTTGAGGCTTGACGGCAGCCTTGGATAAGTCTTGCTTAATAGCAGAGACTGTGAGCTCCGAGGTGCTAATTACGGGTACCGCTGCGGGCGCCATTATCAAACTTTGATATGAAGCTGTATTAGAAGTCTATTCTTATTTTGTAGGCGCGTTGTGCGATGTTGGATAATTTCGAGAGGGTCGAACGCTATTCGAGTCGTGAAGCTTGTTCAAAATCGAAATAGTTTTAGCGAATTGAAAAAATATATATAGAATACAATTAAAGAACAAAGATCTATTCCAAGTGGGAGATGTAATTAAATATAAATATGGTGCAATATTATTACGGTGGTTTGAAAGTTTTCTTTTTTAGAAAATTTCTTTCTCCTTTGTTCACACTGGAGAGCTCTGATGGGTGTGTGAAAACGGGCTCTTGAAAGGGACGCTATTGCGAGCACTTGTCTCAACTTATATAGTGCAACGACCATGGCAAGCTAAGTTAGGCCCAACTGTTGGGGCACCTTAAAGTTTCACCGTTAGGTCAGAAACGCTCTTGGTTCTAATTGCCTGCAAGAGAGAAGCTTCCTATCACATCGGGACCTTTACGGAGTGTTGCTTCAGAGTCCACCAGGTGACGCATACCAGTGCGATTTCCTAGGGCGTGGCACATATCTCCAGCGATATCAGCGATTTTGGTACCATGAATGTACAAAATTCCACTTCTCTCCGCTCCGATAGCGGCCGCCGGTCTGCTCGATATTTGAAATCCACAAGCCGGTCGGTATCGGCTTTATATATTAAATATCAGTATTCATTGAATTGCGCAATTGAGATGAAGCTGCCGATATACGGTTTTGCGCTTGGTGAAGGATCAGGTAACCGCTGCGATAACGGTGTTATTGCACAATGCCGATGGTTGCCTCTCAAACGCCGTTAGGTGTATAGACTGGAGCTCCAAAGTACCGTTAGCTACCGTACGTAGGCTGGTGTTGGGAAGTCACCAACAAGGGGCTATCCTTCGCAAAGCGGCCGGCCTGGCATCGGACAGGTTGCAGTCCGAAACAGTCAATAATTACAACTCCGAGAGCCCCATTGGGCAAAAGATTTGGTAATCCACTGCACAGAAGAACATTCAATAGGGTAATAGAGAACTCTGCATCTGGGCGCTCTGGGCAGATCGAGAATTAGCTGCCGGAGCAGAAGTCACGCGGCAGCAATAGCTTTTAGGTCTGCCCGACGAGACAGATTCCATACCGTCGCTTTTGATCACACGGCCAATGACTGAATTCGGAGCATCCAAGCGGCTAGCCTGCGCTTCGAAATTAATCGTCGATATCGAATGGAATTCTAAATCGATCTTCTTTCAGCCACACGACGACGACGACGTAATTGGTAAAACGGCAGGTGCATAATAATGACGACCTGGTATCGAATGACTTCCAGCATTCCCGAGCCAAGGTGTCAAGAATTTTGTGGGGCCTCATCGCTCATCAGTGTCGAGGTCATCTCATCGCGAGAGCTCATTTGGGGGAAAGCGTCGGTTGATAAACTCCAGCAGCGACCCGACGATAGCCGTGTCCACCCTTTTTTCGGGGAACAACACAACGTTCCACCGAACCATGCAGCTTGCAGCATGCGAGAAGTGAAGATGCCTGGAATGACGTTCCTGACCATCATCCAAAAAGGCAGGTCCAATCTGCATTTTCTGGGGAAATTTTTCGGACACGAAGCCGGGTTGGTCATTCTGGAAGCCTGGTGCCATGGCCTTTTCCTGGCATGCGATTCGCTTTTTTGGTTGTTCGCTCGGGTAGTTGCCTCCGTCGTGAGACTTGGGCTGACTTTGGAAACAATCATGAAATCATCCGTGAATCGTGAAGGGAACCGGCAGAAGGTTCGGTATGCACACGAGAAACGGGATGATCCCAACCTTGTAGAGCTTATTCGAACGTCTTTCGTTAGTTTTGATAATATCGTTTCGTTATCAGTCAATTGAACCATTGTTCTCGAGTTCGGGGCGAGGACGAGGTCTCCAGACTAAGCCAAGCTGGTCAAAATTGTGGTAATTTGTCCCTAGGATGTGTTGCCTTGACGTTGCCAGGTCGGGCACGGGAGGGCATCGATATCGAATTCCCATCGACGTGAAGGATAAAGAATTCCGATATGCTTGAGGTATAGTCTAGGAGAGTCTATTGGGGGCTAGTTGATTCTTTAAGTATGAGAATATACCTATATCAGGTTATATGCAGGTATATTTCACGAAAGCCATAACTTGACCTACGCATAGCAATCTTTCGGCATAGTCATCATCAGGATTTAGCAAAGTAAAGCGGGACGGTCTTATTCATCAAGGAAACACTAGCAATAGGAACCCTGGTTACATTGATAAAAGGTACACCCATTCGTAGTATTTTTTTTTTTTTTATCGAATTCGCCTAGGGCATGCCGTTGGATATATCCAACTTAAGTGCATGCAACTTAGACTCGTGAGAGTGCGACTCGCGATACCAAACGAATGCATGGCTTAGCACTCATAAATGAGCCTCGTAAGATCTAATATAATGTAGAAAGCTCTTTCACTCGAGTTACCAAATACTAGCATTGCTTTGATGTAACGATGCCAGGGCGGTGGCGATGGTCGATGACTTATGGTGTCCGGGTAACGAAACGATAATCGCAGGTAATCAACATCAACTCCCACCGACGTCGACACCACCAAACAACGCCCGCATAAATAGCCCCCTTCGACACTTCTTCTCCCTCTTTTCCTTCTCTTCTCTCTTTACCTTCAATCTTTCTTCCTCTTCCCCTTCAACGCGCTTACCATCCTCATTCTTCTGCTCCGGCAACCAAATTATTTCTATCAACCATCCATCATCACTTTTGATCATCAGTCTAGTTCATCATAAGTTCATTATCACTTCTGCTCCTGCTCGTCACAAGACATCTTATCTCCATTCCTATTCATCACAAGATATTTCATCTCCGTTTCTGCCCGTTACCAGAGATTCTACTTGCTGCCTCTGCTCGCTACCGGATACTCCCTTCTATCTTTTCTCTACTCACTAAGAGATATTTTGCTTCTGTATCCGCACATCATAAAACATCGTTTCTACTGGGCTCTGATATTTTTCTTCTAAAACCACAAGTATCGCTGCAATCTTACTCTATTCCTCCAGCAACTGAGCCTCCAGCACTCATACCGGTTACCTCGTACATAAGTCACTTGCTGTTAGATTGAAAATTTATCAATTTCTTCTAAAAAAACAACTTTTGCAATGGCCCGTCGTCGTTACCAAGAAGCAAAGGCCAGAGCCCTCTTGGAGTCTATTGAGCAAAAAGCAACAAAGCTTCCAGCCACCAAGTCCCAGGATGCTCCTTTAGGGGTCACAAAGACTATCTCTATGGACACTCGAAAACAATGGATCCAAAATCAAGCCGCTAAAAAAGAGAAAATTGCTTTGCTGAAATCCAAAATTGCGGCAGCAACAACACCACCGTCTTCCCGCAAGAGAAAGAGTGAGGATGATCACAACAGTGTCGAGCAAACAAGGCTCCACCCACGAAAAAAGCTCCCAATAATCGAGGGGATGCTAACCAAAATAGCTGCGGACCAAGGGCAGAAGCCTCTTCGAGCTTTACGTGCCAAGTCACTTGCACCATGCACTCCTGCGAACAAGATAATCAGCGAACCGGAACCTGAATCCTTAACTGGATATCTAGATAGAATGGTTCCATCAAGTGAGGTAGATGAAGTCATAAAAAAAATCGTCGAAGAAAAAATCGCACTCGACCCAAATTACAAGGACATCGATGAGCGTTCTAAAAATTTGGTCAGGATTATCAAACAAGCTACCGAGATGAAAAAGAGAAAGCTTGATAACTTCCTCAAACAGAAAGGGAAAAAATTGGGCGAATTGGAGAGATGGGACTCATTCTCCCGCCGGTTGAGAAGAAACAGCCTTCCCCGGGATAAGCATTTGAGAGGCCCACTCATCCGCCCCGAGTACCGAGCAACCAGTCCTGCCTTCAAAAAAGAGGATATCGCATCTGCGGATCCTGATGTCCACGAAATCATGCATCGATGGGACAAATCTGCCGTGGTCGAGGACTTGGTCGGTGGAGCGCCATCTCCAGTCACCACAACCCGATACGTGCAGAAACTGGCGACTAGTATGGAGCAAGAGGGAGTTACCGAAGACGACAGTGATATTGAGGACGGGATTGTTCCGCTCGCAAAAGCGGAGAAAGTCAAGGTACAGGCCAAGAAGGAGGGGCCCGGGAAGCCCAGATACAATTTGCGGTCTGAGGCGGAGAGGAAGCCGGCGGGGGCAGTTAAGAACCCCGAAAAACCCAAGAAGGAAAAGGCCAAAGGGCCATTGGTGAGAAAGTTTAAGGGTGAGCGCTCTTTTCCATCAGTAATTTATTTCACAAAATTTCCTCTAATATGATCGATCTGACAGATACACTGAGCAGCTATAAGGCTGAGAAGATTCAGAGGATGGAGAAGGTCTGCAAGTTGAAGAAGAGACGCGCCGAAGAGGCGCAGGCCGCCTGTCTTGAGTCGGCAGCCAACATCAAAAATGAGTGCGAGGCACTCAAGAGCCGATGCGACCCGCCTCTAGTTGGATTGGCCAAGAGGGCCATCCACAGAGAAGTCGAAAGACTTACGGCCCTCCACCAGACCACCATGGAGAAGTACGCCAGAGCTCAGGCGTCAATCACTCAGATTGACGCCGAGCTATTGGAGCTCCGGCAGTTACTCGCGGAACTTCCAGATGGCGACGAGAGGCCTCTCGAAGAGGTCAAAGAAAACGTGGGGGCAGTCTCGAAAGAGGCTGCCCAGCAGCTGACAAAGCTGTGCACGGTAACAGAATCTCTCGTTTTAAGCCCTTTACACCAAAGCATCAGAGCTAATCAAATGGTTTGAAATAGGAGACGCTGCGAAAGCAGCAAAAGAGGGAGAGGAGGGCATTGCGTGCCCTTCGGGGCCATTAACCGCCTCCCCTTCCCCATTTTTATTACGACAGGCGCTCTCACATCATATCACACATCTCACCCGACCTCATCCACTTCTTCTCCGACACCGTTTTACGTCATTGCGCAGCTTGCCAGTGTTATTCTTTTCCTTTTAATGTTTTCGACCTTTTATTTTTATTTTGTCTTTTGCACATGCGATCACCACACGACTCGCCTATCCTTCTTTGCTCACACCTCATATTTGATTCTTTTTTGTTTTACTTTGTGTTGTTCTGTCAAAATGCAACATCAGCCGCCAAAGCTCTTTTTGTCATAAATTCATCCGAAGCTTCTTGAGCTAGCTGAGCTATCTACTAAAAACCTCCAACCTCCCTCTACTTCCTTTCTATCGCCTCGGTACAATAATATTCGACAATGGAGGACCTGCTTGCCCTCCATCGCAAACAACTACGCGATTTACAGTCTGTAATTACCCAGAAGAAAAAGTCAGCCACAAAGAAGACACGTCGAGGTGTAAACGATGACTGCGAGCGGCTAGAGCGAGAGTTAAAAGAGAAGCAAGCTGCAGAAATCGAAGCTTTAGAACAATCAAACCCCGACGCTATTACTGCCAATGAGTCCCCGGAAGGCGAAGAATCAGAAAAGCCACCAACCACCTTAACCGAAACTGGAAGAGATACCTCTGAAACCATAGCTGCAAAACTTCAAGAATCTACAATCGACGACTCGACAACCCCTACGAACCATGAACGGTTACCCACTTCCCCCGCTACCAATACCGGACCAAAAAAGCAGAATCGTCAAAAAGCCCGCCTAGCCCGCCGAGCCGCACAGATCGATGAGTTAACAGAACAAGCCAAACAAGAAGCTGCCGCGATGCCTGATCTTCGTGCGATAGAGGCCGAGCGCATGAAAACGCTATTCAAAGACAACGGGTTGACCGAAGTACAGATCGCTCCGGACGGGCATTGTTTATACTCTGCATTCGCAGTAGGTCTAGAAGATGCAGGAATAGCGCTTGCAAACCAGGACTCAGACCAAGATAACACCAAGAAGCGGGCGTACACTTTTACTCGGAAGGCGGCGGGCGATTACATCAACTCACATCCGGATGATTTTGTGCCCTTTTTAGAAGATGGGGAAACATTGGATTCTCATGTTAATAAGGTGCAAAATACAGCAGAGTGGGGTGGACAGATGGAATTGCTCGCCTTGGCTAAAGAATATGGAGTCACTGTGAAGATTGTGCAGGCACAAGGGGTCGGTGTGACAGCTATGAATGAGGACGGAGGCGGGAAGGGGGATGTTTGGCTGGCATATCATCGACGGGGTTACGGACTTGGGGAACATTATAATGCACTTAGGAAAGCATAGCAGGTCCGATCAATTTCACTTATTTCTTCTTCTTTTAGAAAGTATATTAGGAGCATAGGGCGTTTTAGGATACTTTTGTTTCGGTTCATCGGCGTTTCTTATTGCCTGTATTCAACCCGAGGGACAAAAGTAAAAATAGATAGCTATGCTAATAAAAATTCATCTTCTATCTGTCTGCATTTCATTGTCCACATTCTAGAGTCTTATAATCCGTACAATAATACATTGACAAAAGTGCAAGAAAACGCTAAAAGTTCAATTATTCCTCTCAAGCCATGTAACTCTCTACTCGAACCTCTCTCAAAGAACCCGAGATTTCGCTTCCGACATACTTGAAGAAACTCTATTTCCTTATATCACCTTCCAAGATCTTGCATCTGAATTCCCCGCTCCACCTCCAAAGTCCTCGATTCATCTTCATCCAACAAGCTTGCCCCATCTTCGCTATCATCCTCATCATCGCTCCCCTTTGCAGATACCAACCCTCTCTCTTCGTCCGCATTTTGAACATGTCGCCGGGCTCGCGCTTCCCTCTTGCTAACTTTTGCCGGCTCTTTGGACTTGTTCTTCTGGACGGCGACGTATACCGCCGATCCAACGATCATAAAGCTACCGAGCCAGCTGGTCCAGGTTGGCCAAGTGTCCCAGATAAGTTTATCCCAGATCAGGGCGAATATCAGTTGTACGTAGACCTTCAATTCGACTCTGTTAGTTTCCATCGGCCGAGTACCAGTATAAAGCATTAGGCTAGATTGATCTTACCATGAGAGTAACCAAACTTGTTCTCTCCCTCTGCAGCGCGGCGGTGAGCAAGAATTGCATACAAAAGCCTAGCAAACCATCATCAGCTGACCTTTCAGTCAAACCAGAAACTCAAAAAAAACTAACCGCAAATTCCAATTCCAAACAACAGGAGCCACTGGATCAGATTATGGGGCATCTGAAATCCGATACCAGGTATGATCAATAACCCCAAACACGACACAATCGCGCAATACGCTGAAAAGTAGTTGACCGATATCAACGGGTGCGCTCGTTTCCCGATCCAGCGTATGGTAGTATAAGCTGTTGCGGCGCCGAAAACGCCTAACAAGGCGACCATGACAGCAGTGAACCTCTGAGCCGATGTTATTTCTCTAAGCCTGACCCTTATATCGTCGTGAGCCGGTGACGGCTCTGTGCCACCGCTGCCGCTCACGCCGCTAACTTTATCGGTACTATCGTCCTCTTCGTCGGTGAGGTAGAATAGTGATGTGGGGCGAGAGATCAGGAGAACACCCATGAGCGAGATAAAGCCAGCGAGCATTTCGAGTCTGGAGAAAGGTTCTTTGAGGATTATCCAGCATGCGAAGCCGGCGACTGATGGAGCGAGGAAGGTTATAACGGTGGCATCAGAGACATCAAGGTATGCAAGGGAGTACTGTAGACGGTACAATCGTTAGTCTAGCGTATTTCAAATATCGAAGCCGTCGAGAGACCTACGTATAGCCCGAATACCTAATAGTATCAATTTATGTTAGAACAGTTATAAAGACCTGGCGAGCTTTGAACAATATCTTACCCCGAAGAACCCACCGACTCCTCTAGCTACCAGCAGCCACCGAACACCCTTCGGTCCAAGTGGAAAATGCGGCACCGCCGTGAAATACATGTACAAGCTACATAGTACGACCGATATTATCTGTCTCGCAAACAATATTTGTAACGCATGCTACACAAATTCGTTAGCCCGACATCACACGATCCCAAATTGTGCTGCAAAAGAAGGAGACTCACAAATTCAGTATCAAACCCAGTTTCCAATAACCTAGTAATAACGCTCATTCCAGACGCGAAAACTTGTGCAGCAAGCATAAGCAACAACCCGGAATTCTTATACGCCAGCCTCACAGCCTTTTCCACAATCGACGCATCAGGCCCCAACTCGGACATGTCATCGTCATCCCCATCGTCGTCCCCCAGCTCCCCATTCGGATTCCCGCTCCTAAATGCCTTCAATTTTTGTAAATCGGGGGGTAACAGCGGCGAAGGCGTGTCCGGCAGAAAGCTCGCGTTCGATAACAACGAGCCGCTAGAGGCATTGTACTCCTCATGTTTGAATACATTCTGCACTCGTTTCACCGGTGATACGGATCTAGATCTTAAACCTGCGGCGTTTTTCGGTATTGGTAAGGTGCTTGTGCGGGATAGAGTGGGCACAAAGTCGTCTTCGCCGCCGGTATCGTTGTCGTCCGTTTTGCGCTTTCCGCTTCGACCGCTGCCGGGTGTCAATCGCTTCGGCTTGGGTATTGCTTTCGAATTTGAGGAGGACGCCATGTCGGTCGGTCGGTCGGCCGAACCAACTGCTATATATGTCGAGAGAGGAAAAAAAGATATACCGAAATAATATATGTCCCTCAGACTTGGTACAACCGTGAAAGTCGTCAAGAGTAACGTAAAATCATATCTTTATCAGGTAATAGAAATATCCTAGCAGAAAAAGACTCTAGTGAGCAAAAGAGGGCTAGTTGAGCAGCTACGGACAACCTTGCATCTTCAGGAGTTTAGGGAGCACTTCGGAATCACTTACCAAGACGAACAAGACAGACATTGAACTTTTGAGAACACAACGTCACTTCAGCCTCGTCATATGAAAAGAGTTAAGAAAGATCTAAAGAGGCATGGGAGAAATTAGTGTCAGCAGGTTTCTAGAGCAGGATTCAAATTGCCGGCTCACACTAAACAACTGAAGCCGTCCGCTGGGCTAGTTTCTCGGCAGCGGCACTGTGAAGTGGGTCAAGCCTTGTAAGTGTGAACCGATAACGCCAGCACAAAAGGTGGCCCAGTTTTTTATCCTCGCGCTGACGAGAGTCGAACTTGCCGACCCGCAGATGCCACATTCTTCCGAAGTGCTTACTTCAGCATAGTTTTGCGGGCTAAGCTTCTTCCTCCGAAATGATTGGGTCGAGACGAGGGCTATCCTGTGAAGAGATTCAGCTTGCATGTGGGTCTTCCAAGCTAAAGACATTTACCACATTTTTCAACACTTGTACCAGGTCAAGATGAATTCGGATTCATGGGCAGGCCAATACAAAACCAATAACCAAGACAAGAACAAACATGCCGGATAGTACAAAAACCGATAATAATACAAAACCAAGCATGCCAGTTGCAAAGACATTAAAAATACTCTTTGCAAGTGATCAAGCCCGTGATAAAGGCAACTCGTTGGGGAAATGAAAAAAAGAAAAGAGACAAATAACCAGACCTCTGAATAACATTGAAGTATCAAAGCCCTCAGTGTTGTAAACCTGCCCAACTTAAAACCCAAAAGGTAATACTCTCGTGATATCGTGACCCAAGAGCTAATCAATAAGAAAGAAAAGGAAATATATATAAAAGAAAAGAAGAGCGCAAACGGTAACCCATCTCAAGAAAGATGCATACTGCCCAAGCTATCGTCTTTCATTTAAAAACTGATAGAGAAAAACTAAGAACATGTACTGAACGTGGTGAGCTGAAAACGTACGAGACCAGATTGTAGAGCGAGATGGTTTGATAGAACTGCCGCTAGAACGAAGTGGGCTTTGGAAGTTGCCAACGATATTGACGACCTCAGAATTATTTCCAGGGAGGAGCGAGGCGATGGGAAGCTGAGTAACAACAGCGCCGAGGCCTTGAGTTAAAGTGAGAACTACGGCATCGACGGTTTTTGTGAGAGCTCCAAGGACTTCTTCGAGACTGTCGAGTCCATTGGTGGGCAGGTTAAGTCCATTGGTGGGAGGGTTAAGACCATTGGTAGGCAAGGGTAGGTCGAGACCATCGGTAGGAATATCAAGACCATTAGTGGGGAGATCGAGTCCATCAGTAGGTAATTGGAGCCCAGTAGGCAGATCGAGTCCATCAGTAGGGAGCGGAAGTCCGTTGGTAGGCAGCTGAACTCCGTTGGTGGGTATATCAGTCAAAAGACCCAGGGGATCCTGAAGAGGCTCCAGACTAAGGCAACCGTTTTGCTGAGCGCATTCCGGAGTCTCACCGGCCTTCAAAACGAGGCTGCTCCCGCCTTGTGTATTTGGAACGTCATCGGGTTTTCGTTTATTATGCTCCAGTTTCATAAAATAGGCCCTCCCAGTTTTCAAGACATGGCGTCGCAAATCAGTGCCAGAGGGATCAGCTAGTTTGTCACTCTTGCAAGTCCCACCCTAGATAAACATGACATGAAATTTTTAGCAAAAATAGTGTCCTCAAAATCAACAAGATTTATACTTACTCCGAATGGCCCACACGGATAAGTGGGTGCCGTCTGAGCGTTGGTAGTAGTACTAGGAATCTCCCGACGATGTAAATACGTCATACTTGGTTCCATCGCCATGTCCATACTGCCACGGGGGCCGATTGGGGATATCTTGCCTGAAGTCGAATCATCCTCCAAAAGCTGATAACAAGATCCCTGAGAGCAGCCAAAGCCTTCGGGACAACAACCGCCACCGAAACTAGCTGGGCATTCGTAGAATCCAGAGGTGCAGCCGACGTTGAATTTGCTGGTGTCGTTAAGATGGTGCTCGGCACGTTCGCATTCCAGCGGATCCTGACAACAGATCACGCCGTTGAGGGATTGCTGGGTCGAGAAACAAGAACTTTCCATTGAAACCCTCATAGGAGAGATGATGAGAATTTGTGGACAACAGATAAACTATCCCACAGCTGTCAGCATCTCCTGTTTGTATTATAGACGCACAGTTCTGGGTACTCACCGGAGAACCAAGATGGTCACAGCTGGCCATTCCAGCGGGACATTTCACAGCATTGAGGTTGGCCGAGTTGCTGGAAGTCGGGACAGGAAGATTTCCGACAGAGCTGGGCGGGATAGGGGCGCTGACTGGGCCTAAGTCATCGACGTATGGAACCCAAGCAGCTTGGCCGAAGCCAGCGAGAAGGAGGGTATTGAGGAAGAAAATAATAGCCGAACGGAGATTCATCATCTTGATTTGAAGGAATTGTATTTACCAGATAAAGTTTTGCGGGATTGTGAGTAAAGTACGTAGCTATAGCTCAAATTTATAAAGGGCGAAGATATCGATACCGGAGAAGAAAGAAGTTGTGATGGAAAGGTTTGGAGACCAGGAGGAAATACATAACTTGGAGTATGAGTATTTTATATTTGAGGGATAGCAGATGCATGTATAGCGAGATCAATACAAATATTTTATTATTTACTGACATTTACATTTATTGATTAACGATATATATTATGATACATGATTTGCAGTCCGTAGATTAACATTATTGTATTATGATTCTATCGCAATAGGTATAATTAGATGCTCATATTTGTAACTTTATTTTTAATAGACGGCCAGATAACACCAAAGAAACCCAAGAACTCCTGCTTATGAAGTATAAACAAATTGAACGCCAGTGTAAATGCTGCTTTGTCGACGAATTGCAAACTTGCCCAGAAAAACTGTATGTGAATAAAAACAAACACTGGAAAATTATATATTTGAAAGGAAATGTCGGAAATACCCAGATATATATATCGTACGGAAAGACCATCGGGTTCCAAAAGAAGATCCGAAGAAAGAAAGGCGAAGAGGTATCAAAATAAAGAAACCATGCGACTACCATTGATAACAACAGTGCTTTCACATAACGGGACACCCAGGCTTCGACCACTCCATAGCGCTCAAATCCTGTGCATATCCCAGCTTCTTCATGCACTTCGGGCATTTGACATAGTCTTCCTCGATTGCCTGGACAATCTTCTTGCGTCCGCAGTCTCTCCAGTTATATTGATTCCGATTTTGCGTGCATCCTGATGTGTAGAGGAAGTATGTGCACCCGCAATGTCTGTTGTTGATTTGGAAAAAGTAGCACATGTTTGGATATGATGTGAGGGTTGACGAGGGGAGATCTGGTCTGTAGTGGATAGAGGATTTTAGACCGAGGTGGAGAGTTACCCTGAGAGTGGTTATCAGAAGATATTCTCTCTCTTTTGAAACGGGTAACTCGTGAGGTTTATATCGTAGTCGTCTCTGACAATATTCGGAAACTTCGTCGATCGTATTATTAAATTTTTGGAATATTATCGTAAACCCAAAGAAGGTTTTTGAAACCGAAACTAGGGTACCAAAGGAATAGTACTAAAGATAGACGGAATTGAAGAAAGAGTCTCCGAACGTATACCCAGCGATAAATTATAAATCGACAGATGAGGCTTGAAACCCAAGGACTTAAAATTATGAGCGTTGATTACAAAGGTGTTATAAGTAATCAAATGCCAAGAATATACAAGAAGACGAGTTCACCACGAGGGCGTGAGTAAGCGAGTGTAAAGCCCTATGAGGACGAAGAATTGATGAATAACAATTAAAATATTATCATAGCATGCATAGATATATGCATCTATGGCGTGAGGAGTATGAATATCGTATTTTTCTGTGATGTTGTTGGATACCAAGACAATTTGGGGGGATGGGGATGCGATCATTTATACACCACCACACTCAATACAATAAACCCCAAAAATACATGACGGAAGAATTAAAGAACCTTTTGAAACCCGGAATTCCCGATCGGTTCTTCCAGATCTATTTTTTCTCTGGATCACGATGTACGAGAAAAGGCATGTAAATGGGGAAAAGAGAACCAAAAGGCCATTCCGAATCCCAAGCCCAAGAGATGCTAAGCCCCAGATCCCAACCTGGTTAGCAGGAGATCGGAAGGTAACTTCACGCGGGAGTTGAACCCTACCCTTCTACGTCCAACGTTACCCCCCTGCTCACCAGCATTCCCAGAATATATCCATCCTGACTTATGCATGATAACCTGGCAGCCGCTCTCGATCAGGGTCTCATTATCGCAGTGGAATTCGATCAGAAACAGAACCAGTAAAATTATCATCGGGAAGACCTCAAGCGCGTTCTCACTTCTACCGCCTCGATCATTCTCTGAACCTCCCATCCAGTGATAATGGGATTCCCTCGATATATCCAAGCGTGAGCGGGAGCCATAATGCTACCAAATGACCAGGTTCCCAAAAATAATCATATCAGAACACCATCCCGTAGGACGTGTATCAGGTACGTATTCTCCGTCTGTTTGAATTTAGCATACTCAGTATCCCGGCGGAAACTTAAACCTCAAGACATCGCAATCAACCCCACCCAGTCAAACCACGCGCAGAGTCAAGTGGGAATATCCGAATCCAAAGTTAAAAAAAAAAAAAAAAAAAGTGTGTCTCTCCTTCTCACGTCGAATTGGTAGTCTGAATGCAAACACAAGAGAGCCTAAAATCGCTTCCTCCTCGAATGTAACCTTACGAGTGGGGCCATGGCATTGTTTCTCAACGGGATTGATGTCACGATACGTTCGACGCATGCAAGAAAGATCATTGGTTGAGCTTATGCGCGTGAGAATTAAGGGACATTGTGGGCGGGGGCTCATATCATGGGCGCTATGCATTGCACCTCATGGGGGGACTAGTTAGCGCTTTTCGGACGACGTAGCTCCCATCTCCCGTCTCCGTACGACGGGCAATATGCATCCTTTGTGAGCGATTCGCGAGTGAATCCACTTAGTGTCATAGTGTTTTGAGGCAATGCATCACAAGTTGTAGTTCATTTTCTGCAGATATTTCCCTTTCGATTTTTTCCTCCCCCATAAGTACTTAGTGAGCATCAGAGGGATAGATTAATTAGACCCAACAACACGGCGATTGTTCGAATGTTAAATATAGCAGCAGTTGTCCGTCGCCCACAAGCGAGTCCATGGTCTCAGGGCCTAACCTAGAAATGGGTAAATTTGCGACCCATCGAACGCTGTTATTGGATAAAACTTGGATACAGACCAGGATATCGAAAAACACCCCTTCCCGGTCCTCTTGGCTTTTTGTATTTTGTTGCCTTTCGAATGGAGGTCCGCTTGCATGCAATGCATCTCGAAGGAGCGCGGCGCACCTTCGAAATTTGCTTCTGGAAGAATTAAAATCAGAGACCTGAATGTCGAGTTTCAAACTTTTCGTAGCCTGAGTGCTCTGTTTTCGGTTGAACTTCCTAAGCTTTTTCGTATACATGAGAGATGATATAATATGCAGTATTTTACTCAGCCTTAGCCCATCGCGCCATCGGATCTCTGCGAACAATTCCACATATTACTCCTTTTCTCTTACGTTTAAATTTCATTCGGAAACCTGCAAAAGATCACGTCGATTCTAGTTTTTGGGTGGTGGCTCATGACACGGTGCTATTTTTAAGGTATGCAAATCCCATGCCGCGTCTTGCGCTCTCGGATATTCCTCGGAGAAGCCCATCCCACATGAATATATGTACCATCGACTCTATATCGTGTCACGGATATCGCCTTTGAACACAACTCTATCTGCCGTGACTTTTTTTTTTTTTGTTGCAAAATGCATAGCTTTGCACATCTTTAATCCTACATTGCAGATAGCCGGAGGCTATGGTGAACGCATGCAGTGGATGGGTAGTACTTTGGATTACGACGTGACGAGCTAGATGTATTGCAACAGTGTCCTATTTGCTTCTCAGATAAAATGTTTATTTCTTTTATTTGTTTTAAGAAAAATATTTTGAAAGCTTCCAATTTGAAGGAAAACTTAACATTTTGGTTAACCCCTTGTATGAATGAATTATAATATTACGAATTCATGTCCGCAATTGATCAAGAAACCAGCGTGTATGTAGAACAGAAACTTAAAAAAGGAAAATAATAGAATAAAAAGCCCTTCGGGTATCGTGTACGTGAAGTTCCAAAAAACAAAACCAGTATGTATAGAAGAGTAAAAGGAGAAAAAAAGATATACATGAAGAAGATAAATGATGAGGGTTGGACTTGGATTTGGTTGAACAAAAGAAAGAGGGAAAGGGGTAGAGGATGGGTGATCATTAAGCTAGTGGTAGCACCGGAAAAATAAAGGAAAATATGCATGATCGTATCATCAAACGAGCTAAAAAAGATGCTTCTCCTTACTCAAACCAAGATATATAGGCTAGTATAGTCAAGTCAAACGTGAACAAAGGAAATAAAATCGACACAAGGAAATAAAAACAAAGAAACTCCCCGAATATGCACAAAGTGTATGAAGGCCGTGAAAGCTTTCTTCTGCGCTGGTAATGACTGTCCTCCAACTTTTGTGGAAATCGTTTTTATCGAATATGATATGGATAGTTAGTTATGGCGAAATCACACCAATTTGCTTTTGAGGGCTGTGACGCTGAGGTCTAAAGGGTTAGATAATTGTCCGTGTAGGTAGTCTCATCGATCCTTCCGGAATGGATCATTTTGTGGATGTCGTAAAAGTCGTCTCAATATACATATTGGTCAACAAAGGAAATCATAGAATAAAATTTCAGGTATGTGGTGTGCGGGACGCATGCCGTATTTAGCTGCGACGGCGGAAGCCAAACTTTGCGCCAATGCTAGCACGTGCTTTCGACTTGCCATGATCGCTATCGAGGCTATCAGAGGAGCCAGTGTAGTCATAGGACATCTGTAGGGCGTATGGTTGTAACTCTGGATGGGTCATTCGAGAAGCGTTGACCATCTGAGGGCTATATTGCTTAAGGTCAGGATTTCCAGCGCCGGCACTCCTTGGAGGAGTGACGTGCTTGGGAGGGGGTGGTGGTACTTGAAGGACGATTGTAGATGCAGGGGACAACAACTGAGGATTGTATGGCTTCAATGGCGGGAGTCCAGGATTAGAACGCTTTTGTTGAAGTCTGGGGCCTGGTGGAGGTTGTTGGCGGTTTGCTGGCATAGGGTTCGGCATTGGTTTCTCCTCTTTAGTGTCTGGAACTAAATCGACAGGACCAACATCGACGCCACTGTCACGTCCAGAGCTGGAGTTATCTGCTTCCTCTACCCCTTCACTACCTCCAGTCTCAGTTCTTCGCTCGAAGAAACCATCAACGCTCTGCAAAATAATGTTCTCCGATGGGTTTTCTCCCTCAGAGCAAACCAGATCCGTGAACCTAGCCTTCGACATCATCACATTGCCAGTCTTCGCCCACCAATCCCGAATAGCTTGTTCTGCTTCTGCGGCCTCCGGCGTTAGCCCCAATCTACGATAGAGCCGTGCTTGGTGGGCCTTCGCATATACACTGGAAGGAAGGAAGAGCGCCGCGGCGTCGTTGTGTGGAAACCCCATTTCAAAGTATTCGATGGCCATCGAGTCACGATCAACTCTTTGGAGTGGAGTGACTGTGTCTTTGACTTTTGATGTCAGGGTCATCGAAGGATGTGGATAGGTTAGAGCACAGGCCAGTGTCTGCAAGGGAATGGGATCCTGTGTCACACTAAGTCAGTGATCGATTCCAAAGAAACAATTGACGACGAACCAACTCGAGCAGTTGGGTAATTTTCCGAATCCGCGGTATTGGGAACACCACATGTTTGGGAGCAACTTACAAATTTCTGTGGTGACACAGTCTTGTTGGTTTCGATCACATGCATCGCCCACTCGCCACATTCCGCTATTCTGCTTCCTCCTTTGGCATTCTTGAGGGCTTGGACGATTCTCCAGGCCAAACGAACCATGAGCCACATTCTGTATATCTCGAATCTAATTTCGCCAACCTTCTCGGGCAAGCCGAAAGACACCATCTCTTCTCTATCGTCACGCTTCAGCAAATCCCAACACTTTATCAAATGTGCAATGTGATCAGGTGTGTTGAGAATCTGTCTAAGAAAGTTGTTGACGGCCGGTGAGGGCAAAGATGGGAGCAAGAATATTAACAAAGATTGATAAGTTGGAGGGTCCTCGAAGACATTCCTCGAAGTAACCGTTTGCCAATTGATAATGTTTTGCAGTTGAGCCTCAGATACAAACTATACATTTCGAAATTTAATTAGTAAAAGGTCATTGAAGTAGAGTAATAAGATGTTAAGATTTCTAAACATACGCTTCTTCCAGCGGTGAACGACGGGAACGCCGTTGCAGGATTAGGCACGGGACGAGGAGATGGAGGACCACCATGATGCGAAGTGTATATCGACGGCGGCGATGGTCTTCGCGGCTGTGAGCGGGAACGAGGAGGTGGTGGTGGATGAGAGTGAGGATTTGGATTGGAGGAAGGTGAAAACTTTCTTGACGGCGGGCCATGACTCGAGAATCTAGGTGATCTTGGCTTTGGAGAAACAGAGTTCGATCTCGTGGGTATAGCAAAGTCGTCTTTGGGTATCTGAAGGGGTCCAACAGGCGCCGTGGGATACGGCCCGCCGCCCGCATTACCACCCAAGGAGGTCAACGAGCTATTGATCTGAGCCGCAAGCATGTTGACAATATCCTACGGAATGATGTCTACTTGGAGGTTTTTTAACACCCAGAAATTTCGAAAGTTGGTAAGATCGGAATGTTGAAGTGGATTCGAGGGTGGCTGGAATTTGACAGATGTATATGTAATAAAAAATACCCAAGATATCTTTTTATATAGATATACTTTTAAATCGAGGATGCAAGTAATTGCGCTGCCTCGAGATGCTGTCGTAATCAATGATTCAAAGATGCATGATAGAAGCTGAAACGACAGTTGGAAAAGGATTAGTCTAAGAGAATGCGAGAAGGGCGGTGAATATCAGGAATGTTGCGCAGCGGATGCAGAAGGCCAATTCTCGTTAAACCCGAGGCACCGTATGCGATAAGAACCACCAGCCCGCTAACCGTCTATTCAACCAGCCGTTATATTAATTTATAACTTCGAACTGTTATTATTACTATATGATTGGAGTTCGAGGGGAGGTCGGGGGTTAATTGTTCGTGGGTGAGAAATGCAAGCGAGAGCGCTTTTGGCTGGGATGTCTCGTCTTTGAGGGTGTATGGGTGATATGATAGTAAAAGGGCGTGGTCCTTGTTCCTTTTCGCGCGTTCTCTCTTTCCCACGTGGGTCCAACGAGAGTAATTAGCTGATAACCGTTCGAAATATTTTGCCAACGGTCTGCTATATATATATTTTTATACCAAGAGAAGTCGTTAATACGAGTCGCAATAGCAGGACTTCGTAGAGGGGGAGGAAAACGAGAGAAGAGTGTATATATAAATGGCGGGCGCGCGGATGAAACGAGTGTGTCGAGAAGGAAGAATAATATCAATCTTCACCTCGTCGCCTTGGCCCTTTCCTCGAAGCTACAAGCCAAGTTAATAAACTGTTATTATTGCTTGGGCAAACGGGCGGAACTGAATGGGAAAAGAAAAGGGATTCCTTCGGAATATAAATTATTATTGTATCTGTTTGAGCTGGCGCACACTTTGCTTCAAAAGGCCCGGCTCGTCGAAAAGAAAGCAACAGAAAGAAAAAAAAAAAAAAGAATAAACGAAGCTAAGGCTAAGGAAAAAGAAATGTTAAAAAGAATGAACGAAGTGGTCCCAAATATAAAACGCCCCCCAAATGATGATGATTCGATAGTAATTACGCCCGGGCGTCCACTTTCTCTTTCGGCCTGCTTGCAAATGCAATTAGCACTTCTTTTCCTGACGATTGATTAGACTTGCTTTTTCGCTTTGCCGTCCGACAAGACAATAAGACACAATTCTCGCTTCAGCCAATGGTCCCGATCGAAATTTCACCCATGGTCAAAAGAAGCCCCCTTGCAAATCGAAAACTCAACTGATGAAAACCGAGAATCGCTGGGCTGAAATCATCCCGGGGGCTCCTTCCACTTACTCGATCCGTTGTTTTGTTTCCTTCTCCGCTGTGCTTAGTTTGGTCACAATCAGTCAGATATTGTCTTTCGATCTCGATCTCGATGAACAATTGTCTGAGAAAAACAAAAAGGGTGGAAAGGAAAAAAAGAGTTTTTAGCTTTGACCCAGATCTAGGTAGGATGATGAAACCGACGGAGCGGTAGTCTTGTTTGTAGAACTGTTGAATGTACGCAATCAGGAACCACTCTTTTCCCTTCAGTTATTTACTTTCAATGCAATGAATAAAACCCGCTCCGTCTAAATACGACGCCGATGTCATAGCTCACGGGGGATACCGGGACTTTGTAATTGCTCTCGTCCCTTTTCTCACTCTGTCGACCTGTCTCCCTGTTTCTGGGCGATCTTAAACACCGACTTAGCAGCGTCGCATTAAGATATCAAGGCATATCGACCCCAATAAAAGTATCAATTATTATTATTATTATTTTTGTTTTAGCGGTAATACCCAGCAAAGCGTTATTAGAATGACGGAGTATTGCTGCGAATGGATCGCGATCCGACCCAAACATCCACCCCTGGGCAACCTTCCCTCCCCGGGGTGGACCTTCACACTTCGGAGTTAGCTTGGAGTCTTCACCCCGGTAGATATTCTGCGCTATCAATGGAGGCAACCATTGATTTCAATTGCAAAGAGGACATCATCCTCGAACGGGCGAGCTACATCGTGGAAAGCCTGCAAATAGTGGGACATCTGTCGCTGATAAGGGGTGGGCCCTGCAGGGTATTTTTGCACTCTAATAGCCATTTCGCATATGTAATTGAAGGATAGAGCTGCCGGCGTTAGCAGAAATAAAATTTGCACTACATTCAAGTTTCGATTCGTGTCTTCCCTAGTTCTTGCTTGTGCATCTTGAGGTCTGGACCCTCATCGCGGACTTTTGAGCTTGTTCATCCTTCAAAATGTTTAACCCAGGGCCTTGTTCGGCGCTCCTCGACGACCAGATGGGAAAGCCGAACGACTAGGAAGATTCAATAGGCGAATCAAAGGGAGACACAACCCCCCAAAAGCTTGGTCCGTTAATCATTCAATCGCTCCAGAAGCTGCCCCGGACGTCCATGGGGTCTAGCGACAGCAGGGACATATATCCTAGTTGATAATTCAAACTGGATCGATGGTCGTTGGAGATCAAAAAGAGAAGGAGGTCCTAAAATAAGTCTAAAAAAGGTTCCTGTAGGGACGTCGTCGTTGTTTGCTGACCTACCAGTCCCCAGACCCACCACCTCGAGAGTCTCCTCTTGCGCTTCTACTGAAATTTTAGCCCTAAACTTTGAACGAAATACGAAGCAGATCGAAAGTGGTGTGCATGGTTGGCAAATTTGGGGGTCGCTAATGCTCGGAAAGCAATGAGGTTGGCCAAAAGGTACCGCAATTTTTCGGGTAGCTTGGAGCCGGACTGGGTGCTGGCTGGGAAACCCCACGGTTGACCCAACCAATTGATGGACGGCTGCGCTCGAGGATTTTGTCTTGGTTCTTCACTCTGGAACGGCTGTCAAAACCTTGTTTCGTGGGCCGGAACCGACGCTATTCCCTTGAATTTGCCAGGCCGCGGAAGTGCCCCCGAAGCTGTTCGAAATGAAGGACTTAAGGATAAGTCGACTTTGACAACGTTTGCAAGGTCACAGGTGGCCGTCGTACAGCATCATGCAAGCAGCATCAATGTGCCTCCAACCGAGCCCGTTCGTATTCATGCAAACACCACCACGGAAGCGCTCAATCATCAGGCCCAGAGGAAACAACAGCATTGAAAAACCTGCTGCTCATCGGAAGCTACGGATGTGGCCCGTCCTGAGAACCTTAGGATTGTGATCGACGCGACGCCTCCCACTCTTCCCATGTCCCCAATTTCCACCGCTAGCTCGCCCCGTGTCCATTCCGCGTCGTGGTCGTGTCTGTCCGCTGTTCTTTTGCTAGTGTACGACGAGCCGGCCCAGCTTTTTCGACCTATTAGACAATCTTTCGTCCCAACAATGCTAGAGATAACCAGAGCTCGAACAAGGGTGGCCGAGAAAACTTTAGCTTTCCTTAGCTTAGTCCAATCTCGCCAAAAAGCCAAACAATCAGACAGAAAAGGAGCGTGAGAGGCTCTCACTTGAGGCTTCCCTCTGCGCCTTCAACATTGCATTTCATCACCGTCGAGCATCGGAAGGCAGGAGATCACAGCTCCCCGGGTTACCCAAATTGGACGGTTGATGCCGGCCTGCTGGTAGACTCCGTCGACATGACACCCCTTTCGCTGCCCGGCCTACAAAGGCCGTCGCTTGAGCGACTCCATCGCCACTTGAATACCGTTCTGTGCGAATTTTTAGAACACCTGTGACGTGGCGCGAGCTCAAGCTTTCGTTGAACTTGGGCGCGCGATTTCAAGAAGAGGGGAAAAAGAGCGACTGCATTGTGCATGTGTGGGCAATGACAAAAAAAGAAGATGGCGTCGCGAAACCATCAGCTTGGTGCCCGTTGAGCGTTTTTCCCTCGCGGCTCGTGCAGAAAATCTGGGGCATGGCTTCGGCTTCTGTTCTGCTTCCTGTCGCTGCCATTCGCTGATTCGGCTGCAATTGTTGCAAATCTTAAGAGGTGCTGATATATGTCTGTCTTGCTCTTGAGCTGTAGGCCCTCAACCTTTTTTCCTTCCGATCAGCGAGCTATAGTTGGAAGCCTGCGAAACCATGTTTAAATTACTTGATTGTCGAGATATCTTGGAATGGCTCTAAAGGGGTAAACGGCCGGCAAGCGGTCGCGACTTCGATTCGATCAGAATCGTTTGGCCACTCGCGAAGCAAGCAGCGATATCAGATGATACGATGAGGATGTGGGGCGAGCGCGCCAGATAACAAGGAAAAACCCGTTGCCCGCCATCCTCTTTTCGGCCCTCTATTCTTAGCGACCACGAATTGGGAGACAGCATTACTGTCAATATGCCGGATTTTCAATATCGACTTAATCCTTCTCTCGGTCTCCCTATTGCCGGTGTGTATATATAGATATTATTCAATATGCTCACTAAAGATGGAGTATGTACGTATATAGACGCTGACTCGCGGTGTCGGACGTTTCCAAAATTAAAAACCCGGATCGCGTCGAATAACAAACTGATCTTAAACCTTTGGTTAGGATATGCCTATATCTGGGTTGAGATATAGGGCACCGACGCGCCCCAGCGCCGGAACGGGGGCTCTCTCACTCCGACCAATTCCGATTTAACTTTTTATACCGATGATTGTATTACAATCATATAGCAACCTGTCCTTGAACACTCATTGGTATCAGGACCACACCGGGAATACACCATTCTGAGACACAAATCCTCCCGGAACGGTCCTCAGATGACCGGGTCGCGGGGTGCATTCTGCGCTGGGGTGTGAAAGCTTATTCATAATCGGGCCTGGAGCCAAGATTATTTCAATGTCAATATTCGGGGCTTCTCTCATTCTAATATTTACCCGTAGGTTCGCGGCGAGTGTGGGGGAATATTCGAAATGGATTCGGTTCGATGGTCTCGAATCCAGGCGCACGGTAAAATCATTAGCTAGGGGACCGTCGCTCACCGAGGAAGCCTATTTTCTCTCAATTAACTTTTTTTTTTTTTTTTTCAATTAAAAATGCACAATTTTATTTTATTTTTTTTTGCCGCGTGTATTCGATATATTTTATAACTTCCCCTGATGCTAGTCTGATTAAGGTCGAGATGTATGCACTGCGCATGCTTCCTCTGTCTAGGTATTTATTGGTGCCCAGAAAGCGGCGTTGCAAGCTAACTTGAATCCTAGCCGCAGGACTATATATGTTCGTGCCATCATGGAAATATCAGTTGATTGGCGTTTTCGAGCTTTCAATTCGGACTTCCAGTGCTCGCGAGGTTGCCCATGAATCCGAATGATTGATGACCCGTACATGCATTATATTAGCAACACCGTAATAATAATTATCGATAAGCCTCTTAGCTTCACCTGCATATTCTTCCTGCGGGGTTGTATAAAATCAGTGTCACTATCGATTAGAAACCTCACAAATCTGGTAAATGAAGTTTGTGATCGATTCGTTCTGGCATGCATATATGGACGTTGACTTGGGTTTTCATGTCGCACATCTAGGCTTGGGAAGGAAGCCGTGAGGAGAAAAAGTAAAGGAATTCGGAAATTATATCTCTGACTGCAACGGAACATAGAAATGATATCAAAAACTTTGGTATTGCATTGGTGGTACCTGTGAGATCTGAAGTTGCGTTAATGGATATGAGATATGCCCAATGCATCGATCTCGATTTGGCGGCTGGCGTGGCTTGCAGGCTGTGGCTTAGCCTTTCTTCATTAAGCATATCAAGTTGGTGACAAAATACCTTTAAACACCGGCGAGTTAACACCACCAAAGCATCTATGATTTCATGAGTGGTAATTACATTACATGCCAGTCAGAACCATGGCAGGTGTATAGGGATATACACCTGCAGTGACGTCTGGTAAAGCTGTCTCAAAAGTTAGGCATCTCCTAGCCCTGGGCCTAGCTTAGACCCTGCAGCCTGTGCGACGATCTCGATCGATCTGAACAGACACTAGACAGAAACCTAGATTTAGCAATGGCGAAACATGTCGAAAATTGGATTTGCAGAATCAAATATACTCGGGTTATACAAAGAAAGGCGGTTAAAAATCCACTAATACTGATTGATTGATTCATATCAATTTGCGCAATTGCATTGCTCTGGAATACTCAAAGCCAAGCTATATATCTCCGGCGCGAAACCATTTGCGATTAATACCTCCCCCTCGTGAAAATTCGGAAATATAGAGCCGTTTTAGCATCGATGGCTTTTCGGGAGCAGCCTTGAATCTCTTATGCAGGGACTGGACTACTAACGAAATACACTTACTCTAAACTTCGGGTTCAACTAATATTTTGACCTCCCTGAGTTGTTCAATATTGTAATTCACCGATGATCAATGGTTATATCCCCTGAAATGCTATTCCAGAGGACGGTATCTTATTCCGTCTACGACGCAAGCGGCCGAACAGTATCTGCATATTAAACTTTGCGGGTTGCCTTTTTTATAATGGCTGATCTGTTCAATTAACACTGTGCTTCTATTGCTGCGGTTTTTTATATTTCACCAAGCTTCAGCCTCAAATCCTAATATTAATAGAATGAAGAAAATAAAAGGTTCGATTTCAGGATCGTGAGGCTGTATCTGACCCGAGAAAATATGAGCAATATACCATTCTTGGACTCTACACCCATAATCTTTCTAGTGACACGAATTTTTGTGTCGCAACTGGTTTCAACACATGGGTAAGAAGATTCTAGAACCAGAAGATGCAATATAATCGCAGAGACGATCGGGTGAGTGAGACCATCCTGTCATGCTGCGGTGTGGCCGTGCCGGATACGAAATCTGTTTAATTAAACCTTTTTTGTTTCTTAGACGCACAGCCTTTCGATTAATCAGATTGATTGGCACACCCTCACACGCGCCGAAATTTCGAAAGACGAACGGCGGCAACACTAAGTCTGGGTCATCGATGGGATGGGCTCGGGATAAACCGCGGTGGGACCAACTTAGCTCCAAAGCTAAATGAAATTACTCAGCGGGAGACGGAGAGAAAACCTGTCGAAAGAAAAAAGGGGTTATGATCATGAGGCCTTTGTCAACGTTCCGCTATCGGGAAAGTGTGGGTGGACAGAGGAAAGAAAATCTGCAGGAACAGCAATTATATTCCTCGACGGTACAGCACGCAGGATCATTTGTAGAGAAAGGCGCCGTGCGACAATGGCTGTGCAAAGTGCACAGTGCAAGCTAATCAATGGGGCCTACAAACGTGGTAGGAGCGTGCGAATCCTTTTTTTGCTGATGGATGACGCTACTCCCACGAACGCGAAAAAGCCGGCAGAAAACGTAACCAAGCGAGCGAGGAAAACGTGGGAAGCAAATTTAAAATGCAGAAAATGAGGTGGAAACGTTGATTGGGTTTTACCCCTTTCCGGCTGGTCAATTGAGCCGGTTATCCTCCAGATGGCAACTTTCTCGATGGATAAGAATCCCGGCTCCCACTGATATGACAAGTGGAGGTTTTGAATTTCTCACGACTAAGCGATTCCGTAGTGCTGGAATTCTCATCATCAGTTATACGAGGTACGAAATATGTAGGTAAGTAATTGAGGATTCATCGTGGAGAAATTAAATTTCAAGAGGAGGCAGCATGTAACACAGCATTCCTCTGTCAGGTTCACAATTCCTTCTTCCCACAAAACTCCTTTCGATTCCTTCAAACACCTAGCTTTCTTTCTCTCCTTATCGCAATGTTGGTACTCCGTTTGGGTTGAGCATTTAGCTGAAACACAAGTTAACGTGAGAACAACCTCTCTGCATTGCATATTCACCCATGTTCCCACGCAAACAAGCAGGCAAGCGCAAGTCCCATGTCTGTATATCGCGAGTGAACAGCGAGCTCAGCTGACAGAGTTCTGGCGGGTCCAGCGCTGTCACGGACCTTCAATTCCCCGCAGGTTCTTTGCTAGTTTTTACTATAGGATTTTTTTTTAGCTATGGGGATTTAGGAATGGATGCGCGCCCATTTTCTCGAATGAGCTGAAAGTGCGATTCCGAGCGTAATGAAGGCGCAATTGCAGCGAACCTCTTGACTCGCGAGCGTGAGGAGGGGCAAGCGGCTTGGATAAAAGCGATTCAATGTGACTCCAATTCACAAGAAAAGAACAAAAGAGGTGAGACGGCCAACGTGTGCATGCATGTACGCCATATTGTTGCGTCCCATCTCCAAAATCCGCTTTCTGGAAATATACAAAAAAAAAAAAAAAAAAAAAAAAACGTGATTCGAAATTTTCAGACTGTGCTGTACGAAGCGTGTGCGATGTGGGTTTTCGTATGCTGTATGCAAGACATTCCCAATGGCTCCATATTATTTGTATTTTGCCGCAATGGAGAAGAAGGTGTAATATATACAGGGCGGAAGGAGGAATAAGTACCGAAAGAAAAGAAAAAACAGGGACACCGAATCAAATGGAAGCTGTGCGCAACCTCGCTCGTATGGAGAAATGCAGACGCATGGGCCGGCTCGCTAGCAGGAATACGAGATTTCAATTGTATAACATGCACGCACACAGTTGGCTTTTTATTTTAACATTGCTAGAAGGAAGGAAGGACCGCGGAAGCTGAGGTCTGGCAAACCGCAGTGCGCGCAGGATAATAAAAATAAGAATGTCACGTTTAGGCGATTACATACGTTTTGTATACCTGAAGAGAAAGAAACGGAAAGGGGGTCAGAAAACCGATTCGACATGGGTTTTGCTGCGATGGTGTATATATATTATATATTGATATGATTCAGCGGAACCGATATATTATCGTTTATATTAATTGTGCGTCTCTGAACGCTCTCCCTCCCTCGTATGTAAGCTGGACTGGAGTCCTATATATCTTTAATATATTATAAGGGAAAGCGATCTCAGCACTGTTTGAGAATAAGACCTTGACCCTCCACTTAATATTTAATACTTTTTTTCTCTATCCGTCTTCGATAGCAAACTGAAGTCAACCCAGCGGGATCGTGGCAAAGGGAAATTCGAAAGGGATAGATAACATAGCATACCAAACTAACGGTTTTCGGCACTGATTGGCAATTCATAAGGCTGGATTTGCAAATATTTCCTCAGAAAGAAAAGACTAAGCTAGGGGTTCAAGAATCCAACTCGGGACAGCTCGAACTAGCGGAAGAGGACAGCAAGCAAACCGATCGAAGGAGCTAAACTAACCAACTGCAACTATACAAACTAAGCGGGCGATCGAGGGGTAGTAAAAATAGGAGTCATCGAGCGGGAAAGAGGGAAGAAGGAAGAAGGAAGAAGGAAAAAAAAAAGGTCCGGTGACGGAACGAAGGCGGATTTTCAGGGTCTATTTTATCGATCGTCAATTGATTCCACAGGAAGAAAGGGCTACCCGCATTTTTGACGACGGCAACGACGAAGAAAGAAGAAGGAGAAGAACTTGATATCTTCATTTTTGAATTCTCAATTATCAGACACTCCAATCGCAGAGGAATCGCGGCCCCCATCTTGCCGCCTCGAACCACTCAATCGAACATTCCATTTCTTGTTCCTGAGGAACAAAAGTCGTCTTAAATCAGGGTCGGCGCTAACACTGGATGGGGCATCTCCGCCACCATTCGCCCACTGCAGAAGTCCACTGACGGAGGCATCGCATCTCCGGCTGCGATTGGCTGCGGCGCTCTTCGATTACTGGAAGGAGTGAGAAGAGGCCTGCAGGCTTACCAATTGCAACGGAACTGAACCTGACGCCCGCTTGTTCTAGGAAGAAGCACATGGCCCCGCCTGTAGCAGACAGGAGAAGTTAACTGGAAAAAAAGGAACACAAGGAATAGAAAAAAAAACTTCTGAGCGCCTTACGGTTGGAATAAAGACTTGGTCGCGAGATCTCTTGAATTCTTTCGAATTCCCTTTCATTCATTCCATCACTTCGGTCTGGCCCAGGTTAGGCATACTTCAGCTTGATCCCAAACCAGGTAGCGTCGAGTTTGATCGATTCAGGGCTGGGGCAATCAATCACCATCTGGATTAGGGATATATTTCATATCGAACTATATTGGACTATAATATACCCGGTAAGCTTCCCCCCAGTTTGCACGTTTGCTGCTCGCTCGTTCGCTCGCTCGTTTACCCTTTCGCTCGAGCCTTCAATTCTCTAGCTCTAGCTAGCTATCCATCCGGGTCTTATCCCTTCCTTCTGACATATTTTTAATAGTTTTTCTCGGACTCGATTGTGACCGGTCACTGGTTTTGACTAGAGAGACATATTATTGAAGCTACACTCTTCTACCTCAAATACATTTGCTTCCGGAAAGAACCCCCAAGTACTGGACCATTCAGCAGGGAATATTCGAATCGACAAGTGACGACGACGGAACAAAACGCCAAAGGTTTCTGTGAAAACCTAAATGCACCTGACCTTTGCTTACTAGAGCTGCTCGACGGTTGCATGCACCCTCGTTCGATATTAGGTTTGACTGGTTCTTCGATTTGATACTTGCAGCAGCGTTCGTTTCACAGGGGTTTGGTTATCGCCAGAGCTGCAGAGACACCCAGTAGAGATCACTTTTTAAACAATAGCCGACAGACAGCCGGCAACCTTTGGGACTGGAATAGCCTCCCGAATCCCTACGACCTTGAAGTTTTGAAATAGAAGTCCCATCATCGGCGGCATCAAGGCAATAGAAACCTGGGGGAGAATTCGGTGGATCCGACCGCCGCGCGTTGAGTTTTGCAGCCAGGGGCTACCATTAGCTGCAATTCAACATCCACTCTCTCCACTTCTCCATACTCTCACTTTTTGATACTTTCTCCTTCTTTGTTTTATTTTTATTTTATTCTATATCCCTCTTGTTTTATTATACTCCCCGAGTAAAGATCAGTTTATTTCTTCTTCTTCTTACTCATTCTATTTTATTTTATTGCTTTCCCTCGATTACAAAGACCGTCCCGTGAAAAGGAGAAGAAGGGAACACCCCAGCTGGCTAAACCCGCGCTCCATTTTATCCCGAATATCCCAACCGCTTAACCACCAACCACAGCAGCATCAACTGACCGCACTACTGCAGTCCCCACGAGCGAAAAAATCAAAGTAGGAAGGGATTCGAGATATAGCCATTGCGTTTCGAGCAGGTAACAGGCATTCATCCGTCAGTCTGTCACTCATTTTCTCTTTTTCGCTGGCCTGATCGAAAGGACGAGGCCGCAAAAGAGCCAGTGCGTGACCGCGGATAAAAATCCTCACCCGTCAAATCGTACCTACAGACAAGACGCAGGGGCACTTTTTTCGTCCAAAAAAGAAAATCTCATCCGACCAGATACGTCTGCAGCAGGCAACAAACCCAAAAGGCAAACTAAAGGGATTGGAACGAACGGGGGGTTGCTGCTCAATAGCGAACAAATTATAGCTTGGGAGAATAAAGAATTGGTTTACTATATATTGGCGAGGAGCGCCGGAAAGCCACCAAAATGTTGCTCTCCGCTCCTATGGCCACTAATGCTCATCGCTTGAAGCCGGCAGGTTCGACGTCGGCTTCAGCACCCTCCAAAGCTGCACTGGCTGCCCTGCGACCTTCGACGGCGACGGGTGCTCCGTCGTCGTCGTCTTTCCCCCGGCGTACAGCTCACTCACCCACCCCTTCCAATGGCTCCAACGTCACAACATCCCCTTCCACAACCTCCCTACAATCCCTCACTCAACCGGTACCCGCACCCTCCGCCTACACCCTCCAAGGTTTGAAATCTAGACTATCGACGAGGCAGAAATCCAAGGGTAAACGTTCTTTCACGTCATCAGTCTCCCATATACGCCCTGATGTTAGCGTATCACCACCCCCTAAAGCACCGACACCTTCACTTCTTCAAGTGAACGGCCGACCCAACCAACCAGTTCTGAAGACCCAAAAGTCGGTGGATAGCGCAATGCTGTTCAATTCGGCGGGGAATGGCACCGTCAAGTCTTTCTCGCCGGCACTGACGAACGGCGCTCAGGTCGCTCCCACGGCCCCCGTTGCAGCAGCTGTGTTACCGCCTGCTGCGCCCCATCCGCCGAGCATGTACGATACCGTCCACGAGATTGCCGAAAAGAGGATAAACACGCTGGACTACTTGCGGCGAGCGTACGTATTTAAATCAATTCTTGCATTCCTCGGGTATCTTTGCTAACCAAAAAAATTCTTGATAATCAGTCATGAAGGCAGGGTTTACTGGTACAACACCGTCCAATTCACACGAGAAGATTTACCCCGACGGGTCCAGCCCGACCAACGGAGATTGTCGAAACGAGCCACCACATTTTTCGTCCTCGGCCAATCGATACCGTCGGTACTCGACCTAGTAACCTCCAACCCCATGGAATACCTCAAAGCGTTAAACTCCTTATTAACCGAATTCGACGCATACCAAGCGACCCACGACGGAACATCATCATCCTCGGCTAGCAAAGGAATGGGAAGGGTAAAATTATGGAGTACAAGGAACTCCGGCCAAAAGGTACGGAGAGGCAGCTCGGCCGCCCAGGGGGGTATCGACGGCTTGTATCACTTCACAGCGATGGATGCCCTGGAAAAGTCGAGAACCGGATCGTTCATGCATCACAACCCACTCCACATCCCAGTGACCGGCCACACTTCATCGAACGGGGACGACGCAGGAGGGGATGATTATTCACATCTCGTACACTCGAGCTTACCATTCGAACCGGACTATTATGAAACATTTGCAACGCTATGTGACGTCTTGATTGATGCTTACTCGCGGGTTTTGACGTTGATAAACTCCCCAGCGGCGTGTAGCGTAAGCGTTGGGGATAGTTTTATCAAGGCAGACGCGAAGATTCGCAAGACGGTGCTATCGACCGTGATTCGGGAATTCGAGGACGCGAGCAGGACGAGCATCAAATCTGAGATAGTTAGTTTAGCGAAAAATGTTCTGGGGAGTTTGGTATAATCTTTTTAATTTCCTTTCTTTTTTTCTCTCTCTCTATCTCATCGACATTTTTTTTGCAAGCTACACTATCAGGTTTTCCTTATTTGGCTGAAGTTTTTCATACTCCTTTTGCATTTTGAGGGCATATCCATCTCTTTGCACAAAGCAACATTCATTCGTTCTGTGAACTTGAGCGTTCTGGCGTTTTTTTTCTATCTGTGTTTTTCTTTTTAGTTACATAACGACGGTACGATGATCATCACGATTCCTCTTTCCTTTCATATTTGCTTTACTTTTTCTTTCTTACACTTTATAAGCCCTTTATTCTATATTTTATTAGAGGAGGTCGGCACAGAGGACGAGAATAGCCGGTACTTTCCTCCTGCTTAGTTTTTTTCACTTCTTAGCCTTTTTAAATACTTTGAAGTCTCCTTTTATATTCTCTTATATTATCTAAAATTAATATTGTTTCTCTTTTACCTTGCGAGTCGTATTTCATAGCCACCCTGCCCTAGAATATTTTATTAGTCTCTTTCTCGTCCGAATGCTCGGTTGTGTATACCTGTGTTTTGAAAAGAGCGGGCCACAAGGAGGAAGGAATAGGGATTTTTCCTTTGTATATAGTCAACCTTTCCTTTCTCTCTTTTGTTTTTCTTGGTACGATCATATAATATACTATATAATATTAAACGTTTAATATTTGAATAAAATATTTCCGATGAAATCAAGCGTTGCTTTAAGCTGTCTTACTAGTATATAAGCACGTATTGATGTTCAATTTGCTTGTGAGCTAGAATGTGTTAATATGTATTTGAAATGTATGATACAGGCGGTTTGAGTTTTATAAACAAGACCAAAATGTTCTCCGACTTGAAAAAGGTATTTTACTGGGATCGATTTATTATGCGAATGTCCTGCATGGGTACCTATACACAAAATCAATACACGTTAGCGACCGAAAATAACTAGTATGAAAAGTGGACAATGACATACTTATCGGGATACGCCGCCCAAGCACCTGTCTGCTGGCTCCACTGAACAGCTCGTCCAGGCAGAGGCGGCAATCCATCCGCTGCAAGCAATCCAGCATTCCCAACCTTCTTCATCACCTCCACCAAATTTTGATTCCCCTCTTTGATCTCCACCAGCTGCTTCTCCCCCGCTGCACCATCCGCGATTCTAGGGACAGCAGCGGTACCTAGGAGTAACATACCCGCCGCATCGGTTTGGGTTACCACTGAGAGTTTGGGGTACCCGCGACGGTTGTCACGTTTCCAGTACGGGTTGTCGGCGATGTCGCCGGAGGGGATGGTGACAGGGTCGTGGTAGGGCGGTTGTGGGAGCTGGCCGGGAGGAGGATTACGGTATTGGGCTATGTAGGGAACACCTGTGGAACGGTTTGGGTCGACGGCGAAGAAGCGGCGGATGAGTTCCCATATGCCGGTTGAACCGACGGTGTATTTCTGTTGGAGACGACATGCTTTATTAGTATTTGCAATTGAGTAGAACGGGGCAGGGTGATGGATTGTGAGTGTACCTTGTAGACGGAGACGGGGCCGCCTGGAGGGACGACCATGGTGGGCAGTGTTCACGTTCGGGTCGTCCTTGAAGGGTCGTCGTGATGTCGTCGAGGTGGTTGCAATGTATCAATCGGGGTCGAGTAATTCGGAGGACGTCAATTGGCCGAACCGCCAGCGACAACACAAACCCGGCGGAACTTGCAACATTCCAACATCCGAATCCGACGACGACGGCTTTGCATTGAATTCATCTCATCTTCATCATCTTTTTTAGCTTCATCGCAAGGTTGATTTTGCCCTGGCCGGTTCGAGTCAAGGGCGGCGTTCCAGAATCCAGCATTCTGGCCGCTTTCTGTTCTAGCTGATTCATCCATCTGTATTAGACTCATGCTCAGGTGGATGGGAATTGCCATTACTAATTCCCATTGCATCTTATAAATATCACCGCCATGGATTGATATTTCAGATTTATATTTATACAAGTAAATAACCACTTTTCAAATTAATATAATCTTCATATCCATCTATCCATCTACCCATTTCATATATTCAAACATGCCCTCCCACGCTACCCCGTTCGACATTCCAACTCCCCAAACAGCCTTCCAGGCTTCCCTCCATGCCGACGACTCCAAAACCCACATCCTCCTCGCTGCCACCGGCTCCGTCGCATCCATAAAAATCCCTCTCATTCTCTCCGCCCTCTCAAAATACTCAAACACCTCCGTGCGCCTCATTCTCACCACCGCCTCCCTCCTCTTCCTCCCCCCTCTCCACCAACTGCTCAAGATCCCAAACCTCGACGGCATCCACCTCGACCATCATGAATGGCCTACAGCGCTGCATTCTCCATCGCTAGTTCAAGAGTTGGGTACTGAGATCCTATCCATCCCTGATTCCGATTCGAATTCCAACTCGCTGCAAGAATCGTCGATATGGTCCAAAGTCGGTGATCCGATACTCCACATTGAACTGCGAAGATGGGCGGACATTCTCCTCGTCGCCCCCCTCTCCGCGAACAGCCTCGCAAAAGTAGTCAACGGCTTCAGCGATAACCTCCTCCTGTCGGTGATTAGAGCGTGGGATACCTCGAAACCTATAGCCGTAGCGCCGGCAATGAACACGATGATGTGGGAGCATCCGATATCGAAAACTCAGATTAACGTGTTGGAAAACGAGTGGAAGTGGTTTAGGGTGCTTAGGCCCGTTGAGAAGACGTTGGCATGTGGTGATAGCGGGAGCGGGGCGATGAAGGAGTGGAGTGAGCTTGTCAGGTGGCTGGCTGAGGAGATGCATTTGGAACCGCTGGAGCCTGTTAGGAGGAAACGATCACAGGAGAGGCTTTGAACCAATCTCCACACAAGTATCAATGTGCTCATTTATTATTATTACTATTATTTTGTAATCATATTATTATATTTTGGATTTTGATGTTTGGTTTGTAAATATTATCATTTTGGATTGATGGATCCTTTTTATTTTGACTAAATTAATAATAGACCACTAACGCCATCCCTGACCCGTATTTTTTTTAAAAAAAAAGCTTTGGAAAATAATCTTCTACGCCTCGGAAACACCGTCCGTTCAGGGTGGGTGTACGATAAACCGAATAAAATTAACCTTACCCTCTGTAGAATGTAGAGAACGAAGAACACTAGAAACATGTGTATGTGAGATTATAATATGAAAAGAACTTAGAACCAATCATCGTCGTCATCGCCAGTGGGTGGCGGAAAATGTCGTAGCAATTCTATAACCTTTCGACTTCTCGACGCATCCAAAGACGTGGGATTGATCAACGGCACAACTGCATTTGTCGTACTTGATTTTGCCGTTAGTTTTTCGCTTGCAATTACTGAGCTCTTCCTTGGTCGCCCTGCCTTTTTCTTTGGAGTTTCCGTTGGCACTGTTTTCGGAGCGGGAGAAGTGGTGCTATTCACAGACCCTGTTGGGGTTGGCGCACTCTTCTTTGGTCTGCCTCGTGTTTTCGTAGGCGTCTCACTTGCGACAGGTTGAGTGGGAGTACTATATGTGTTTTCTCGTTTTGTTCTTTTTGCTGGTGGAGAGGCTATTGTTGGCGATTCAACGGCGAGCGTAGCGATGCCGAGAGTAGAGTCACGTTTAGGTCGACCCCTTTTGGCAGAACCTATCGCAACTATAGGTGTTTGGGAATTTATCGGTGTGAACCCATTGCTGGCAGTCTTGGTCGCCGGCATACGGGGTGCAATGTAGCCTTTATCTACCTTCTTCGGGCGACCGGGACGGCCACGCTTGGATAAAGGCTTGGACGGGCGAAGTGGTGGTTTAACCTTGGAACCCGGTGTGGATACCTGGGAGGGAGCAGCTAGCTTCAAAGGTGCAATTTTGAGGTCTCCGACAACCGGTGACCCCGGATCTTCTTCTTCCGTTTCGTCTAGATCGGGGCCTGGCAGCGAATCTTCGGCTTCTTCAGTTTCCGCGCGACTCGGAGCCTCGGAGCTATACACTGATGCGGGAGGAGGACTACGGCCTTCCGCTGTTGCGAGCGCCATACGCTTCGCATCCAGGAGAGCCTTCGCAACGGCGGCCTTGTATGCAGCAGACCGCTGTACCTCAGCAGCGTCAGGGCTATTGGCAGGCTTTTTGTTAGTTGTCTGCTCGGCCGAACGACGCGGCGGAGAGTCCGCAGAACTCGAATCACCAAACGAATCCCTATCATCGAGGTCAATGACATCTCTTTTGTCAAAAGATAACGGCTTCGGTGTCCTGCTTTCATTAAACTTCACCGGACGAGACGACTTGTTGAGCCCTGTTCTCCGACTAGGTTCGAAGGTAAGTCCGTCAACCAACTCTCCAGTACGAGTGCTCCTACTAGTTTTCTTCGGCATGACTTCGACCTCTTCGTCGCTGAGTCCCAAAACTTCCTCATCGTCGTCTGAATTCCCCATATATGATTTCCTCGATCCCACTGGCCGTGCCTTTTTCGCTGGAGTCCCCGACGTTCCGTCCAAACGCCTTCTCTTCGGTTCCGGCGCCAAATCCGTAGCAACGTCGTCAAATCCAAACTTCGCCGCCACCTTGTTAGCCTTTTCCTCCTTCTCCTTTGCGACATTTGCCTCATGTCGTTTCCAGGCTTCTGATGAGATCTTCAACGTGACAACCAGAGATCCCTTCTTCTTTCTTGCCTTTTTAGACTTCATATTCTTCACCCACTCTGCGACACCAGTGTGCTCAACTTGCTCCAGCTCCACGTCACCTTGAACTCGTTCCCTTCGCTCCTTCTTCGAAAGACCGCCCTTCTTAGTCCTCCCTCTGTTATTCTCACCGTTCGTTACCAAAGATGGATCGATATTTGTTTGAAACGTCTGAAACATCCCAGTGAGACCGAATGGCTCGGAAGGAGCGTCTGCTTCCCCATCGGGTGCGAATGTTCCAGTCGGGTGTAACGCCGGCCCACCGCCATAGTGATATGAATCTTGATACGGTGCAACCCATTCACCTGCTGGGACTAGGCCTTGTTCTTGCTGCTGCGAACGCATCAAGCCTGCGGCTGCGAGAAACGCTAGGGGATTCTTCTCCAGTATTGATAAACCAGGAGCTGGCGTAGAGGCACCGTGAGGACGATGAATCCACGGCTGCTGATGAAATTCTAGGTCATCATCGTCGTGATGTGTGTCTTCGTCCCCAAAACTTGATACTTCGCCGGTGAGCGCAGGGTTAATGTCGTCGTCATGGACTATCATAATGGACATATATTAGTAACAGTGGGGCCACTCTTTATCGACAGAGAAAATACCTGAGTGTCCTTGAGGATTCTCCACTTCGTCATGATGGAGTGGGCCGGCTGCATTATTCTCAGCTGCTCGATAGTACCGACCTGGTGAGAATGGGGTTTCAGGTGGGTTCTCGAACATCTTGAGATAATCGCCGCTCATGCCAGTCTTCGAAGGATCAAAAGCGGCATGATAGTCCGACATTCTGAGAGATGGATCTATGGGAATCGATGCGACGTCTAAGCCAGCGGCACCAGAGTGCGCCTTATATCCTGCTGGCGTCGAGACAACATTGCGGTCGTTAAATTCTTCAGGGAACGTCGGCTCCCCAATTTGATTGATCACATCTGGTTCTGCCGTATCCGGTGCTCCAATCCCCCAGTTCGACAATTCACCACTGGTTTCCGTCTCACCCTCTCCACGTTTCCTCTTCCCACCGCTGACACCATTCACCAACCAACCCACATTACCCTTGCCAAAATCCACTAAACTTTCGACGCTTCGCGGGTCGGCAACGTGTTTTGTAACGGCGCCTAGAATAGTGCTCTTGGGAATGTAAGGATGGTAGTCTGGTTTCCGGCGACATCGACCGCAAGAGCAAAAGCCCAAGCAGACAGGACATTTCCAGTAGTGTTTTGCAAGACAGTCATCAAAGGGATCCATATCATATGCTCGCCATAGGTTACCAAAACAATAGGCTTTGCCGCACTCTTTGCTGGTGCATAGCATAGCTTTCCAATTCGGGTGTCGATAACCGCATGTATGACAATTTAAGAGCTTTCCTTCTCTTTTTTTCTTTGCGATTTCTTTATCGTCATCGAGATCATCAATCTTGTTTGGGTCAAGATAGGGTCTATTTTGAAGTGCCTCCTGACAGACTCTTGCTAGACTCTTTCGTTCCTTGTTTAGATCGGCGAGAGCTTCTGAAAACTGTCGTGGCTCTTCGGTAGTCGCATCGGGATCCCGATCCTTCAAAATTTTGACGACTGTCTGTCTGAATTTCTCGTGATCTGTTAAGAGCTCAACCCACGGATGCTGCTCTACCCAGGCAAGTCCACTGACACAAAAACAACTTCTACCTCTCGCATAACAATCCATACAAACATCATATGGATCATCCTCGATGCCCTCTACAGATGGTGGACACCGCTTACACGACAAAAAACGGTTGAAAATGTTGCCTCGACAAAACGAACAGGTAACGTTATACTCATTTCGAATCATCTCGACTTTTTTCTCCTTGGGAAGTAACGGCGAAAAGCACTCATCGAGCATAATATTGGTGAATAGTTTGTACAATCTAATGTAATCCTCCTTGATGCTTGGTGGGAAAGCCTTCAACTCGCTCTCATCGTTTCTCGCTAGAACCTTTGTGTAGCTACTTAGAGTATCTTTTATGATCGCGCGAGTCTTGTACTGTTCATCTCTACACACTAGGCGTATTTTCGGTAACGCTTCCCGCAGGGCGTGCTCTAAAGTATCAACAGTCGTTCTATTCCAGGCAGCTTTGACAGTATACGTCCCTCGATTCCAGACCTGATGGGGTGCCAACGGTGGAACGAGGACGTAATCTCCAAGCTTCTGTTCTAGAACGTACACCGTGAACGGCGCATGCCTCAAATCTTCTATACTGGCGAAATGCGCCTCTATCGAAAGGTCATGACCGAGGGTGCCCATCCAGTATTCCGCAACGATATCTCTGTCGGCCATCTGCGTCATGAACCACAAGCTGCTTCCCTTTTCGCTATTCGCACCTTCTTGAGAAGTCGCAATCATGATGTTTTGACCGAGGGTTGCGCACATTTCCATATGAGCGGGGGTATAGGTTCCTTCATGACCGACGTAGCACATCATGTTCTCGGCTCGAGCTTCTTTTGGGAGGGAGGACATTAGATCGGCGCGGGTAGAGAGATAGAATGTGGATTCGGGGATGATGTTTGCGAGGGAAGACCGCCAAACGGGGGGACAATCGAGGTCTTTGCCGTATAATCGCTGCTGGCGGCCGTCATAGTTGCTCGGTGTGAATTTGGATGTGAGCTTGGCCATGTTGTTCAGGTAATGGCCCAAAGTCATTGGAATATCGGATTTGTTTGGAATATCTCGGATATTAACCTCTATGATAGTAAATTTAGCAAAATAACACACTTTGTCAACAGCGACAGTGTATGAGACCCGTACGATCTGTTCCATGATTCTTCTGTAGCCAATCCAGATTGAATACCCACTTGGGCCAGTCGCTGCGCAGGTGCCAATTCTCTAGTACGAGGGGGATTCCTTTGACGACAACGTGTTCATGTATCATCGCCTGCAGCGATTCGATATTTGTGTGGTTTATACGACGTGCATCGACTCGTTGTACTGATTGAAAATTCGGGGTGCTAGAGACGAGGAGGGGAATGTTGACGGTCGGGCTGATGGGCACGAAGGGCGCCGCCTCCTGTCGAGGCGCCATGATGTCTCCCTTTAGCTGTACTCAGTAGCAGTGTCCTTTTAATATCGTCGGTGGCAGTCCTCTTCTTCGTCGAGGGGACACGATGTGGATATGCATTGAGGTTGCAAGTTGGTGGTTTGTCAAACTATCATCGCTGGGACAAGCCTAGCAATCCTTGGTGGGATTTTGATAAAGACAGATCTAGATATGCCGAGGAATTGGCAGCAGTATTCTAGACAGTTTCGAAAACTGAAGAAGGTGCTATTCAGCGATTGGAAGGAAGCCGGATGGATGATTGTTGGAGGAGAAGGTGGCCGAACATGCGGGCGATGCTATTTCGCGTCTGGTCGATTTGATACCAACAAGGGTCCAACAAAAAGCAAACAAGCCCTCCAAATCAGAACCAAAGAGCCTCGCTTCGAGACGACAACCTTGAAGCCTTTTTATATCAAATCCCCATTCTAGCGGAGGGGCCCCCAATTATACGTCGACGAGAGGGGAAGTATGCCATCATCGACATGATTACTGTTCGGTCGCATATATTCCCTCGCACGGTGATACGACAATTTGTCCGTCGGCGCATAGGCCATGTCGGTTACACGATAAGCAGCTGTCATGCGAGAGGTAGCAGGAACACCGGTTCCTCCCTCACTCCGAGAATAATACCAGCCTGCTGGACTAAACAATTGGCTACAGCAAGTAACAGTGAGGTTCGTCTGGCAGATAGCGCTGTCACAGCCGCTGTCATTGGTGATGAGGCGCTGGAACCTTACAAGCCGCCAACCACGGGCATTCTATCGTACCTGCCGCCCCGGATAGTCCCATACGCCGAACTCATCCGCCTGGACAAACCCACCGGAGGACTGTACCTTTTCTACCCCTGCGTTTGGTCAACACTGATGGCTGCGACGATGGCGACACCCATCAGTCCGCCTCTCGCCGTCGCATCCACGATATTCCTCTTCGGATCGGGTGCTTTCGTCATGCGTAGCGCAGGATGTACGATCAACGACTTTTGGGATAGGAACTTTGATAAACACGTTTCGAGAACGAGACACAGACCGATAGCTCGAGGAGCTGTTTCTCCGAAATCCGCATTCTTCTTCGCCGGTGGTCAGTGTTTGTTAGGACTGGGTGTTTTATTACAGTTTCCACTCGAAGCTATACTCTGCGGTCTTCCCAGCATCTTCTTGGTGTGTACGTATCCCCTAGCGAAGAGAGTGACGCATTACCCTCAATTTGTCTTGGGATTGGCGTTCAGCTGGGGAGCAATGTTGGGGTTCCCAGCACTGGGAGTGTCGCTGTTCGATGGGTCAGCGGCACTAACGGCAGCGGCGTGCTTGTACGGCTCCAACGTATTCTGGACAGTTCTCTACGATATTATTTACGCCCACCAAGATCTACGGGATGACGTCAAAGCTGGTGTAAAGGGAATAGTGGTGCGACACCCAAAGATCACAAAACCGATCATGGCAGCGTTGAATGTGCTGCAAGTGGGACTTTTAGGGGCTGCGGGGTACTTTGCGGGGTTGGGACCAATATACTATGCTTGGAGTGTATGCGGGGCAGGTGCAGCTAACAGCTGGATGATATGGAGGGCGAATCTGAAAGATGAGAAGGAGTGCTGGGAGTGGTTCAAGTGGAATAGTTGGATGGTTGGCGGTGTCATGGTTGGAGGAGGGTTGGCGGCTGAATATCTCCTCGATTATTATCAAAAAGAGACAAAAGAGGCGGATGCTACAATAGCGGCAGCCTGAACGGGGAGCGGAATATAAGCCATGCATGCTTCGCAATTTTAATCATTTAAGGGTTACATTGCATCGCATTGTGACATAGCTATTAGCTATAGTGCTGTCGATAGCATTTAATTTGTATACTAATATAATACCATGTACATAAGGCCTCTTTACCAAGCGTGCTATATAATCTATAGTAGCAATAGCCTATTTTGATACCATCGATTTTAAATATTTTCCGATCCGAATTGAACAAATATCAATGTCAATAGAAGAACATGCCGCATATTTGTTCTTTGGTGGGGCTATGCGGCGGTTATGCGGCTCCGAAAGCGCACAAACAAAGAATAACAACTGATTTGCAAAGACTCACGAAAGTCCCACGCAAACAAGGACGACCTCACCGTTCCACATTCATCTGCTTCAACATCGACAACCAACATCACCACCACAAGCAAAGCTCGCATCTGCTCCACATTCCTCCGTAATCCATCGGTATAATTCGCAATCACATCCTAATCATCATTGCTACAACTTCGACCTAGCCTCCAAGCTCTAATATCAACTCGGCACAACCCCGCCTCGCCCCTCCCATTCTCACAATGGTCGCCGATGAGAATCCGGCGGCCCTCGCCAAATTCCTCAAGGTCGCCAATACAGCCAAGGCGAAAGACTTGACAGAGATTCTTATCGGGTAGGTATCTTCCTCCAACTCTTTCCAGGTCAATTACTCTAACATGGTACACATAGCCTCCTTAAACGAAGACAGATCAAATCCAGCAGAAACGTTGCCAAAGCAGTTGCAAAGCTCCTTCTCCGCTTTGTTTCACAGAACAAAAACACCAAACTTAGCGAAGTTAACGGTCTCATCAAAGATGTTAGGGAGCTAGGCAGGCTTCTCGTAGCCTCGCAGCCTAGAGAATTGGTTATCGGCAACATTGTCCGACGAGTCCTAGGTGTTATCCGAGAAGAAGGAAATGAGGAAAACCTCCACCAAAGTCTAGCAGACTTAGCACTTGGAGGAAGAATATCGAGGGCTTCTAGTGTAGGCGACGATAGCAGTGCATATAGCAATCCCAACTCCGGCACTGTCACACCCGCTTCGAATCGCCCATTCTCTCGAGACGGCCGGGACCACGAAGAAGATATCGACGATCTTTCTAGACGAAAATCCAAAGTTTACATCCCTAACCTCGGGCGGGGGCTCACTAGAGTCGGTTCGTTCCAAGCTCCCAATCCGAGCTTCAGCGAGGGTAACCTTCAACATGCTCTGTTCTCCCTCCTGAATACTTCTCCCCTACCTATCGACTCTCCTGGTACCTTGACCCCAAATCTCAGACCCGAAGGCAGGGAGCCCGCTTTGGATGACAAAGATATCCGTGGGGACGTCATTGACGGGATCAAGGAGATCATGGAAGAACTGGATATGGTGGATGAGCAGTTGGCCCAACAATCGGAGACACATATCCATTCCAACGAAATTATCATGGTTCTAAGCTCTTCGATCACGCTGCAGACGTTTCTCATGAAGGCAGCTATAAAACGAAAATTTACGGTCGTTATGGTCGAAACGTACCCGAATGACCACTATGCGACACAAGAAGTGCTGAAATCTTCCAGATATAACAAATCAGCACCAAAGCCCGGCAAAGCAGTTCCTCCTCCTACCCCACTCACCCCACTCACGCCTAAAGATGAACCCATGACGCCTGCCGAGTTTAAGAATACTCTGACAAGCATGGGAGTTGAAACGATTCTGATCCCCGACTCGGCTGTTCCTGCGATAATGTCGCGAGTGAACAAGGTCATCATGGGAAGCCACGTTATCATGCGAAATGGTGCATTGATCACAAACTCGGGTGCTAGAACGGTTGCAAGATGCGCTCAGCAGCATTGCATCCCCGTTGTTGTTGTAAGTGGGGTCTACAAGCTGTCGCCGCTGTATCCATTTGATCCGGAGTCAATGCTCGAGACCGGCGACAGTAGTGCTGTCGTCGGCTGGGAGGACGGTGATATGGTTGGCGGCACGGAGATTTTTAATCCCACGATGGACTTTGTGCCAGACAGTCTTGTAGATCATTATATTACCAACGTGTAAGTGGACCCATACTTTACTATCCTCCGTTGGAGTTGAGATGATACTGACATGCTTGAATGTGTAGCGGCGGATACACACCACAAAATCTGTACAAGCTTGTGGAAGAGCAGTATGGGTCTGCTGTTGATAACCTAGAGTAAACCCATAATTTTCGTGCACCGAACGGTATGCTTTGTGATATTGCCTTTTTCTTCAATGTATACGCCGAACTGCGTGTATCGATACCCAATCCTGTAGACTTATTCTTTTTCTCTTATTCCTTTTTTTCTATGTTGAGATGCCACGAAGTGAATGATTCGCATGGTTTCAATTTAATTGTTTTTTGGTTCAATTCACAAGTGGCGTTCAAAAGTCGAAGTCATGTAATAATAAAAGCTATAATGCGCGTGTTTGATAAGACGGATAGATAGACTACCGTCCGCGTACCTTGCATAGCATCTCTTCCCGACAATGGCATGATTTACCCTGTCGCTAGCCAGAATCGAATCAATTGGCGGGGTTGTTTATTCTTTTCGTGGTAAAAAACGACAATTGGATTGTCGAATTCGGGGTGGGTCGCCAAGCAGCAGGAATGACGTCAAAACTAACGAAACTGAATTCGGTCGCTAAACGGAAGCCAGGCGCGAAGACATACTCAAGACTGGACCCAGCAATTACAATGCTAATGCGCCACTCCAGATCTAGCGATTCAGTATGCATAGCTTCTACGTAAGTGGGAGAATCCGGTGGAATGTCCCGAGCAACCCTGCTGCCATCGCTGCATCGATGCCCAAGACGCCGGCGACAGGCCGCGCGAGCTCAACATTTTCTCCCACCCGTGATGGAAAACGTCATGATGAGGACACATGTGGAAATTCTAATCCGGCCAAGCCCCGGAAAAGAATAGCCATCCAACAAAAACACCGTACGTAGTAATGTGGTAAAGGAATGGAGAAACTCTAAGGCGAAGGTAGCCGGTTAATTAAGTTGCAATTGGGGGAGGGGGTAGAGTTTGCGGTATTGCTATAAGAGGGCGTTACTTTCATCGTCATTGTCATGGTTCTCTTCTCTCTCAGTCACTCAATCACCTTCCTGTACTCTGTAACACAATACACGACCAACACGATCGATTCAACTAGAATTCAAAGCAATCAACATCATAGAACAGTCGTCGACACGCTGCAAAGATAGCAATCATCATGTCTCTTCACTATTTGCCTCCAGTTAAGCCAAGTGCCATCGCTCGTACGTATCATACTCTGTTGCTTGCTCGATTGAAGATTTTCGATGTGTTAAGGACCTCACTAACGCTTACTCACCAGTCGGCACTGCTTTTACCCAGCTCGGTCACACTGCCGTCCTAGCTCCCCTCTTCGGTGGTATGTCTTCCTTTATTCTCTCCTGAGTATCATTTGTAGATCATCCTACTGACGTTGACAACAGACAGGTACGAGCGTGCGAGGAAGGCCAATGCCAACCAGAACTTCCTCCACAGCAAGGTTAGCATTTCCCTCACCCAAAGTATCCTACAATACTGCCTTGCTAACAGGAGATGAAAATCACAGGAAGCCAAACAGGGTGCCGTTCTCTTCGGCACCACCCTCCTAGGTTCTGGTGTGCAAACTTATGCCATGGCAGCGTTGCTCACTACCACTGGCACCCTCAGCTACAAAGGCGCAGCTTACCTCGGGACCCTCGTCTTCTTCACTACCTCCCTCGGTGCTACCATTGGTGGTCTGATTGGATTTGGAGAGCCAGGCAGCAGACCAATTGATGTTGCTGAGGTCGTCGCGGGAACCACCAGTTCGTTATTAGACACTGTTGGTCTTGCGGTCGTTTTGAACTGGTGGGGAGTTAGGACTATTGAGTCTTTCTAAGTTTTTACGCAATTCTTGTATTTTACTCTAAGAGAGAAGGAGGAGGACTTCGAAGACGTCAGACCTTGTTTCTTGTTTTGAAATTGGTGGATACGGATTGATGGGTTTGAAAGCTTCTGTATCTGGAATGTAGCCAGATCGGAATTGGTTTCCTAGAGGGCTGGCATGGAAATATAATATTAATGAATCAATCGAATTATGATGAATCTCTCCTCATGCTTTTGCATTTAGGTGAATGTAACAACCGAACCTGATTGCGTTGCCGATGTTGCAAGCTTCAGACATGGCGCCATGCATGGTATCAAAGGTGCTTACTTGGAGTTTCAATTAAAGGCAAGCAAAATCTGCCTCGAAGACACGGTTCTGGGACTTTAATTGCTGGGGTTTGTAGTAAGTTTCCGTAGGCGGATATGTCAATATCGCTCCATGTGCTTTGCGCAAGCGGCGGTCCGCAAGGTAACGACCCCCAATCTACGGATCTGGCTGATGTTTGACGTCCCAATATGGTATTTCATTATAATAAGAAATATGCTAATTCTCGGGCGAGAACCAACAGCAAGGGGAACTGCTCGAGACCAACCGCATCACCACGCGAGATTCGGCCGTCCCCCCATACCATGTACTAACAACATCAAATTCGACCCCGCCGGTATAACCAGCTCGACTCCAATCCGTTGATATATCCTTCCATTCCGTTCTGTGGTCGATAAACTCCATTTGCTGCTGAGAAACGCAGTGGCCCCTGACCGCCACACAGTGCACGAGACCGCAAACGCTAAGAGTAAACAATCGCAAACCGTCCAACATCGCGATCCATACGAAATCTACTCCGATAGTATGAAAGTGACGACGACTCGGACACGAAAGGCTCGGGTTTAAAGCGCAACGTACGGCGATAGTAATGAAACGATATCGCCCTGTATCGAAACATCCCGAAACGTATCATTCAGCGTCTGTCGAGTCGATTGAGAGCGTTTGGTCGTCGTCCACAAAGTGGGTGCCGAGATGGCACCCGTTCCCAGCTGGCAATACCAATCCCCAAATCGGAGCGCTCTAAACACCGGTTCCAACATCGCAGATGCGATTGTGATTGCCGACGATGACGAAGATGTCATATCATCAGCAGTAAGTGTCCTGTTATCGCGAGGAACCCTGCCCGCATTTCTAATGTATCACCACAACACTGTTATCGCTATCCCAACCCCCAACTTTTTCTACATGATGATGCTTTTGCTTTTGGTAAAAGGTCTGAATACAGCTTCTGCTGCTGTCTTTCATCGCTCCAAACCCAGTCGCTTTTCATGCCTCTTGCCGAGTTTCTTTGTTTTGGTTTTACCCTCCCCAGTCTCTAGTCATTCAATGGGTGTTACAAACTACACCAACCGGCGGACACGATCTCTAGAGTTTTGCGGTGAGAAAGATACATGTCACCCGTCAGATTTCTCGAGTCCTGGTCGATAGCGACGAGCCCGGGTATGGCGTCTCCTTCCTGGGATGGTCTTGCTTCAGACATCTATCTGAGGTAGTCTGTGAGCGTTTGGGTGCCATTTTCCATTGTGGAATGCGGGACCAATGGCAGTGGGACACATTATAACATTCTATTTGTTAAAAGTTGGATGTTGGTTTGTTTACCTGTTGGGCTGGTAGGCGCCCCTGATATTTCTCGAAATATTGACACGGGAAGCGGTTCCAACAAGAAACTAAGACGGACGAGCTGCTGAACGCAGGTGGGAGTCTTTTTGAAAACGGCGGCGTTATGGAAGTTACATTGACGAATTTTACAAATTTATAAATAAACTGAAAAGATCTGATTTTTATGGTTGGGGAGTTGTATTGCATTTTATGGGATTGAAGTCTGGAATGTTATAAGGATGGGGGTTATGATTTAGCTAACCTATGGAGCTTTGGTTTTTGATATAGGCGCCACCACCTAGCCAGTCCCAAGGGGTGCGGGAAAAGTGAGTTCGCCGCTCTGGATGTTGAAAGGGACTACCTAACAAAGCAATTTAGAATGCCAACGATCACAGGGAATAGAGCTGGTCCACCCGCTCCTGCACCTAAGAATGAGGTTGTTAGTTTGCAATCCTCCCATTCACAAGGCTCTCAGCCTATGATTCCGAAAGAGTCCCATGAAACAAATTCTCAATCACCATTAAGGACATCTTGGGAGTATCAGCGCGCGGAACCCATGGAAATTCCAAATGATACACTCCCCGATACTGCTACGAATTCAACTATATCAACTACAGACAAAACAGCTAGCCAGCAATCAGAGCCCATAGATATTGTAAATGTCTTAGTTAACGACTCTCAACCAAACAATCCAACGAGAGATGGTGAGCTGGGGTCAAACGTTCCTAATAGCCAGCTGCCGTCGCAGATTGCACAGTCCGCAAAGGAAGGGAGCACAGAATCACAGTTTCAAGCGAATAATCAGTCGAATATATTCGAATTTGTCGGGTCCAGTGGCCAGCCTACGAGAAGAGAATTCAAACCACCGCAACCCTCTCAACATCTTGACATATCTGACGTGGAGGTAAGTTGGTTACAGTCCGATCCGTGAAAAGACAGTACTTAATTTGGTCAAATACGATAGATCAAAGCCGAAACCTTCTATAACGGCCGTAGGAAAATCCGTTGTCCCGGTTCAGGGAGCGGCGGCTCGCATATTGTTTTCTACGGTACAAAGAAGGTAGATGGTGTAGTAATGTATGGTTGTATTCTTGGTGTTAATGACATAGGGTGCGGACATACTGCTACAGCGGCAGAATACGTAAATTTGGTGGAATTATACGCAACAGGGTCTAAGATATTGAACCGGCGAGCTCGTGTACATGCGATTGGGAAATCCAATATTACTGCGAAAGATATAGCACATTCCAAGAGAACTTATGGACCGACAGAGCGGACCTCTTGGGATAGAGATTCTGCTTCTCAGGTTTCCGCTATCAACCAAGGCGGTGCGAATGGTGAAGAATTAGCGCTTCACGAAGCTCCGTCTATTTTTCGCGTTTTCAGCCGTCCTTCGAAAACATCAAGCGTGGTATCGCAGTCAAGCCCAGCTTCCCGTCAGTCAACACCCACACAGTCAATTGAGAGAGTTAGACTGGGAAGTGTGCCCGTAGGATCGAGGTCTAGTCGAGCCCTGGATACGCCAATTGGTTTTTCCGCACAACCTCAAGATTTAAATTCAAATAGTGGTGGAGTGGAGAGCGCTGAGTTGAATTGCAACAGGGAACATTCTCATGGAGTCAACGGGGTGCTAGCACGCGTTCCTGAGGCCAACGGACAAAGCAAGCATTCTCAACACCACCTTGCATCTACCGTTCACCACTACTCCCCTCCACCCGCTTCTCAAATCCAGCCCTCAGAAAATCTATCTGCAACAAACCCGTATGATATATATAACTCTAAAGTCCTTCATTCATCGGTCGTAAGTCATACGTGATCTAGCGCGTTGCTCAATATTTGGATGATATATTAATGGCATGTCTTTCACATATATAGCTTGATGTTAGCTCTTCAGCGATAGCTACCATGCCTCACATACCACTACGTCCTTTCAGTGCTACTACCCAGATTGGAGGTGTGTGTATGAAATGCGGGGAAGAAAAGGGCTCGATAGCTGGGGATAAACCGGTGCCATGTCGGAAATGTGGCGTACGATATCATCGTGGTTGCTCTGAAGCTTTATCAAACCTGTACGTTCTATTTCATCTAGCTTATTTCATGACATCAATTGATGGCTAACCATTTGATACGAGTAGACCGTTAGGTAGCTCCGATTGGACATGCTCAAAATGTAAAACCAAGAGGAGGGCTGAAGTCAAGGCTTCTGGAACTTCAACTCCGCATTCGGCTGGCTCGAGAGGTCATTCGGCTGCCGCTGACCCCCCACCTGTGGTATCCAGCGTATCTTCTTTGAAGAGGAAAAGAGAGGATCATGATTCTTCTACCAATAAACGAGGCCATATTACCCGTATACCGATATCCTCACTTACACTAAATCCAAATAGAGAACCTCCAACCCAAGTGCAGTTACAATGTCCTAGCAATCAGAGTACGGTAAAAGTGCCCACACAGGCTTCGCTACCACATGTCGACTCTCCGCTAGAACCCGAAGAACAGTCGAGACGTACAGCTTTGTCAAACTCGTCGAAGCACAACATTATTGCACCAGAACCACCCCAGAAGAAACGCAGAACTCACTATCCTACTCTCACCCATGGTGGTAAACCTTCCACGTGTGAACCTCCAGTGAAAAGCTCTGTTGAAACTCACATCGATTCGGATTGTTTCATCATAGAACCTGTCAAAGATGTTAACACTAGTGCCACTACAGTCACCACTGCAGTCGCACCAGAAATTCAGACCACTGCGATCACATCGAAACCTCCCGCGGATGCCGTCGAATCAACCAAGTTTACAGAAACACAGCGGCAGGCCTCGATGCACCTGCGTTCCATTCTTCAAAATGAAGGCACGAGCCTAAAGCTTCCCCACCGGCGAAAGACAGCTACACCCACAATTGACACTCCAGCGGAAACAGCTGCAATTGACCGTGTGTCCAGCGCACCACCAGCTACGATACGCAGAAGCACCCCACGACAACCGTCGCCCGAGATTCCATTCTCTAGGCCCCCAAAATCACCAGAACCCGATATTGTCTCAAGTTTCTCCGATGTGATTGAGCAGTACAAGAAGAGATGTGAAGCGGCGGAGGATAAATGCCATAAACTAGAAAAGGAAGCCGAGAAACACAAGTCCCTAACCGAAAAGCTCGCTGCAATGACTGAAAAATGGCAAAATTCGGAGAAGAAGGCTCAGGAGGGACTTAATCAACGCGTTAAGCTTCATAACGACATGGAAGAGCTCAGGAAGGAAACGAACCGACTATGCGATCTTGAACGACAGGGGGCACGGAGATCGAAAGACGAGGTTATGAGTTTACAGGCGAGGCTTGAAGATAGATCAAGGGAGGCTCGAGAGAACCTGAGACTACGACGGGAAGAATCAAAAGCAAAGCAGAGATTAATAGAAGAAGTAGAAGCGGGGCGAACGGTGCGAGCGTCCTTAGAGGGCCAGTTGAGTGCTGCCATAGCTACATACGGGAAGCTTAAGGGTGAGCTCGTTGCGGCGAGAGTGGGCACTGGTAAACTTCAAGAGGCCTACGATAGAGAAAAAGCACTAAAAGAGGCTCTGGAGAAAGCTTTGAATCAAAAGATGAATAGTGAGGTTTTGAAAGCGAGTTTGTCAAGCGCTGCTGAGATTGAGAAGTTGCAAAGAGATGTTGTGGAAAGAGATCAAATCATAAGTAGGCTTGATTATCAAATGAGAGTGGAGACCAACAAAGCTGAAAATTTTAAAAGAGATCTCAGGCTACGAGAGAAAGATCTCTCCTCTGAACTAAGCAAACAGTCGTCGCTAACCAACTGGAGCCATGATTTACGGCATAAACTTGGAGAAACCGAGGAGAGCTATAAAGCGGAGAAAGCCAAAGCAGCGTCGAGTCTTGCTCAAGTCGAGAGTCTGAAGTCTCTTCTCGAGGAGAAAGAGAAGGAACTTGAGCGGAGCAAGTTGGAAACCATAGAGCTTGAAGCGCGATTTCTCCAGTCACAAGACAAGAACAATCAAGCGGAAGCGCCAACAGCGTTAATAGTACAACTACGTCAATGGCAAGAAAAACACACGAAAGCGGAAGAATCGATCAGCAAACTATGGGAAAAGAATAAACAAGCAGAAGAAACAATCAGCCGACTCGAAGCGCAGGCTCGAAGGATGGAGAATGACTACGGGTCTATGGTATCCGACATGAATAAGGCGTGTTTAGAATCAATACGGGGATCCGAGAACTCTCATAGGAAGAAGCAAACGATGGAGTGGCTAAACCAACAGATGAATCGCGCATCTTATTTCATGCGATGGAGGTGTCATCAACTCGAGGAACTTTGCAGGCGGGAACAGCTCAGCTTACCAGAAGACGGATACAAACGGGAGAAGTTTGTGTTTTTTGGTCAGTTTTTACCTGATATCGATCCTGATATCCATTTTGAGAGTGATGGGATGAATATGGAGCCTTTGAAACTTGTTGGATTGGACAAAGTAGATTTGGATGAACCTGCTTTGGACCAGCCTTGCTGCGATGGTGCGGTTTCTCCTACGTTGGGAGAGCCTGCTCTGCGGGAGTCCGCTTCAAATGTGGTTACCTTGGCGAAGTTATCTTTGGGAAAGCAAAATCTGCCCATGCTGGTTGGCTCTGGTTCGAATGAGATTCATGCAGACGGGCTTGATGTAGAGATGGATCTCGAGCCCGAACCCGAACCCGAACCCGAACCCGAGCTAGAGCCTCAAATAGATGAACCAGCATTCGATTTCGACTCCGAGTTCAACGTCGTAGACCCATTCATGCCGAACCCGATGCCAACTGACCCCGTATCGATTAACTTGTACGAAAATGAGAACAGAACTAGAAGCATTCGAACGTCGAATGATCGAGGATTTAAAAAACCGAGATGGCGAAGATGGCTCGAGAAAGCGCAGGAAATCAACTTTAGAGCCACCTCTATCACCGGAGCCGTTATAGTCACCAACTCGGACGGTTCGCTGTGTACAGAGGAAGATGACGGAGACGAACTAGGAGGAATAAAGACCCGGAAGAGGGGTAGGATGTCGTTTGAGGAGTTTACTGGGGTGGAGTTGACCAAGTTTGTGCCCATCACGGTGGGTGTTAGTGAGAAACTAGCATTCAAGAAATTTGAAAAGGTGAGCTTCAAGAATTCTCCAAGATATCATTTGTGTAGGATGGATGTGCTAATTCGCGCTCGGTTTGATAGAATCTGAGGACTGGGGGACTGAGCCGTAGCGCTGTTATTTACAGAGTCGGACGTAATGTACCTGGTGAGCTGAGAGATTGAGAGCTTTGATTTCATTTGACTGTGGTCTTTTGGGAGACGGTGCAGGCTTTTGTGTGATTCATTGGCGTTGGTAGAATATTAGTGAGGCTTCCTGGTTATTTAGCGGGCGTTCTCGGTTGCTTTTCTTTTTGGTTTTGTTTGTCCCAAATTTGGTGTCTACGGTGGTTGAATACATGCTTTGGGGTTGTTTATTGGTGTACAGAGTGGCTCGGTGCGAATGTTTACTCAGGCACACTTACACAAGGTCCTCGCTATTAAATTAATTCCTATTACCTTGAGATAATCTAAACTCTGCCAGTATAGTCTAAGAGGAAACATGATCATTGGCATTGTGCTATAATGAGTGTCCGTATACAACTTACAACAGAGAATGCCTACCACATTATGCATCAAAACATACAAATAATCTTACAAGTCTTCAAACCCAAGAGAGACCTTAATTTGGAAGACAACTCTGTAGAGAGTCTTATTATGTACAGGAGAGAGAAAACCAGAATCGAGGTCCCGGTTTCCCATGATTCTATGAATAGGCGATAGCGATTAATAGAAACTTAGCCATCCGTTGGCTGTGCTGGGTTCTTAGCTGTCTCCGGTCCCGTCTCCTCACCTGCCGCCAGCACATCGGCCTTCTCGAATAGGTCTGCCAGTTCACCAGACGTGTGCATTGACATTAGTATGTCGCAGCCTCCTATGAATTCTTTGTTGACGTATAGCTGGGGTATTGTCGGCCAGGAGGAATATTCTTTTATTCCTATTGTCACAAAATGATATGTGTTAGTAAGATTTATGGTGAATATGTATGTCATAATGTAGATATATACCCTGCCGTAATTCTTCATCTTCGAGGACGTTAAAGGCAGTGAATTTTTTCGGGTCGACACCTTGCAGGCCCAGGACTTGGATACTAGCTCGTGAGAAGCCGCATTGTGGGAACTCCGGGGTGCCCTTCATGAAGAGGACGACCGGGGAGGTAGCGACAGCCTTGTCTATCGCGGCGCGAGTGGAGTCGGAGAGGTAGCGGGAGAATAGTAGCGAAGGTAGGGGGGTTATGCGACTGGTGGTGGGGGCGAAGGTGGTGGGACGACCAGCCTGGAGTATTGATCTCGTGTTAGCTTGGATTGGCCTCTACTTTTCGCTTTTCTTAGAAGATGGGTGGGTATACCGCTCGCAATAATGATCTCGTGAATAGCGACATTGCGGGAATGAGTATTATTTATTATTATATAAGATATGACGCTCAACTCGACTGGCGGCGAGAAAGTTGAATGAATTGCGAAAAGTCGAGATGGTGTTTTTTGGCCGGGTCGAATGAGGTTGCTGTATTTTGTAAGCAACACAACTGAACAAGTTATATTCCAATTATTAATCCTAATTGGAGAATTAGAACTAGGATATATGACTTTATAATGTATGCAACCAGATATTAGACTAACGGAGTATCATTTTATTATTTTTTAAAGGGTCAGGAGCTGTCTAGTTTAATATTTAGAGATAGAATATCTGACTACATAAAGTCGTCCTCAAAGTCCGAGTAACTCTGCCCGTGCTGGTTGCTACTTCCCGCCACGGCCTCCTCGTCATTCCATTCATCATAGGCATGATCCTTCTGGTATTTAAGCTCCTGTCTTTCTTGTTCCACCTTTCTCTCTTCTTTCTTCTATAAATTTCCAAGAATACCCGTCAGCACATCCTCCCACATTTTCAGAATAAAAAGGATTAGGGGGAATGGTCAAAATACCTTCTCCTGTTGTTCAATCCTCTCCCGTTTTCTGATCTCCCTCAAATGGTCCTCTTTTTGCTGGTATAAATTCGGATATTCTTCCTTTTTGGTCTTGTTCAACCTATTCACGATAGGATTCTGTCGCTGGACGACCATGATCCTCTTGACCTTTTTAGGATCCTTAAACCCAACTTGTCCGACGGCCATGCTGCCGTCTTTTTTGAGGTTGTTCCATGGCGTGTATACGATTGGCACGTTATCCTTCTTGTTACCTTACCCACGTTAGCATCACTAATCTACCCATATTTCTTCAATATCCTTTCCACCTCATCTTACTAAGGGGTTGATATATTCTAAAGGAATGGTTGTGGCATGCCTTCTATGCTGTTTGCTTTTGTGAGCTGAGCGCAATCGGTGAGGAGGTCCTCAGGGATATCTTCCCAGGAATCGCCTTCGCGCATGCGGAGGTAGATATGAGCGGATGAGAGCTTGTCGGCGTGGAACCAGACATCGCGGTCCCAACCGTGCTTGATGAGCTCTTCGTCTGTGATATAACACGCATCGATTTAGTCTAACTTTTCATCTTCTATAGAAATAGGAATGATATGTGGGAAAATTTAGAGATGGAACGAACTTTCGACTTTATCCTTGCCTACGTAGATGAACGCCGGAGGGTCGACAACGTCAGAGGTGAAGTAGTAGACCATCCTTGTTCCCGAAGTTTCTGATGAGATGGAGGTTTGGTGGTACCGATGTAATACCCGATGCTCTCAAGTTTATCCGAGGAAGAAGAGGAAGCGGATGGAGTGAAATTGTGGGGAAGCGGAAGGTGCGCAAACCTTTAAACCATGCAATGCGCCTGTATGTCAATGCTTTTGATATTCTCACCTTCTTTCCTCTCCATTTCTCTTGATATATCCGAGTAATCAATAATTCAAGTCTCACTTGAGATTTATCCCTTCAATATTTCGAATACTTCATTCTTTCTTAACATCTATTCGCACTTTCCACAGTACACACAGCTGTACTATAGCTATAGAACATCAAGCTGTTCAAAATTGGCTACGACTCCAAAATACCACATCTTCAACACACAATATTGTATCTCCAGCTACGCCAATCTCGCGATATCCCATACAACAAATTGTATATAAAAAATGACAGACATCTCATCGATCCTCCACGGTGGCTACCATCACCCGCTCTCCCGCACATGGCAAGCCTCCTGCCACCTCACAAAATCCATGCTCGTCTACCCCCTCTTCATAACCGACTCCCCTGACGAAGAAACGCCAATCTCATCCCTCCCAAATCAATGCCGTCGCGGTCTCAACAAACTAGTCCCCTTCCTCACCCCTCTCATCAACAAGGGTCTCAAATCCGTCATACTCTTCGGCGTGCCCCTCGCCCCGGATGCGAAAGACCCAACAGGGAAATCAGCAGACGACGAATCCGGTCCCGTTATCGCCGCTATAAAACTCCTAAAGGAAGCCTTCCCAGAGTTATTCATCATCTGTGATGTTTGCTTGTGCGAGTATACCTCCCACGGACACTGCGGTATCCTCCGCGAAGATGGCACTTTGGAAAATGCGGCCAGCGTGAAGCGGATATCCGAGGTCGCTGTGAATTACGCAAAAGCCGGGGCTCATTGCGTCGCACCGTCGGATATGATGGATGGGAGGATAAAGGGTATCAAGACGGGTTTGATCGAGGTTGGGTTGGCGCATAAGGTGCTGTTGATGAGTTATGCTGCTAAATTCGCAGGGTGTTGGTACGGCCCGTTCAGAGAAGGTATCTCTCATACACTGCAGTCAAATACATGGTACAGGGTAGATATACTAATCACAATTCTCAATTTATAGCTGCCGGCTCAGCCCCCGCTTTCGGCGACAGGCGCTGCTATCAACTTCCCCCCAACGCCCGTGGCCTCGCTCGCCGCGCAATAACCCGTGACTTGGCAGAAGGCGCAGATATAATAATGGTCAAACCTGCCGCCAACTTTCTCGACATCATATCCGACGCCAAACAGGTCAGCCCCGACACCCCGATCGCAGCGTATCACGTATCTGGCGAGTACGCCATGTTGCACGCCGCGGCGAAAGCTGGGGTGTTTGATCTGCGGAGAGCAGCTGAGGAGGTTATGACCTCGATATTGAGAGCTGGGGCTACCATTGTCATCAGCTACTTCACGCCCGAGTTTTTGGACTGGTTAGATGAATAGCTTCAAGAACTAGGTAATCCGTGATGGGGATTAATTTGTAGATATAGTATAGATTGTGCATGTAATAGAGTATGATTTACGCCACTTTACAGAACGATTACTCAAAAGTTGAAAATGTAGTGTGAGTAGAAAATGGGTGAGGATGTACATCCCATATTCATTCATATAAACCCTCCTAAACACCTGCCATTCCAATAACCACACTCCTCGAAATGAATGTACAATGAACATGTTAAAACAATCTACCGAAATGAAAAAAGGAAATATCGCTAAAAGACAAGACCGCATGAAAGAAAAAACAAAATCAATATAAAAAGTTAGTTATAACGCCGCCCAGTTGCAATATTGCTCTCTAATTATAGTACATTTTGTAAACAGACTGTCGAACATGATAACACTTTTTGCGTTTTCCTGACTCTATTCCTCACAAAAAGAGTGGCCGAAAAACAAGGAAGAAGGACGGGCTTTTTAAAGCTCCATCGTAGTTCGAGATGAGATAGGGAGAGTTCGGTGTTTTAGAAGTCAGAGGGATGGAGAAAAGGTTTGTGAGACGGTTGTTTTGTTGCATCGGCGAGAAAGGACATAAGGTGGAGAACGAGGGAAAGGAGGTCAGAGGAAGAAAAGAGAATCGTCGCTGGATGCAAGATGTGCGGAAGATAAAGATGGTGAAGGGTATCGTCTGCAACGAAAATAGAGAGAGAAAAGTATGATTTTAAAACAAAGAATGGTAATAGTATGATAAGACAAAACTATCGCCGGAGAGTGATGAAGATATCTGGAATTATGTGCTGCTCCAGAGCAGAAATAGAGGAGGTCTGATCATGAAGGAATTTAGTCAGAGAGCCGAAGCAGATGAAGGTTGATGGAAGGGGCTGGTCCGGTAACCGGCGTGAAGTGAAATTTGATCGGTAGTAGTTCAACCTAGGAGTCATAGCAAGTAGAGGTGGAGAAAGAGATGACGAAGCGTAATCAGATAGTCGACATTTTGTGAAAGAGGTGAGACAAAGGATATAATAATTTGAAGTAAATTAATGTGATTGAACAGCTTCGGTGAAAGTCATCTTGCCGTCTAAAACATCCAAGCTAGCCTTCAGAAGACTTGGGTCTACTTGATCATGTATTTCATCGCCGTTTCTAGTGAAAACATATCATTAGCAACTGTTCTTTAACTTCCCAGTTTCTCGGAGTGCAACTTACAGAGCACCAGAACGGAGATTGTCTACTCCATTCTGATTGTTAGAGGTTTCTTCGTCGTTATCTATTTCAGGCGAACTCGAGCGTATAAGTCTTCCATCGTCATCACTACGATACCACACCGTCTCTTGGGAATTTGTTTTACCAGTTGACGCAAAATCGGCTGCATGGAGCGCCGTGTCGACAATATCATCCTCCTTGTCTTCAGTATCGTGATCGGTTTCAATAATGTTCTTGTTGGATGCAGTCATTCCCCGGTCTGAATCGAATGAATCAGGAACCATTAATGATGAACCACTGGTAGCGAAAGTCGTGGCTTCTTCTTCATCTTCATCATCTTCGTCGAGTGGTGGCGGGGAAGAAAACACCTGGACGATTGCGTGTTCTGGATATTCGAGTTCTTCCCTGTCGGATTCTTCATCCCCTTCTTCTTCATCTTCGTATTCTCCCTCTCGATCCTCATCTTCGTCGTATTCCTCTTCGTCATATTCCCCCTCTTCTTCGTCTTCTTCTTCAACATCGCTGCTAGCATCATCCCCTTCATCATCACTATCAAGAAGGTCAATGACAACTGGCTTTTCAGTTCCTTCGATCTTTCTTCTTTGCTTCATTTCCTTCCGATCTTCTAATTCTTCCTCTACTTCGTCGTCCTCGTCTGGGTCTGTGTCAGAACCTGTGTGGAGGGTTTCTTTCGGTGCCTGAGGATATGCAAAGTCACGAACAATTGGAGGCGGAGGGGGTGGTCGACGGATGATTCCGATGGCAGGCGCAGTGACAGGTCGGCCAATCATCGGCTCTTCGCTGTGGTTGGGCGGATTGAGTTGTTTGAAACCACCATCTTCATCGACCTTGAGTTTGACAACTGTCTCGTTGCTTTCAATGGTATTGTTGATTCCAGCAGTGCTTGGTTCATCGTCAAACAAGCCGAAACTACGGTTGTTAAAGGAGTTATTCGGGGTATAGTAAGGGCTGGTTTCATCATCGGAAAAGCTTTGATCGAACGGAGGTTTCTCATCCTTAGAGTTCTGGGTGGAAAAGGATTGTTGGGTCGATTGTTGGGTCGAAGATCGTGATCCATTAGAAGCTTGGGAAGAGACTCGAGAGTTGGGAGTTGGAGGTGGCGGCATCAGCTTACGATCGGTCAACTTTGGCTTCCCATTGCTTGCTCCAGCTGTCTCTTCGGGTTCTAAGGATCGAGTTCGCTTTGTGGGTTGTGCCTTTGAAGGAGAGACCTCCTCGCTCGGTAATCTTTTTAGTGGATTTTTGACTTCGGAACTACCATATGGATGAATGGAGTTGTTAACGTGAACGTCCGGGGAGTATCTAAGTGTACCGGAAGCGTCTCGTTTTCGGTTTGTAGCGGTGATGAGTTCTTCTTCCTGTTTTTTCAGTTCTTCCTCCTCCTCTCGAGCCAGTTTAGCGAGCATTTCCATTCGGGCGTCTCGTCGAGCCCTTTCTCTTTCCATCTCTTGTTTTCGGGCTTCATTCTTACGTCGGGCGTCCCTCTCAGCCTGGAGTTCCTTGGCATTGTCGGCGAGTTGCTCACGGGCTTTGGCGACGAGACTGTACCAAGGATTGTCTTCTTTGGGGGATTCGGTGGCAGGAGTACTGGCTCGGCTGCTCTGGGAAGCCTCCCGTCGAGCGAGAACCGATTGGACGTAGGTGAGATTGTGGAATCGTTCCGCGGAAGGAGGAGAGCCGCCATTGGTGGATTGAGAAGAAGAAAAGTTGTTGATGGGAGTGAGCGAATGACGGGTAGAGCCAGCGGAGGAGTGCAGACCAATACGAGACATTCCAAAAGAAGAGGCGGCGGACATTCGTGACTTGTTGAAATCGCCGTTGGAGGTGGTGCTGCCTGCGTAGGACGAAGGAGATTGACCGTGACGACGCATTTTGTTGGCGAGAGCCTTCTGCTTCATTCTCTCGATAACGGGATTGTCGCCCTTCCCAAGTTCGCCACTGGTTTGTTTTTTGACGGCAGGTGGGGTGGACATGATGGAGGAGCCGGTCGACATTATGGAGCGAGACGCGTTGAAATTGGATGGCAGAGATCTTCTAAAAAGATCATCTCCACGTCCGGTCGAGGGAGTGCGGGAATTCGGAGTAAGAGAAACATGTTCAGGCAATTTGCTTCGAAGACGGTCGACTTGTTCCCTGATCGGTTTGCTGGGGTCGATGATGGCTAGCATTGCCGGATCGATGTCGGGGTTTTCACGCTCGAGACGGCTAGGGAAGCGTCTCCGTGGGGTTGGAGAATTGGAGGGCGAGTCGAAAGCAGACATGTTGACTCCAGAGACAACGAAAGGACTTGGAGATTGAGGAGATTGAGGTGGTGCTACCTCGATGGCATTATCGACCTCCCTGTCGAAGGGGGATGGGGAGAGAGGTGGTGGGTATCTGTGACCACGAGGCTTGGGAGAGGGAGGAACGGGTCGTCGTTTGGGCAGCAATGCCGGCTGGGGCGATGTGATTTTGTAAAGCTCGTCGCCAAGCCCTTCGCCTAACAGCGTTCCCGATTCAACATCAACTAGCACTTGCCAGAGCACGTGTTGCAAATGGCAGTGGGCTTCGAAGGAGGATTTGACGGGGAAGAATTTGTTCAATCGGGTGATTTGTGCAGCGGAGAGGGGGCTTTCGCTCTTGAAGATAGGAGTTGGTAGAAGGGGAGGTTGAGGTTGTGGCGATGGTGGTTGTGCTGGTGGGATGTCAACGTTGTCGTTGTTGTTGTCCGCTCGCTGTGGTTGTTGCAATTTTGGAGACGAAGCCGGACGACGACGAGTTTCGATATCAACTTTAGGACCTTGGACTTTGGGACTTTTGATCTTGGAAATATCAAGGTTGATGCTGGGAAGAGCCCTCTCTTCCTCATCCGTCAAGTCGACGCCTGAAAACCCGATTCTTCGTCTGATCCCGTCTCTTCGTGTTCAGTCACGAATTTATATTTAATATCATCAAAGTCTCGTCTTTCCAGACTCGAAATAACTTCTCCTTGCTCTGTTTCTACCTTCTTGATCATATCCTCTACTGCTCTCTCTCTCAACTTGTCTCTTTGCTGTTTCCAGGATTCATGTTTTCTCTTGTATTCTTGAACCTTCCCGCATGTCTTCTCAGCCTTCTCCCTCGCTCTCTCCTCGTCCTGCTCCTTCAACTGTTGTAAAACCTCCCCGTGGTCGTTCCAACCCCTCTGAACGAACCTCCCCTTGGTTCTTTGCCTTTTTGGACTCGGGCGGTGCTCCCCCAGAATCAAATCCTCCCCCTCTCTTTAAATTCCTCTCATATTCGGCCTGGAAGGCGCTACCGGCAGGAGGAGAAGGAGGAGGAGGATAAGATTTAGCCGCAGCCTCCTTCAACTCGGGGAGGGCCGCATCTGGGAGGGAACGTGGCAGGATGCTCTGCGAGCCACGCACGACGTGCGTTTAGGAGAGTTGGGTCTGTGAACAGAGTTGTGTCCCAGAGTCGTCCCGTTTCGGGATGCTTGATAAAAATTTACCAGATCTATCTGGCCTGTGAAATTGCCGGGGTCGTTATTGGGGCGAGGGGGTATCACATACCCTGGACATCCAGCTATGGCTGGAGGAAGGCGGGTAGAATGGTGGATCCTCTGCATCAATTACTTTAGTATAAATTAGTATCGAATTATAATAGGAAGAACAAAGAAGACGATTACGCTCACTTTTAAAAATTTGCAATATCTGTCAATAGGAGAATCATCAATATCAATTTATTTCGTTAGGGTTAGCAATGAAGTCGAGTTTTAGAAACTCATTTTATACAGACTTACAAGTTGATCGGTATCTGAATCAATGGCAAACAAATTGAGAGATTGAAAAGAAGAAGAAGAAGAAGAGAAGAAGAGAAGTTAATACATGCGAAGAAATAGTAGAAAATAGAAATCGCGCCGCGAATTCGCACTTTTAACATATCATATTGTCCGTCTGTTGTATTTTATACTGCTTCCTCGACGCATATAATTTTGGTGTAACTCGTTGAACTGTTCACAATACAAACAAACATCACCACAACCACAACCAAATTCAACCTCACATTATCGCCCCACCATCCACCACAACCAGCCGATTCCACGACACAAAGGAGCTTCAACAGTAATAGAATAGACCGAAAGCCAGCGGATATACTCAAAATGGATATAATAATGCTCCACCCTTCCCACATCCCGCATGTCCAAACCTGCAACATCACAAATCTTCCTGAAAACTACTTTGCAAAATACTACCTCTACCATGCCCTTACCTGGCCCCAACTCTCCTACGTCGCCATCGACCTCTCCAAACCACCGCGCTCGAAAAATGACCCCCCAAAGATCGTTGGCTATGTTCTCGCAAAGATGGAGGAGGAACCAGTCGATGGTATCCCGCACGGTCACATTACCTCTCTCTCCGTCATGCGAACACACCGCAGATTAGGTCTCGCTGAAAAACTTATGCGACAGAGTCGTACGTTTTTTGATTCTTCACCCCTGCTGATATATTTTTAATATTAATTTATATTTATGAACGAATAGAAAAGGCGATGGTCGAAACATTTGGCGCAAAATATGTCTCCCTCCACGTTCGTGTCTCCAACAAGGCCGCGTTAAGACTCTACAAAGATACCCTCCAATTCGAAGTCGAAAAGGTCGAATCGAAATACTACGCTGACGGCGAAGATGCATTCTCCATGAAACAAGATTTGAACTTCATCTGGGAGCAGGTCAAACTCGACGACGAATCTCTCAGGAAGGACGAGAAGACTAAAACGGAGGGTGATGGGACCGCTGATCACGATGAGGGTGATCCCGTTGGTGATGAAGGACAGGAGGATAATAAAAAGAAGAAGGAAGTTATGAGGAAGGTTAAGATTGGGAGAGCTTTGGGTGTTAGTGATTTAGTTGAGAAGGTCGAAACTCCGAAAGCTGCATCGTAGAATTTTAGCTGTTCGAGCTTGAATCAATAGTAATTGTATCATGATATCCTCATTATCACCAAATGATGACCTTATGACTTTCCCTCGATACTGTATATAATCTTACCTTTTTTTTCCAAAAGAAAAGTTCAGATTTACACCAAATTATCTAGTTATATAATTGGAAATCTACAATAAAGGAACTGGCATTCAGATATCCACAATAATATTTATCATAAAGATTGGATAAGGAAGGCAAAATATATACAAAGGAAGGAAAACGCCATTCTCCACCAATGATACCTCATATTGGAACCCAAACACCCCCCCGAAATTCACCCAAAATTACGAAGAGTATAAACCAAAAATAAAATGATAGGTCGTTTTCATTTTCATTTATATCTTATCGCTCACTGTAATCGTTCAAAGCCACGCAAACAGCCCCCCGATGATGTCCGTTATACTGTCGGATGATACTCTGCGTCGACAGCTCCCAGAGTCGCGCAAAGTGATCGCTGCACGCCGTGACGAGATACGCGCTATCCGCGCTGAACGCACAATCCCACACCCATCGCTGATGGCCGTGTAGTGTCGTCTCGAGCGAGAACTGCTGCGGATCCACGCTCCAAATCTTGGCGGTATGGTCCGCCGAGCAGGTTGCCAAATGTCGAACATCCGGCGAGAGAAGAACCCGAGTGATGTATTTCGTGTGAGCTTGGAATTTGGTTACGGGGACTAGAGATGTCAAATCTCTATTTTGGATCATTCTCCAGACATAGCAGTTTCCCTACACCATTCGTCAATATAAATTACTCAATAAAACAATGTAAACATGCAATGGCGTGAGTTATTTACCGTATTATTTCCAGCGACCAGCATACTGCCATCCGTAGCAACAGTCACACTCCTCACGGGGACATCATCCTCGGGTATCAACTGATGTGTACACTTATTCTCCCCTAGATCCCAAATTCTCACATTCCCGGCCTGATCGCAACTGATCAACTCGCCCTGATTCGGATGGATGACGACATCGTTAACGGGACTGCCGTGGCTGTAATTCCGCTGTACCGTAGCGGTTCGAGTGTCCCAAATCTTGACCGTACCGTCTTCGGAAGACGTGACCATCCATTTCCCTTCGCAGTGGAAACCGACGCCGGTGACGTTGTTGGTGTGGCCTTCGAAGGAGAGGACGGGGGCCGGGTTTGTGGATTTGATGTCGTATAGTTTTACATTCAAGTGGCCGGCGGCGGCGAGGAAGCGTTTATCGGGAGAGATACAGAGGCGGTTGACTTGGCTATCCGCGTGCTGGATCGTACGGGAGCAGATTCCCGAGAGGGCTTCCCAGAATCTGTATTATTATATTTATATTATCTTTAGTTTTCTATCCTTTTATTCGAGCGATTTTGGGGGGTGGAGAGTATGTGTACCTGATGGTGTGGTCGTAACCAGCTGTGCACATTATAACGCTCATGTTGAACAATAGTCGGCGAGGTAAAGCCCCTCTTCAGCTCGAGAAATAGATGGCAATGAAGAATGACACCAACCGCAAGATGAGCTTGTCGAGTAAAGAGTGTCGCGACGGTTGATTGAATGGATGATGTTTCGTGACGAGGGGCCTTGAGTGGTTTAGCGACTGGAGGAAATTGCCAAGACCTGCGCATGACATCGCCCGTTTGCTTTGCCAGGCCGGCTTCATTCGTTTCTCATCGCATCGTCATCATCCTTCCTTCCTCCGCTTCCTTCGACCAACCTCCTCGACAGCACCACACCGTAACCCCTCTGCTCACATCTCCACTTCTCCTTCGATCGCATACCATCAGAGAAGAACTTCAATATGTCGTTCGCCCGTCTCTCCTCTCTCGAGGCCCAACCCACCACCTCCCGGGAAACAGGCTACAGCGATGACCCGGAGTTTCACCGCCTCACCCAATCTCTCTCCTCCCGCCTTTTCAACCTCACCTCCAACATCACAAAGGCAAACCACATTCTCACATTACTGGGAACCAAAAAGGATACACCGGAGATCAGAGATAGACTTCAGAAGCTACTCCAGGAGACCAGAGAGAGCTTCAAACAGATCGGTGAAGGCATCAAGCGGGTGCAACTCTGGGAGAATGCTAGCGTACGTCATCCTTCAGATCCTCTTTAACACCCTCAATACTCTGCACAATATATTCTAACTGATGGATTTTTATTCCACATATAGCCCCAACAACGATTCATCCAAGAAAAACTCTCCCGCGAATTCACCGCCGCCCTCCCCGACTTCCAAGCCGTGCAAAAACTCTCCGTCGAAAAACAACGACAATATGTAATCCAAGCCCGCTCTGCTCTTGACACGATCCAACATGAAGGCGACTCCCACCCTCCTTCACCAGGAGGCGACGGTGAAACAATGCCGCTGGTCCAGCAACAAGCCGCGCAACTCCAACTCGCATCCCAATCCGACGTCGACTTTCAGGAATCTATGATTCAGGAGCGCGAGGAAGAGATCCGAGATATCGAAGAGGGAATCACCCAACTCAATGAGATCTTTAGAGATCTAGGCACCATGGTCGGCGAACAGGGACATATGGTCCAACGGGTATGGCAGAATATCGACAATACGAGAACGGATACCAGGGCTGCCAGTCGTGAATTGACGACAGCAGCGAGGAGTCAGAAGGCGGCGAGGAATCGAGCTTGTTGTTTGTTGTTGATTTTAGCGGTGGTCCTGTTGGTTGTGCTTTTGGCCGTTCTGACTTGATGTCGTTATGGTCATTCTGTCTGTCCTTTTTTTTTTTGGTTTTTGTAATATTCCTAGTGAGGGATTAGGTTTGTTGGGATTGCACTTATATTTTCCGTCCTCAGTGACTAACCTGCTTGCTATACATACCCGTGGGATATTGGGGTTTTCTTTATTTTATTTACTAGCTAGCATTGTTGTTTTGGTTGAGTAGAAGGGTCTCCTTTGTTTCTTTTTTTTATACACATGGCTAAAGTCCATTTGATACCTATCCCTAAAGTTTTGTGTGTTTTTTCGTTCTCTGCCGTTGGATTGTACAATTGTTCGAACTATATAGGTAATAACTCGGTGGGAGGTTTTTGGAATATATTATAGCATCGCTTTGTTCTTTCAGTCTATAAAGTCTTTGATCATTTCTTTAGTATTCATCTCGAATAAATCGTGTAAAATCATTCAATCTATATGGCAAATCCGTGATATATATAGTACACCAAATTCTCACGAAATCCAAATCAATCTACAACTAGAAACTAAAAACCCCAAACTATCAATCAAATTGTAGAGCATTAAAACAAATCACGGCAGCTTATAACCAGCAGCTGTCAATCCGCTCTCCAAAGCCTTGATAGCTTTATCGATATGTCCAAGCTCTGGCTTGGTCTACACCCACTCATAGTTAGCCTTCATTCAATTCAGAACACATCAATTCATTCACGCGGACAAGTAGATACTCACAACGGATACCCCCATACTACCAATTCTAACATATTTACTCGCAATCTCCTTGTGCAAACCACCCGCAAATACAACATCATGCTTAGCAGTATGCGGCAAGATATCCGGCGGCGTCATACCCTCTGGTAGCCACACGGCTGTCATCCCGCTAGCTTGATGCGCTGGATCTTCAGCCAACTGCTTTAACCCCATCTTCTCAACGGCGTCCTTAACTTTCTTAGATGCGAGCTTGTGCTGTTCGAAGCGTTCTGAGAGTGGACGGGAGAGGATTTGTTTTAGGGATGTGTGCAGCGCGCGGACGAGTTGGGGTGACGGGGTTGCAAAGTAGGATGGCTTTCTGGCTTCGTAGTTTCGTAGGACTATTATTTCGGGTTAGCATGTCAAGTTTGGATGCACATTGTGGGAGAGATGGGCATACTCGGTAGCCAGTTCTTTAAGCTGGCAAAGTAGCTTCCTGGTGGCGAGGTGCGGTTATTGAAAGTCTCAATAGCTCGACCGCTCAGCATCATGACTATAATACCGCCGAGCAAGAATCCAATTAGTATCCTCAAACGAAATTGAAAACGAAATGGCGAAAAACATGGATATATCATACTACAAAGCCCAGCAGGAGCACCAATTGCCTTCTGACTCGCCGTCAAAACAACATCCAAATCCCATTCGTCGAATCTAATCTCCTCACACCCAACACTGCAAACCCCATCGACGACCACAAGCGTATCTGGGCTAACCCTCCGCACAACCTCCGCCACCTCTTTCGGATCTGATAACACACCAGTAGAAGTATCCGTATGCGTAACTGTCACCATTTTATACTTCTTCTCATTCAACGCCTTCTCGATCTCTGCTACAGAAGGACGAGACCCGATGGGTGCTTTCAATTGTGTTGGTTTCGCGCCGTACGTGGAGAGACAGTCGGCGAAGGAATCGCCAAAATAACCTGTATGTAGGACTAGAACTTCGTCGCCAGGTTGGACCAGGTTGGCGGAGACGAGGTCCCAGCCTAAGGTACCGGAGCCGCTGATTACTATCGGCTGGGAGGCGGGGTTGGAGGTGATGAAGAGGTCGCGGAGCATTGTTAAGGTTTCGCCGAATATGTTGACGAAGGGCATACCGACGTGGGATTCGCTACATGATGTCGTTAGCTGAATTCGAAAGCATGAGATAATGGGAACCTTACCTGTGAGTAGCCATGGCGTTGAGGACCTATATTCAGAAACGCAAGCTCTTAGCATTAACTTCAAAGTCACTAGTATAGAGTTTGAGACGTACCTCATCGTCGAATTCGATGGGCCCCGGGATGAGAACGGTAGGATGGGAAGCTTGAGAAGACATTGCTGTTGCTGCTGTAGATGAGATACTGCGAGATTGTGCCGGTGTTGATAGATGGGAGTTCAATTGGGAGAGTCTGGCGACGGCGGCGGGGTTCTTTTTAATGTTCTCGGTGAGGATTCGAGAAGGTGTTGTTGATGTTGTTGTTGGTGGTGTTGACGAAGACATCCGAAGAATATGATTATTATTATTATTAATTCGAACAGACGTCACGAGCGAACGGCGGCGACAGCGCCCGGCCAAGCGCAGACCTGACCCTCGGGACGATAACAGCATGCGGTCAGTTTCAATCGATCCTAATGCTCCCCGCTGCTTGGCTTGTCGATTGCCCCGCAGTTCAATCAACAATCCAGGGGGTTCTACAGGCAGGAGCACGAACGGTGGTTCTCCAGCAGGGGAGCTGGCTGGCGACAAACTGGTCGGGAGGTGACCGAGTGTCTCGTAACGGACTAACTCTGAACGGCAAGATGCGGTGTCCGAAAGGATTTTAGGAGCTGCGAACCTGCAGATTGAATTGAAAACTCGAAAAATTTACGGCTGGGATATTTGGGGGAAGGAAAGCGACGCGAAACAGTTCGTTGGAATCGTCCGCGTCCGCCATACGCTGGCTTTTGATAATATATACGACGGACCTAGCCGATGTCGCACCTTGTTACTCCGAGCTCTCATCCGAAGCCTCCGCTGCACTAATTTTCAACGCATTCGTTAATAATAACGGGATGCTGGTATTTCCATTATCAATTTGAATACTGCGGTTGACGGACAATTGTGGTGGCAAACTGGCATCTAAAACAAATTTGAGGTCGTTTACGTGCATGCAGTTGAACAGGCGGATTGAGACCTTGTCCCCAGATCGAGATAGTAACGTGTACAAGAAGATATATCTATGCTTAAACAGTATATTACATTATTTATGTGGGTAAAAGCTTGTAGGAACGTCCAATTTCATTGCATGCAGGGTGGATCGGTTCAACCATAGCTTTAGCATTGATATACAAAATATCACAATTATATTAATTGCGATCACCTTGAAATTCGACGGGCTATGGATACCAAAGAGCAAACAAAGAATAAAAGTAGACAATCGGAAGGAGTGCACCTCTTGTAGTACCCAATGCATTCACTCGATATGCTCGATATTAATGGTAATGAAATGATCAAGAGAGCTTAGATTGTGTGTTGGTAGTGTGGTATTTTGGAGCTCCCGCAGCTCACAGCGCGACGGACGGCATCGACTTGCTTGCGACGCTTCCACTCCAATCAACATTCACGACACCATCACACCCCACATACCAACCGTCTCTCTCGAATATTACCCACTTCTAAAGGGCAACCGAACACCGGTTGATATAAATCCTCACCATGTCGTCGAGACTAGTCTTAGCCCTCGGCGACCTCTTCATCCCGGACAGAGCTTCCGTAAGCCCCCAATATCATAACCTCCCTTCTTCACATCGCAATGCTAATTTATATGACTACCCCCTAGGAAATACCGGCAAAGGTACCTATCCATCCATATACCACCATAACCTAGACACGACCAGTCGCTATACTCTCCAGCAAATTTCTAGAGAAACCTCAAAAGCTAATCAATATGCCACACCGGGTGGGTGGGAAACACCCTCACGCGGTCTTTCCCTCACGCAAGGTATGACCGGTCAACCCTCATACAAAACAGTTCAAAAAGCTTCTCGCACCTGGAAAAATCGGCCAAATCCTCTGTCTCGGAAACCTCACCGACCGCGAAACCTACGAATTCCTCCGCTCCACCGCCCCGGACCTCCAAATCGTCAAGGGCGACTTTGACGAATCCGCAAACCTACCCCTCTCAAAGGTCGTCAAGCACGGACAGTTCAGAATCGGCTTCACTCATGGACACACCATCATCCCTCCCGGTGACTCCGATAGCTTACTAATCGCGGCGAGGCAGATGGATGTCGATGTCCTGATCTGGGGTGGTACTCACCGATTCGAGGCGTACGAGATGGAAGGCAAGTTTTTTGTGAATCCGGGGAGTGCCACGGGTGCTATGAGTAGTGGGTGGTTGAGTCAAGATGAGGAAATCGTTCCCAGTTTTGTTCTCATGGATGTAAGCAGCCTATATTTCGCGCTCTCTCTCTCTTCAGATCCAGTTCACCTCTGCTAACTCTCCGCCGGGTGTTAGGTCCAAGGGAATAACTTGGTGCTATACGTTTACCAGCTCAAGACAGACGAGAATGGAGCTGAAAGTGTCGCGGTGGAGAAGGTCAATTTTAGGAAAACTGAACCTCCAGCTCCTACCCCGGCTCCGGCGTAAACCCATAGTGTAGTCTTTCGTGTAGAATCATTCTAGATGTTGTACTAATATCAAATCAGAAACGCATATGCCGCACCAATTCCTTCTATTCACAATAACTCATGCACCGTTAAATATACTCGACAGTGATCCCCTTTTCTTAAAGAAATGAGATATAAGTCTTTTCCAATACAGTGATAATGCAACCTGAAATGATATATGGAAACTTTTACCAAAACCAATTACATGCCCAGGAACAAAGCAGCTACTTGATGAATACAGACGGAAAAATAATTAAACCGACGCCGACTATTGCAATAGTTACAACCACCCCTTCATTGATATTGTATCAAGCCCCGAAACTAGATTCATTCGAATACTTCTCCCCCGGTACCAAATTGGTATGATCTTTCGGATTCGCCGCAGCTTCGTAAAGCGTTATTATAGGCTCCCGTCCAACTTTCATGTAATCTCCCTTCAATCCCAAATACCAAATCTTGGTTGTCTCCTCCTCCCCATCGCTATGATTCTCCTCGAAAAATAACGTCAAACTGCGAACATTGTTGAACAGCGATCGTTTCAGCGGGATATCCAACACTTCGGGTCTGCTGCTGGGTGGTACGAGGGGTACATTCAGTGTGAAGGTCGGGGTGGTGTCGGAGACCGTTGAGAAATCGAGGTCATTGCGGTTAACGTAGATTTTCAGGGTGCGGGGGCTTGTACCGTCCGGTGGGGCGTAGATGAGGAGGGAGTGGAGCTTGACGATACCCGCGAAGCTGTTATAAATATAACTTCATTAGTAAATTTTATAAAATAAAAAACAGGAAAATCGACCTGCATGCATGAACTTGCATCGAAAATATATCACATTGTATATAAAATTATGAATCCTTTTTTCACTTCTCAAACAGATATATGGTACTCTTGGCTCGTTTCGTAAAAAGATAAACACTCACGGGATAAACATCAATAGCTCCTGATCGCTATCGCTCTCAAGCTCGGGATCTGTGGACAACCGCTCATCCCAGGTTTTCCGCAGGATCTTCTTCCCCGCATTCCGCTCGGACTCGTTTAGCGTCGAAACGGCATCGAAATCGATACAGTTGTAGAGCGACGACTGGATGGCGGGTGTCACGTCGTCGTCGTGGGAGTGGCCCGCATGATCGTGACCGTGGTGGTCGTGACCGTCGCCTCCTCCGCTGCCGTGCGTGTGTTCGTCGTGACAGTGTGACATGGTTTTTTTGTTCCTTTTTAGTTCCCTTTTTCTTGGAGTGTTATAATATATGTGGAGTATATTCAAGTATCGAACGGGAAGTTTGATAACGGAAGGGTGTGCGGGATATTGTGCGGAGATGGTGTGCTCGGTGTATTCTGAGGTATATTCAAGTTTATTTTATCGGTTTTCGAGCTGCAGACATCTTTGTATCTTCTTCACGTGTGCCTTTGTTCACGTCGATTCGAGACAGTCGACCGGGTTGAAGGTTATTGGTGGTTTGGTTGGAGGTGGTGTTCCCAGTGAGCTATGCGATTGGCTGGGGCCAAAGTCATGTTGCATGTTGCATGTTGCATGTTGCGCAGGTCAACACCACATCCTCGGGGAGGCCTCATGTTCCACCCTGTAGGGCTGAACTCTCTTTCATTGGCGACATAAAACTTTCGAATGACACTTGGTCTAGGTAGACGGCGTTGCTTATTTGGTAATCAGGAGATTTCTTTAGTAATCATTTGCTAGTATCTATGAAGATAATATATTCATTTTGTGTTTCAAGTAATTTTATACATCTTATATTTCGATTTAATATTGAATGTCTAAATCTAAGCTTGATGCTAGCATCATTACTGAAGCTAAAACAGTAAAACACAAGCGTTTTCAGAGTATGTAGCTTATATACCGTATAGGTTATTGTATTTCTCAATAGATAGATCTTGAACTATACATTCAATCATTATTTGATTTCCAGAGCTCCACCTAACTCGAACTCATTCATATTTTAACTACCGAATTAATCGAATCCTATCTACTACTAATCAATTCTATAAAAATACTACTAAGTAGTTCCTATCTATCCCGTCGGCCCAAGCTTAAGCTCTCGTGACTTTTATAGAGAGCACTATCAAGACTTCCATATTTAGATCAAGCCTTCGCTACCGGTAAAAACGAAAAACGAACAAGGTCACAGGCAAGGTGTCTATGCACAGTCATCAAACGTCCTTCAGATAGATGAACGCCACGAGAGCTCTCTTCCTTCTCTTCCCTACAAGGGTACTTCGAAGGAATACGGCAAATAGCCAAAATAATCAAAAACTAACCCTAGCCCTGTGCGCGGGGTTTCACACATATGCTCGGGGAATCGAAATTACCTTTGCCATTCAAAGTAATATTGCTCGTGCGTTAGAATTAATATTGGAACACATGGATTTTCAAGACTGTAATTTGTTTGTGATATCACAAATATTACAATTGCAGGATTACGAGTGTGCGTTTTTCGTGCCGCAACTATACTTGTCTTTTTTAAGTTATCATATTACTTGAGATGCTTCGAGGCGAAAGGGACAAATGCCTGCTACATACCAGTCTCACATAGAGTCATTCTTGCCGAGTAGTATCAAGTCCGATAGCTTGTTATTCGTAGACCTAGTTGTCACACGGGTCCGAATTGATTGCGACTCGAAATCTCAAAATCACGCCAGTGAACTCTAGCCGTGGAACGGTTCTCACATGTCCCCGAAAAAATCATTGTGCGACACAAGGATTTGATGAGGCAATATCGGTGAGTCCTTTCACAAGAAAAAAAAATTTAAGCCCCCGGGGTTCTAAAGCTAGCACTCGAGCCGTTACTCTTGGTAAATAGAGTTAAGTACTAGGTATTTTACTCTAAACTTTGTTACTAACGCAGGGATAGGGTCCAGATGGGAACATTGTTACACACCTGTCCGGTAGGTACCTCGTATAGTGAATACAAAGGAGAAGTGCCTAGAACTTGAGCTTCTCCGCATTCCCAGCCGGAGTGTGCAGGTATACGAAGAACCGTATCGGCTAATGAAACCTCGCACGACATGGGAGACGAATACGACTCTACCACAAAAAATCTAAACAAGATAATATATTTGAAAAGGAAAAAAAATTAGATTGCACGAGCCTCGCGATGAATTATAGGGCGTACAATTGTTGAGAAACTATAGTGTAATGAGACACATTTGCGAAAAGGAACGAATAGACCCTGCATTCCACTTAGTTGGCGGATTAGGATCTCGAGATGTTTTTCTCGTATTTGCCACTGGAGTACCTTTGAGACGAGGTTGCGCAGAGATTGCATTGACCACACATTCCAAGCGAGCTGTATGAGGAAATTATTTCGAGTCAGTTGTGTTTCTTTGTTTATCTCCATCGAGGGATTTTCTTCTTCCTCTTCCATTTTCTATTCGAGTGGATTCCCTTCGTCTCGGAAGTTTTCACCCGCTGAATCAACTATAACATTCGTGCTCCGTGCTATGATCGCCAATGCAGATATCTGACTTGGGATACGGAGTACGTCGTATTTCCCGCCCAAGATCGATTTCTCGACCCCAGACCAACAAGCATGCATGGGCACGGCATAGTTCCGCGAAATGTGAAGTCGCTCTGAAGGTCTGGACATCTAAGGCAGAACATTTGAAGCATGGCCCAAATAGTCACAAAAATAACACTTATGCACCATATGTTTCTTACGTAACCCCCACAAATGGGTCCAAAACATGGCGTTCAAGATATCTCTCATGACATTGTACATACCGGAATCCCAGAGTCGCGTTTTTTGAGAAGGATCCCATTCGTTGCGTTCGACCGGGCCGGACCAGGGAATCTGGATATATCCGTCTATAATATTCGAAAATTAAGACTACTATGCTCTGTATTGCTCTAATGAACTAGGAGCGTAGATATGTAAAGTAAACCCCCAAAGTGGTCCGTGCATTTACTGCGAGAATTTGATGAACCCCCAATTGCTCTTATTGCGCGGATCCGACAGCCCGGCCACAGAGACGGGAGCATCGATATCGAGTAGTGATAATACAATCGCGAAAAGTGCCGGACCTAGCGCCATTTCCTGGGGTGGTTAAAAAAAAATTCAATTATCCTGTTATTTTTCAGTTAGACCTGGCGCCATGTCGTCAAAAGTACCCAATGGTCACTTCTCCTCCCCACACTTCTTTTTGGCAAGGGTTTTTGCAACGGACCGGGGCAATCGCACGTCGAGATTTGAAGCCAAAGACTCTTCCCTTAGATGTGTGGGGGGATCAGGCAGCAGAACGGGTAGCCAATCCATGAGGAATGCAAATGAGCCCGCTGTCGACTAGGTTTAGTTGAGTGAATCCCCGCGAGATGTTTCTTCCGCTGCATTATCACAGTCGCATCGCCGCTTGAAAGGAGTCTCGAAAGCGAGAAAAGAGATAACACGATTTTTTCTTTTTTTAATTCTCGTATTGTGTCTTTTATGGAAATTGGACCATTTCTAGGGTTGATCCTTCTCCTTCGTTTTCTTTCTGGGCGTATTTTCCGCATACGACGTCAAGAGCCACCTCTTTGGGACTCTTGGGGGCGCGAGATAATTTTTTTTCTTTCCTTGGTGGAAAAGTTGAGGGAATTATTGATTAGCCGATTAATAGACGGAGCAGGCTGGCCTTGCAAGTTTGGAATGAAGGCCTTGGTCGACGACGGTTGGTGGTTTGCTTGCTTGGAAAACCTCATGCACGAACGGAAGATGCACAAACAAGGGTCGACTTCGAGCAGCTCGCAGTGCCATGTACGACGACGATTGCGAATCCCCCCAGATGGATAATTTTGGCACGCCCTATTTTTCTTCTTTGCCTTGAAGCTTAGCGTCTTGGAGGGGTTGTTTCTCTGTCTATCATTTCAATCGAGTGGGGGTTGCAATCCATTGCAAATTCCACGACGAGGACGACAAGATGGCCGTGGCAGGCGGTAAATGAAGCTATAGCCTTTGAGCGAAGATCATATCAGACCCCGGCTTTGGATCTCAGACGGCTTCCTTTTGGCGCTGACTCGGATCTGGCGATAACAAGAGAAACCAGAGGAAAGGGTCGAGAACCCCCCTTGTTGATTTGAAGCGGTTACTAGTTACGTGCATTGACCAGGACTGGGGGTGGTCCAGAGCAAGATCTGGGAGCTGAGACTAGCACTGATGCGGCGTACTGATTGATTATTTTTCTCATCGATTCGTTCTGTCTCCCCTCGAACTCGCAAGCAAGAATGGCCTGATATCTCAACGCCACCACGGCTATTCCGTTGGAAATGTCTCTTCTCGTGTCTCTGCGCTTTGATTCTGGTGTCAGTTGGTGTCTCTCGCCAGCCCCAACCCCACCAGCCAGCCAGGCCGCCCACATTCAATCCAAGAAAAAAAAAAACGAGATCATAACAAGATCTGATCATCCGATCGAATCTCGAAGGGAGAGAAACGGGAAAGGTGGCCCATCAAGATTTGAAGCTAACCTGCCTAGCGCCGTATTTAGTGCGACCCTCACTCGCATCGGACATTAAAAATTCAGCAATGAGAATTTTCTTCGAGATACAGTTCGGGGGGGGCTGACCAGATGTCATGTCATGTTTGCAGGATGGCGCGAAAGCCATGGCTGGATGTGGAAATCGACGAATCGGTGAACCACCTATCAGCTGTTCTGGATCCCCTTCGCCCAGCGAATCATCACGGCCGCACGGGATGAGCCGCACAATTCGTCTGTCAGCTCGGAAGTTTTCAATGGCGTGGCTGCAATTGCCATTAGCTGGAATCATCGGAAGAGAGAATGGCGGGTGGACACGAGATATCGATCGATGGGGATCGAAGAAAGTGCAACAGATCGTTTTCTTAACACCGAGATGAATATAGAGTGTGGCTCCACCTAATGATCGATCACAAGAAGCAATGCAGAGACGACACATTTTGAGATGGATGAAAACACCCGACGATGTGGCCGAGGCTTTTTTACCGTTTCGCTTGAGAGAACTGCGTGGGCATTGCATTTGCATTGTTCGCATCATGCAAAATTTAAACGGTGTCCACATTTTATTTTTTGTTTCTTTTCGACGCCCGATGAAAGCCGTGTTCCGTATCGAATCGAATCGAAAAGAAGAGAGAGGCCACGATTTGCAAAGGAGGTAACAAAAATGTTGAAATTGGATCTTCTCAATGGGTCTCTGGATGTGGTAGCTCCGAGGTATCAACCAGGAAGGCATATACGACCCGGATGGGAATTCGACCCCTTGCCAACAAAAAGGAAAAAGAAAATGATATATGCCTCTCCTCCGCATCTCATCTCATCGCGTCGCCGTGCCAGCTAGGAAGGAAGGGAGCGGGGTGGAAGGAACCCCCCGAACAGCGAAAAAGGTGTCCACTAAAGCGGTGAATAATCCTTTTCTAACAGCATTGCAGTTAGATGCAAAGTTGAAGATGGCCTTTAGGGCTTAGCGTCAACGAGCTACCGAGAAACCTTAAACGAGTAACCGATCGTTGGATATGGATGCCATGCATACGGTTGGTAATATAATTCTGAATTGGTCCGCGGGGCAATAATGATTTATTTCCCCCCAGCCAAGCCGAACTGTTTTGACTGTGGTTGGAGAGCTTCAAATCATACGATTATGGCTGGTGAACACGGATGTTGCCTTTTCGCTGAAGAGGCTGTCCAGGCAGCAGGGAGACTAGATTTATCGCAAATGAAGGAGACGTGATCGAATAAACCCAATTGCTCGTTGCAATAAGGCAGTGATCAATTCGATTGTCTGCATTGGGATCCTTAATCCTAAATGCACCGCTTGACTATATCCGTCTCCGAACTAGCTTCACAACCTCGAGTCAACCACTCTGTAGTTAAATTAGCGAATCAGCCATCCTTCTGGATACAGCTTTTTGGAAGAGCTAGGAAGCAGGTCCAGGAACAAGCTTCTCTCTTGGAAATATCGGGAATACAATTCCGAAGAATGTGAAGGGAAAATTTTTTTCTGTGGTCATTTAACGCACTTTTTTTCCCCCGATTTCCAAGGCACAACACCTTGCCCCTTCCTCGGAACCCTGGCGCTATGACGTTTTGGTTTGAGAGAGCTTGGATAGCTTCTAAGCTTGCCCTGAAGAATTTTTTATATCCGCTCAACCTCGAAAAGTACTCATGATCAAGCTTGATTTGTGGAAACACGCATCATCAGAAGGAGAGAAATGAAGAAAATTTTTTCCTTCGTCACATACCCCTTGATTCAAAATGTTCAAATTCGAAACACCAATAAAGCAAAGCTATCGATGAATATTACGCCTACCGTCAAACTGAAATGTTAATCAACAGGGTAGAGGCTAGTAGCAAAAGGACCGCGAACCGGGCGAAAGGTCTTGGATCATCCGGAGATCTGACGCTGGCGGAATCGTAACGAGCTGGTCGGTCACAGCGAGATACAATTATATGACAATCTATCTGGCGTAAACTCACCTGCCGTATCGTTTTGCCTCCGTCGCGTTCGTTCCCAGCAATTGATTGGCCTCACCCCCTTTCCTATCCCTTTGCTTTGCTTTTAGAGCTTACCATGTACGCTTTTACCGTATGCATCCAGCAATTGGTGGGGTTTCAGTTTATTCGTTTGCATGCTTCCTTTCAGAGTACTGGTCTGCAAGTGGGAGATGCTTATATTCGATTCCTTGCGTGATAATCCACCCGCATCACCCAATTGCCATGCGGTATCAGAACCATGAGGATCGTTTATCTAACGCAATGTAATGTATGCCCGTACATTCGACAATGTACTGTCATGTCATGCTATGCCGCTTCTTCCCTTTGAGTGCGGATGGGTGTGTTTTCCAATGTATGCGTTGGCGAGCTATGTTGCTTTAGCTTGCTTATATCGACGTTAAACTGCTTTAGATATCGAAAAACACCTATCCCAATTTCATTCCATCGCCCTTAATCTTCCGGTATCTATCAGACTCCTATGTTTACTAGAAGTAGGAATCTAATAGGAAAAAAAATTTTTCACTCTCATCTTAAGGAATGTAATGTAATGCAATGCACATAAATGCCCTCAAAATCAACAGCAACAGGAACCACAATATCCGTATACGTTCAGCACAGTTCGCGAGAAAAAATTTAAAATTGCTGGCATCAAAGGGTTAGAACCACGTTGCAAACCAGCTCAAAAATTTTTTACCAACGATAGTTTTTGTTTTGGTTCGGGGTCTCTTTTCAATCGGTATCCTTCTAACCCGAGTGGAGTTAGCTGCAGGCGGACTCTACATACGGTATATGCCTCTTCCGAGCGATTCGGACCGGAGAGACTCCCCAGCGAGCGCATTTATTTTTGAGCCGAGATTTGTTGGTTGATGGACCGTTTATATCCAATCGGGCAAGGCTGAATGCTGTTGAGGAGCTTTATTCGTCCATTTACCTTATTTCGTTGGAATTAAAGAAAAAACGGATGGCTTGAGGAGAGAAAAAATTTTCAACATCCGTAACTGAGCTGATGTTACACGTCCCCCTGTCGGAGGGTGAGATATTGGATGATAGGAGTAGCAGAGGAGGATAGGAATATGAAATTAATCAAATCACGCCGGTTCAAATCGATTCGATCAATTGGCGATGTTAATCGAAGGGGAAGGCGATTGAGACCCTGAAGAATGATGTGCAAGCGCGCTCCTCGCAGAGTACAGACGTGATCAATTACGTCGAATACGAGACAGAGAAATCGAACGAATTCCTCCTCCGCGGACCTGGTGATTGAGACGCTTCGAGCTTAGACGCAGCCGATCCGCCCGGTACGACAATCACTTGATCGGAAATGATGTGAGCCTTTTTTGAAGCGGGGAATATAGACTTCTGCGGAGGGGGAGATCACCAATTTTAGGTTCCATTGCCGTTGGTGGGCCTTACGTAGACGCTATAACTGTCGGCATATCATTCATAATGCATTAAACGGTTCTTTTGCGGAGAAGCTGGTCGGGTATGGCTTGGACAAGTAAACAACGCATACTTCTCGAAAACGTCATGTTCAACTCTAGCTGGTTTCACTCTCGAACTTCGATTTCGATTTGAAAAGAAACAAAAAAAAAAAGCTACCGGGATAGTTTCCCATCTTTTGACGGAACCCGGCAATGGAGAAAGGGAACTTGAAAAATCATTCCGAATGGACGGCTTCGATCAATTGCAGTCGACCGCTGAGGAAAGAGGGCTCGAGTCAAGGGATAATAGTAAAACCTCTCACTCCCAGGTCGGCGAGAGAGTTTAAACCCGGTAGCAGCGAGCAAGGCAGCCCTGTCGCATGCTGAATGAGGTATTCTTTTGCATCCATCGCACTCGCAGTATATCCACCGCCAGTCAGTCAGCTACATCGAATGTCGCAAAACACGAGCGCGCTTCTCCAGCTGCTGCACGGATGGGAAATAGCAAAAGAAATAAAAAGAAATAAAAAATACAAAAAGGACACAATGAAATTCGGCGCAGAAAAAGGTCACTTCGACCCATATATTGACAGCCCCCCAGCGGCAAGAAACGATACAATTTCAATTATAATTATAGGTATTACTGTTATATGCCGTCGTCGTAACTTCGCATCTCAACCCGCCAATTGGAAACCCCATCCATGATATCCAAGCCGGCTCCCAGCGGGAGTTTACGAATCACATTGAGAGAATAAAATTTAAACAATAGGGGATTGTGCTGTCTGAAAAATGCTAAACATCACCAGCAAACTCGTTTACCAATTCCAAAAATACGTGCATGGTCCGAGCTACACACGTTAGCTGAGGGGGTTCAAAAGCCCTCAAAAAATTCCTTTACCCTTGGGACTCACTCTGTTCAATTACAATGGGTGAAGCAAGCAAGCCTGGGTTAGTCTGGGACAGGGGAAAAGAAATGACAACGAATCCGGGTCTCACTTTAACTTGCAAAAAAAACCGCTTGCCCTGGCGGCTACTCCCGAAATATCTGGGGTAAGAGAGAAAATAAAAAAATTAAAAAATAAAAAAAAATCCAAAAATTTTCATCAAATGAGTGTAGACAGTCAGCAATGCTGTTGTTTAGGGGTTAGACAAAATAAATAAAAAATTTTCTCGCATCAGTTTGCCCCACGCCTTCCATCACCCCCATTGCGAAAATGGCAAGCACAAGAGATTATTTTTGTATCGAATTGATCGATGCCCGTTTCCCCGATCGAAAATCTATGCATATACGTGGTTTTTGCCCATTTCCATATTGAAAGTATTGTATACCTAACGTTACAACTGCACTTATTTGATTATGATATACATGGACCCTTTAACCCCCATCGTCTTGGGCTTACCCCCAAAAAATACGAAAAAGGCTTAACCCGCACGTATAATCCTAATGAACATGTATGTCGAGGAATGAAGAAACTGAGTGAACGAATGAGGTGAGTGGGGTTATAGTAGCATTTTGCGGTTAGGGACAAAGACCAGACCTGAAGAAAATTTCTCTTTACTTTGTCCGTCCCCCATTGATTCATTCCGCGGTGGTGGATTTTTGTGCCTCGTTTTTTGGACAAAAAAAAATTCTTTCCTTTTTTTATCGGTTGGTGCTGCGACTTCCCTCCCGTGCCTTTAAGCGAAGGGTAGCAGAGAGAGACATTTTGCGGAGAAACATTCAAGGCTGGATGGATACATGCATATTGCACTTATTCTGCGCCGTTGGAGGCAGCAAAAGGATTCAAATAGCTGTAATTGTCAGGCAGAAGGCTGTCCGGTCAAGAATTAAAGGATACCTGAGATCTGATCCATCTAGGACGGGAGGACGGGTAAAAGCGTGAAGGAAAGCTCGAGCCTTCCGGAGCTGAGAAATAAAAAGTCAAAAAGCCAATTGAGATACTATCCATCCGTGATTTGTGGCGGTTAATGAACAGCAAAGTCGAAGTTGAGAGTGGGTCTCGAATTGTCTCTCTTCACCCAGAGCTACCTGTCATAATTTCGAACGGAACAACTCCGCATTGGATGATAGAGATATGTTACTGTATCACAAAAAATTCAATCGCATTCTTCCTTTTTTTTTTTTTTTTTTTTTTTTTATCGTTCCTCTCCGAGTATCCTGATATAGGCAGGTCTCAATAGATGATGAGCCACAGCCTTTCGATCCGGCGTGGACTGGACCTCCGCGAGACAACTGAGCTAGCAAATAAGGAAAGAAAGGAAAATCAAAATACCATCGTGAAAAAAATTTACAGAAAATTTCCATCATATGGTATGTGATTATGAGCAATACTTCATGCCTTAACTATCGGAGCGGGTGTTATCCGAGGATTCCGTAAAATACGTACATGAGGCGAAAAAGTCTAAAGTCACGAAATGACGAAGATCATAGAAGGTAAAAGAAAAGAAAAGAAAACTTTACAGGCAGTCGCAACCAGACACAAGGTTCATCGATCAAACTGTTCACAGAGTAGAAAACATATTGCGGTTATCACGCTGTAGTCTGTCTACACCACAGTAGAACCAGAGGCACCAAAAATGGTAGGAAGAGAAATCTCTTCATGTTTTATGTAAAGATCTCCTCTGATATATCAAAAGGGAAGGGCTTAGAGTGTATATCACTATACTAAATATATGGTACATCATATCAGACTTGCATACATTTTATGATTAGGATTAAGAGTTTTGTTCACAGGTTCTACATGAGTGTATGCTACGTAGGCGCACGCTGAAACAAAGGACCCTTTGATTTGCGAATCAAGAAATTCATCTGCATCGATCTGCTGTCGATGATTTTGTGGTTTGATTTTTTTTGGTGTTTGTTTAGTTTCCTTTCGGCTTTCCTCGTTTTTTAGTGTGAGTGTGTGTGCGTGTGTGTGTGTGTGTTTGTAATGTACATGTACAGATGTGTGATTGATTGAGGTGGCAGACAGGAGAACATGTTCCTCCACCACCCGTTGAATTCGAGGGAATTCAAACATGGAAACCAATCGAGTAGGAGTCGAGAATCGTTTCGTTACTCTCGCTCTCTGAAGATTTCTTTCTTTTTTTTAATCCAAAGAGAGGGGGCAATAGAAAAACGAACTCCACATTTCAATAACCAGAAACCCCAAATATGAAAATCAAGAAGAAAAACTCCACCCTGCAAAAGACAACAAAATATTTCGCCTGGGTAAAATAAAGTAAAGATTAAGAAAATCCCAACCGCTGCAGATTCGTTAATGTGTGTGACAAACAAGCGTAGAAAACATGCCCAAACAGATAATGAAACCCAGATACCGCCATTTTATAGAATAAACGTCCGTCGCTATTCGTAAGTGGTTGTTGTCGTGGAGTTTTTTTTCCCTTTGGTTTCCCCCCCTTACTTCCACCCGAGATGTCCGGAATGTCAAGCAATAAGGAGCAACCAAATGAAAAAAAGAAATGGTTGGAATTAAAAAGGGAAGTTGTTCTGCAGAGGTAGAGTAAATATACACGAATAGAAGAGGAAAAAAATAGGAGGTCTCCGTTATCTGTCCCTCCGAAGAGAGAGAGATGCCAGAAATGGAAAGGAGGAGAGGTTGTTTTCGAGCTGATGTGGAAGATGGGAAAGAAAAATATAAAAAAGACTTTTTGTGAACCCAGTTGTAACCCCGTGAAATGCTGATAGATGGTATAATTTGTTTGGTTTTATAGTGGTATACGTAGTAGTAGTAGTAGTAGTAGTAGTAGTAGTAGTAGTAGTAAGATATATATATAAAAAAAGAGGAGAGCGATGCTGCGTTAAATGAGGCCGTATATGATGATTCGAGAGTTAACCGAAAGATGAGAGTTTGTTTGTGGAGTGGTTTGGATGAAATTAGTAGATTGTCATCCGTCGCTTGTTGTCTCGGACTTGGTCAAAGGCATTAGCGTAGTCATTGAGCTCCCGAAGTGCCTTTTCGGAGAGATACGACTGCTCGAAAGGCGAATGTTGAGAGGGCATTGAGGAAAGCGAAGTGCGAGAGGGCGATGGGTGGAGATTGGATCCTGCGGAGCCTTTTCGGCCGTTGTTGGTTTGGTGGTGATGACTCGACTGCATCCACGAGGGATTCGATCTGATGGGAGAGCCAGAAGACGATTCGTGCGATGATCTCAATGTGGAGAAGTTGAGAGCGGGAGGGAGGTAGAATCCACCGGGTGCTCCATTGGTGCTGGTGCTGGTAGCTGTCTTCGGCGACGAGCTGCAGGAGGCCCGCTCCATATCAGCGAGACGGCAAGCTTGCGAGCAGTAAGCGGCTCCGTTTGGTGCTTCCCTGTCGCAGGTGAGGCAGTAATCGAGAGACCACTCAAAAGGCATTGTGGATAGATTCTTATTTTTTTTTTTTTAGATTTACGGTGGTTGATTATATTGTCGTTCGGTTAATAGAAAGAAAAGAATAACGATTCGAAATGGTGAGACAATTCGAGTAACGTTATATAATGGATGAGATAATGACAACGAACAACAACGATATTAATGAGTTATATCAAGGTGTAAGTTTCCTATTCCAAGTTTCCCAGCGGTTGAGAGAAGAGCGTTTGTCGACTAGACGATTCTCGAGGTTTTGGGGGAAGGTTGAGGCTACGGAAGGACCGAATGAGGGAATGGTACCCGATGGATGGTGGGAGTCGATTGTAGCTATAGCTGAAGGGACAGTGATTGATTTCGGAGCATGTAATGTATTGAAGGATCCAGACCAGATATCATAAGAGAGGAAGGAAGAGGAGTATATATAGATATTTGCTATATATGTGTGGGAATGAGTATATATGTAAGAATGGGAGTGGTAATATGTTCTAAGAAGAGAGGTCGTCGAGGCAGCAATCGAGTAAATTTGGTGTTGGCGATGATGTTGATGGTGGAGGGGAGGGCCGATGTATTTAAAAGCAAAGCAACCAAGCAGCAGGAAGAAGCGGGAAGGGGGGAACCACACAGTGCAAGCAGGTTGGCTTGGGTTGGGTTGACTGCACCGGCCTGCACTGCACCGGCCGACTGACCGGCTGGTACCCTCTTCGCTGTGCGGTGTGGACGGTGCGTGCTGTTGGTTGTGTCCCCAACACAAAAAGAAAGCAAAGAAAAGAAGAAAAGAAGAAAAGAAAAGAAAGAAGAAAAGAAAATACAGCTCGCTCGTCTTGGTTGCTTGCTTGCTGCTGTCATTAAGGACGCACTCTCTTACATTACCCTCTTTTTTCTTTTTCTTCTTCCTCTTCTCTCCCTCATCCTTTTTTTTTTTTTCTTGTTTGACAGGGGTGGTGGTCGTTCGATCGAAATGGGACTAGTGCCATTTCGACCAAGTTAAACTTAGTCGATGCCCAGTCCCTCCCCAGTCCCTCCTCTGCTCTGCTCTGCTCTGCGGAGGGAGAGGGCTATTAGGGACAGGCCATGGGTGTGATATTGCGAGAGGGTGTCGTGCTTTCTGACCAAAAAGAAATGGGGGTTCTTCTAAGCAGCCATTCGTCCATGTTCAGGTTCAGATCCAGCCCAAAGCACTCTTTTCTTTCGTTCGGACGAGAATAGATTGGTCCGTCTGCATTTGGCGCTGGACTGAAAAGAAAAATTGCACAAAAATCACACCAACTTCAAGAAAGAAAAAAAGAATACCATGAAAGAATAATAAAATATAAAAAAAGTGAAAAAATTTCACACGGTATTCAAAAGGAAAGAAAGCACTCGACTTGCTCATTCGAACAGGTTCCTCAGGCTGAGGAATGAATGGCGTACCGAAGAATGAGAAAAAGCAACATTGTCGTTTCCTTCTCTTTCTCCGCAGCAAGAAAGTACTTTTTTCTCTCTTTTCAATAGATTCGATGTCATGTCACTCCAGAGTACATTTCCATAGCGGTGTACATCAAGAACCTGCGGAGGGACATTTCTTTTTCCTATCTTTGCGCGCGGTGTGTGAGGGCATTTCAGTTCTTTCTTGTGATCAACCATAACCACCACCACCACACCACCGCTGCCAGGACCACACGCATGGCCGCCCCTCTTTTTTTTTTTTGCAATAACTTTTATTTTTTCTAATTCTTGTCAAGAAGTACCGCTTTGTATCGTCATTTCGAACCGATTTCACGCTAACCATTTTTCTTTTTCTGTCTCTTCTTCTCCCCCAAGCTCCCATCTTTTTTAGCCAGCTGCCGCTTTTCTCAATGGGAACGTTCGTTCCCCCTGCTCCAAAAAACCTCGGGTCTTGTTGGCCAGGTTATCTGGGAGATCTAGCCAGTCGTCTCAGTTCTATCGCTACTGTCAAATGTATCCATCTTGATATTCCCCACCTTTCCCTCCCCTTCTGACTATCTGAATGTACTTGGGGTATTACCCAGATTGAACTTTTTGAAGCTTTGGTTGAGAGCTTTTTTGATTTCTATCTTGGCTCTAAAACCCCGGGGACACTTCGAGTTACCTTTGGTACTTACATGCACAGGCATGGGGATATTCTTTCTACTATCAAACACCATAAAAATATGCTTCCCTTCAGCCCTTGGCTATAAAAACCTCAATTCGAATATTAATCAAACAGCTTCAAGCACCGAGAAGGGGGGAAAGTCCGCCCCCAAAAATGACAGCATAAACGACACGACACGCAGCTCCTGAGATTTCCTTGGTTTGCGCTTCCCTATCCGGAAAACCATAGCGCTAAAAATGTTACCATTCGTTCTCCCGAACACTCAAGATACCATCTCATGTTATTTTCTAGCGTCGATTCGAACAATGACAAGACCAGGACCCATCGAGCTAACGCTGCAACGGGCTTAGATGAACCTCCCTCTTACATGTAATCTGTCGCTGCTGCTGCTGCTGGCACAGAGAAGTGATAGATGGGTACCTGGGGTACAAGCGTCTGGATTTACATTCCATCCTACGTGATGTACCGCCTGACAGCCCTCTGCTTCAAAATGAAGCCGGACTTTTCTTGGTGCCGAGACTTTTGTACCGCACGTACCGCACGTACAGTATCGAATGTACCCACCCATGGCCAATACAGCCAAAAGAGAGATAACACCAACCTGAGCCGCCCTGACGGGTGGCCTTGTAACCCGAATTAAAAATGATTAAAAGAAAAAGGCGTGTCGTCTGATCATTTAAATCCATCTTTTTTTTACTTTATTGACGACGCTTTCCCCAAAACGATGGAGATTGTTGGGATGAAAGCTAATGGGAAGAATTAAGATTTTGGCTACTCGGAAACTACGGCAATCGATAAAAAAAAAAAAAACAAGAGACATAATGCCTCGTTAAGGATTCCCCGTTCCGTTCGCTGGGTTTTCCCCCAGACCCTCGAATTTTTAGATTTTTAGAATTTTTGGGGTTTACCCTTCGGAATACATTCCTGTAGGCATTGCATTGGCCCCCACGGGTGAATTGGTGAATTGGCAAAAGATGATGCTGATGAGAGATAAAACTCAAGACGCTTTGATCTGATCTTCACATCTTGATACCGGATTATGCGCGGATGTCAAGGGGGAAAGAATGCAATGGGAAGGTTCATCCCGAGAGAATTGACAAGATTGACAATGGCGCGGTTCAGCAGATTTCAAAACGAACTTCGAGACCGCGCAGGATATGATATGGTATGGTAAGCTGAGTGCTTCCAAATGGCCAAGCAAGGCTCGATGGATAGGAAGGAGCACACGCCCCCCACCGCATTGGCCATTCGTTCATAGCATGCATTCGAATCTACTCGTTTCGTGAGGAAAAGAAAAGCAGAACGGAATCTTGCATTGCGGACAGGGTATCTCCAAACAAACGGGCAGCAGCATGTTCGCACCGCCAGCCTCTTCAAAATGGTATCTAGACGGATAACGAGAGGACAGAGAGATATTCTGGGGTTCAGGAAAGCGAGAAAGGCCCTTCCCATTTGAGCCTTTTCTTCCCCAGATTTTCAGCTCTCTTTTTGGTCAAAGCGTTACATGGACCGTCGTGCTTTCGAATCCGTTCCCCTGCAATTATTTGAAAGCAATTAATTGAACCGCAGCAGCGTGGAGGGGAGTGTTTAACGGCGGTTGTTCGTGATGAAGCAGGCAGCTGTTGTTTCTTTTTACCTCTTTTCTCGCTTCATTAGTAACAGAGAACCCGTCGTCGTTAATGTTGGCCCGTCGGAAACCCCAGACAGTAATCGCGCTGCTTACTGGTTGCAACTTGCGTTCAGGGCCCTTGTCTGGTCCCCTCGTTCGTTCCTTGTAGTCGCCGTGATATCCTTTTCGAACGGGCATTCGTAGCAGCTGCATGCAAATGCACATTGCCATGCCACAGTTCCTTCGCTTTACACTCTCTCGTTTTCCCCTTCGCTTTCCCTAACATTCAAGCCCATTTGGCTATCGAAGTCGCAAAAAGAGGGAAAAAAAAGAAAGGAACGGCTATTATGTGAAAGTTACGAGCGACCCTGGCTCCCACGACCTGGTAACCTTGCAACAGCTATCGGTGGTGCGAGACGAGATCTCTATCCATTGGACGAAAGTGACGATTAATCGCTCCCAAGGACTTGGAAAATGCGGAGAAGGAAACGAAATTGGATGGCGCCCATCTTTCTCTCTTTCGCACAGCAAGCCGTTTTTCTCACTCGCATGAAGTCTCGTATCGTCCCTTTTGGCGGTGATTGAGGGCTAAAAGAAATAATAATAATATATGATATGTTACAGAATAACCCAAACGTAAACCCGTCCCCATTGATAGAAGAAAGTGCGCCATAAAGGATGCTCAGCTGACCACATGCCATGCCATGCGATGGGGCGCCTTCACAGGCTGCACTCATACCGAATCTATCAACTTGAGCTGGGCATATTGGCGATGGTGGTGAAGATGCCCGCAACACGCCTGCCTCCGAATTCGAAATTATTATTACCATTGCAGTGTGCGCACACCCTTTCGTCTACCCCGATGGGGTGATGTCTCATGCTCTTCCTCGTCCACACCCTCTCGATCCCCAGATTGTTTTGCAACTCGGAAATTTCACAGCCTATCATGTTGGTTCCCATGTGGGCGTTGAGCGAAACGAAAATCATAAAAATTTTTAATTTTCTTTCCGGAGATGATAACCCGTCGGTTTGGATACCGTATCAGCCACTCATTCCATCGAGCTGGCCCAGCCCATTTGCATTTTGCAGTCAATGTTGGCTCAGCTGGCTATCGAATCAGAGGACATTCCAGACAAATTCGGACACACTCACACATCGGTACCGATTGACCGGGCTGATTGTTTTTTTGCTCGCTAGTTTGTCCAGTCCGGCCGAAGCATGTGGCCGTCGTTGGAATGTCATGGCCGCCGTTCCTGAAATATAAATAAAAAATAAAAATTTTTTGTTGAAAAAAATTCAGACCAAGCCGTTTCCAATTTGCCATTTGCGCTACCTCCATTTTCGCATCAAGAAGTCATTGGTATTGCGTGGCTAATTCCTCGTTTTTCTGGGGAACGCATGGCCATGGCATTCCACCCTTTTAGTCATCGTATCGTGTAACTGAGACACAAAATACCAGAGAGGTACCCTTCAGCTTTTGCCTTCTTGCGTCGTTACATGCCATGGCAGACTTTGGCTTAGCTAGCGCTCAAATGTCTCTTACGTTTTCCCTGATCCAAGAGAAAAATAAATAAATTGAAAACTTGAGGGAAAATTATACGCTAGCATCACACGATGTCAAGTGATCTACGGAGCTAGACACCCTACTTACGACTTGAATCCGTCATGGGAGACACACACATGTAATGCTTCCTTCGGCCTCTTCACGGCCCTTTCCAGAAAAATACCGTTTCGAAAAACCGCGCTATCATCGTTTTCGATTGGAAAAATCAAAACAATCACTCGCCATTTCCCCGCAAGTTACACCATCCAACATGTCCGAAAGCCAGGTTTTCGTCCTAAATGTCTAGGGAAGAGTCGGACAATCGACAATCGAACTTTCACAAGCCAGATCAGCCTACGCCTCCTTTTTTTGCGTTACCTGAAGATCACCATGTGGCCAAAAGTTAAAGGAAGCTTGAGCTCGTGAGCTCGTAGTCCTTTTTCTGTGAAATCCGGTATCTTTTGTACTTGTGTTACTATCGATATCTCCAACTACGCCAAGCCAGAAAGCAAATATCATCATTATGACAATAGTATGAATTCTAATGGATAAAACCGAGTGACCAAGTTTGACGAGACATGGATGAGATTGTATCAGAAACGAAGATGAACCCTTGCATTAATATGAAAGAGTAACCACATTGGCACTGAATTATAATATATATTTCAATATTTGTAAACCCGGGTCATTTCCGAATTTGCGATCCGAAAGGTCCAAAAGGTCTCCTTAGTTGGATACTTTCTCATCTGCAAGCATGAAGGATTCAAAGCTTTCCTAGATGGTCAGGGACAGCGGTAGGATGATAGTGGGTCTCGAACAATTTCAAACCAGATCAATGCTTGAATATCAAAGCGTTGCGAAATGTTGTGCTTTTCGGTGGTACAAGCTTCCTAAAAATTCCTTTTTACTTTTTTTCAGGGAAAGGTTGATAAGACAAACTTGTCAACCGACACGCGGGTATCTCGGTTCGAGAAAAGCCAAGAGCAGCGACCTGCTCTCCCTGATGCTCTTGCTTAGGTGAACCTGGAACTTTCTGAAAATTTCTGAGACGATACGCAAACAATATTTTTCTACGGTAAGATTGGGGGGAAATGCAGCACATCATGCACGTTGGTGTTAGAGAAATGAAGAAGCATGAGGGTCAGTCAGGGACGTATCCCCGGGGGTACAAATGGGGGTACCCATAGGTACTTTGTTGCTGCTCGCCATCGTCACAGAGCGTCGTCGGTGTCGTTGGCGTAGGCCCCCCGGGCCTTATCGGTTGAGGTTTTATTGACTTACATTTTTTGATTGAGGGAGGCAAGAGTCTGTCGCTACCGCAGGGAATTAGGAAGGCGAAAGCAAAACTTGGATCATTCAGACATATAACGCAGGTTGGACTAAGTTCGGGGTGGATCCCACCATCTACGTTTGCATGATAAATACCAGTTTTCAGTACCTTCACCTCCTTAGCCCTTTCCAAAACCGAATCAAGAAACGAACGGCAGAGACTCTCGGCGCGACGGCGGCCACGATCAAGGGTCCTGCCATCAATCGAAATCATGATGCCTGCAAGCGTTTTTTTTTTCTTTTTGGTTGAGCGACAAGAGCGACCAGATAAAGTTGGTGTTTTGATGCAGCAGCCCTTCTCCGATTTTCCCGTCGTGATCGGATAGTGCTTGGCTAGTGGATCGATTCAGGAAATTGCAATTGCAATTGCTCAATCCATATCTGCGAAGAGAAAAAATTTTCTACATCGCCAATGCAATTTACAAACTTCATTTAAATTCGCCACCGCATTGCCATCGTGGTGCGACACGAACGGACGGATATTTGAAAATTTTCTGTTATCAGCTCGCACTAGCTCCCTAGCGCTCCCTTCGCTGTCTCTCCGGTCAGCAGCAGCAAAGTCCGATTGGAATTTCTTCGGATTTGATGCAGGTTTTACCTTCCGACTCCGACTGTAAGCGAATACGGCGAGAAAAATTGAACGGCACGCCATGTGTGACGACTCATTGGCGAATCCTCTATGCTTCGTGGTCCTGCCGCATTAAACCTGCAAAAACCCACTGGGGGTTCGGTGCCTCGGACAGCGTGTGCAGGCTCCTTGTCCGACGACACTCAATGGGTCCCGTCCCTGGGCATTGGGATCAGGAAAGAAAAACCTGATATCAAATAAACTTTCATGGCTTGTAATTATAACGGATTGATTTTGACATGATTCAAAGCAAGATATTATTATCAAATTCTCATGCAGTGTTCGAACACGCAAGCCAGTCATGTCAGTCATGTCAGTCAACCAACAGATATCCACATGTCAAGACAGACAGGGCTATGGGATCGCGGGCTGAAGGAAGATCGTTTCTCCTGAAGGCAGCAAGTAATATAGGACGATTATAACCCGCTTTCCAGATCAAATATGACCGAAGTGCGCACGTCGTGGCGTGATATATCCGCTCATATCCTCCATGTTTCGTATCACAACTCACGTTCAAGAAAAGTCCATTGCTCCCCTGATATCACGACATGAATTTGCTAGAGTTGATCAATTGAGATATCCATTTCGCTTCTGATTGAGGACCCGCCCTGATATCTCCATTGAGCCGTACGTACGTCGACCGACGAGCATGCTTGTCCGTGGGGGTTCCCTCACGACAAGGCGGCCTGACGAGGCCGTAACCCCGGCTATTGAGAAAACATCTCTCTCGGAGTCTTATTGCATTATCTCTCTCCGAAAAGAACCATCTATGAAACTGATTCTGGACAGTGTATGACTGCGACCGGGTTTTTACGGCTAGTCTGGGACACGGCAGGACCGTGTGGAAGAATATATGGCTTATATATCGAGGCAGAGCTAGCAATCAAAATGCAAAGCGGCCTACAAAGCACTATGTGGGATATTTTCCAATGCGGGATGTCACCTGCTACCAACCGCTATCGTCAACCGTTCAATGAAATCCACCACCATAGTCCTGACTCGTGGCAGAGTGGGGAGTATCGAATGCTATTGGACGGTAGCGGAGCACGTTCTCTTCCCTCAACTTTGCGCACTATCAAAAACCCAAATATTTTGCCTGAAAAGGGCTACTGTGCGCCAAATAAATGCGAACGCAATATTGAAGGCTAATTAGGAATATATCGAGACTATCGGTAAGAATCGGAACGCGCGCTCCAGAGTCAACCTTTTGATAGCACTATACCCGGCCCCCAGGTTTCAAATGTCAGGGTCTGGTTAGATCGAGCTCTCGATTGAGAGAGCGGCTCAAGCTGGTCCCTCGCAATATTTGGGGGTACCTGTTCATCAATTCATTCTTACATCCTCGACTGTTAATTAATTTAAGAATAAAGCCGACTGGCATAGCAAGCAAAAGTCGAACAAGGTCCACGCGAAGAGGGATGCTCTGAGAATCATATTACAGTCGTCCTATAGATAATCAACGAACATCATCCAGAAATCATCATCATCAAGGGTGAGGTCCCCACTGTCAACCCTTGCGCCTGCGACGACTAGTCCAACAACTCGTGCCATAGTCACGGTAATGGATATGTTTCTGTCGTCGGTTCCGAAACTTTATAGTTCCGGTATCAGCGACACGGATAAAATATCTGAGCTAGCGCTCTTTGATTATCAGGAACTCTTGGAGGTCATATAGACGGATCGAAAAATTTTCTAGAATGTGATCAACCGCGCTCTATTGGGATGGGAGCCCACCTCGTAAAGCTGATTTGATAAGCAGCTTCATTTGAAACCTGGTGGGTCGTCTAATCAGATATCAAATTGTCGCAAGGGAAATATTTCATCTGAAATTTTATTCTCATGAAATGTGACCCGCAAATTTCTCAGTCAGCATCTCCTTCAGTTGCAATTTCGATATCCGCGCAGGTTACTAATCGATCTTGCCGTGCGCGTATGCCCATGTGGAGGAGGTGGGATGAGATGGGGCTCTGCCGTCTTGGAGCTCTTCACGCTTTCGAATAGCATGATTCGATTCGCGGACCATTCTCGCATCACAAGCGAACAAAAACCTGATCATTTCGAATATTTCAAAAAAAAAAAATAAAAGTAAAAATAAAAAAAAAAAAAAAATAAATAAAATAAATAAAAATCCGAATTTCTTTGACTTTGATAACGAATTCGAAAACGAAATGAGGTGCCCCTTGTCGATATCTGGCTAGTGCGACAGACCTCGTTCAATTTCCCTTCCCCAAATAAACCAACCGTCAACCCTCGAACCCGGTTTCTGGCGGGATGGCTTGGTTAGCTAGTGCTGACTGGCAATTGCGAAACTTGAGACGAAAGAAAAAAAAACGGCTCTGTCTCTCACCTACCAACGGCAGACGGGCCCGCACTTGTCACGAAACCTTCGCGTCCCTATCCCGTCGGCAGCTGCATTGTCCCGGCATGCCCATCAAGTAGCCTAATACGCACTAGTTAGGAGCCACTATTAACTGCGCCGTCGATATGGAATTTGAAATGCGATGGCTCCGTCCGGACATTGTGGAGAAGAGTGGAATACGCCCGAAACCTCGAAGAATAAGCAAGGGTGATGATCAAGCAAAATGTTTTTACCCTGCGCCTCCGTGACGTCAGAAGCCAAACAGACAACGACATTTCACGGTGTTGGAAATGGTGATAATTATAGCTATCTGTCTGGGAAAGTTGCTGCTGCAGGTTGGTGACTGACCGTGATCTCATTTCTCGTCTCTTCTGTGCCGCCCCCGTTGGACCGTGTAATCAGATAGATCATTCCTTGGGCTCGTTTCCTCAGACAATCATTGGCCCTTTTGTGATTGATATTGATCATTCCGTGAGCTCCTACTGATCAAAAAAATACCCCATTCATTCTGTGCAATTGAGGAGAATCACCATGTTTTTGATCTCGTTCTCGTGGAACATCACCATAACTCGCTGAAAGGACAAAAGAGCTCTTTAACTGATAGATTCATATATATTCTTTCACAAATGTCTAAACCGGCACGCCGAGCCGTAATTGCAGCAAAGGGAGAGAAAGTTCGAATTGGGGGCTGTCAGCATTACAACCGTTCTCTCTTCGGCACGCAGCCCTACGAGGTGCATGCTGTTGTACATTACAGGACATCCCAAGAACAAGGTATCAGGATCCAACGAGGACAAAGCCGCTCACAGCGGGAGATACGAAAGGTTCCTCTTCTATCACATTTTAACTTAATCAGTTTTTGACCAAAATTGTTGTAATCAGGCCGCAATAAAAATGGTATTTTCCGAAGCGCTTTAAATGCTGACATGCATGAACACCACACCCACTTTCTTCCTCTTTTTCCAGTTGAGGGAGGTATCAGCTGAATAAACTGCTAAAAGGCCCTTTCTAGCATGCTGCCTAATCATCACTATCGTATTATTTCTAGGAATGAGACCGCCATCTTCTTTCGTGAGCCTGATTCTTGGTGTTCGCTGTGCGTGATAACAAGATTGCAAATATGCATATTGAAAATAGTTATACACAATAAGCCAAGAATTATTTCCTTACCGAGACAATCTGAATCCACGGGATCTAATATCCAGCCTTGCATACGCGGTGCGTTTAAAACTACTTCACACCATCTAATAGCGTGGGAAGCAGGCGAACAATTGTCATGATTGATTACCAAAGAGGTCAGGTCATAAGATATATTCGACCAAGCCTTAGCTATATTTGTCCCCTTGGAGATCAAGACATTTCTAGAATAGAAGAAAATTCCAGGTAGAGAAGTATTCGCTTTTCGCCGGCTGAGCTCATCATGTCTGGGGGAAGCAAGCGACTGACTATCAGACGACAACGCCCCGTCGTCATCCTACACAAACCAAGGTTGTCGTTTATTCAGTTCCATAAACCATTTTTAACCTTCGAAGCGAGCAAAAGGAACAACAATAACTCCGTTAGAAAGTGGATCCAAAATGTTTCAAAATGTACCTCCAGGTACCGCTCTCTGCCACATAAACAACTATGCGTTTCGAATGCCCCGACTAATGAGCTGAATAGAACCTATATATTTCCTACCAACGAAATTAAGAGGGTGTTTGCGTTTCAGCTAGGATGGCGTTCTATATTTCCAAAGAAGCAATCACGCCATTCTAAGTCCTAGCCGTAAGGTTCAACAATTGATCGAAATAACGTTTTGTATCAATGCCGAGACCCCCGCTTAACTTGATCGGTATTGAGAAACCACTCTTGCTATCTTTGGAACGGACGTGTGTTCGATGATCGGAGCCTTTTCGAACAATAAATGCTTCTCGGCGTCCCCGTCTGTGTCTGCTAACCGATCCGATGAAAGACGCAATATCGTCGCCGCCTGGTACAATCCCTTGCCGGTCAATCTGAGTTGATGATGTGATTGGGGGTTTTGTCTGCGCGTCGATTCCTTCAAGTCTCATCCAAGCAATCCACCAGCCCCTTGTAGTTCTATTAGTCCTTTCTCTTTCTCCGGACGGGGATCCGAGTGGGATTTCTCTCCATCTCGTGTCTTCTATAACTCGTATAATTTGAGTATGCACGTGCAATGCTTCAATTCTCGGGAGCCCGCCGTCGGCAGCATCCGAGGGACCGCCGTATACAGGCTCCGGGATGCTGGGTAAAGATGTGTGCACAGTCAATGTCGCAGGATCAAAGATGAGATCGAAGACGCCTTTGTTATTAGAAGGTTGATACTGCTTTTCCGATGATGCAATAAGAGGAGCCTTCAATGGACCAAGCTGTTGATGCAAGGATTTGAATAAACTTGGCTTGCTCAAGGACTCATTCGAGCAGCGAAATAGCATTGCAAATATAAAGGGATATGCCTGTGAATAGGATTAGCCGCATACATATTGCCTATGAATCGAACAACTTACCGCATACGCTACTAAGCGGCATTCTTCTAAGTCGGAAGTTTTGTCGATATCATTCTGGCTCTCAACTGTGCTGTCTTCAGGATAAAATTTGTTTCTTGCAACCCAGACCGTGGTAGATATGAAATCTTTCTGTTCAACTTTTGGATCCGTTGGTACCGGCTCGCTGTTTTCATCATTCTCATCACCATCTAGTGCGCCAGTATACCCTATAATGAAACGACCGGATGATTCTGTAGAGCTTGGGTCTGAATTTTGATCCTGGGATGCAGTCTGGGAGGCTTCTTGGGCTTCTCGACTTTTATTCCATGCTGAATACGCGGCATATGTACCCAATGTTAAAACATTCAGCATGAGTGTATTGTCACTGCCCTTGGAACTTGAGGTCTGTCCGCTGGGGCTAGAGGCTGAAGCGGTCGGCGTGGACTTCTTTTTCCCTTTTGACTTGTCCTTGTTCTTGGGATCAGACGCTGCACTCGATCTTTGCGCATTCGGTTCTCCTCCAGATAGTAAAAGCGGAGGCGGCAAAACTGTCTCCCGTTGGGATGTACTAGTCGTTGCAGCAGCAGATGTTGAGGCCTCGGAAGCCGCAGGTTCATTAGCTTGAGCTTGACTAACTGAAGGTAATATCTCAGCAGACGAGGCTTCAGCCGCAGATCGTTCTGGTTGCGGGGCATTAGATGCCGGAGCCTTTGATTTCGCCCGCCGAAGCTTCTTCCTTGATGGTCGGACGGTCTGGTAATCGAAAGAAGAATCTCCGTACTGGTACCATCTTGCCATCCACTCCGCTATATCCCTTACGCTTTCTTTCTTGAGATTCCCCAAGCCTCTAAAGATGCAGCCATCATCCGGCCCTGGGATCCGACCAGTACCACGAGTAGAGAATCCTGTCTTTGTCTTTTTGGAATCCTTCTCATCCCCGGGTAGTTTGCCGAATCTTGACACCACAAGGTCGACGAGACACTCTGAACCATCGTCTTCTTTCAGATTGTTAACTGCGAATTCTCCTAACAAGTCCTTTTCCTCCTCACCAACACCTCTACCAATTTTTATACCGTTCCAGATGTCCACAGCCGGATTACCGTTCAACATCACTTCCCACCGCCATGCCCATCTTGTGTAAAACTTTTCGAGCCGTTGGGTAAGCACATCTCGCCCATGATTAGTCAAGATTGACTCGAGGGTTGAATTAAATAGCAAAAACTGCCGATGTGATGTTTTAAGTTGAGATGTCAGCACAGAGGCAGGTGCGACCTCTCGAGGCGAGTAGTCTGTAGACGGTGGATCGGTGGAATAGTGAATTTGTGTAAGGTCGACGGACTGTGTTTCTTGTTAGACTCGTGGCTTTCGACGAAGAGTATTCAGGGAGTCAAAGATCTCACAGCTAGAATCCACCACCCTGGTTCAATTTCATGCAGCACGACTCTGCTCTTTTGCGTTTCGACCGCGTTTAAGTCCTGCTCACCGGAAAAGCCTCTGGAGTTCCATAATGACAAGCGAGTTGGCTTTCATGTTGATATATTTGATCTAGACACGAGCCATCGGCAAACTGTCTGATTTGAAAGGGGTCATATTAACGGGTTAAAACGAACCTGGCGAACTCGATGATTCCCTGTGCGAGACCAATTTGTCTTAGACACTCGTTCTGGGAAGTTGGCGAACGCGACGTCCAGAAAACTATCTGATTGGGGAGTGTCTCATCTGTGGGCCCGAGAGAGGGGTTAAAGATGGCGAGATAGGATAGAGAGGCGGGTGTTATCGATGTCGGGGTCTGCGACGACGCCATTTCGCTCTCCGGATGGTGGCTGGGCTCATAGCAGTCGTTGATTTGAGGTCAGACGCACTGACGACGATGTCGTCCTAGCATTCGAGAATTAGGAATGACGACACGAGATACCAGGCTAGCTAGCGAACCGCGACAAGCTGGTAGGATGAAATGCAACAATATCAACACAAAGATATCCACTCGGTGCACTTTTGTCTTGGTCTCGGTCGTGGTAGTCCGGAAAATACAGTCTCGTCACTAGAAATTTTATGTGAAGTGATGACTTTTACAATCGTGGATAAAACTCAAATATAAGTGTATCTAGAGCTACTAAAATATCACTATGAATCACTTACATATCAACAAGATTAACTTAACTGCAAAAGCCATGCGAAATCGAAAAAATGAAAAAGAAAGGAAAGAAGACGAAAAGACGTGAAAGCCAAAACAAACTATGCTCAAAGGCAATTTTTTCGAGAATACAAAAGAGATTCTCCTAAGAATATATAATTAATGTCGATAAACCAGAATTTTTGTCGCAAAAATATCCTGAATCTAGTCTCAGTCGAAAACACGAACACAGTCTACGATACGTTAAACGCATATTATCTGCTAGGCTCGAGACCATGCGGACAGGAGGGCATGTACGTAGCGTATTTCTTGAACAGCTGAGATGACAGCTGTCTGAAGTCCGGTTCGAAAAAGTTTCTCAAAGTGTTTTCTCCGCTCGTTGCGCTCCCATTCGCGAATTTTAGCCATAGCATGAACGAATCCTCGTAGATCCTCTACATTTGAGAGTTTATAGGAAGCGATTTGGCACATGTACTAGTAGGAATTGTTAGAATAACACTCGGCTCTGGATGGTTTTAGGGAACCTTTTATCCAAAAATAACCAGAACGGTGATGATAAATGAACTTACATAGTTGATTTCCGTGATAGGTTGTATTGTTAGCCAACCGCGACATCCGATGGTACTCGGATTCCGGGTCCGCACCATGACCCAAAGGTCACATTGGTCGTTGATAAAAGTGATGCCGAATACCGGTGTTGAACTTACCTGGCCAAATATTTGCTCTAGACTCGCTTGACGTTCTACTAAAACTGATAGACATCGAGCGAGCTGCTGCTGTACCTCGTTTTCTAGTACGCAGTGGGTCCTTTTCTCGTTACTACGTTTTAGTTCCATCGCGAGGTACGGAAGGAGCAATGCTGGCGATCTTTTAGCCTCTGGAGTCATCCAAAGTAGAGCCTCTGGGATTTTTCTCATGACATCTTGATCAATTGAAAAGGCTGTTTGGGCCTCGTGATGTTGATAACCCCAGATATAGTCTGGAGTTATGTAATTGGGGATGTTGTCTATTACATTTTTGGGGCCAATGGCGTTATTGATCCTGTGGTACGGCTTTCTAAATTAATATCCAGTTAGCGCTAATACTCCTAATCTAAATCATAGTAGAGGACTTTTTGTTTACCCTGTTAATAATTCTGTGCTAGATTTAAGTTTTTTAAAGATTCGTGCGTCGTCTGTTAGGAAGTCCTGCAGCTCGCGCTCCCTTCGCTTTCGCTTTCTGCCGTTCGTAGCCGAGTATTGAGCTCGAGGCTCTTCGCGGGCGCAGAGCTCACTGATGTTCAAGGAAGCATCCCATAGGTCTAATTCTTCTTCAAATGCGAGATTAACGTTCGGGGATCCAAAAAAGTTTCTTACAATCATCATCTTGAAAAAGGAACTAATTAGTCTTTGTGTCAAAAAAAATTTAGATTTTAGCTGATACTTACCGATTTTTGAATGGAAGTCAGATGGAAAGAGTTCGATATTGAGTCTACAAGGGAAACTGTACTCCCTTCACTCAGTGGTCGGTCGACTATATTCTGTTGAATATTTAATACCATTTCTCGTACATTTTCCCCAAACATGTCAAAATCATGCAAGCTGTCAATTTGATGAGATTTAATTATTCGGACATTATCCTTTTCCAGGACTAAAGGTGTGTAGTACGGGGAAGTGTGGTCTATATAATCGTCCCTAGGTCCAGGTGTTAATTGGTCTGCATCAACCTTATTTTCTACGTTAAGTTTTCTGATTGGTATCGCAAGCAACCACCTGAGTAGACAGAACATCTGGTGACTGATTCTGGGCGTAAAGGCAGGTTCGGGGGACCTTCGAACGCGCGACTTTTTGGAGGCCCTAGGAGGCATATTGATTTATATTTGAGCAAAAGATATTGGAAAATGAATTCGAAACTTTGAAAACGTATAAGGTAGTAAGTAGAAGATAAATGGATGTTATGTGTGACTTTGGTGAGGAAACTCAAAATTGGTGGACTCCGCTGAGAGCTAGCCAAATACCTAAAGCTCAACTAGGCTGGCCTCTTATACCTTTGCCCGTGCCACAAGTGGCTTTCCGTCTATGAGCAGCACTAGTAGCCTGATTGCATTGCCTCGAAAATCGTCAGAAAGCATGGTGGGCGTGTGACTAATTTTTCACATATCTTCATGCATGGTGTGGAGACTGTATAGGCTGCTCAAGGTGCTGTATACGTTTCATCGAAAGACGGGTGAATTCCAAATATAATTTGCTTAGCCATGACCCAAAGTCTAATCACAGCCGATTCGGCGCTCATGGTGACTCCCAGGGTGACATTACGCTCAGGTACGCCTTACCCCGCTCGAGCGCTCACTTAATAACCTTGTTGTTGCTAGCGAGCGGTATACGTTACATGCGCAGCAGTTTGTGACCCTTTCGGATAATGCCGCCTTGTTTAAGGATCACGGCGATGTTCAAAATCGTCGTCATGACGAAGATTCTTCTCAAACTGATATTATTTACTTTTCTCTAGTAGTACGAGTCTTTCCTATGGATGAGATTGATGAGACTCGTTTAGCAGCATATAGCGAGCAAGCTATCCGAGTACTCAATTCCTTGAGAAATTGACATTAGGCAGAATTTGTGAGGGAATGTCTTTTTTGCGGCACAGCAGCCCAAAACAGCCTTGGCTGCAGGAGAAGTGAAGAAAATGCCTCTTCGCCTGTCGAATTATTTTCTAATGAGAACCATCGAAATCAAATGAACAGTCATTTGTAGGAGACTTACAAGTGATTTCTATCTTAAAATGGCAGGTCTGTTCCAATTAATGCCTTGTGTGATACAGATTAGATTTGAAATCGTCTCGACGTTTAGGTTGGATTCATACAATCTGTGGCTCAGATATGTGAAGGGCTCGTCTTTCATCAACTAAAGATACTCCGCACCTACGGGAGCCTACTTGAACGCTTTTTGGGCAATTCGAGCCGCTGCTGAGGAGTGCACGACGTTTCGGGCTCTGCAGCTTACTTAACCAGGCTGGGGCGCTTGTGGAGGAGAAGTGTGTTGTTTGTGTGGTTGGGTGGAGTGCTAAGACTCGAGATGTTTCGAGCTGGGTGACAAGACGTTTGACAATTGAAGCTTCTATTTTGGGGTTAGATCTCCCGCTTTATCTTATCAGTTCGCTAATCTCAGGCATCTCTTGGAACCTTCAACCCAAGCCAAGAATAGCAGACATTGCATCATGGTAATTGTATATGTATCCAATTTATTTTATAGGTAATATTTCTTGTTGATAATCTGAGCTTCTTAATGTGTTTCAGCCAGAGGAGTGTATTGGAATATATTCGAGCAAAAGCTCCGGCTGTTGTTCTTGTTCTTGTCGATGACGTTGAGGTGCTGAATGCGATTGTGTTGCATCACCAGTTGGATTTCCGGTCTGGGAAATGGTTGTCCGGGCAACAGAGAGCATTGCAACACATGCAGCCTGCCATCAAATTAATCTAATTTCGAGACATCCCGCCCGCCCCACCACCCACCACTTATTACCATCGATCCATCATCCTGGCCCTTATCATATCCCCTTTCCTTTCCCTGCATTCTTCCTTCGGCACGCGGTCACGTTGCTCTTCCTTCTTCACCATTGCTGGTCGTCTATGTCATCCCTCCTTGCGAACATCACGATCCGACTCGAAATTCAACGATATGCCTCGACTAACTAGAGCCCAAGCGGCATTGCAAGATGCTGCGGCCACAGCGGATGCGACCAAATTGCAATATCAAAGGGAACCATTTGAAGAAGTCAACGCCAATGTCGAATCAAAACAACTCGCCAAACCGCGTACGACACGGGCGAGATCGAAAGCTGGAACGCGGAAAGAAAATTATGATGTCGAAGAGCCCGTCGTAGTGCCGATTGAAGAGGATACAAAGTCGAGTAGTTCTATTAATGGCGCTTCTGCTCGAAGTACAAGGTCGACTAGAACTCGAAGCAAGAAAATGGCTGAAACTGTCGTTCAGGACGAGGTTCAAATCGAAGTTATCATCACAAGGTCAACTCGAAGTACTAAAAGGGGCGGAAAACATCAACAACAACAACAAGAAGAAGAAGCGGTTGCTGTTGAACAGATAGTTTTGACACCGGACTCTGGGACCAATCTCGAAGTGAAGGAAGTGCTTGAAAAAGCAACACCTCTTACATCACCGACTGTAAAAACTGTTACTCGAGCAACTCGAGCTACTCGGAAACCGACGGCCGATGTAGAACCCACAGCCCGAAGAACAAGAAGACAAGCTGCAATTGCTGGACGAGACGAGCAGATTCTGGATAATGAGGATTCTGCCAAATCGCCAATCCAGCCGAGAGGAAGGCCAAATTTGAAAGTTGCAGCGAGTCCTTCAAGAATACCTTCGCCAATCAAAGGAAGTCCAGCAAAGCAAAGCATTACGACACCTGTTGCTAGCCCAGTCCAGAAGGTTCAATCTAATGCTGTCCCAGTTCGTCCAACTGTTACACCCACTGTTACACCCACTGTTGGAAAATCACCTTCTCCTATTCGACCAAGGCATTTAGTAGTATCTCCTGGAAAGCCAATTGCGAAATCGGCGGGGCAGAAAGTCGCTGAAGTCGCGAAGACAAAGTCACCAGCGAGGCTGGCTGCTGCCGTATTACCTGTCTCGAAGAGGATAGCTGCAGTTGAAAACCAATCTAATATAACGCCGATGACCCTTGGGAATAGACCGGCAACTGCAATAATTCACTCCAAACTCATTTCACCAGAAAAATCCGTCCAAACCAAAGCCACAGTGGCCTCCACGCCAATACGTCCAGCAGCACCTATGAGTTTGACGAGTATCAAAAAGGCCCAAACTCAGACACCCGGAAGAACATTTATCTTCCCAGCCAATGCTACGCCCAGCCGGCCCTCTGCGAGCCCTACTAAGTTCGGCACACCGGTGTTAAATAGGATCGCGCCTAAAGTTCCGACCACAACCCCAGCAAATACGAAAAGAATAATTACCATTGCCTCGCCTATCAAAATGCCCTCAACACCGACAGCGGTCACCAAAGCGAAACCAACATCTTTGGGATCTCCCTTTGTACCACCTCTGAAACCTACCCCCCGGATGCCTTCTATTTCAATGCCGCTAGGAAGTTTCGCATCTCCTACCAAATCTCACCTGGCACGACAGTCTCTTGCCGTAACTTCGAGACCTGTGAGCGGCGATGAAGGTGCTTCTTCTCATGGAACATCAATGGTTGTCAATATTTCCAAGTTAGGACCCGAACTGCAATCCCAAGTCGCCCCCGGTACAGAGGTGACCCAAAAAACGCCAAAGAAAGCCGCAGTTTTACCACCCGTTCTCCGTAAGAAAGCGCCTGTTGTTGCGACGACGAGAGCCGCTCTTTTAAGAGCGCGAAAGGCTTCGGGACAGTCTGAACCCATACCAATTGAACTAGCGAAAAAATCAGAACCAGTTAAAGCGCCTGTGCCCCAGCTGCATAAGGCGGCGATACAAGAGCCCCCAAAGGCGGTTGTCTCTCGTCCAAAGGTCGCTGCTGCTACAGATACAAAATCAGTCACAAAACCCACCAAAGGGACAGTCTTAGTAAACCCAATCATGAAGTCACAGAGGAAAGTAGTATCAGCACCGTTGGCGAAGGCTCCGCCGCCAACAATATTATCGGGTCCTATTGTGGAGTCGCAACGAGAAAAAGCGAAAGGAGTCGCGCGGGTCAAAATCGCAGTCACGATTCCAACGATTTCTATATCTACACCGGAATCTGAAGTGACTCCACAAATCAAGCCAACAACTTCGACTAGGCCAAACGTTGCTGCATCTGCCGCCGTCAAACCACTAAATTTTGCAAATCCAGTCGGTGATATGAAAGCTGCTGAGCCGAAAAAGCCGGAATCAGACCCAGTGAAGGCGCCTGCGCCTAAGCCCGTTACCCAAAAGAAGCCTTTCCAACCCGTAAAGTCGACGAAGCCGCCAACTATCCCTGTTGAGCCATTCCAGCGTAGTGTAGGGATACTGCCGACAGTCTCAGCAACGAAACCACTACAGAAGCCTGTTGGGATTGTGTCTAGTATCAAAGATAGGATTCGGGAACTCGAAGCTCCCAAGCCTAAACCGAAACCCACCTTTGTAGAAGCGCGGACACTACTTCGAGAAGCGAGAAAGGAAGCAAGAAAAGGCACATTGCCTGTTCTGACCGGAGAAGTTGAGTATATCGCTCTCCCTGAACTCGAAGAGCAACCGCAGGTCTCTGTCCAAGTTTCAACACCTGCGAGCGTCGCAGTACCAGATGTCGAATCAATCACTCAGCCATTGAACAAGCCGCTCTCGCGACCAGTTTCGCCTTTGAAGTCGGTGGCATCTCGGGTTGTTATTTCTGGATTGGATAGACCTATTTCTCCGGTGAAGCCTGTACTGTCTGAAGAGTTGGAAAGTATGAAACGAGCGAAAGAGCGTGCAGAGGCATCCCTGAGAGGCCACCAGGCTGTACTGTAAGTTTTCTGCTCGAAAATATTCTCAAGAAGTTTTCAATTAGTTAACAATGATCTAGGAACTGGGCGAGTAAAGCACGACCTGTGAACTAGAACTCCACAGAGAGAATGACGAGACTTCGCATTGTTAGATGTGATTGTTGAGAGTATCCTCGTCTTGAAGAATGATTTTCGAGGCGTAATTGGAGCTTTTGTTGTATTATTTTCCGTTGTTTGTTTTCTTTGGCGCATTGGAGTCTGGGAATTGCGTTGAAAGATACCCTTTTGTTTTGTATTCTACCACTGTCACCTTATCAATGCGATAGTCTACTTAATTACAACCCTTTGGAATAATAATAAGATACTCTCCAAATGAACTTTGAATGTTGGGTGTGTTGTGAAGCGTGGTATAGTGGTGCGGTGCTATCACGTGACCATTGCTGCCAGATCTCCGGTTGGCGCAGACGGCCGCCAAACGCACGACCTCCCTGACATCTTCAACCCTTTTCGACGACACGACCCCGTTCTCCCGACACGCCCCTCATTCCCCTACTTACCCTCGCAAAATGCGGTCTACGGCATTCGTATCGGCGCTATTGGCGTCCTGGATTGTTCCATCTTCCGCGCTATACTTCTATCTCGACGGGTCGAACCCCAAATGCTTTTTCGAGGAGCTACCAAAGGATACTCTGGTCGTCGGTACGCATTCACATTTGGCAATTGATACTACTGGCGGCAGATACGCGATAGTACTTATTTGAAGGATTCGAGCTGATGATTTATCCGTTGGGCGTACAGGTCATTATAGAGCTGAAGAGTACAAAGGCGACGGGCAAGGGTATGCGCCAGGTCACGGTGTGAACATTCACATCTCAGTTGAAGTACGCCATCTTACCACCATACCATCCACCTTCCTACAGTTCGCGCTTTGACAATACGGTCTCTAACACGTTATTGGTTTGTCATTAATTAGGAAACATTCGACCATTTCCACCGCGTTATCAACCAAAAGGGATCTAGCGACGGGCGTTTCACGTTTACCGCTGCTGATTCGGGCGAACATCGCATCTGCTTCACAGCTTCGGCCAATGGACCCAACCCGGGTTGGTTCTCCACGGGTGATCACCTCGGCGGTACAAAGCTTCATTTGGACCTGGCCATCGGCGAGACGAGCGAGATCGAGAGTCGTGATAAGGAAAAGATTAACGATATCGTTCAGCGCGTGAAGGATTTGAACAGCAGATTGCAGGATATTCGACGAGAGCAGATTTTCCAACGGGTGAGATCCCTTTTCTCTTTACCCTTCGTATACCTTCATGTAGAATGGGAGACGTGGGGTCGCAACGTGGGTTTAGGAGAATGCTAATGATATGGTGTATTGACTGTAGGAACGAGAAGCGGAATTTCGAGACCAGAGCGAACTTGTCAACTCCAATATCGTAAAGTGGACATTGATCCAGCTCGTCATTTTGGGGGCTACCTGCGCGTGGCAATTGTCACACTTGAGAGCTTTCTTCATAAAACAGAAGCTCACATAAGAGAAGACGCTGGGAGACGAAAAAAGTAGTTTTTTTTTTTTTTTTTTTAATATTGACCCTTTTTAGCATACACGCATACAGACCCCAATAACTTCTACCTTATCGCTTGTATCACTACATATCATATATAATGACATTCGATTGGTACGATTAAGTATCTATCATATATACCGTTTTAACGATTCATTCGCTCTTTAAAATGCTGTATTGTAACACGCCAACGATCCTGATGGATGTCTTCAGGGTTGAATAATAACTCCGCCATCTGTTCTCCAACACGTGGTTAGTGATATTCCAGGATACGAGCGCTTAGTATGATATGGGTAAATGATACATACCAATAACGATTTTTTGTCCAGTCATCGCCACATTTTTGGCGCAAAAGATGAAAGCATCAGCCACATCCTCAGCTTCGATCTATACCGTGACCCGTAGATGTTAGTCCATACAGTACCACTCTCGATCATATATGCTGATAACACAGAAGGCAATTCTTACAATTTTCTTTGTTTGGGTCGCTTCAATGTAAGCATCTTTTATAGCTTGTGGAAACAAATCGCCCCATTCCGTCAATACTAGCCCTGGGCAGACGGCATTCACGCGAATCTTTGGACCTTGTGAGGCAGCAAGACAGCGCATGAGATGGAGAGAGGCGCTTTTGGAAACGGCGTAGGCCATGGAGCTTCCCCTCGTTGTTATGCCCTGTGAAGTGATATTAATCTAGTTAGTATCGCTAATCTGGATGTAAAATGTATTGAGAGGGTCAACTGACAGCTATAGAAGAGCAAATTATGAGACTGCCGCCATCGGGGTTGGCATTGAAGGTGGATTTCGCGGCATTGAGGAGCCAGATGTTGGCTTTTACATTTACCGCGTAGCACTAAAGTATTTTAGTCGATTTTAATACCCAGCTATGTTTCTGCAGGTGGCTCCCAAATCAACTCAATGCATACCTTGTCCCAGTCTTCCTCGGAAAGTGCATCTAGGTCTCCAAACTGCGCAAACTTGGTCCAACCCTGTATATATAGCAATTGGTTTAATATTAGGCCTATCCAAGGCACATATTAGGGAAACTCACAGCGTTAGAGCAAACGACATCCAGGCCGCCTAGCGCTTCAATTGACTGTTTGACGAGATTCTCGCATTCCTCCTTCTTCCCCACGTCGGCTTGGATGGCTACAACTTTGATAGTGGGATATTTCTCCAGCAGCTTCGTCTTCAAAGCATCGGCTCGCTCTTTATTTGAAACGTAATTGAGAATCAAGTTTGAGCCTTGCGCTGCAAACCGGTCGCTGATAGCCTCACCGATACCTCGGGAGCCGCCCTAAATATCATACGCCAGCCAATGGTGATGCAAATCGTCAGCTGATTCAATCCATCTTTTTTTACATAAATGAAGCAGTATTTTATAATGGGGTAGGTTAATGTCCTACAGTGACGAGGACATTGCGCCCCGCGAGCTCGTAGCCGTATCCCATGTTGAAATATTAGAAAATAAAAAATGCAGTGAGGGGAAAAAATAAGTAACACCCTTCTCGGGGTTGGAAAATATATAATCCACAAAGCGCTTCCGGTCGCCTCCTTCAAAAATCTTTCTCCCGCGCTATTGTCTCCAATTCAGATGTCAACGTCGGCTCCAAGGCTATCGGTATCGAGGGGTAAATTGTATCTCTAACCTCGGATTGTAAAGCTCACTGTTGTATTTTTTGTGTTTTCCCACGGCAGAAATCAAACACCCTTCGCGCGACTCCCACTTTCCCAGCAATCATGTCGTCCGCCGTCGCAGATTCATATTTGAACCCTGCAAAACAGCCCACCGTAATCATCAGTCAATCTACGACTGCCAACGACCGGGTCGCATACGCTGTGCCTACAGTTCAGATCAAAGTGAACTCCTCTATCCGGGCAAAGGTACGACAATGCCTTGCGATCCTATATCCATCGTCAACACCAAGCGTCTCGAACGCGACGACCAGGCCGGCCCCGGTTGACAAGAAAGCGAAACGAGGGTCTAAAATCGTAGCATTGGAGGCCGCTCATCCATCCGCTGCGTCGAAAACTATCACGGTTGCGGAAATCGTCAAGCGTTGTATTCAAGACGACAAGCAGGAGGGTCGGAAGGGACTCTGGTGGCAGTTCACAAAGATCGAGAGCAAGCTGATAGATTGGCCACCTCCAAAGAATAACAAACCACGACAAGAGAATGCGATTACGGTAGAAGACGAAGAAAAAGATGATGATGATGATGACGATGACAGTGAGGAGGGGAGGAAGGAATCTACGAAACCAGATCAAGCTGCCATCAATGCGAACAAGCGAAAGCAGAACGGTCCCGAAGAACGAGCTGCGAAGAAACCGAGATTGCACAGCTCCAACCCCCAAGATGCCGGAGAGTCCCACCGAAACCCAATCAACATATCGAGTAGTTCTACGTCAAAGGCTAGCTCTAAAATACAGCAAGATGCGCAAGACGAAACCCCCCCTCACCTTCAAAACCTATCCAACCAGGTTTCCGGCGACGGCCCCATACCACCATACTCAACAACTCAGAGAGCTGATGAGATGGAAGTGGAAATGGAAGATGACGATGACGACGACGACGAAATACCACCACACCTTAGAGATACACCTCCACCAGCGACTCCGCCGCCTCAAAGGCGACCTCAGAGCGCAAGTTCAGTAGTATCGGATGGAAAGCCGGCGCACCTGAGAGGTACATCTCCACCGCAATCAGATGATGTACCACCTCATCTCCGTGACTCTACACCTATACCTGCGAATCCAAAGAGCGAGCACCAACAACAGCAATGGGGCTACAGCTCGGATGAGAAACCAGCGCATCTACAAAGCTCTGCGCCGAATACACCGTTCAAAGCGGCGGCGCAACCGTCGCATCATTCATCTCACTCTCGTGGACCCAAATCTCCACCTACAAATCCGATTCACACAGAGAAACCAGATGTGAACCACAAAGGGTCACCAGCACAAAAGCCTCAACCAAAATCTGTATCGATTTCCTCACCCTCAGTACCTCATCATGCGACCGTAGAATCCGATGATGAGTCTACAACAGTGAAAACATCACACGTACAGGCAAACAAGGCCGAAGACGAATCTGAAGAAGAAGACGACGACGACGAATACCGTCGCTTCACACAACTTGATTTAGAACGTGTATCCGAAAAACATACAAAAAGGCTTCTGAACGAGCTCGATGAGGCGGAACGCAATCGTAAAAAGTATAGGGCTATCGCGCTCATGACTATTTATTTGAGTCTGGAGAAGAGGTCGGATTTGGAAAAGCTGCATGGGTGTCAGACTAATAAAGTATGATATAAAAGGCGTGGATAATGGAATGAACAGGTATAGTAGTTTATTAAGAAGCATTTATAATGAAAGGACATATCTGAATGGAGTTTACAAAAAAAAGCGTGTACAACAATCCGTTTAGAGAGCTCCGTAGAGCTTTTATTGAAAGGGGAGGGATATCTAGTATATCTATTATTTCGCTGGAGTGCAATGCAATGGGCTTATAATTGATAGCGAAAAGAAAATGGGTTACAGTTAAAAGAGAGATACATTTACTGTTTTTTGACAGTTGCCTTCTTTGCATTATATTCGTCCATCGCGAAATACTGTTGCAAATCATCGATGGTGTCGTTGACATCGCTTCGCATGTTCACACCGGACTTTCGATTCTTGCTTTTGACAACAACTTTACCTTTGGTGGTTTCGGAGGGTACCTTATTAGCGGACGTGAGTGGATCTGGAGATCCGGATTTCGGGGCAGGTTTAGAAGTTGACTTGCCATTACCAAGTTTGGGATTGCTAGAGCCAGCAGCAGGGTGTGCCGCATCTGTAGCTCCAGCGGTTTTGTTTTTAATCCCAGGTTCTTTCTCAATCTTAACGTTAGTGGGGGTAATTGGAGTAGGTTTCTTCTTAGTCTCAACAATCTCCTTTAATTGAAATTTGGCTGGTTCGTCTTTTGTTAAGGCTACAGGAATCGATTTCTTCTTCACTAGCCCGGCTAGTTCCCTGGCTGTACGTTTGACTCGACCATGTTTGGGAGACAGTAGTTTTGGAGCTTGAGTTTCTTCAAGTATTGTCGGAACAGGTGTATCGTCTTTTGTAACATCAACTGATGGCAATACTTCTTTGACGCCGAATGGTTTACAGACTGTAGGTTTGGATTGAAGCTTGACCTTCTTCTTAGGCGGTTCGAGTTCTTTGTTCTGGGATTTTCTCTTACTGGCTCCACTTATACAGTCGATAATGTGCTTTGATTGTTTAGCCATTGGATCTAGGCCTTCTTCAGGCGGGGTATTCAAAGCAGTGGTAATCTGTTCCCCCTTATTTCGAAGAGGATCAATAGTGGTAGCCTTATTATTCGATCGATTTGCGGTCTGATATTTCGCCCATGGTTTCGTCTCCGACTTTATAATTGGTTTCGAGGCATCTTTAATCTCAGTAGTCTTCTCAACTTTCCCATCGACAAGGTTGCCAGCCTTCATCTTAATTTGTTTCTCCTTCGGTTGAACGACGACAATAGTATTCGATTTTGTGGGACGGCACTTCTTGACACCGTCACCCATATTGATGGACCCTTCAAGTTCAAACTCGTAGTCATCCTCTATGTCCTCTCGTTTTTCTTCCTCTCTACCATTTCTACTAAACTCACAATCACTCTCCACTTCTATTTCGTCGACGTTATCTTCTTTTTCAAACGGTGGTTTCGGATTGTTGAGACGACTAGCGCGGCGGAAACGACATGCGAGGTTAGTCTGTCCGATGAATGAGTCTCGCTCCTCATCTGTCAGTTCTTGGATGTTTGGAGATGCTAGAGCCAATATCCATTTCTTGGATGCGGGTTGAAATTCAGAATCAGAGTCATCTTCCTGGTCAGAGGAATCGCTAGAGCTGTCCTGGACGAGTTTGGATAGCTCTGGGGTTCCAGCTGCTAGCGGTGAAGATGAGAGATATTGGCTATTGGTACCCTGCTTATCTTGTCAACTTTTGCGTTTATAGATGCCAGTATAATATTATGTTTACCTGGTGAGGAGTAGATTCTTGGGTCTGTGGAATATCTTGAGAGGCCTGTGATTATTAGAACTTTTCAACGATGCAAAGTGAATCAATAATCCAACATACAGTTGTAAAAGCAATTAGCTCCTTTTCCTGCATCTGCAAGAGTGCGAGTTCTGTCTTCAAGTCATCAGCATGATCCAAGACCTCTTGAAGCCGCTTTTGTGTATCATCGGCTAGTTGGCGAATCGCAATCAATGTCAAAGATCTCTCCAACTCATCATCCATTTGCTGAGTAGAAGCAGCGTCCAACGGAGACTTGGGCTGAACCTTTGGAGGGCGACCACGCTTACGAGGGACGACTGGAGGTGTCGGAGCAGGCGAGGATTTTGGTCGGACGATAGGACGAAGCTTTTGCTTTTCTCTCTCAGATTTGAAATCTGCAACGATTTTAATGCTTTCTTCAACACTCGGACCTGAATCTGACGTGATTGCAAGTGCGTGCGATTTCAGATCTTCGTTGATATCCCGGGAGGTCTTTTCCTTGCGGACAGGGCGGCGAGCTTGAAGGGATTGATTATCTTTATCCGGCTCCGGTGAGGGAGAGATAACTACGGTACAAAATCTTGGTACAGCTCGAGGCTTCTGTTGGGCCATCAAAGACGACTCGGCCTCGTATTCGGAGTCATCTGCTTCTGTAACTGTTGCATACGTGGGTAACTTCGGAAGTTCTATACATAAAACACGGATCATATGTTAATAGGGATTTCTACACCGAAAAGTGGTTCAGAGAATAAACTGACTTACTTTCAAGTTTCATAGCCGCTATCTTTTTGTCTAGAGCTTTTGATTCTGCTCTGAGCTGCTCAATGGTTTGAGCTTTCGGCTCAGCATTTTGCAAACGAGGGGCAAAACGAAGCTTAGCCGATGATGATTTGTATTTGGAGGGATTCGGCATTGCAAGTTTATATATATGTATGTGTTAAAAGGGGGGCATGGTACGTTTAGATGAAAGAACGGTAAATTAAAGACATCAACAGAATGAAATCGAAAGGGAAGGAGCTGGGGAGAGGGCTGATTCAATTAATGTATTTATCTACAGAGTGAATGAAGCCATATATAAGCATTTACAAACAAGACTGTAGAGGAAGGCAGGAGGACGCGGTAATGATGATTCGATTGCTTAGGAGGGTTGGAAGAGGTTGATTAGATGTCGAGATGTCGGTTGATTTGATGGATGGAAGAAGAGGACGTGGGGAGAAATGTGTTGATGCGGTGCAAAATGCACCACCATCGATTGTTCTCGCCGTCGAAGCTCGACCACTGCACTGCCCACGTATATATAGAAACCCAGGAGATATAAAATAATAAAATAATAAAAAATGAAGGGTATATAGAGGCAGAGAAGTGGACGTAGAGCTCCAGCTCGAAAATTTGAAAATCAATTGATTGCGAGCAACGAATCACCAAAAACAGCGCTAATGCCAACAGATACATGCAATAGTTGAAAGTAGACCCCCAAGAATAACGTAATAATTTCAAGAAAAAGGACAAAGTTGATATTGAGAGTTCCCTTGGGCACGTAGACCATGCTCGATAAGGAGGAGAGGAATCGGATAGGAATCCACTGGTATGAAATAGAGGAAACCAAGGGGAGTTGTATCTGGGAGTGCATCGTTTCAGACGCCAATCCAGATGATAGATACCACAATATCCATGTCTACGTTAGATAACCAAGAAGTCAGTAAATAATTCATTCGACCTGAATAAGTAAGTTCAAATTATAGAAACTGACCTTTTAAAGTATGCTTGTATGCCCACATGCCATCCTGTATTCACCAATTAGCCCAGTCGATCCTATCACCTTAATAATCACTACACCAACCCACCTTTTCTGTGTTCCAGTAGCCACCGCAAGCACTATGCATCCCTCTTCTCCCCTGCGAGCCAGTAACGCTGCTGCTATCATCATCTCCTCCTACAGATCTAGAACCGCCAGCATGCTGTATTATAGTAGAATTGACGGCGAACTTGTAAGGGCAGGATGAAGCGGCGGACGTGCCGCTAGTAGGAGTGGATTCCGAGATGAGCTGCCGTAGAATACCGTTCTACAAGTCAAATTAGCTTTCGGTACTACTACGTCACTAGGTACAAAGTGGAGGTGGAGAGAGCATGTACAATAATATTGGTGTTCCATGTCTCGGTCATGGAGTGGGTATAAGTGGGGGAGTCACCCAGAGCCGCATTGCAGGCCTGGACGGCGGAAGAGTCAGCATGATGGTGTCGCCTGAGCTTAAAGACAGGAATCAAGGGTTCTTACATCGCCGCAAATCTGTTTTATGCGAATTGGGGGGATGGGCTTTTGTTCCTCGAGTGTTAGTTTTGAGATTTTACCCCACAGGAAGGTGGGATGGACGAACCGCGCTGGACTTTGGAGTGGAATCTGCCATTTTCGGGAGCACGGTGCAGTTTTTGATTTAATTTTCGGGTTTAGTGATTTACCCTATAGCTGTATTGCGTAGGGAATAGCGCGAGAACAGTGAAGTTGTAAGATGACCGAGGGAGAGAAAGAGAGAAGAGAAAAGTGGGAGAGAGTTTGAATGGATACAGAATACGAATGGACACAATATGATGGGGAGATTGGCAGGCCACACAGCTAACAACAGGTAGCTAGCTTGCAACCAACCGAACGACGGGCTCCGTTATCGCCCTAAACCACCCGAACGAACACCAACAGCTATTACCAATTCCGCTACGTATTATCATATCGATTTTCATAGAGTAGGGTAAGAACTTCATCAGACTAGTTTAACTCGACATCATCGTCGCCGGTATTATTATTGCTAATACTCCGATTGGCTGTATGGGCCGCTAACTTACTACTGAAGAAGCACCTAAACAGAATGATTATATAATATATCAGGCATCGCGTGAGTTCATGCCCTCGATCTAAGCTATGACAGCGGTTGTTGATAGGCGACACCAATCAAGCATCACCTTCACCCCTTGGCTTGTTCCGATTACAAAAAAAAAGGCTGCCAGAATGCAAAATGTCATGATGTTTCTCGAAGGATGGTAGATGCGGAGTTGACCGCCACGCTCTTTGCCCTGTCCCCTCCATCCCACGGCGATGACGAAAAGCGGGCATTCGAAACGAGACGAAAAGAAAAGTAAAAAGGGCACACGTGCGTCCGCTGGTGCTTTTCTGTTCGTTCACTCCCGCCTGAAAACCGCTGACCAGCCCGCGGTACGTATTGCAGTGACCTCAAAACGGGAACGGTACTTGGGTACTTTTTAGAGCTCTCGGCTGGTGTGTGTCAAAACTACATCTGGCCAGGTCTGTGGGGGCAGCGGTGGAACAGACGGCAGCAGGAAGAACCAATCCATCGAACCTGGTGCATTGCCTGTGCATCTCACAGCCGTTTTGTATTTCACAAGATTCCTCCATTGTAATACCACTGGTCACTGACAGGAAAGAAAAGAAAGAGAGATATTTCCCTTTCTTATTCTTTTCTTCTCCCAGCGGATTGTTTCAGAGAACTTGATAATATTATTCGCATTCTTCAACTGCCTTGTCTGTCCACCGCGGCCTCCAAAGGAAAGAAAAATTCTTTCCCTTCCTGCCTGCTCGCCTTCGTTACCGGGGTTCAGCGACTTAAGTAATTAATTACGTTAAACAACCTCGAAAACCTCAAAACCCGTCCCGTTCGCTCCATCCGTCATCGCATACAACTGTCTCCCTTTCCTCCCAAAAACCCAATTCGCCTCTCTTTCTAAAAATTCCGCCAGTCTCTCCCGATACCGATTCCAGTACACATCCGTTCGCTCGTTTACTTTCACCATGTCGACTCAACCTTTACTGCAAACCGCTCCAGGTAATTCCAACGTTTTCCCCCGATCATCGCCTATCTGCGAGCACGTTGTTTCCTTTGTTTGATCCCGGAAAAACGCCCGTCGCACAAGCACAAAACGGACCGATCGCTCGTTGCTAACGAACAGAATGAAGATAATCTCGGAAATACAAAGCCATACTAACAGAGTGACGAAACGTGAATAGGCAAGAGAATCGCTCTGCCGGTCAGAGTCGAACCAAAGGTACCTTTTCTCCATATCATATTCAATTAATTCCAAAGCACATGCTAATAAATCGTATAATATAGGTCTACTTCGCCAATGAGAGTAAGAAATCACCGAATCCATGCCAATCGCCAACCTCGAACTCCAATTAACATAATTTTTTTTTTTAAAAAAAAATAGGAACATTCCTCTCATGGCTAAATTTCACCGTCATCCTCGGCGGTCTCGCCGTCGGTCTGCTCAATTTCGGCGATAAAGTCGGCCGCATTTCCGCCGCCCTGTTCACTTTCATCGCCATGGGAACGATGGTGTACGCCCTCTTCACCTTCCATTGGCGTGCTGCCGCCATTCGCAAACGGGGTAGCGGGAGCTTCGACGATCGGTTCGGACCGACGGTTTTGGCAGTCACGCTTTTGGCTGCTGTTGTTGTTAACTTTATTTTGAGAATGGTGGAGCATTAATTTCGAACATAATTGTTTTGTATTTTTATGAGGGTGGGACGGAATTAGCAGATTTGAGGAAGGGATGTGTGTGTATCTCGCAACGGGTGGATGAGGAATGTATGGATGGATTGACGGATGACTGGCCGATTCGCTCTTCATGAATTTTTGAAGAAGTTATAGCAATCCAACGATACGATTCGATCGAACCAAACCTTTTTGAAACAATGAAACCCAACGATATCATATATTACGACTACAGTAGAAGACCCGACTATCTTCTCTTTGTCGATACTTTTTGTTTTCTCTATTTTGGAGCAATAATTTAGAGCGAATAGGGATTTCTTTTAGAACAGAATGCGTATATCTTATTTCTATCTTTTACTTTGTTGCCGTGTTTGGCGTGTTATCAAGGTACTTGAGTATCTATCATCTCAAATCGACTTGCTAGCAGTATTTGTGAGAAAAAAGCCGGTGGCTGGGACTTTGCACGTGTCTCATTGGTTTTGCATTTTATGTGATAATGGCTGTTATATTTATAATACAGTTTTCTAAATGAATTAGTAAAAGCATCGAATATCGATTTAGATATTCTTCGTGCTGTGGCTAGTTTACGAGAAAATAGCTATCACTCTAAAAGCATACCGCTATATCGAGTGGGTTGAGAACGTGGTTCATATCTCAAGTTGCATCCAATGAAATATATATCAATTGGATCATTTCTTGAATTGTAATTTTTTGTCTCTTTAAAATTACAGGTTTATGAGAAACTTGTATTTGGTTTCTTCTTCCTCACGAGGTTTCCATTCAACGGGCTCAGAAGAATAGGGTATTCCCATTCTGCTCCGAGAATGCCTCAGAAAAGAGGGAAGGCGGAAAACCCATCATCCCTCATCATTGTCATAGTAACACAATCCTTTAAGAAAGGAAAAAAAAAAAAAAAAGGTAAAAAGTCAGGAAAGATATAAAATTCGAAAAAAGCCTGCAAAGATAAATCCGACTCCCTTAAAAAAGAAACCCCTAGCATAGAAGATATGGAATGAGAAGAAACGATTGTTCGCGTTTATGGACGGAAAGCTTCTCCGGACCCAGAGCTGCCAGCAGCAGCTGAGTCTACCGAGGCAGCTTCGACGGTTGTGCCGTTGCCATTAACAGCGGAACGTTCCTCTGGGATGGGACCGTGACGGTCCTCATCGTAGAGTGGGTCGTCTTCGGGGGCCTCGAACTTGGATTTGAGTTGGAAGTTTTGGGTTGGTGAGGAATTTGAGTAACGACGAGCACGGTTCATGTTGAACTCATCGAGGTCCTCGAGTTCATCACCGGGGTGGCCCCTACGAGGTTTTCAAAATTGAAACGTTAATACTTCTTGGCTTTTTGATTGATGGAGGATAAAGTGATTGAATGCAAGGGGGCTTGCGATGTTGTGTTGTCGGTAAATGCAATGTAAAACTTACCAGTTGCCTCTGCCACCGCCTTCCTTCTTGACCTTTTGCGGGGCGGTGTCGACGAACCCGCTCTTGGCGAAGAATTTGGGGAGCTGGTTTTCGGTCATGATGGCCGCAGCCTCCGGGTTGTTGTGGGGGATGTCATTGGCTTTGGTGGTGCGCGTCATGGTGGGCAAACTGTTTCGTGTCGTGTGATATCTGGAGGGTTTCTGGTATCTTTTCTTCTCTCTCGACGGGAGATGGAATCGATTAATTGAAAGCTCGTTTCTTTAGAAAGTGCGATTGGATATTCGATTGAGGTTTGGAGATTGGTTCTATTGTTATTTTAATCTCGGGTTAGAGAGATGAGAAGAGGAGAAAAAGGATGATGATGGACTTCGAAGTAATTGGAAATATTTATAATTTGATATGGGCAATGGGAAACAATTCACGGCAGCTTCGAGAGGCGGACAGCGGGGAGACCTTATAAAGGACAGCAGACGGGAATGATTCTTCTCAACGGTTCACTGTCAACGGAGCGTGGATTCAGATGAGAGCGTTCTTAGGGATGGGATGAGGTCACAAGACACAGTATCTGGACAAGCGCGGAGTTTGGCTGACGCAACAAGACGCTCGTCGGTCAGGCCATGCATTGCCACTCGAATGCTCCCCGTCTCGTTCTCTCGATGCGGTGGATCTGATTCATATCTGTGTTCGGGTGATGCCCGGAGAGAACAGGAGGGGGAGCAGGAGGAGCAGGAGGAGGAGCAGGAGGAGCACGGTGACGTCTGATTGTGGAGTGATGTTTGCTCGTTCCGCCCCTCGCTTGTGTCCCCCAGCCGGCAATGCACATGTTGGGACCGACGGACTGGCAGGGGTTGCCATCGAGCTTCTGAGCTGGGGAGGATAATATGTTATGGAGGTTTCTGGTTTCTTCCGGCATCCTCGAGCATCTCCGGTTCTTCCGAAAGAGTCATTCTGAACTCGAATTCAAAATGGCCAGCTTCGAGGGAACGCCCACGAGGTCTGAGACTCGTGATGAACTTGATTCTTTGGCTTGTTTGCGACAACCGGAGCGAAGTCCGAAAGCCGTTTTGCGCGCAGCAAAATGTGGGGAAACCAGGCCGGGGCGAGAGGGAAGCATGCACACGACAGGACAGGAACGGCAGGCAGGGAACAAACGGGCAAACGATGCCTGAAATGCGATCGAGCAAGCATGAAAAGCGGAGGGCTGGTTGATGTAACACGAACTCTATACTTTCTTACTGTGTACTTACTATTTGAATTCGAAAGGCGGAGGAGAAAACGGAGGGGAAGAGAGATGGGGCAGTGGAATTAGTTGATTATAAGGTCTAAAGGGTAACGTGTATTTGTATGTGTATAGTATGGCAAATGTAACAACTTTCTATTCGGTCAAGGCACGGAAGAAACAAGTTTCATTCAGGTTGGTTTGTATTGCGGGGTTTCAAAGTGATAATATAATAATATCGTAAATATGATGAGTAAAAGAGGGAGAGGGAGAGGGGGGGAAGAGGAGAGGAGGGCGATGGAAGAGAGAGAAGCTGTCTGGATGAGGTCTCCCGACGGCCTTTTAAACTAATCCAGAGCACCGGAGAATTCGAGTGCACCTGACGGCCAAATGACGAACGACGTTATCATCCAGACCCTACCGTACCAGAATATACCATTGTTATGTATAATCTAATTTAATCGAGACCTCTTCCAACCTTGTTGCAACGGCAGCCATTATCTGGTTGATTGACCCAAACTTGCTTGCCTCACACTTTCTTTAATTAACCTCCATCAGGCTATATGCACTCAGTTATCATTGTCCATCTCGTTAGTCAACGGACATCGATCGGCCCCTCCTCCATGCAATTGTGCTGTGATAGCCTCTTTCCCCTCGAGTTTCTCACGGAGGCTTGCGAATGGCGAAAGTCTCGTGCCTACCCTTGATGAGTAACTGGCAGTATGGGGAATCTTCAGCTTTGACCGGGCTGGGCTTCGTGATATGGCCTGGCCCAAACGCCATTGATACCCATTTGGTAGGCTATTTGCCGGACCTTGCCTTCCTTGTCCGAGTCCAAGCTGGTCGACGACAGCGACGTTCGTGACGAGCACCCTCCAAAGCTTTAGACCGCAACCGCAAGGAAGGGAAGGGAGCAAAGATGTACCATGTACCCCGGACTTTGCCATACCCACCGTTGCAAGCTATGGTCGATTGCGTCGCTGTTGGTACACTGCAATGTACCCTCTCGAATTGAATTGGCAGTGACAATTAATTGGTTATCGGGCTAGCGCAGAGTAAACATGCTCACGACTTGACCTGCAACGACTGGGTGGGGAAAATGGAACGCGCGTGGAGGAAGATGCGTCAACCTCGATGCATCCTTAGCTAATAGCCCCTCCGAAAACCAAAAACGAGACATCATACTCGTTCCGGGGGGTCCCTGAGCTTCAAGAAAAGTGCTAGTCTCGAGACACCAATGCTTGTCGTAGTGTGCATGATTTCACCCTCTCCGCCCCGCACCTCAACACGCAGTCCTCTTTGCTTAAAGCTCTTCATCATTCGCAGGAAGCAAACCTTGTTCGCCTGACAAACAGAGATGTGCTTTAAGTGCGAATTCGCTCGCAGCGGGAGAGTTGTCTGGACCGCCCGCCATCTGCAGGAGGCTCCGCCCTTTATATCTCGGATTATCTGATGCATCGATGGAAACACAAGTAGACTTGGCTCATGAGTTAGAATTGACAGGCGATATCGGACAGCTCTACGGGCAACTTTGGTGGAGAGGTTAGGTCTGCCCAGGTGATTCACACACCACTGCGCTCCATGTAGCTAACTAGCTCCGAGGCATTAGTAATGTAAAACCAATCGTTGCAAATTCTCATCCATTTCGTTTTCGTTTATCCGCGGCGCTCTCTCTCGCTCTCTCCAAAAGTTCACTCATCTTATCTTCTATATTTATTCTTTTATTATAGTGCATCCTCGCCGGAATCAATTGCTGTTGTCCTATCTTCCGTTAAATTCCTAACAAGGCAAGGCAGCGCTAGTTTTACAATAATCGCTGCAGCTCAGCTCGAGTGCAAAATATTATCCACCCTCGATTGTGCAATATAGTCTCGGTCCGCAATAATATATCAACCCACGCATTCCAGCGCCTTATGTCATAGAGATTCTCATCCCGTTTAAATTTGACATAGCTACCCTTTCACAGAATACAAGTCAAGATGGCACCACTAGCTACTATCGATTTCTCGTCTGATTTTGCACCAGCTGCTCCCTCGGACCTCAAGTCCGTTTCTAGAACGCTACTTCTCTGTCCTCCCGCCGTTGCTTCCAAACCCGAAATCCTCCAAACCGCCCTTTCCACACACCCACGGTCCTCCACAGATGTCCAGATGCTAGACAGAATCGCACTCGGTCTTGTAAACCTACCAGCCGAAACCTACGCCACCGTTATCCTTCTATCAGACCCTTCGTCCGCTTCTTCACCACTCGATATCGATAAATCCGTCTTGCAAAAGATCACAACGTCGATGACGCCTGGGTCCAGATGGATCGCAGAAAACAACCAAGCTTTGAGACAAGTCAACCGGCTAGACATCGTACTCGCTGGGTTGGTTGTCGATGAAACCGACGGGTCGCTCTCTTTTTCGAAGCCTGATTATGGGAAAGCTGCGGTCGTGCCGCTGCGATTGGGGAAGAGGAAGGAAAAGGCGATCACTGAGACCGAGTCCAGTTCTACAAATGGCACTGTTACTGGTGCAGCCGTGGCTCCGGAAAAAGCAAAGGCTGCTAAGGAGTATAAGGTTGGATATGTTGATCTGGGAGACGATTTGGATCCGGATTTCGGAGAAGATGACGATGATGACTTGATTGATGAGGACACTCTACTGGATGACTCTGATCTCTCGATGCCCGTGCAACAACGTAAGTCCCGTATCACGGATATTTGTCATACCTTTTCACTAATAACTGTTGATAGCGCCTGAGTGTCGCCCGAAGCCTGGAAAGCGTAGACGGGCCTGCAAAGACTGCACTTGCGGTTTGAAAGAAAAGCTGGAAGCTGAAGATAAGTCGAAGCGGACCGCTGCAGATGCGGCGCTCAAGGCTGCCACTGCCGTCAAGCTCGAGAAGGACGATTTGGCCGAGATTGATTTCACGGTTGAAGGGAAGGCTAGCAGTTGTGGTAATTGTTACCTTGGGGATGCATTTAGGTATGAGAAATCTACACAAATATAATTTATCTACGAGCTTATGGCTAACAGTTTCTGTGAATAGGTGTGACGGGTGTCCGTATATTGGATTGCCGGCGTTCAAGCCAGGCGAGCAGGTTCGCATTCCATTGGGTGATGATCAGTTGTAATTTAGGACTTTTGCTTTGTTTGTATTAGACTGTGTCTATCTGGCCGGCGTTCGAGAGCCTTGATCAAGAGTATCGTGAGGGCGTATTCTTGGAATTGTTTACCGGAAAGGATGATAACTGAATGGCGATATATATCTGCTCCTTCCAGGGATGTATCTTTTTATCGATATCGAATTTGAAATGGGAAATGGAATAATGTTATAAAAGGCAAAGTTAAATTAGACAAAATATAAGTACTTAAACATACCTAGGCCTTAGACCCATCTAAGGCTCAATGTTCAATTTATCTACAAGCATGTTACGAACGGGAACCATCTAGTTGATACCATATATTTCAATTTGGTGAATTCGAGAAGTGACGTTAGTCGGAAACAACACACCCACCGTTTCGCTGGAGCGACTCGCTTGCCTGCCAACCACACAATTCTTCGGCTTCACCTTGTCAACATTTCGCGAACCTCCAAAATCTCCAAACCACGACACTAATACCTCTATCTTCCTGACCGACAACATCGCTGGCATCCCCCGCCTCTTGTCCACCCCTCATCCGTTCCTCATACCCTATCATCCCTTAGGCCTCTTCATCAGCCTCCAAACCCTACATCCCGCCACGATGACAGACCCGTCGCCCGCGGCATCACAGTCGCAATCAAACGCGTCCCTTATGGACATCACTTCGACTCAAGGAAGCAACACTAGCTTTGGTACACAATCGAGACGGCGTCCACGACCGCCGCACCAAAGTCAAATATCAATCAGCGCGTCCAATTCTCTACATCCCCAAAAGAAACCTAGGCAGAGATCGGTCTCCGCCCAACGAGAACTGAATGCGTCCCCAGAAGCCATGGCCGCTGTTGCGGCTGCGACGATGGATGTTAGCTCCATACGGTCGTTGCAAGATAAGAAGAAGGGATCGGTTATAGAATGGGTAGGATATAGCATTCCAAGGATATAAGATTGATAATGAATATAAGATGGGCTGATTAGATGTGGTTGGGGATATAGGCCAAAACTACCAAGTACTGCGTAGCTCAGCTCGTGGGTCTTCCGATGGAATTGAGGGATACCGGAGGTTATTACATATTCTTCTCACTTAACATATTCTATTATTCCTAATGCTAAACGAAAATGCATCTAGACAACTACACAAAGCGAATGTCTGCCCTCACCGATCAGACTTCTGGAAATGCTTTGCTCATCAAGGATCACGGCGTCGATGTCTGGAGATACGATGACGTGCAACTGTTACCGAAACCGAATCATTTCCCTCTACCCGTCGACGAGGCTCCCGGAAGAACTTTTAGTTCGCCACAGCCTCTCGGTTCCCTTGTCAGTCCTATCGGCAGCAGTGACGAGGCCGGTCTTGTCGTGGTCATGCCTGTCACGGGTCGCATCGCATATTGGGACTCCGTTAGCAGCGCTATGACCGAGGGCTTACTACAGAGGAGACGTGGTGTGGAAGGAGCTCTTCAATTATCCAGCAACGAACAGGCCAACATGATCACCAATATCGAACCCGCTGGCTTCATTGTATGCACAAACCTCAACCGAGTCGTGCACCTGTCCTTGCGAGACGGCGTTGGCAAACCGGTAGTTCAGATTACAACATTGAAGAATATTGGCTCCAGCGTCGTCGGGGGGCTTCTGGGAGGACTCGCTAGTGCGTTCAAATCCGGCAGCGTCAAGAAGGAAATCGTGGCTATTAGACCTGGACGTGTAATTGGGCGTGCTGAACGAGAATTGTTGGTTGCGACATCACACGGCCATCTCACACGATGGGAAGTAAGTCGCAATGGTGCGGCAGTGGTTCTCTCTGACGTTGATTTGCGAGAACAACTTTTGGCTCGCGTGCTTGCCGTTGGACCATCGGCCTTACACTCGCTCGACAGAGACACTTTCACAATCTTGGACGTCGCTGCAGGGCGAAGCACACCAGAAGGAGCCAACGTTTTGGTACTGACCGCCTGGGATGGAGATGCAGAAATGGGTGAAAATGCGACCCACTATGCTCTCGTACTGGTCACCCTCTATCGGGGGTCTAGTTTTGCCGTGAAGAAGGCTCACTACATATCATGCTTCCAATCCCCTCTTAGCTCCGTTATAGGCGTGTCACGACCCCGACTATATCTCCCAAATCCCTATAAAACCGCCTTTGCTGTCTTCTCTAGTGCTGTCGTGCTGGTTTCCATCATTCCAGAGGATATGTACAACTTGCCTTTTGGATCAGATATCCCGGATGTCGCTTTCGATTCAAAGGCTGGGTTTGAAGAGGTCATCGATTTTAAAGAGCAGAGTCGTGTGGAGATTATTGGTAGCGGTATGGAAGAGCTTAGCCAGGAGGGCGCTTCCTTCAGCAGCACCAAGAGTTTTAGGATGGACGTTGATTCGAGAGACTCGCGAAGAAAATACTACTCGCCTGGAGTGGTTATCATCACTAAGGGAGCCGGTGTCCTCAAACTAACCGTCTTCGACGCCGAAGCTGATGATGTTCGGCCGAAACCTTCTCCAAGGCCTGTACCCGTAAAGTCGAAGATGGAGCTTGCAGTTTTCTTTGGAATAAATGAAAAGGTAACACGGTACCCAACCAACCGATATGAAATAAGCTAATACCTGTGATTATAGAATCTACTGAATTTCAACGGTCGACAAGAAATAACTTATCCGACAGAGGATGTGGAACAGGCAGCACGCGGGCTTAGTATGGATATTCTGTGCTCGCACGGCCAATATCTCTCTTCCTTTGGCCCGTCTATTGATATCTATCTCGAATCGAGAGCCCAAAAACTTCAGGCTCTTGCAGATTATCTTCGTGCGGTACACAAACCTATCTCGAGGGAAATCAAATGGAAGCTGCTCTGGGATGCGGAAAAGGTAGCTGCAGCACGAGCGGTATATCGGTCATTCGCTCAAAAGCAGAGCGCCGGGAAAGATCTAAGCGAAGGTCTGCTGCGTGAGATTATAACAGCGTTCTTCGAAAAGAATAGTATCCCAATAATCGATATTCAGAACCCCATGAGAGAGTGGTTTGCTATGCATCTTCCCAACATCTGGCAGCTTATACCTCTCTTGAGAGAGACGGTTTCGAGAGGTAACAGTGCAGTGGGAGTTCTCGTTCGTAGAGTCCACGAATCAAACGAGATCATTCTCACCATCCTCTCGACAGCGCACACTTTCAGATCTCAACACGCTCATCCCTATGGTCTGGCAACTGAGCTCGATGGTGACGGTATTGCTAATTTCCGAGGCTTAAATGGCCCACCTTGGACATCCAGCCCCGATATCTTGACCACTCTCAACCGCAATATTGAAGTTAATAGTAAGATTCTCGAGAACCCTCAGCTCAAGAAGGAAGGAGATAACTTTGCAGAGTCCATCCTCGATCAGATGGTTGAAATGGTGGAAGTGTCATGTCGAAATTTTGTAGAACGGGCAACCTGGTGCGAAACTCGACATGAGGAAGATTTGGTTGAACAAGGAAAAGAAATCCGACATTTATACCTTAAAGAACGAAATCAATGGATTAGAGCCCTGGCGGATGCCCAGCGCGCGGACCAAGCGATCGATATTGCCGAGCGATACCGGGATTATAGAACGTTAGTCGAGCTTGCCTTTGAGGAAATTGGTAGAATCAATGCCTATTTGGATAAGCATGTCGCCGATATGTCGGACTCCGAGCGCAAGGATTGTCAGTCGCAGCGCGATGCGATAGTTACGAGACTTGAAAGTTATTTCGAAAGATTTGGAGAGGAGTTTGCGTTCGTGCTGTACGAGTATCAAGTCGAGATGGGCAATTTGAAAGAATTATTGGTCCAATTTCCCAAGTTCAAGAAGCAGTTGGACGCCTTTTTGCACAGTTCGAACCATTACACCAAATTACAATGGATCAACGATGTCGGGAACGGGAAATACCGCGACGCCGGGCAAACCTTGATGGAGACTGCGGAGACCGAGCAGTTGCTGTGGGCCCAATCCGTGGAGTTGAGTATCGGCAAACTCGCGTTGATGATAGGAACATCAGGCCCAGAGTTAGAAAACTTCGCGGGTTCATTCGACAAGAAGCTTAAGTTGATCGATATACAGCAAGGGATTCAGTCTCACGTGTATCTTGAATCAAGAGGTACAATCGATGCTCAAGCTGCCACTGAAGTTGCATTCAGCGCTTTCGGATCTAGGCTCTCCCCGTATGAATCACTCCGGGACATTTTTAAGAGAAATGTCGGGAAAGTGGTGACAGGGCAGGCCATGGATGCAGAATCCACGATCGACTTCTTGACGTTGATGCACGACGATGTGGAGCGGGAGGAAGAAGAGGAGGATCGCAAATGGTTTGGCGCCTTTCAGATGGCGTTGACCGTTCTTGCAACCGCGGAGCTTGATGATGCGAGGAAAGACCAGGCGAGGAAGACAATTTGGAGGAGATTATATCTGAGCGAAGAGTGAGTCAAGCTGATGCGCTTATTGCAGGGCGATCGCTAATCTTAGTTATTTTAGTTGGATGGATATTCTAGATCTCTCGCGTCAAAACTCAACCCAGATCGAAGCGAGGATTATGAACACAAACGCATTTGAGGTTTTATTGTACGGATACAAAGAAGGTATGTCGTCGATATAACTTTTCAATCTAGCTAAACATATTCGCTGATGTGGATACAAATAGGTCTATTCGAGGATCTTAAAGCATATGCCCCCCTCGCACCTAGTCATTCAGGATTCGACCAGGAAGTTGAGTTCCTTCGAGCTAGGTTTCCCGAAAACCCAGCGCATTGGCTTCAAACACTTTACACGGAACTCAAGCTCGAGGAGAATGAAGTAGGGCGATTGGTTGATAACAATCTTGAGTTTTGGTTCCCCTGGATGTGCGAGACCGCGCGCAAGATGGCGGCTGAGGAAGACGAGGAGATCGAGGAGGAAGAAGACGAGCAAAGATTGGCATTGACGAATGGGAGTGCGGATGTTAGTTATGAGGTTGATGATAGTGCGGATGCGATGGACATGAGCTGATATATAACGGCTCTTCTCGATAGTTGAGGGCAGCTCAGAGAGCAGGTGGTCTATACAATTATAATATTTTGTCGTCTTTGTGCTTTCATCTTTTATTTATTCATTTATTCTGGCATGATAAATAGCAGTATGTTCATACACAAGGCGTTGAATGAATGTATGATAGGTTTCTTTTCTATTTCTTTCTTTCTTTTTTTTTTTTTTGATTTTTGGTCTCACTTTCAACCCGCGATGTTTGGTAGAATCATCGTTGAGGTGACGTTGCATTCATAGACGTCGAAACGGTACATTTTATTTAGAATTCAATTGCTTACTTGATATACATTAATTGCGATTAACTTACTCGGTTGCTTACCTCTACCACTGGCCAATACATACCTAGTTGTCATAAGTGTTTGACGCCGATACGATATATTTTTATGCCCACTGCAGCTGCGCTGAACACGCACAGCATACTGGCGCGATGGCGTGGTTTTGCCACACATCGGTACATGTGGGGGTCACCGAGCTGTCTCGTCCCTGAATCCAAGAACGGCGGGCCCCTTGCTTCATCATAAACGGCAAAGAAGCCAATCGGATAGTGTATCCGAAGGAAACCTCTGAAGAAGAGATATCTTGCTTGACCGGACACTGTTTCAACGAACCAAGATATCCATTCAATGACAGAGTACTACGTAGCAGGCTTACACTTTGCCAGCTCATGATCATTCCCCCCGGCATCGCGAATATTGCTATCGTAATTTATGCATATCCTGCTGCTTTGGGGGGTTAGACCTTGAATCTCGAATTGAATTGGAATCTCCTTTACCGCAAACTCGAAGCTACTTTGAGACTTTCGTTTTCTTTTTTTCTTTTAGTGCACATAATCATATTGTCTTGTATTGTCCGTTCCGAGGACGAGATAAGGAAAGCATTATTCGCCGGAATATGCATAGCTGCGCAACCCCTTAAAACCTCCCACTTTGCGTTTTCGTTCCTTGAATTTTTTATATTTTTTATTTTTTATTTTTCTCCATTCGGAGTTGCAGTTGGGAACTCGCAGAAAAGTAAAATTTGTGGAGTAAAAGGTTGGAGATGGGATCCTTGTAAATATTTGATCCGAGGGTTCACTTGCTTATGCAGGCACAGCTGGCTGACAGTTGTTTGAATTAATTAATTAATTCTTTCTTTCTTTCACATGAGGAATAAAGTTATAGCGGTTGGGAATCCACTTTGCGAATGGAGATTCGTTGGATTAGACAATATTGCCTTTTGCGGTACATGTTCATGTAATTTAGTTCTGCAGTGCTATCATGTAATGTGAATGCCCACGGTATTGTTTCAGCAGAAACATCCGAATGGTTAGACTCGAGATCTTGCGACAGACTTTAGATATTTTCCGGGGTAACCGAACAGAAGGACCGAAAGGAAGGAAAAAAATTTCTTGTTGAAAAAATTTCTGTGCGCCTGATACGAGGCTCTATTCCGGATGATTTGAAAAAAAACGGCGGGGATCACCGCCGCCGTTAGAATTTTCTTCTGGGAGGCAACGGGATTTTTTTTTATTGAAAAAAAAAAAAAAAAAAAAAAAAAAAACCCTTCGAGGTTGACATGGAATTTGGAAAACCAACAGCAAGTAACAAAAGAGAATTCTAGACTTCTGCAAGAAGGAGAAGGGGTTAGGGAAAGGAAAAATAAAATTCTGGAACATGCAGCTTGTACTTCTTTGCAGGTGATAGGAGCGCTAGCTGGCGTCCATCTCCGCCTCCCTTAGGAAGCGGCTGCCTTCGAATCAAGAAGCCAAAATGTCAGCATTCCTTCTGGTATAGTAGCTGCAGGAGGGAAGAGTTGACCTGCTTGAAACGGCTTGTGGTACAAGTGTTAATATACGACGGGATGTACCTCAAAAGGCAGGTTTTGGTGGGATGGTACTTTCTCGTTCGACAAGCTTTTTCTTGACTGGATGCGTCCGAGTGGTTCGATAATGTTAGGTCATTTTGGTTGCCTTGGGTTCTAGCGATATCGACGGATGCAACAGGGCTATTTGATACGTAGGTCTTAGGATCTGAGCGTATATAAAATAGTTACGCATACATATAAAGAATATTTCTCATAAGGACGGAGATCAAGCTAGCAACGGGTCTTACACTAACAACTGTGGCTTGTAGATTAAATTTGTGTGGGTTTCTGCTTCCCCAGTGATATTACAGAGATCCTAAGAACAGGTCAAAGTCTGGACGTGAGGGACGGGGAGACCCACCGTGAAGGCAGGAAGGGAAAATGGCTGCCAATTTCGTAATTTTGCGGACCGTCTGGCTCCAGAGCCTTATTTTTCTCCCTGGTACGGTGGCGTTACCTTAGCGAGATCTTGACAGTAAGGAAAATAAACAGTTTCTGTTATTTTGAAAATCATCCTGTTGGTGGAGTTGGGAGGTCTGGGGGGAGCCTGGTACGAATTATAGCAGGCCATCGGGGCACTTGGTAGCCTGGCAGGTTGACTAAAATTAACAGCAATATATATCGATAATGAAAGTCGTCGAAAGGGACCACTCAGCTCACCCGCCTTTTTCGGGCATGTGTCGAGAAATGCTGGATGGATGGACTTACATACACAGAGATGCGACTTGGCCGGTAGGCTGTCGTCAATTCGGCGTGTTAAATGGGGATCAATTGGGCAGCGATATGTGGTATGATGTTATTGAAACGAATTGGCGAGGTCCGGGGAGTTTAAACAGGTATATTTCTGAGGGTTTGACTGTGGCGAAGCTGTGGATGCCTGTGATATCGTCAAGCTAAACGAAATGTGACGGTGGAGCCCCGGTCCAAGATTAGAATACTATATTTTTGATTCTCTTCTTTTTCTTCTTCTTTGAAAGAGATATTTCCTTTCTTCTTCTAGAATAAAATATTTGATTCGGAACTGGGAGACTAGGTTCGGAACTGGCTGTCAACGAGTCCCTTTGATATTCTGTCTTGCATTGTTTTGTCTTGAAATGTTGAAAGTAATTTGATTGGATCGATCTTGGGCTATATTGCAGCCAATGTCCGTCTCAAGGGACATTTATTGTTGCAGTTCGCAAATTCATCCTCTCGCGAAAGGAAACAATCCGTAGCTACTTTGGCAACAGTCGCGGGTCGTCAGAAATAGATTTTGCTTGCGTAGTTGAAGAACGTGCACAGACATGGTCGTTGCCGTGGACCCTTTTCGAGAGCCCTTTTCGAGGGTTGAAGATTGGAGTGATCCGTATTTGACATGATGCGGAAAATATAGCGATAGTAATAATAAAACTATCTCTCTCGTCACTCTCAACGTTACGGGGATGCTAAATTGCAACCTCTCTCGGGCGATTAAATTGCAGAAATATCCAATACAACCTGGCTGTTCATTCATTCGTTCGGTTGGCTGGTTGTTGGGGTTCATTCTCTCCAGCCTGCCAGGGGATTCCTTTCTTCTTTTCAGCCAGAATAAGGCTGTTGCTGCCAGTGGGGTGGTGGAAACAGGAAGGACCCCGAAACGAAAGGGCAGAAACTTGGACCGAAAAGAACGAAAGAAAGAACGGACGGGACAGGTTGAATCGAAGGGGGGGAAACAGGACCGGGTTCCAGGACGCCCTTTTCCGCAGCCCCTCGAGACGCTGGTCGAGCAGGACCGAACAGAACGAAGCCCGAACCAGCACCAGCACCAGCAACCAGAACCAGCAACCAGAACCAAAACCAGAACCAGCACAGCACAGCACAGCACACACCAAAAGCACACACCAGCCCAAGCCCGGCCAAGGCTCAGCGTTTGGTTGCTCAATCACCCGCCCGCCCAGGAGTTTTATTATCGAACCTGCCCTGCAGGAAGGAGCAGCAGTTGAAGTTTAAGCTGCTGGTGCTCGGGGTACAGCTGCAGCAGATCGGTCGGAGGGCTCCTCTCCCTCCCCTTTCATCCTTCTCGCTCTCATTCGTTTCTTTTCTTTTCTTTTCTTCAACAAACTCCCTCCTTCCTGTTCCCTTGACTTTTCCTTGATTCCCCCAAATAATTCATCATCATCATTTATCACCAACAAACTAACAGACATCACCAAAAAGCACACAGTAGCGAAAATATACCATACGCAATATAGAAGAATAATAATTGGCACCTTCTTAGCCTCTGCCTGTTTTGTATAATCGTAATTTAGCATCACCGCCGCCATCATCATCATCATCACTGCCACCACTATTAGCATAATCCTCATTACTGCAGCAGCAGCTTCATTTCGCAGTTGTTGTGTTCCGCGTTGCGTTGGGCAGAGCAGAGCAGAGCAGAGCAGAGCAAAGCAGAGCAGCCAACCAACTCGCCCGCCCAGCTCGCCCGCCGGCTCCTGTTTTTTCCTTCTTTCTTTTTTTGCTCAACTGCCCCTTCCGACCGACCAACCAGACCGACCCATTTCATTTCACCCCGTCCCATTCAATCAACCAACCAACCCAATCCTGTTATTCTCTCGCTCTCTCTCTTCTCTCCCCAAGTTTCTTCTTCCTCTCCTTCTCCCCTTCTCCCCCTTCTCTCTTTTACATACCAACAGCCACCATCGCCAACCTTCAACTGTCAACCACCACCACCACCACCACCACCACCATCCATCCCATCCCATCCTTCTCTCCCTCTCGCATCCTCTCAACGCGTCGCTTCCATCACCATATTCCGATCCCTTCGCCAGCTGCCGACCTCCTTTCATTCGGCTCATTCTTCGCTTCGCTGTCGACACTCGGGTCCTTTTACCAAACAAAATAAACTACTTTTTTTTTTTTTTTTTTTTTTTTTTAGCGTTGTTCGGGTCGCCGCCAACTCTTTAATTTTCCCCCCCCTTCCTCTATTTTTCTCCCTCTCCCTTTTTTTTTACATTTTTTTTTTTTTTATCGTTTTGGAGATAGGAACCCGACTTGGTTTGCTTGGGAGAGCGCAAAAGAACCGACGAAATAGGCGACTCGATACGTCTTCCGATACCTTGATTTCCTTTTCGTCGCCGTCACAATGTCGACCACATCGTCAAATGTCGTCGGCGTTCACTATCGCGTAGGAAAGAAGATTGGAGAGGGCTCTTTCGGTGTTATATTCGAGGGCACCAATCTGCTGAACAACCAACAGGTTGCCATCAAATTTGTTCGTATTTCCCCGACCCCCTTCCATGTCTCCCTTTGTCTCTGGGAGGTATTCCGATACTTTTTTTTTTCCTGTTTCGAATATCCAGTCTCCCTCCCTTGTATTACTTGATTTGCCTGTGGATGTTCCACAGGAGTCATCTACATAGGCGTTGGCATTTATCCATTTTGCTCACACCCCCTTTTCGTTCTTTTTGCGTTTTCGTCCTCTTGTGCTAACACGTGCGACCCTTTTCCCCCATCGTACAGGAACCGCGGAAAAGTGATGCACCACAGCTACGAGATGAGTACCGCACGTACAAAATTCTCGTTGGATGCCGTAAGTTCATGTCTTCTTTCATCGTACCGCAGCGGGAAATAACCAACAATGTATTCATACAGCCGGCATCCCGAACGTTTATTACTTTGGCCAGGAGGGACTTCACAACATCCTCGTCATCGACCTGTTGGGACCCAGTTTGGAAGACCTCTTCGATCACTGCAACAGAAGGTTTTCGATCAAGACCGTCGTCATGGTTGCCAAACAAATGTTATCGAGAGTCCAGACAATTCACGAAAAGAATCTCATCTATCGTGATATCAAACCCGACAATTTTTTGATCGGCCGACCGGGCACAAAAGCCGCCAACGTTATTCACGTCGTTGACTTTGGGATGGCGAAACAATACAGAGATCCCAAGACCAAACAACACATCCCCTACAGAGAGCGGAAGAGTTTGTCTGGTACCGCTCGTTACATGTCCATTAACACCCATCTTGGTCGTGAACAATCTCGACGGGATGATTTGGAAGCTTTGGGTCACGTTTTCATGTACTTCCTCCGCGGCGGTCTCCCGTGGCAGGGTCTCAAGGCTGCTACCAACAAGCAGAAATACGAGAAGATTGGTGAAAAGAAGCAGACAACCGCGATCAAGGATCTGTGCGACGGTTTCCCAGGTAAGTCGTCTTTGACGTAAAAGCTCCAGGAGAACTGATCAGCCCCTCACCAAAGAAGCGGGGAACACGATAAACCCTCCCTGAATCGTTTAAAGATGGATTTATTTAACTAACTGGTGGGAAATAGACGAGCTCAACCAGTACCTGAGTTATGTCCGAAACCTCGGATTCGAAGACACTCCAGATTACGATTTCTTGCGTGACTTGTTCACCAAGGCCCTGAAGAACACTGGGGAAGTTGAGGATGGAGAGTATGATTGGATGAAGTTGAACAATGGTAAAGGGTGGGAAGCCATTCAGAAACATCCTTCATCGCATGGATATCACCATCATCAGACCGCCAACCAACACGTTTCTGCCACGCAGGGAGAGCTCCGGCACGTCAACCCCAACCCTCGACCGACCCAGAACAGCAACCAGCTCGCTGCTCGGGTGAATGCCGCCCTGCCCCCACCTCCCTCACCAGCCATGCAAATGAACGCCAAGAAACGAGAACGAGAACGGGCTCCTGTTCAGAATGCAGTGCCGTTGAAGAGACCAGGCGGAGGAATGGGAGGTTTACAATCCCCTGGCGCTGTCACGCCAAATCCAAGCACCCAAGCACAATACCACGCACCGTCCCAGACAAATCTCACCCAGCAGCCGAGAACTCAAGCGCAGCCGACAATGACCCCCGTCCAGCATACCACCCAGCCTGCTAGACAGCCAGAACCTAAGAAGGGATTCTGGGCAAAGGTGATGTCCTGCTGTGGTTAATTCTTTTTTCAAAGGAAAGGGGGGCGTTTTCGCGTTATTTTGCGTTTGTGCATTTCTCATTCCTCTGTCGGGTCTGCATAAGCGGTTGTCTGTAATTTTTCTGTGTAGAGTGATTTTCTTTCTTGTTTCTTTTTGATTCATCTCTTTTATAGGCGGTGTTCAATGAGCATTAATCTCCTAGCGCATAGCATTTTAATAATCGTCAAATTTCTACCTTTCGGCGCCCTCCCGCCCGCCTACCTGGCCACGCCGAAAGGCCTTTCGATTCTTCTTTTTTTTGGTCCTTTGCTTATTCTTTTGGCTACCTCTATTTTTTTTGCAGCGCTCGAGACAAATATTGGAAGAGAATGACAAAATTCCTCGACTCTGGTTCCATTCCGAAAACAAAAAAGTTGTCTAACGGTCTTATTTGGCTTGATATGTTTATAACGACTCCTTCTCCCTTCTACCCCGGATCTCCTCTTTCGACCTAGGACCCTCTTTCCTTCTCAGCATCCTGCCGCAAATATCAGATCTGTATCATGATGACACGATAGTCTGTTTTTCCTTCGTTTCTCCTTTATACATTCTTCCAGCTGTTTGCGTACTTTTATTTATTTTTCCCGCCCTTATAAAATATCAATTTTTTGCTTTTCATCGCTTTTCTTACTTTGTGCTAATTTTCCTTTTTTTTCGCTCTCAGTTTATTGTTTTGTCTATTGCCTTGGGAAATTCTGGCAACAAGCTAACGATGCCAGCACCTATCAAGTCCGCCAAAATCTAACCTGCTGAAAAGATATTTCGCAGGCTCTACGATTTTCTTTTCTTTTTTTATTATTAAAGAATCTTCAATTATATATATATATATAAATACCTCTACTCGTATGTAGTCATCTCAACTATAGATGGACGGACTTCCTTTACTCCTTCGCATAACCTCTGGCTTTGCTGTTTTTCACTATCTGTAATACTTTCGTAATTCTTTTTCAGTTATATATACCTAAGTACGTACTATCTCGGAATATATTATCTAGTGGTATTGTCTAAGTCGTAATGTTCCATTCGAAGAGAGTGTTTTATAAATGTCTGAAAACATACCTTGCTTTGAACTTGACGAAATTCGATGTTGCTAGCGCCGTGGCTTTAGCAGCATTTTGGAAGAGAGGTGACCCGAGCGCGCACTTGGGTCGGCTTGTGCTCGGATCTCGAGTCGAATGGCCCTTTTCGATGGTGGTGAGTGGGACCCTTGGACACGGATCCGATCTTCGCCCCCTTAGCCCGTAGAGTGTATCGACAAGCCAGCGGAAGCCCATCCCCCACAGGACGTAGCCCGATGGCTGCCGAAGACCCACTCTTATGTCTGCCCAGCCTGCATCCATCGGACATCCATCGTCTTGGCTCACGAAACTATGGCCAGAGTAATGTAGAATGAAATGTGTTGTGCCTGTCGTCTCCTTTTTTTTTTTTTTTTTTTCTTATTTGTTGTGTTTGTTGTGTTCGCTGAATCCTTTCCGGCCAGCCAAACGACTTGAGCGTTGCCCATCTTCACGACAGTCAACCAACACCTTTCCACACCGCCAACCTCATCGTCAACCTCCTCCATCTCCCTTCGCCATTCGCCATCCCATCGCCATCCCATCGCCCCACCGATGCTCCCTTACCGACGCTCTCAAACGCTCTGAATCGCCCCTATCTCTGGCAACAGCTCACCTCTCGGCTTTATTCGCATTCAACCTTAGCTTTGTAATTACGTCCGGTCAACAAGACTCCTTTGATTAGTCAGCTCTTGCCTCCACTGACCGTATCAAAACTCTTTGTTGGTCATCATCGCTCCCATATTCCTAATTATCACCGAGTCCTCCCGTCGTTGCTCTATTGCCCAAGCCCCTACTTTCATACGAGCTGCCCGTGAACCTTGAATACTTCGTCGCATTGAGCTATCGGACGAATGATCGAATGAGCTTGTAAAATTGATCGCACAAACGCTCCAGTCCCAGCACTGACAGTGCAGAAGATATGACCCAACCGCAACTGGCCAGTCCACTAGAGCCTGGGGAGCCTTCTCAGCAACAAGCCGGAGCTGTGACTCCAGCTCCAGATAGCATCTCAATTGCACCAGTCGCTCCGACGATCCAGAAACCCAACCCTACTACGACCAGCCCTCCGGATGGCCCACTTATGACAAATGCCGCCATTCTCAAGGGAATCGCTGCCTCTGCCCTAAGCCAACCTTCGAGTTCGTCTAATACCACCTCTCCAACCTTACAAGCCATCTCCAAACCGAGTCTTCAACCGCCTCCGAGCTTACGAGTTTCTACAAACGTTTCAAACATTGCACCTTCCAGCAAAGTATCTGCTACTCCATCTTCAGCCCGTAACGAATCTATCTTCCGCAATCTTCAAGCCAATATGGGGACCCAGTCGCCGAATAACGTCGACGAGTCCGGTCCCGCTAGGGCATCACAGCTACTTCGACCAAATCCTGGCCCCAGTGGGAAACGTCCTAGCATGCGTCATATTACTGCTGCACAGCCGGAGATGACACAGGCCGAGAAAGATAACAGGACGCAAAAGATTCGAGATATCATCAACGAGCAGTTCGGCCTTGAGATTTTACTCAAACATAGAGAGTTGCAGGACATCGAGGCGGAACTGGGAAAAGCCGAAGCTTGTCTTGAGCAAATTCGACGCTGCTCTATCGAGGAAGCTATGGAGAGAGATGGCCATTTCGACGATCCAAGCGGCGAGGTACTCGTTTACGCTCCAGCTCGACATGTCTTGGAGGGACCATACTCGAGAGACTATAGCGACTGGCTTGCGGAGGAGAGAGTCCCGACCAATCGTACTAGGTACCACGATGTTCTGGCTGCTAATCAGAGTCAAAACTTTGTTCTCCAACAACGAGGTCGCCAGGATCCACAGGGCTCAAAACGACCCAAGCGTGAAGCTGCTATGCCTAGCGAGAAGAGACCAACTATTTGCCTTCATCGCCAACCCGATGGAAGCGTTGTTAAGTAAGTTTTTCTTCGCGATTCGGATTTCTATTTTAATAAAACTTGCTAACAATTCTTAGACTCGCATGTCTTGATTGCAAGCGTGATACCTTCGGGTCAATGCAAGGATTCATCAACCACTGCCGACTCGCCCACCAACGTGACTTCCAGACGCATGATCACGCCGCTGCGGCTTGCGGAACGCCATTTGACACTACAAAATACGATGGCCCATTGCCCCCACCGAGAAATAATAAATCTTCCAAGTATGCTAGCCTGAGCGCTCATCCCGCAGTTCCAAAACCCAGCCGAGCTGCCGTTAACACCAAAGCTGCCCCCAAGGCGAACAAAAAAAAGAATGGCGCTGCACCACCTGGCAGTGAAGCCGCTAATATCGTGCAAGCTGGACCCTTAACTCCACCACTTCAAGCCGAAGATGTCACTCTCCAAAAGACCATACAGACATCCCATCTTAAGGAATATCTTTCCAAGAAACAAATGGAGGTTGAGAATCTCGATGTTATGGTAGAGGAGGCCGTCAACCGTGTCGGTATGGTTGATGAGAGCGAGGGTGAAGAGGAAGAAGGCGAAGACACCAATGATGTCGTTCAAACAAATCAGAAGCAACCAGTCTCCGGCCAGAAGCCTGTTACATCTGCTCATATCCCCGTACAAAGCCCTGAATCTCCTGCTGTTGAACCACTAAAAGTCCAAACTCAACCTGCTGACGTCGATATGGTGGATGTCCCGGTTGAAAGTACTCTCCAAACAAACCCTCTCGACCCACCTACCAGTGAAGTCCCAGTTGCGGAGACTATTCCCACCGAGACAGGCTACGAATCGATCCAGCCTATTACCGACTCTGGTGAGACCAGCACGCCTATTCTAGTCACAACGCCCGTCAATAAGACCCACGATGAAGAAGAAGAACCACCACGTCCGACTTCTCGTCGATCAAACCAAGGCTCCCGTCAATCACCTCGGACTCCAGTCGCTCCCGCCCCTGTTCGCATGGGTACGAGAGCTCACCCTTCCCCGGACGCGGACCAACATAACACACGTCACAGCGCGAGGCTCGCTGAGGCTGGAAAAGCCAGCCCTGGCAAGCGTGTTTAGCGGTGGTTAGTAACGAGTTCCCTATTTCATCTCTAGCAATTGCCAAGAGTGCTACAGACTCAACGATTGTCGGCTCGGCTTACTCTTAAAACTGGAAATATTACATATCGAATATTCCGAGTTCCTTCTTTCATCACAACTAGTCCCCAATGCTTTTCGGTTTGATCTTGGCTTTTCTCGTTTACTTTTTCGTCTGGCGTTTCGGCGTGTAATATTATTCTGCTTATATACCCGTTTCCTTATGTGTTCTGTCTTTCTCGGTATGCCTGCATAACTCCAATTATTCCGGGTTACTTTCCTCTTTACTTCCTATTTCTCTCCAAATCGGTTCTTTGTGCATTTTGTAACAGTATTTACCTTTGCACCAAGATTCAAGACTCAAAAGTTATTCACGCATGACGGAGGGATACGGGGTAGACCTTTATTATTGTCTCAATTACGCAGCGGCTTTATCTTGACCACTAATTTTATGATTACTTCCAGCTTTGTCTCCTTTTTTTGTAATTATATTAAGAGGGCCTTCCGGACCTCGCAGAACGACGAAACAGGGGGGCGACATCTATCTAGCTCTTCCCATGTTATTTTCATTATTCTTTTTCACTGTCGTCTTCTTCATTTACCGTAGAACCGACGATGATTCCATTCTTAGTACATATTATATTATAACAGGCCCGGACCCGAACCGGGATTTGAACTCACAAGTATTCGCAAAAAGACAGAAGGAGCCTATTATCACATGCGTATGTATATATGTATATAGATTTCTGCTATCGGTCCTCCTGCTCAAGAACCTCCACGGGTACATCTCCAGTTGACTCCACAGTACCCTTCCCACCATCCCGATTAGCCCTCCATATCCCACCATCCATAAACCATTCCCGCTTCCAAATCTCCACTTTGTCCTTGACTTGTTCCAAACACTCTTCTGCTATTCGCCATGCTTCGGCGCGATGACTCGTACTCAGCGCGATGATGATGGAGTCCTCACCTATCGGGACGATCCCGAGACGGTGGATGATAGAGATAGCATGCAAGTTAGAAGAGTTATCTGATTTCAAGGTTGTGGTTATCGTGGAGAGCGAACGGAGGGCGAGAGGGGTGTAAGTGGTGTATTCAAGAGTGGTGACCGCTTTGCCTGGAATTATCTCTTTTAATCGATAGTTTTTATGTTAAAATATGCTCGACAGTGGGGGAGGGGTACCTTCAAAGTTGTCTCGAGTGGTACCTGTGAGTTTCATATTAAAAATTATATCAGTATCAAAGATCTAAGGGTTTAGAAATTACTATATATATATATGAATGCCTACCGATGAACAATACCACGGCGCCAGCTTTGGGACTTCGAACTCGATCAACGGAAGCGGTGATGTCAAGCTTGTCAAAGGTCAAGCCGACGAATGTATCGCCTTCTTTGACGGATTTGATGCCGTCGAATGCTGGTTTTGGCGGTGCCTCTGGTGCCGATGCCATCGCATACGATTTTGACGAGTATGAATATACTAAATTAAATTATATGGCACGTCGTATTATAGCAATATCAGATGCGAATTAAAGCTTCCTTATATACTTCAGTGCTCAGTCGCTCATGCATCCCCGGGCGCGACCCCCCGGGACATGGCCCGGCCGGGTGCAGCGAGCGCACATGCGACGAAACGAACGAATCAGAAATCATAACACTGTTGCAACTCAGCTTTATCGTCCTTTTCAGAGCTTCCCTTCAACTGCAACATGACAGAACAGCCCTCCCTTATCTTTCCCACCCGCAATCCATCTTAACGATCCTTTTTTTGCCAGTGAACACCTCACCTCTCACCTCGCCTCCTCGGAAAGCAAATGGAATTCCTAAAATCCGCCGTCGCATCTGCCATATCCAAAGGTCCAGCGTTCGGTTACTCCCTTGGCGACCGAGTTGACCTCTCCGATTCAATCTGGGCCTTGCACAACGGTACCAAAAAGGTGAACACCGTTTCCTATATATGCCCCATCTTATGGATATATACATTCAGCTCTCGCTAACATCGAGTGTATCATGTGTAATAGGAAGACGGATCAAAATGCAGCGTATTCGTATTCGATATCAACACCAACAAGTCGAGACTACCTATCGCCAAAAACGCACTAAGAAAATGGAGGACGTTACGACATCCCGGTGTCGTTAGGGTGCTAGATACCCTCGAGGTACCTTCCAACATTCTATTCTATACGAAACAAACCGATAAGTGGTTTCGATAGAGATTGATGGATAGTAGGGATGGTTTATGGCTGAGAATTCTGGCTGCTAGACAGATACATTAATATATGTAGCCACTGAACGGGTCGTACCCCTCGGATGGCACGTTAAACGAAATGCGCTGAACACAGAAACCATAAAATGGGGGTTATACACTATCTCTGTAAGCTCATATACTGATATTTTAGTCAAATTATGCTTATTCGAGGTCGCGTGCTGACTCACTTTTGTAATATTTGATAGACTACGATGAGATTTATCAACGAGGATGCGTCATCGATACATGGAAACCTGAGGGTATCCTCGATATACACTACAGAAAGTGGAGAATGGAAGCTTGCCGGGTTCGAGGTTCTGAGTTCGCTGAAGGAAGAGGATCCAGCTATATACGTTCGTCTAAGCGCTTTTAATGATTAGATCTAAAGGTCAAAACTGATGGTATATACAGACATATGGAGGTCTTCTTCCGGATTCATCAAGATATGCCGCCCCAGAGATCAGTCGCAGTGGATGGGACGGACTCAAAAAGTAAATATCCACCTGTTATTCACAAATCCGAAGGTATGGAAAAGCAAGGGTATCTGATTTTCATCGCAATACACAGTCAGGCTATTCATGTTACCGACTCATGGAATATGGGAACTCTGATATACGAAATCTTCAATGGCTATTTCACCTCATCAGATCAACTAACACAAGCCAAATCGATACCGCCGCCGATGGCTGCGCCCTACAAACGACTAACTCAAGCCAATCCTAAGATGCGACTACCAATAGCACACTTCCTAGAACAAGGGAAACGGAGCGGTGGGTTTTTCGACACTCCACTAATTCGTTGCTCGGAATTCATCGAAAACATGGGCGTAAAAGATGAACGGGAACGAGAAGAATTTCTCCAAAATCTGGAAGATACGAAAGATCAATTCCCAGAAGAATTCTTCAAGGCCAAGGTCTTGCCGGAACTGCTAAAGTCCGTGGAGTACGGCGGCGGTGGTCCGAAAGTGTTCTCCGTCGTGCTCATGATTGCTGAAAAGCTCAGCGACGAAGAATGGGAGACCGAAATCACACCTGCTGTTGTGAGGTTATTTTCTAGCCCGGACCGTGCGATAAGGGTATTCCTTCTGGACAACCTACCCAAAATGATCGATCACTTGTCGAAAAAGGTTGTCAGTGATAGTATATTCCCACAGCTCGTCACAGGTTTCTCAGACGTCGCGCCGATTGTGCGCGAACAAACGGTCAAATCTATCCTTGTCATTATCAATAAGCTCTCGGATCGTCAAATCAACGGCGACTTGTTAAAATATCTCGCCAAAACACAGAACGACGAGCAACCCGGTATCAGAACCAACACGACAATTTGTCTAGGAAAGATCGCAAAGAATCTGGGAGGCCACACGAGGTCAAAGGTATTAACGGCGGCGTTCACGAGAAGTTTAAGGGATCCCTTCGTCCATGCTAGGAATGCAGCGTTGATGGCGCTCGCGGCTACCGCGGATGTCTTTGACGAAACGGATTGTGCTACCAAATGCTTACCTGCGATTTGCCCAGCGTTAATCGATAAAGAAAAGTGAGTATATCTCCTAACGGGAACCAAAATAGGTTGCAGGACGATAAATCTAATTGCTGTTTTTGATAGGATAATACGGACGCAAGCTCAAAAAACGCTTGATGTTTTCCTTGCCAGAGTCAGAACACTCACTGCCAATATGCCGGACAGCGCTCTACCACCTGTTGATGCCAACGGTCTTCCAAACGCGGCAGGAGTAGGCGGCACTGGCGCACCACGTATGGGAACACCACAAGCCGAAAGTGGATGGACCGGATGGGCGATCTCATCGTTTACAAAGACACTGGGCAGCGTCACTGGTGAAATGCAACCACAGGGCTCAGGCGTATCTACACCGGCGGAGGAAAACGGTAATACGTTAGGTTTAGCCCCGCCCATCACATCTCAACCTGGTAACAGTAGCAGTCGACCTGGTAGTTCCAGGTCCGCCTCTGCAAGTGACCTACACAGACAGGCGATGAGCAATCCCGCCAGCCCGCCCAAGAAGAGTAATACTTCGAGTAATAATAATTTCATGATGGACGAGATTGATGATGATGATATGGACGCTTGGGGTGATATGGACGATACACCGAAAACTGTCGCGGAGAAACCCAAGGCCGTAGCCGCGAGCAGGAATACAGGGTTTGGGAAAACGATGGTGACAGAAGACGATGTGATTAACAGTTTTACGAGCAAGCCAAAGTCGGCTTTGCCAAAGGGATTGGGTAAGAAGGCTCCAACAGCTGGGTTGAGTAGCACCGCCGTGAAGAGTAGTAAACCAGCTGTAAGTCGAGCGGTAGCTAGTAAACCTGCCGCTAAGAAACCAGCACCCGTGAAACCAAAGGCTGCCGAGGCGGATGGGGACGCTTGGGGAACTGACAACTGGGACGTTGATTGGAAGTAGGGTATTCGAGTTTTTTTTTGTGCATGTGTACATATAATGTGGAGATTGTCGATTCTCTATTTGCTGTCTTTATCATTTCGCTTGTTCTAGCTGGCGTTCCTTGATGCTCTACATGCGCACTTTTAAACTTTGCCTGTGAAATACCTAGGTTTTGAGCTTTGTGGGCTTGGGAATATTAGCCTTCTCAATTGTATGAGATTCTATTTAATAGCGCAAATAGCATCGTGATATATAAACAAATTTACTGGGAATGTCGCTTCGCCGGTCCGGAGGAGCTAGTTTGATTTCACGTACTTGGAGAAGAATGCTAATAGCTACACAAAATGAACTAGATACTTGAGCAGTATCTAAACAGCGGACAAAGAGTGATAGGAGGCAGCACACACGGATATTACAGAAAAATATGTGCAAGCAAGGACATAAATGGAGTTTGACAGACACAGGATATAAAAGTACGAGGCGGAACTTGGTAATAAATGCTATATAACGCAAGGGGTAGGAACATGCTTTGGTATCATTAAAGTTGATCGAATAAAATAAAAAGAGAAAAGAGAAAAAAAATACGAGCAGCGACAGAGTTATTGTAAACCATATCCAACTCTCACTTTCCCATTACCTTACCTAGAAGAGACGCGTTCACAGCCTGTAGATCAATAATTTGATACTACCGACTTCCAAAACATCTCCCTCAAACTTGAATCCAACACGGAAACACTCTAACTCTGAAGGGAACTAAGATTCACCCTCCGCATTAGATAACGCTTGGTTTTCCTGCGTAGCTGCAGCCGTCGCCGCTTCCTGATCCGCAGATATCGAGTTCAGCAATTTGTCTGTCGTAATTGCATCGTCGCTCGCATTGCTCTTCGTCTCACCAGCCTCCTCCAACTTCTTGAGATGATTTTTGCGATGCGCCTCGTCCTTCATCATTCGTTGTCTTTCCACTTCTAAAATTCCTCCGGATTTCTTCAACCTGTTCCCTTCGACAAAATTCCCGAGTTCTCGCTTGAATGGATTCTGGCGGCCAGCTAAATCTTGTTGTCTCATCTTTTCAGCTCGCTCGATAGCTTCCACTCTGTCAGTGTGATTCGGACGGAGCGCCCGGATTTCGCCTAGCACGTTGTCTTTCGCTTGTGATGGATCGATATCTTCATCAATCTGGGGGACGAAACCTCGACTCGCGGATCTCGAGCCGGTGGTTGGCGTCTTTAGTTGTTGCTGGATACATTCTTCGACTAATTGGAACGTCTGGCTAGCCTTCTCGAGGTCATCCTGCAAGTCTGCGAACAATTCATCCTGTAGGTTAAAGTATTGTTGTTCCTCACAGACGATCTCGAGTTCGCGTTCCCACAGTTTCTTCCATACTGGCTTCTCACGTTTGAGATATTCTCCCATCTTGCGAAGCTCCACGCGCGCAGTGGTCATATCACGAGCAGTCTGTTCTAGTTGGCGAGGGAGAGGACGAACACCGCGAGCGACCACGTCTTTACGCAACTCTTCAATCACATCCTGCAGGTCGTCAACTTTGGCAACTAGGTTGTCCGAGTCATTGTTGAAGGTGTCCTTTCCGGCCATAAGTTTCAAGCGTTCCGCAGAAGCACCTTCGGTGAGATTAATATCGATACCCGCAGGCAGAGGTACACGCTTGAGGCTTTCCACCTTTTTTCGGAGAGAGTGTAATTCTGACTTCAGATCGTTGTTCAAACCATCGTATGTCTGCCTTAGAACGGCAATGTTTTTCTGAGTGGTTTTGATATCTTTCAGCATTCCTCCGTGGTCACCCTTCTTCAATTTAGCCCCTGTTACAGCTGGCGGCGGTTTAACTTTAGCCATCTGAGCTGGAGTTGGGGTCGTTGGAGTCATAGGTAACGGTCCCGATGTTCGCTTGGACATCTCAGACACCGTCCTGGCGTAATCGTCTTGTTTGGTGGCGATTTCTTGAATTGACTTCCCTTGCATTTCCATGGTTTTATGCAGACTATCAATCGCGCCTTTCAACCCAGTAAGCCCGTCATCAATATGACGCTTGACCTCATCGAGGACCTCAATATTCAAACACAACACTGTACGGTCTTTGATATCATGCATGTCTTCAAGCTCGTATCGGACTCCGGACGGCGTATCCTGTACGTATATCTCCGGAAAATCCTCGCCCGAAGGCGGGTTATAGCTGAACTTAGAAATAAAAAGCAATCTGATCGTATTCATGGTCAGGTCATCGCCATCATGAATGATAGCCTTCTTAATATTTCTACCCATCTGTAAAAAGATTGTGAGATCTTTGATTGTACCTGTTGTGCCGGCTGAATCCGGACGGGCAGAAATGACCTCTTTGGGGGCTTCCTGCGGCTCGGGGATCGGGGCGGCAGGTTCTATGATCTGGGGTATCGGTTCCGTAGGGGCGACAGCTGGTTTCGGGACCTCTGATATCTGTTCTCCGGGGGCATCGGGTTCCGCGACAACAGGAGGGGGCGGAGGCGGCGGCGGAGATATGCTCGGCTCATCGACGAGTTGGACTGGTTTATGTTCTTTATGTTCTTTATGCTCTATAGGTGATTCCTGTTGAGCATTTGGGTCTTCTGTTATCACTGGTTGCGGAGTCGGCGTTCTGGAATGCGGACCGGATCCGACTTCTCTTCTAGTAATCGATCCCCGCTTCTGCATACTAGCTCTCGTTGCATTAAGTGACTCTCTCGACTCTCTCGTACGCGGTACTGCAGAAGGGTTGGAAGGGAGCATTGGAACCATCCCTGGCGAAGACCCGGTCATCTTGGCAATATGATATGCAGAATATCTTCTCGAAGCTCTCCTTTCAAGGGCGACTTCTCTTTGTAGGGCTGCCAAAGCATCCTGTTTTGGAGGAGGTGGCGGCTGCGGCCATTCTTCTGGTCTAGTCGGAGGTTGCAGTTCGGTATTGCCATTCTGCTGAGCGGTCGGGCTGATAAAATCATTCTCCGAAGGCATTTGATAAGCTATTGTCGCTGGCATAGGTCCCTGTGGAAGAGACGATGTCCTAGGAGGCGCTGTTCTATCGACTTCGCTGTATGGCTGCTCTTCGATTCTAGTCCTTCTAATGGATGGCTCTCGACTGGCTCCTGGATTTTGGTAATCGCCGGATAACGGGATGTCGGGAATTCGCGAAGGGGGAGGGCCTGAAGGAGGAACTTCTCTAGGCGGCCGGGAGGCGAGTTTCTTCTGTTTCCGCTTGAGCCCTTGGAGTAAATCTATTATAATTTCCCTGATCCTAGGTAGGTAGATTTCTAGACTTTGTGGCGATGCTTCCGGTTGGCTGAGGGTGCTCTCGAGAACGGTACGTAGTATTTCTGGGACGTTCCCAAGGTCGGCAGTTTCGACCCCGATGGCGGTAAAAGCCCGGCATGCGATGTTGAAGTGGGAGCCCAACTTGACGTATACATCCGAGACATCTTGTTCGCTAGCTTGTCCTCTTGACCACCTAGTCAGGGTTTCGAGGAGTTCTTTGGTTGCGCGAAGAAGATTGGTGACACTTTCTTCAATTTTGCCCAGCTATAATATCACAGAATAAATACATCAAGCGATTAGTCATTGAGAAGATAAGGGGGGAGAATAGCCGGTAGAAAATTTCGAAAGGGCCACTGAAGGGATCGCCTGAGGATCTTACATTACTTTCTGGTCTATTCTGTCTTCCGGACATCGAGGACGTTGACATGGTCCCACTAAGACCATTTCCCTGAGGGGGACTTCCCGGATTTCTCCTTTGTGAGGGCCGTGAGGGATAACCTGCTTGCATCTATTCGGTAGGTCGAAGAAGCGATCGGAGTAGGAATATGGAGAGAGCGTAGGAGAGATCGTGAACAGGAAGGTCGTTGAGAGTTCCTCGGAAGGGCCGTAGTCTTATCGGAGAGCTATGACGCTGGATGTATGGAGGTGATGGGATCAGGTGAGAGGGGCTCGAGAGTAAGTGTAGCGGAAGCAAGGATGCAACAATCAAGTATGCGGTGCGTATGTTCCGTAGCCTGTCTGCGAGGACTCGGAGGATGATAATATGGCTAAAAGGGGTGTCGAAGGATCGAGAAGGATGGTTCGATGGGAGGTCGGGTTAGTCAGCTGTGGGTGGCGGGGAGCAGAATGAGGAGGTTGATGGTTGATGAAGGGGAAAAGTGACGATGTTGTTGTCGTTGTTTGTGTGCCGTCGTTGTCGTTTGTTGTCGCTGTGGGGTTGGCTGGGGCTGGCTTGGGCTGGCTTGGGCTGGGCCGGGCTGTTTGGGGGGGGGAAACCCTTTTGGGCCGGTCACAGCTACACGCAGTACCAAAAGATAACCGAGCATTCAAGGCCTCCTCCCCTCCGAAGGAACGCTCTAAGTGAACAGGCCAGGCCCGACACCTGAAATGTATAAAATAGAACACCCAGTTCACACACTCTCTCTCCCACTGCTGGGAACTACTCAACCACAACTCGCAAGGAGGAAGGAGATAAGGGTGATTTATTAGGGAAAAGAAATAGTGCAAAAAAGGGTAGGTGTAGAGAAGGAGAGGGGAAGGCAAGAACTCCAAGAGCATTGCATTTAAAAGGGAAGCGTGAAAAAAGGTTCCATGACCAAAAGGAATGGCTGATGACATGATCCCCTCGTTCTCTACATGACGGACGTTTTTTTTCTTTTGGGCGGATCCAGTTACTCGAATTGATCAAAACCAGTGAGATGATTTTTAATGCTGACCCGCTACTTGTTCAAGCTGTTTATTCAAGAACTTGGTAATAAATTCGTACGGAGCAGATGGTTGCTTGCGGACGAGATGGATACCCATGCACATAAGAACTTAAGACGAAACCTTTAAGTTTACAATCTAGCGATTTTGTTACTTGCATTGATATTGGAGAGCGATTGACACATATATACCTGCATTTATTTACATATCGAGGCATATGCATTTCTGATCAACCATGCATGGTTCTAGTCTCCCATCGTCTTGCATAAAATCTGGGGAGTTTACCTGGTAAGCGGCTCGCACGAGACCTGTTGAGCCCATTGTTACCTACGGTGGACCAGTGTCCCAAGGATTTTAGCCAAGTGCTCAAGCAGGTACCTGGATATCTTCTAGTTGAGTACTTTTCCTTAGGTACCCAAGCCGTTACTAATCACTTAGCTACTCAAGTACTTAATCAATTATTAGATCCGTTGATTGATCCGTTGATCGATCTGTGATATTTTATTTGAGGACACGGCATTGCATATTGATACCAACTGTAAACATTATAAATCTGGATGGTCTATTCTTGGATTCTACAGAGCTCATGATCAAGAGGATTCGCCATGCCATTATGCATGCATATAACATATACTCACAGTGTTCGGGTACTGGAATTGAGATTTTGACTTGTTGCGTTAAGTTGAACGAGCATCACTATTCAAGCATGCCGAGACGTTATCCATCTAGCGGGAAGAAATTGTCCTCGGGAAAACTCGAGGATTGAATTCCCCAAGCTGTCGCCAATCACTCGCTTGGCTCAAGAACGTACCTGAAGTTTTCAGAGTACTCAATCGATCAAGCTATTCGAGCGAAGACTTAGCAGAGACCCGGTAGTGGCGGTGGTGTGTGTTTGGTGTCTGCAAAGTTTAAGCAGTTCCCTCAATTGATAGCTCGAGTCTTCCAGCGCACTGAGCCGGCTGCACCCCAGACGGGAGCTAACCATATGGATAGATATCATCGGATGATATGCCCACGCCCAGCCTTAGCTCTCTCTCTCTCTCTCTCTATGTATCATATTCCTTAGTCTTGTATTGACGCTTCAGCAGCAAGACTACGTATTCCTCTATCTTTAAGCGTTCAGTATCCATGCTTTCAATTGAGTTCGGATTCAACTGTACTTGACATCCTATTCCCACAACATCTTGCCTCGGTTCCTTGCAAGCTTGTCAGTGCGTATGCTCTGTATCTTCCCGTCGTCGAAATTGCCGCCGTTCTTGGTTGATCGCATGCGGTATTGCTCGTCACGTTGGTATATATCTATCCATCGTTGGTTACATGTCGTCCGTTTGGACCACCCAACGAACGTTAACACGTTAATTCATTTTTGATTCCCCTTTCAAATCCCCAAAGCCGAACGCTGTTGTTCATCATATCCCTCCCCCACTATCCACGCTACCTACCGGGCACGCATGCTCATCTTGTAATAATTTATACATCACAGGTCATTTCATCATCATTATCGGCGTCCTCCATTCCTCCACCCTCAATCTCTCTCCCATCGCCGGGTCTTCTCTCCATTATTATTAAACTCACACCCAGGCGTCATCACCGGTTAGCCATCACCACCAGCGCCGTATTGCCGACATCGAAAGGTTGCGTCAATTCCGGCCTGTCGTCCAAGTAGTTATCTCTACCTTGTCGTGTCTCTCTTTTCGCTAAAAGCAGAAAGGAAAGGGACTTTATAGGAAGCTCCATCGAACTTCCGTCGGGCTAGTCCCTTCAACTGTCTCTCTAGTAAACCTCACTTACCTTACCTCACCTCGCCTCACCGCTCTTCTCGTCATCCCCCTCTCTGCTGCAGGGCCACCGTCTGTCATCGAGTACCTCCCCGCTCCTAGAAGCACAGACGCTCCTTCACCTCTTTTTGTTCCCGTGGTAAATAAATCGCCATCCTTTCGTCGAAAAGAAGGCTTTTCTTCCGGGTTTCCGTTATAGTCGCGCGTGCTTCCCTTCTCCAAAGTCCATTTCATCCTCTTTCTCCCTCTTCCCTCCTCCTCCCTCTGCTCATCTCTTTCTTTGCGATCATCTCCATTCTTAGTGGTAGCAGTATTCCCTTCTATTCTCCATCATACTTGTCTTTAAATTTTTGTTCCTTTATTTCCATTTTCTTCTCTTCTCTTGTAAAATTTCTACACTTTCACGGCCGTCAGCTTTTCTTTCGCAAATTCTCCCCGTCACCGTGCACCGTCGACAGAAAGGCAGGTCGGTCCCTGCTATTCTCACACCCATATAGCTCGTCTTGTGCGTGTTGACTGCCCCAGCTCCATTCTTATCAACAATAATTCCTCCCACAAGACATCCTGGTAACACGCCGCTTCTCCCGACGGGCCCGCCTCTCTTCCGCTCCCATTTCAACAAACTTAACGTTTCATCCTCTCCGGAGAAGATCTTGTTATTTCTGCAAATAGCAAACCTTTCTGTACGGCGAGTTCGAGCTCCATTTGTAGGTTTTGCTCTGTGCTGTTTCAGCCAAACCCCAATTTACCCTCGGGTGATCCTCCCGTTCCACCCAAAGCTTCCCCAAACGAATGCACACTTCGCGCCCTTACCTCGAGACCTATCTTCCACACGACGAAGCCAAGCTAACATTTCCAGGGCTTCTAGCACCAATTCCGTCAGAAAATCTCCAACTTGAACATTATTCACGCTATCATAGTATCGCACCTCCCGACTTACTACATCTTATCCTCTTTTCTCTCGCACAATGGCGACGACAGCCGCGCCAGCTACAACCTCCGGCCAGCCAGGGGGACCAGGGGGCCGACCTCAGATCAAAGTCGGATCCAATCCAAATATGAACAGACGGGGAATGCAAAGCCCAGTGGACGGAGGAGCAAAGTAACCTGAAAACTCCTATCGCCCTCCTGAAATCTCTTAGCTAACATAGGCTCTCCGTTCGCAGTAAAAGGAACACACAGCATAAGCCATGGGGACAGCAAAACCACTCGGGCCAACAAAAGTACCAAGTCCCAAACGCAATCAATAACCAAAAGAAAGCTACGGAAACAGATACCCCCGATAAACATATGAACGACCGGACGGTTTATCTTTTGGCCAATTGCGTGGTAAGAGGAGCTTTGGCTTTATATCGATGAAACAGATTGTTAATTGACGACTTGGAAACAAATCTAGGGCCGACGAATTACCGCTACTCTTAAAAGTGGTGCTCAATTCCAGGGTGTTTACACTGGCTCCTCTATGACTGGTGATCTAGGTTGTGTTTTAAAGTTTGCAAAGCAAATTCGTGGATCACAAGGAGAAGAAGATCAGATAGTTACCAATTTTGTTGGAGGCGGTTTAGAGAAAACACTGATTATCGAGAGCAAGGATTTAATGGACCTCGAGGTTCTCGACGTCCCCTTGGAGCTAAGCGAACTCACAACGAACCAGAATGGCACGTATCACCTTCTTAACTAACTTATTTGAAATATCTACTAACTTACCTTTAGGTTCTGGACAATTCAAAACCGATGTTGATATCTCTGGGAACCAACCGATTAAAGAACGCGAACTCCAAAGATGGCAAGCTGATGATAGCAACTTGGGCGGAGGGTTGGAAGATTCTACAGATTCCCAAGGCGTAGAGAAAAAGTGGGACCAATTCGAAACGAACGAGCGCTTATTCGGTGTTAAAAGTGATTTCGATGAGAATATATATACTACGAGGATCGATACAAACCATCCCTTGCATAAACAACGGGAAGCCGCAGCAGCGAAGATCGCGCGCGAGATCGAAACTAACACAGGCCCAGGTGGTAACCTTAGTGCTCACCAGGCAGAAGAACGTGGCTTGAAAGTTGACGATAGTGGTGTGGATGAAGAGGATAAGTACAGTAGCGTTCAACGGGCCCCCTCGTTCAACACTACCACATCGGGGACACAAAAATATATGCCCCCGGCTCTCCGAGCTCAGGTTTCGGCCCCTCCTGCCACATCATCGACGCCACCCGCAGCGAAAGAAACAGCAAAAGAGGCTCCAAAGGAGCCTACCGTTACTGACACACCTCCCGTCATACAACCTACATCAGAAACTCCCGTTCCACAACCAACGTCTAAGTCGGAAAACACCAAACAGCCAGCTGCGACCCCTCCAGCTCCCGTTGCTCCCGTGATCCCTACCATTACAGAACAAGCTCCTTCACCTCAACCGCCGTCAATATCATCGTTCAAAGCAGAAGATCCAAAACCAAAGGATAAGGCACCTCTACCGGAATCGGTCAAGAAGGCATCCATAGCGGTACCCGCTGTGCCGATCCTACCCATCCACAAGGGCTCTGAAAACCCCCAACAACCTAATGCTAACGCTCCTAGCGCCGCTGGTACCGACAATCCCTTACGAAGAGTTAAGGATGCCTTCCAACAGTTTACAAACACTGAGAGAGAACGGCTGGAAAAGAGACGGCAGGCAATGGCAAAGAAAGATAAAGATGTCAAGCTTCAAGACTTGAAAAAATTTGCACAGAGCTTTAAGCTCAATACACCTGTTCCTCAGGATTTAGTCCCCATCCTTGCTAAGGACAAGGCTAAGCAGGACGAAATCATTGAGAAATCAAAAGTAAATGCTGCAGCTGCGGTACAGGCCAAGAAACAAACACCAAGTTCTCAATCAACAGCTGGGGCTAATGCCTCTGCAATACAGTCTAGCCTCCGAACACCGATACCAGCTCCACCTAGCCAAACATCAAATGCATCTGGCGCTTCAGCTCAAAATGCCCAAATTACCGATAAAAATGGACTCAACAAAGCCCCAATTCCAGGCTTTCCGCCCCGACACCCTGCCGGATATCGTCCAGATCGACCTCAACCGTTACCACCCAATATGAACTTGCCACCTGCACCCGGCCCTCGCCTCTTGAGCGATAAGATCAGGCACAACCAGCAGATGAAGCAGACTGGACAATATGGTAGCATGCCTGTACCTATTCCAGTTGTGGATCATTCAGCACCACCAACGGGCCCGGCGGCGATGCAACCGAAAGCATTCTCGCCGACAGGACCGAAACCGAATCCCCGTGCCCTTGAATTCCGGCCGAGCCCTTACGCTCCCGTTTTCACACCTGGAGGAAACGCCCCTGCCCCTTCAACTGCGTCTCCTGTTCCTTCGACAAGCTCACGAGCTACAAGTCCTTCAATGTTCTTCGGAACCAAAAAGCCGAAGCCTGTTGAGGAGAGGATACCTGTAACTGAAGCCTTTGATCCTTTCAAGAGAATGAAGACAGATACGGAGCAAAATAAAGACAAATCAGCCATTCAGACTGACAAGCCCCATCTGATACAAGGTTTTATCAATAAGCCATGGGGTACACTGCCTACTTGGCAAGTTAAGGAAGAAAACCAGGAGAAAAAATATACCGAAGTCTTTGAAAAATCGGAAGCCTCAACAACTAGCGCAACCCCGTCAAGCCAATCTCACCCAACAAATACACATCAACCACATCATCCCCCGCATCCGACAGGGCATCCCATCCCTACTCACATCTCTCAAATTCCTCATATGCCTCATGACAGACATCCTGGCCCTCACATCCCAACATTCTCTGGCCCAACACCTTTCGACCAAGACCATGGCAGACCAATCAACTCCCCGCCCAATGTATTACCTTCTCCTTCTCTTCAAAATGCCAGCATACCGAACCAATACGGATCACCCGGCACCCACCACGCCATAGTTTATCCAAACCACCCTCAGTATGGCGTGTTGGGTCAGAACGGCCAGTTCGGAGGTTACAGAGGGGGATACGCGGGTGCCCCGCAATTTATACAACCTCCCGGAGGAGCTGGCGGGGCCTCCCCAATGGTTATGGGCGGACAGGGCCAGCAACCCATTCCATTCATGGTACCAGGGATGGGCGGGCCATTTATTCAGCAGGGAATGCCCCAAGGAATGTATTCTCCACATCAGATGCACGCATATCCCGGCCAACCTGCCGGACCTCCTCCACCATCAGGTGGTTATCCGAGCCCTGGCAGAGGCGCACCAATGATGATGCATCAAAGCTCACAACAAGGTCACCAGACCCCGGTCCCAGCTCCCATGATGCTCAGCATGTCGAGCGGGCCGGCAGGACACCCCCCACAGCATAACAGTAAGACTAACCACTTACCTTCGCGATATGCGTAGTGCTAATAGAATGACTAGTGATGCGACCGTTCCACGGTCCTCCTCATTTCAATCAACACCCAGGAGGACAACATCATCCGCAGAATCAGTATGGACAGTACCCTGGTGGTAGAGGAAGCGGGCATCCCCATCACAACAGTCTTCCTGGCCACCCATCAGGGCCATCCAACGTGCCTCATGAGACTACCGAAGAAGGAAAGTAAGAAGATCGAGGAGACTCGCTTTTTTTTTTTCAAAATTATTCGGTAATGGTATGATATGATTCTACGAATGTAACGATTTGCAATAGCGCAAACAAAAACATGACGACTTGCATTATCGAAGGCGTGAACGGCGTATACTTTGTTGTGCGGCATGCTTGCCCTCTTCTTTGTAAGGATACCAAAAATTTTCTCCCTCTTTTCTCTTCTCATATTCTTCTTTTAGCCGAACCTGTCCTTCAAAAGCATGGAGAATGGCGAGAAACCGGGTGGTTCTCATTTATTTTACATAATTATCGTTTTCCCGTCCCTTCCTGCGTTTGGGAGTATTGCCAATCAAAAAGAATTTTCTCGTCGGCCACTTATATCATGAACTGCATTTTGGCGTTCTCTCGGTCTGGGATTAGTGAATGTAATCTGATATATATTTTTCTCTCTGCCTTCTACTCTAGACAGTCGTAAAATGCATCCGAAAGGAACGATACTAAATAGTCTGCGACGTAGACTTAACTCATGTTGAAAGACTTTTCTAGTGTATCAACATGAATTCCTATTACTTAAATGGAATTTGATATTCGTAGATATTGTAAGGGTATCTTTTGGGTGATAGTGCCACAAAAACGAGAACAACGAGATGAGGATGAGACAGCATCAATTTTGCCGTATTTAAGATCCCGCAGGCCCAAGGAAAGCCCAATCATACTTTTAAACCGATCGAGAAAGTTACATGAGCATTTTAAAAAACTACCATGTCTTCCAAAAGCCTAAACAGATGCTCTCCCATCTGCGGCGGGTACTTGCGTGCGCATAGCGTGTTACTTCGTGCATTATTCTTGATATGAAGATTCTCTCTGCGCTTCCTTCTCTGCGGCCTCGCGCTGCTCTTTTTCGTCGTGGAACTTGGTGGGAATTCTGACCAGCATTTCGGGATAGACTTGCGATTCTAAATGGCCCTCTTGGTCTTCACCTTCAGGTTCCTTCGGCTCTTTTGGGACAGCTGCTAAATGAGCTTCGTATTTGTGGTTTTTGATTAGCTAATACTTGCTAAATACGAGAACAGGAGCACGACATACCAGAAGCCAGACTTATAGCTCTTAGAACATTATGCCAGTTTGCGAGCACCGTAGCTACCACTGTATGTGAATTTGTAGGTTCAGCTTCTTATCCTTCGAAATGACTTCTTTGTTCTTTGAGAGAAAAAAATGTGCACCATGGAGCAGTTAAACTAACCCTCAGTCCCATTCGTGAGAGTACTGAGTTTTCCCTCTAGCTCTCTGAGCTGCTTGGCGAGGTTCGCAGAAAGATCACGAAGTTGCTTGAGGTTCTCGAGCTCGATTTTCTTCTCGTTGATACGGTTTACAAGGTGTGCCGGGGCGGCCTGCTGGGAGCCGAAAGCTAGCTGGAAGCCAGGGCCGACTGAAGACTGACGGAAGTGCGAGAAGCGATGGGACATGGCGGGATGGTAGCTGTCGGCGATAGCTTGAACACCGACCCCGAGCCCCAATCTAAAGCTTTCTTCCCTTTTCTTTTCTTTCACGACATTCGCGTGTGGTTTGGATTGTCTGGTTTGGTGGTACGGTGGGAGAGAATGTGTTGCGTTTGACGTCGTTGCCAGGCAGAATGGACAAGGCTATCGGCTGGAGACCATTTCCCAAAGCAGCAAAGCGTAAACAAACACCAAAACACCTACACAATGCCCAACACAGCCAACAATACACACCTCACAATAGCAGCCTGTTGCCATCTTTTCATTTTTCCATCATCTCCCCCTCGTCCCCCTCATCTCGTCTCCTTCAATTGATGAATAATAACAATCAACCTTCCGATTCAATCAATTAATCGCCAGTCCCGTTTCGCCCGTTTGTTTTGGTATTACATCCAACCTCGCGTACGAATACTAAACGCCTTCAACCTCTCCATTGCATTTCTACCTTCAACTACTGTCCTCCTGTCTGTCTCATCCAAGCTAAGAGTGACTAACCTCACCCCATCGTCGTTGCTTCGATATTACGGTCCGAAGGAAAAAGGATACACGCCTTTCTGCCTGCGCATAATCACTCAGCACCCCTCCCAGTTTCCATATAAAGCAACTACTTTTACCTAAACCTTCAGTTCCTACATACAAATACACATTTTACCATCGCATGAGATTGCGTTTCACACTATAATAGGATGGCGAAGTTGAGCGACGTCAACCAGAATGCGGGTTTTGATACCCTCGAAGCACGTATGTCTCGACCTTTACACCTCGCCTACTACCTCGCTCGGTTTGCTGACAACTTGGGTATTTTGAATTTAGTAAAACGACGCTATCAAAGGCAAAATAGAGAGCTGGCAAGGTAGGTTTTAATTTACTGAACAATATATGGAGGATCAAAGGAATAGGACTAACAACTCTCTTTCCACTAGAGTAAATGCAACCCAGGCTCAACAGATTGCCGCACTCCAGGCAGAGGTAGCTCAGCAAAACGCCGAGAATATTCGGTTGAATGCAGAAAATATCCATTTACAACGACAACTTGATGGAAGAGGTTCGGGGTCCTCTTCTGGTGTAGCCGAAAGCACAAAGAAACTACTTCAAGAGAAGCTAGCACAACTTTCTGAGATTGTCAGAGGAATCGATGGTGCGGTTGCTGGCCCAGGGCGGATAACTGGTAGGTTCTTATTGAAGAATTAATGCACTATTAAGTTGTATATTTATTCTAACATCGTATGCTTTAAGACATAAAAACGCGGCTCCCAACCGCAGTGAGACCATCGCCGAGAGAAAGACCTGAGGGTTTTCTGTCCGATATTCCTGAAAATCGAGCGACCGGCTCTGAAAACCGACTAGCTGGCCAAATATCTAAGAATCCCCTTTTCCCCGCCGCTGCAAAGCGGGTCGAAATGCGCTTGGAGGCGGAGGCTCAAGCCCAAGTTCAGGCGCGATCGGAGTCGCCTTCGAAAAATTATATTCCCTTGGATCCAGCCATGTTTGATATTCGCCCTCGCCGAAGAAGAGATAGTGCCGTTGAGAACCTCCTGATGGAAACTGATAAGCTCGAGAAGCTTGTCATGGACGCTCGAGATGAGGTATCCAAAACGGAGACCGCGAAGATTTTCGCGAAGGAGCCAACAAAACGAAAGTACCCTGCAATTGCGGAGCCAGTGGCCGACGAAAATAAGGATAGACTCATTCCACCAAGGCTTGGCGACATTGAGGAGATCTTGTCCTCACCAGTAATTGGAGTTGAGGAACCAGCGCCTCCACGTGGACCAGGAAACATCAAGGAAAATAAGCATTCCGATGTTGAAGTTGCACCTAAAAAGCTCATCCACAATGTCCGAGATACTAATCCTATGATTAAAACTACTACTGAGGCTGTTCTGGGCTCTCGACAGGGAAGTGAAGCTACTGAAGACGTGGTCCCAGCCAAAATTCCAGAGTATCTGGAGACTGGAATCGACACCCGAGGAATTCTCGAACCAAAATCCAACAATCCTGTCGCTATCACAGTTTCACCCGTCAGAGTTCCCACCACGGCGGATTTCGAATACGTCAAGAAAGAAAAACTTTCTCCCAAGGCTAGGGATCCTGTGAAAAAGTCTAGTAAGCTTGCGAAACCGATCATCGTTCAAGGTGTGGAGAACACAATGACACCTGAGAAAGGAGTTGAAAGAAATAGACGCTCAACTCGGGGGGTCACGGTTAACTACGCGCTTCCTGCCTTGAACAAGAAGATGAGGAGGGAATCGGAGACATTAGTAGATGCTGTTACCGGGATTCAACAACCAAAGAGACGAGCTTCCACCGCTGAAGACAGTAAGGAAAGTTCGGCTGCTACGACTCCGGCTGCTACACCCCTTGAAGGAGATAAGAAGAGTCTTAAAACCGGCCTTGAAGATATCGAACGAAAAACAAGTAAGATGAGCATTCATCCGGATGCTCGCACTGAAACGCAACAGGCGGAGAAAAGATCCTCGTCGACCGGGGAGAGAATTAGCATGACGGATCGTGATATCCGCAAGCTTATCGTAGATAAGATGGCGAAAGAAAGAGATGCCCGCTTAGAAGAGGCGCGGAAGGATATTTATGCCTTTACCTCAAGTTCGTCACCAGACGCTACAGAGTCTAACAGAAGAAGCTCGACCGAAAGACTTTCGCTTTCTGGAACAGGCGTCACTAGTGGTAGCCATCAACGACGAACTTCAGGCGGAATTACAACCATCGGTATCGGAAGTGGCGTCAGAAAAGAGGGGGAGGCTAAGACGAGCACTTCGACTAATACAAGTGTCAAGTCCGCCAGCGACTTGTTAGAAGAGCGACGTAGACGAAGAGCATCGCTGGGAGGCTCTGGGGCTATGAGCTCTTTCTTACCAGCAGATGGGAAATCCAGAAAGAGTGTTGACTTTGCACAATCGGTTACGGAGAGAGAGAGAGCTAGCAGCGGCAAAGAGGGTCGCCGCAGAAGTATGGTGATTTAAGTCACCACTTGTTCCTTCTATATATTATGCCCCCCCCCCCCCTCCCCCACCTTCTTTTTTCTTACTTAAATGATTCACGATTCTATTTGAATGGCGATAGAAAACTCGGTGTTTCGGATTATTTTCTTTCTCCTTCGTTTTGGTGTAATTCTTTGAAGGCGTTTTTTGTAAGCGAGCCAGTCCAAGTTCTTTGTTTCCTTGTTCTTTCTCTCTTCCCCCACCCTATTATTTTTCTCTCCTTCTTCTCTTGTATGGGTTTTGTCTGGCCTCGAGACTGGTTGTGTTTGTCCTTGGGTGATGACTGTGGAATACTTTGTTGTTTGTTATAATAAATCACCAAGCTGCCCACCTTAACAAGAATTCGCAAGGACTGTGCGACCACTAATGAAATTTATACCCTATATACCATGCACATGTAAACTTTGTTTTCTTTTTTACCCTCACTTTAAGTATAGAATAATTCTTGGACAAACTGCGGAGTTTTTGGTTCCTCAAATTAAAACATCCTGCCAGCAGGGTTTACTCTCAAAAAATTTGGATTGGGCTTGACATCACAGAAGCAAAAAGTGGACACCAAAAAATACCACAAAGACGACAACAAGAATGCAAGTACACAGTTTTAGCGAGAACAGGGCATCAAAAAGTTATAAACCCGAACCAAAGTGAATAAACGAAACGGCCGTAGAACATGAAAAGGGTTTGAAAAGGCGGGGCTAATTATTTAGAGGCATTCTTCGTTCCTGACTCCTGCGGTCCAGTCTTAGCGGCCGTGGTCTGAATTGTATCATGTTCGTCGTCCGAATCCACGAGCTGGAAGGGATCATTGTTCAAGGGTGTCGGGTCGACTGTTGCTAACGGGGCCCACTTACCACCAGTTGTCGCGCTAGGCGTAGTAGCAGTGGGGCCAGTCCCGGAGGGACCTGTGGGCTTACGGTATAGATCTTCCTCTGATTGATTTGCAAAGTTTACAGTTTTGCGGGGTGCGGGGTTCGTGGACGGCGCTGCTCCAAAAAGGTTTGGGTTAGCCGGGCCGCGCTTTCGGCGGGGTTCTAGTGTATGGTTTTAGTGGTGGCAAGTCGGACTGGGCATTTTTCGATGTTCTGTAACTTACCATCCGTATTGTCCCTCAGCTCGAGATGGCTGAAATCACCTTGTAGGACTTCAGGATCAGCGTCATACGCATCACCGGATCTCCTGCTGGAGTATCTTTGGGGGTACTGCTGTTGGCGAGGACCGCCAGGGCCACCGGCACCACCACCAGAGCGTCCTCCGCCCTGCTGCTGGTGACCTTCTTCGTCCTCACCAGCGATCTTTTTCCCGATATCTGATAGGAACTTGTTCACTGTTTTCTGGGTATCCATGAATCCCTTGCGAATGTTCTCACGGATGATGGGGAGTTCGTCTATTTATCCTGTCAGAATCGAGAACTCCTAGCTATTCTTGTTTTAGCACCAATATGAATTCTTACCATCGAAGAACGAGTGTTCCTTATCCTCGTCACTGGCTCCAGCGTGAGCTTGTCGACTTCTTGGTTCGCCATAATTGCCAACACCACCTCTTCCCTGTCGAACGGCAGATGGAGGGGAGCCATAATGCTCGGCTAGTTGTCGCGCATAGAGTTCATCCGCCTCCATCTGCGATGCGGGTGTCGAAGTTTTAGGCTGTGGCTGTTCATGGTAAACACCGGCTGGATTGTAGTGGTCACTACCTCTAAAGTCGCGGGGTTGCTGACGGGGACGAGGGGGTTGCGGTGGCGGTGCTTCTTCAAATTCGGCAGCAGCTGTGGGATCGGACATGCCTACGCTCGTAAGGATTATATTAGCATATTTCGCTATATGTTTTATATGTCGCATGTCGTTATTCCTAGTTTTGAACTCTTACCTAGTAAAGCATTGAAAGCGGGCTCGACTCGACCACCCGAAGCGGTCAGAACGGCTTTTATGACAGCCAAGTCGGTATCTGGAAATGCCTCCGCCAGAGTAGCTACATTTTGTTCAAACTTGCTGACCGGGCGTGGTGGCTTCGGGGGTGGGTTTTCCTCTTCGGCTTCGACGATGGGCGGGGGAGGGGCCGTAACGGTCTGCGCGGGGCCAGATGGAGCTGTTGCAGTGGGGACCTCAGTGGAACCCTTAGAGGCAGGTTTAGATTCTAGCTCGAGAGGCTCTTCGCGGAGGAGGCCATCGTCCGGGGAAGGCGAGCGTTCTTTGGGAGGGACGACGGGTGCGTCCTAAGGGAGTCTCAAAGTGTTAGAATAGTCTGGGGAACACAAAACTGCAGAGGAAGCAGCTTAACGGTTCAGGTACCTTGTCTGCAGCACTCATTATGTCGGTAGTTTTTAAAATAATGATTAAAAGGTAAAAGCTAAACTAGCGTCGCTGAAAGCAATTCTGGCGTACTTTTTGAGGTGTAGATAGGTTCATCCAACGGTCAAGGTGGGAGGAAGAGAGCTATTGAAGTAGGTAGTTGGAAAGGTGGGATGAGGGACGGTGGCTGTGGTTATGATGATATCAGCTGCGATACCTTCCATGCATATAATATCAATATACTACGAGACTTGAACAAACAGCGAGCGGCGAGAAACCATACGTGTTTATATCCGCCTCGTATGTCAAATATCATCTCGATCAATAATCTTCTTCCTTTTGACATGTGCATTCGTCGACATGATGCTTATTGCGTACGCAGCTGCATCATCCTCCCTCGCTGGGGACACCGCCACCAATTGTGGCACAACAAAGTGGCTAATGAATATCTGTGGCTAGTGCGATATCAAAAGCTTGACCACAAACAACACCAAAAAATTACCGTCGACGATAAACCCTTCTCTTCAAGACGACCAAGACGAGGACGACAAGGTAAAGGATACAATAAACCGCCGAATCGATAGACCCCTTTTTCGGTAGGCCAATCGAATGATATGTCGGCGGTGACGTGCTGTCGTCAGCACTCTCGCAATGTCGCCCGTTCCACTATGCGACCAATTCATTCCTTCTTCCTAACCTCGACTTCACCTTCAATATCCATATCGATACCCATACCGGCTGCCTCAAGAACCCCAACATGTCGGCTCTTCTCAACCACTCCTTCTCGCTTCATCACAGCCCATAAAGTCAAAAAACCCCTGCTACTCCCCGGCGCCGCTGGTGTTCCAGATACAGTCCAACTACCCCTCCTTGAATCCTCTCCTGTTGCCGCCTTGTTACGTCGGAGAGACCCCTTTCGCACCGGTGTCATCGCTCGCAAAAAAGGTATGACTGCGTTTTTCGATGCTAAGGGTGTGCGCACCCCGTGCACGGTTCTACAAATCGATAGATGCCAAGTCATGTTCAACAAGACGCGGCAGGAACATGGTTATTGGGCAGTTCAAGTCGGTGCTGGCGAGCGTAATCCCAAAAATGTGACAAAGCCAATGTTGGGTCACTTTTCTGCTTGCAAGACCAGTCCCAAGCAGATAGTTAAGGAGTTTAGAATCAGGGATGCGAGGGGTCTGATGCAGCCTGGCAGCCAACTGAAAGCGAATTGGTTCCGGAAAGGACAATTGGTGGATGTTAGAGCCAATTGTAAAGGAAAAGGCTTCGCTGGTGTATGTTATTAAACTGGCTCCTCTCCACAAAGATAGAAGCGTCTCTCATATTTTTGCATCATTTAGGGTATGAAACGACACGGTTTCTCCGGTCAGCCGGCTTCCCATGGTAACTCGTTGATGCACAGAGCGATGGGTTCCGCTGGTCAATCGCAGGGTGGTGGTTCTCGTGTGTTACCTGGAAAGCGTATGGCCGGTAGAATGGGTGGTCAACGGGTTACCATCTCAATGATTCAAGTGATGGATGTTAACAACCAGCTGAACACCATCGTTGTCAAAGGTGCTTTTAACCCTGCTTACCAATCTTTTCAATGATTGAGTTTTGCTGACTTTCTCAAAACTTTTTTTTCTAGGACCCGTTCCTGGCCCTATCGACGGAGTCGTAACTATACAGGACGCTCGTCGATCGCATCCTCCAAACATCTCTACCTCCTACAGGAAAACCATGTTGACCATACCGAAGAGGACAACAAAGCCGGAAAAACCTGTAGTCACTGCAGCTGCGTAGATGTTCAAGTAAATATTATATACGTTTTATCTCGAGCGTATATCTTGTACCATATAAAATTTATCCGATTAATTGTGACTCCGAATACCCAATATAACCGAACCAAAAACTCAAAGTTCAAAATATGACCGTACTCCTTTAAGAAAGCCTCCCTAATACTCAGTAACAAACCGTACATTAACTATGATCATCTATTCAATCATTCATGCTTCCATGACTCGGTCCGACAAGCCAGCTTGCAAAACCTGTTCCTTCATTTTTTCTCATCAACTAATTCTTCACCGACTTTTTGAATTCTTCCCTCACGCTCTTCAGAAATTTCGCAATACTCCTCGTCTCATTCAGAGTTTCCAGGCATCTAGCTTTCGTCACATCGTCTAGCTTTGGCCTAGCCCCGATAATCTCATAATCTCTACTCTCCACCGACACCACAATCTCAAACTCCCGTTCTGGATCGCTTTCATCCAGACATGTAAAGATAAACCTCACATGATCTAGTCTCCCGGCGCCTTCGATCCTGAGACCCAAGTAGTCTTCCCAGAATGCTAACTCGGGCTGGTTATGGTTCGCTTGTGAGGCTAGAGCTTGTTTTTCTTCGAGAAGCTTTGCCCGCTTCTTGCTTATCGCTACAGATTGCTCGCGGATTTGAGAGCTTAGGGTTTCGTTCTCAGCTTGACGGGTGGCCTTTTGGCCTTTTATTGTGGAAATTTCGTCCTCAAGGTCTGCTGTTTCCTTGATTTCCTTTTCCGTATCTACATACGTGATATTTATTAATTTATAAAATAAGCACAGGCTCAGGGCTGGGGCCAAGGACGTACTGCTTGCGATTTTCATTTCTTCGTGTTCATAATGTTCAATGTTCTTCTTGACCGTCTTCTGACTCTCTAATACAAATTCGAGTTAGCGACAGAAGATCCCTCTATATTGTGCAAGATGCATTTCAGAGACGCAGGATAGAATCCGGTTACCATTAAGATCTGCCAGGTCGCGAGCAAAGTTTGTTCGAGCTTCCAACGCCTTTTCTCTCCGCTTCTCGATAAATTCGTCAAAGGCAGAGGTAAACTTTGCCATCTTTTCTTTGAGCTCGTCAAAGCCAAAGTTCACGGACGGCAGCTGGGCCGCAATGTTCGGCGGGATGGCCGCGGTTTCCAGGCTAGTCATCGTGCCTGACTATCGTTAAAGGTGAGATATGAGGGTCAAGTGGGAGGGTGTATAGGAAGTATGTTGGAATTCCTAGTTGCTGCTGGTTGGAGGGGTATTGAATGCGAAAGCGAGCTTGGTTTACCTTCGCGGAGCGAGTCTGCTCTGAGGCAACGAGGCTTTGCATTGGCGCGCTTATTCGTACTGTTTTCGGTGGTCAACCCCGTTTCCACAACAACGTTGTACACAAACCGACGGAATCAACCCATCCATTCAACGCGGCTAAATTGGTGATTTATCGCTCGACGCATACCCTACATTTTAATATATATTTCGATCCGCGCATTGTTCGAAGCGGGGCCCACCCTATTGCATCAGCCAGGGTAGACGAAAGCTTGAGCTTCGGCTGGGCGCTGGCACGGAGAACGCCGTTGTTGGTGCATTGGAGTCCCAATGCCCGCTTCCGTTTCCTTTCGCCCATCTCATGGTTATACTTATATCGTTATCCAAGTATAAAATATTTTGATACATTCGTTGGTCCTTGCCTCCGAAATATGGGCGCTCTTGCACTCCAATGAGAATACTACTGCTTTTTTCCCCCCTCGCAACCCTCATTGATGGTTGACGAGTTGCTACCTCAAAGCTAATACGTTCATTTGGATGGTTAACAGGCTGGTGCCCATAGGCTTGTCTATCAATATATGTGTTTAGAATAAGGTGTGAAGAAATGTTAAATGATATTAGTTAGCGAAGGCAAAGTTTTCCATAATCCTGTCTCTTATCCGTTCACACAAATTCGAATATATTTTTCTCGCTTTTCTATTCGATAGAAATAGGACGGATTCTGGTTATAAGGCTGGGATGGATTTACCTTCAATTAAATTTAGCATTTACTAACTAATGACAAGACTAAAATGAAAGAATTTCTAAATTCATAGTGAGAAAGCAGTTCGGCACTCTTCAAAATTTGTACAAAGGTGCTGAGATACATGTCTGATTTGCCAATCAAGCTTTCAAAGGCTTGGGACGGAAGTGAAAAGGTATACTTGGCGATTTCTAATTTCATCTTCTTGACGTCGCCAGTCAATTGCCAATGCAACTAAGAAGTGAATAGGTACCACGGTACCGGAGCACTCGGAAGCTGATCCTTTCTCGAAACTGCATCTCAGGAAGAATTTGGATGTTTTCTCCGTAGGATGGTGTCATTCCAAGTGCCCTTGCCAGCGGTCCCTGCATATTAAAATTTAAAACATTCGAAATTTGAATCGAGGCAGACCTGTCGTTCTCGAAGTGGACGTGAACGAAAACAAGGGAGTCCTGGCTACCGACACCTGAAATCGCTCAACTTGACACCCATGTTCTCAGTTTGGCTAGAACATATCAGGATACATTATAATGTATTAAATATTATCGCTTCCTCTGAAAATAAAAGTTTACTTCGCATCTCCAGAAGACGAAATGGCAATTTAACCGTACTAACGTAGGCGCAATTGACACGGAATTTCCTGCCCATTTAGCCCGAGTATCTTGATACTTAGATATCATGATATCTGGAAAAATTCAACGTAATATACATGCACGCCGCGTAATCCAAACTCATCTATATCATTCTCGAACGCCACATACACTGCAATATTTAGGCTGCTTGTGTCAAGAACTTTTCGCTCAGAGATTCTTGTACATGGATCGACGGGACGCGGATATGATACCCGATGAAGGGGTTTCGAAGAGACTAGAAGAGAAGTCAATAATGTTCAAGGGAGACCAGTAGTCGCGAGCTTATATTAATGAGAGAGCTGCCAGCAAGTCGGTAAACTTCTTGAGATCTCCAAGCATCAATATACCAAGTTCTTAGCATTCATACTCGCAATACGAGCTTAATTCACTTAGACTCTCAATATTCTACATCATGATTCGTATTCCTCTCATCCTCTCAGCTCTCTTAGGGGCCATAATCCCCTTCTCAATTGCGGTCCCATTCCAACTGGAGGAACGCACCTCTTCACCCTCACCTAAAGATGCTGCGATATCTAATATTGCATATGGGGGCACTGGTTGTCCTCAAGGGTCTGCTGTTGTAGAATTGTCTTCTGACAGTAGCTCATTCAGCATTGGCTTCAATGATTTTACTGCAACTCTCAGCAGCATTCTCGACAGCCGCAAATTCTGCCAAGTCAACCTCGCACTCAGTGCGCCCTCTGGTTGGCAGTACACGGTGATAGCAGCCAATTTCACCGGGTTCGCCCTTCTTGGGAGCAATGCCCAGGCTTGCCATACTTCCTCGGTATATTTTTCCGGAAGTACGGATGAATCTTCGTTCACTGCCACCCTCAATGGGCCAGCAGCTTATATTTACAACATTGCGGCTGCTAATATTGTCGACAATAACGTCTGGTCTGCGTGTGGGTCGAACGCTGGTTTAAATATTAAGTCAGTTGTGACCCTCAGTGGCTCTGGGACTGGTGAGATCATAGAAATAGGAGAGTCTGTGAAAGTCGCTGGGATCTATGCATTGGGCTGGAGGAAATGCTAACTTCGATACCTGTACACGCCGTTTCGTTATCTAAAATTCATTCACCTTCATGTAATATAATTTTTTTGGAGCAAGTTGAGAAATGATACGCTTTCAATGGCCCTTAAACATTTTGTTGAACAAAATGTACAGAAATAGTCACTGAAGACTCGAGCACCCTCTCTATGTGAATGAATGGATCTTAGCATTGAACTATTTGCACCATTGGTGTATCAGAACATCTACTTCGTCTAAATTTTATCTACTATACATCCATGGATAGTAGAATATGACACCTGTTCATTACAGAGGTTCAATTGACCAAAGTCTTTGCCCTCATGCTAGTCTAACCTTTTCTTTCTCAATCAGACACGACATTGATGAAGCTCGAGGCCCGGACCGATACACCGAAAACAGTAAGGATATTCATATTTCGATCGAGTATACTCATAAAGGCAATTCGAGAAGCCGCATATGCGAAAGTGCTGCTTTTTTTCCCCTTCTGTTTTTCGGAAAGATTGAATCTGCGATATTTTTTCCCCCTCTCAGCTTTGCCTGCCTAGTCATCAAATAAGAAAACCCTAATTTTTTCCCGAGTACATTACTTACCATGTCCTTGGTAATGGTAACGACGTCAACATGGGATGCCTGTAAGCGTACGCAGAGACCTTCACGATTAGCCGGTGGTTGCGAACTGCTGCAAATAGGCGAGAGGATGATCCGTTTCCCCGCAGAATAAGAACGGCTTGCACCGAGGGCTGGAATCGACGCGATATATCCTTCCGATAATTTTTAAAATCCCCATCCCCACTAGCTGAGTTTTATAATATATACAACATCTTGCCCCGCTTTTTGATACCTTGACCTTGCACCGACCATGTCGCCGTTCAGACATCAGAGGCAATGGGCTTGCCGAAAGATGAGTGTGTAATTTTATTGCCATGTCGCCCGGTCGAGTCCGGCCGTATGCCATGGCCAAAACTGGCGCCACATACGTTGCAATTACAAGCTTTCGTCACGACAACATCAATACTTATGCTCTCAACACATATTCCATGTTGCATTTTTCATTAGGGTAAACATAGAGCCCTAGCTTCCGCTGTGAGGCTTAGCAACTTCATTGGAATATTCATTTGGCTAAAAGACGACTCTAATCAGCTTGATGATGTAATAAATAATCAACATCCATTGAGTTGCCGCTCCGACGGACCGGCAGAGTGTACGGTCTTCGTAGTTGTATATCCTACGAAACGGAATAATATTCCCGCTTGAACAATGGGGCTCGATGGCTTTTCGCTCTATCGGGTCGAGAAACTATGCTGGCAAAGTCACGGATCACGGATTCTAGCTCGAACTTTCATCAAAATTGATTATCGTAGGTAAAAGCAAGAACTGTAGATGGTATCTCAGCTCTGAGGTATTTCACCAAATATGCAATCGGGGTGTGTATAAATATTCTGGTTTTGACCATATGGGACATACTCTAACCTCATTAGAGACTGTAAGTGTCCAATTATCTAGTATTCCTACTCTCAAGACCGTGTCTACTATTACTACAATACTTCTTATCCTGCGAAGCAATTTTCTAGTATTATAAAAGATGCGTCTTGCTTATCTATTCATCGGGTTTTTTATAGCCCTTGTTTGCGCTTCACCCGCAAAACCTATCACCACGACCACCAAAAAGATAACCACCACGTCCAAGACCACAACTACTCATACCACGACGACGAAGTCCACAACCACTAGCACGACCACTACCAAGAGTACAACTGCTCCCACTACAAAGAGCACCACTACTCCTTTGACCACCACTACTACTACGACCACCACCACGACCACCACAATCACTACCATTTCAAATACCCCCACCCCCTCAATACCTCCTGGCATTGATACCAGCCAAATCTATGTTAACAGTATCACATACGGCGGCACGGGTTGTCCACAAGGCTCAGTCGGTAAGTAAACATGCAATTGCGCAAGTAGCTGGTATCAGCACCGCTAAGGCTTCAAGTTTTATAGGCACATATATCTCGGCTGATAAACAAACCTTCACCTTAATCTTCGACAGTTATGTTGCGGCTATCGGCCCTGGTGTCGCAATCACCGATACTTACAAAAACTGCCAATTGAACATTGATATCCACTATCCCGAAGGCTTTCAATACTCTGTATTCACCATGGATTACAGAGGATATGGTAGGAATTCCATTGTTTCGGTGGATAGTTCAAAGTAGATATAATTCTGACTAGTTGACGTATAGCTATGCTCGACGCTGGTGTTACTGGAACCCAAACTGCTACTTACTACTTTTCGGGTTATGCTTCACAGGTGGGTAACCGAGTATTCGGTGTCTACTTTTTAAATATTCCACATTCTCGAGCGATCGGCTGACTTTTGATAGGCTAGCACAAAATCCAGTTTAGTCGGTCCGCTAGACCAGAACTACTTGATTGAAGACGCGATTGAGAGCACCTCCATCGTTTGGTCACCATGCGGTCAGGACGGTGCATTGAATATCAACTCTCAAATCTCGTTGAGATCTACGATTAGCGGAAATAGTGGATTGATGACCACGGACTCCGAGGATGGTAAATTTACTTATGTCCTCGGGCTTCAATGGGCTCAATGTTAAACTACTACTGCCCCTTCTAAAGCAGCATCGGAAGAGGCTTGGATTTCCAAACCCTTCTTTTTAGGTTTAAAAATCGCACACACACGCGTCAAGCGCAATATATCAGAGGTCTGCATTAGGTTTCATCTTCTAGGATGGGTTGTATTGATGACAACCCAGAAAACACTCATTTCTTCGCTCATTTCTTCTGCTAGTAGCTATCGCGTTTAACTGATTTTTCTCTAACTCAATAAAACGTATCAAATGTATATAAGAGATTTTTTCAGAATTTTCCTGTTGCTTGAACAGAAATACAAATCATTTTCCTTGGCTATTTTTTTGAAGCTATAATTAACAGGATGTGTTCGAACATACTGTTGTTTCATACGGAAGGGAACTCTGGTTTCCTACGAGCACGGCCATGCGGAGATCACGCTACCAGCGAATCGAAATAAAACACTACTAAAATACCAAATTTTTTTCTTTCTGGATTTACGTATTTATCATGGTACCTCACGGTTTTGATGTAAATGTAAGTCTTCCGAAATGGTATCTTCGTTCAGGTCCTGCTCATGTAATGTCTATCTATCTACCAATATATACAGCCTATGTACAGCATATATAACAAGTCTCATTTTGAGATGCAACTACCCCACCCGTGTATCTTATAGTAGGAAGAAAAAAGAAATAAAGAGGAAAATACCGTTCCCGTTCTAAAAATCTTGAATCTTCAAGTTCCCAGCGTCTAGAGTTTTTGAAAGTAATCAGACAGCAAAGGAAAAACAGGAAACTGTTAAACAACATGACCGTGGCGAAGACGGGGGAGAAAAGACGGGCACGGTGGAACATCGTCTTGTCAGTAAGGTGGAGATCTATAAACTTTTTTGTATTTCCCCAAAGTGGGTTTCGCGAAGTTCCAAGCGATGCCACTCATCGGAGTGGCAAAGCCTCTCTAAGATGATGGAAAAAAAAAAAAAAAAAAAAAAAGGTATACCATGGAAGAAACAGAAGCAAAGAACCAGACCCTTAAAACCGTTATAACGCCTAGAAAAATATATAAATACAAGAGAAGGAAGGGGAATCGAGTTGTAGCAAGGAGGTTGCTTTTTTAGTGGTGAGTGAAATGTTCAGCTGGATACGCTATTGGAGAGTTGAATTCCTGGGCGTGGGCGTCGGATGATCTTTAGTCGAGAGGAACGATAATTTGGAGGTGCTTAAGACGCCGGAGGTGCCGATACTGTGTTAATCGTCGGTATCGTGCTCTGGTCTCGCAGCTCGTTCCACGCTTGCCGGCTCATCCTAAGAACACTTTCGAAACCTTCTCTTCCGAGACTGGCATTTTGGCCAAATCTTTCTACCGACCAATCTTCAATCTTATTGCAGAATCTGCTAAAGCCACCGGCAGCCTTGAATTGAGCGTCCTGCTCGAAAAGAGTTTTTGTTGTAGGATTTGATGGATCCGGTCGGTATGTTACGGTTTCATAGACAGATAGCAGGTTGTTGAAGGTGAGGTTCTGGGATTCCATACGGACAGTCTTCGCTGCAGGGTCGACGTAGGATATTTCACGAACGTACGATATATCGGCTCCGCCAACCAGGGCTGTGAGCCACCGAGGTACGGATTGCCTGCAACCTATCAATCGCTCCGTTCGTAGCTAAAAAATAACATTTTGGTTAGCGTGGAGCTCAATTGATGATAGAGATGGAGGAAGTGCGGGGGATAGAGGTGGGAAGGAGGCTAAAGGGTTAGCTCACGATGCCAGTGGAGGGGTCTATCGAGCGGTCAAGGGTGTCTACGGAAACGACATGCGAGGCCTTGTCGTTCCACGCACAATATTTTCTCCAATTTGCCCGAGATACTTCCTCCCAGGAGTAGTCGAAGGTGCACTTGGACTCGAAGACCTTCATGGCTGAAGTTGTGCCGGGAGGCAAAGGAGAAGAGCGAGTGGTGTGGATTGGTTGTTAATAATTGGCTCTCGAGATTTTTTACCGCTTATCGGAGGTGAATATAACAGATGACCAATGCTCGATGAGAGGAGTCGAGGAGAGGGAGCAAGCAATATGGTCCTCTCGTGTGGAGATTTCGATGACAGGAGGAGAAGAAGAGAAAGGAAGGGTGGAGCTGAGATGGATTTAAGGCGGTTTCTTCTCCGGGTAGTCGTGTGTGAGTGTGAGCTGTAGTTATGCGGTGGAGGTGAGGGATAAAACTTTTTTTAGCAGACTAAAATTGGGAGTGAGGTGGAATGCTGCAAGGTTCGCTTCAAACAAAAAAAAAAAAAAGGCTCGTTATCAGCAGCCAATCGTAACGCTCCAATAACAACGCGGAGAGATGTCAAAGGGTATGTCCAAGAGAGAGATATAAGTAAGTAAGCAAGTATTACTGCAAGCTGATGGGGCGTGATAGGGATGAGAAATGGGGTTGTATTTGCTGATAGTCGACGGCGGTGGTGACTCTGTCGAGATGGTGATAGGTGATGGATAGGTAATAGCTGCGAAGGGAAACCGGGCGTCCGATGGCCTTTTATTCAAAAGCTGGACCGAACGACCGAAAGCCGTCCCGATCGCGGTGGCGACGTCCATCCGAATCTTCCTTTCCCCTTCGCCTTGCCGGTCGACAGATTTTTCGATCCCGAGCTCTCACGAGCCAATCAGGACGCACCCGGGCCTCTGCTAAAACTTCCTCTTGCGCACATGCTCGAACTCTTCGCCTCGCTGTCGTAACCCGTCTATTCCCGATACGGGCACCGATACGAACCTCCCAAACCAGCTTGTTTCTAGAAGACCTCCGTGGAAGGCCTGGGTTCGCTCTTGGACGAGAGGCGACAAGAAGTCCCTGCAGATCTAGCGGCGTAAAGCTTGCGGGGATCTGGCTCAAGTTTTACGAATTCAGACGTCACATCGACGAGGCCGAAGTTACTCCATCTCGGGCAAAAAGCAGTTCTATGGCCTTTCGACCACTCTTCTGCATTTTTGGTCCATCAAAGCTTAGTGGTGCGTTAGCGATACCAGCTAAAAATGGTCTCATGCATTCGAAACTATGATAAACGACCAAACTTCTAGGCTGAGGAACCAGAGGTTTTTCTCTAACCCCTTCCGCAAGAGAAAAAAGTGCAATCAATCGTTAAATCGTTAATTAGGCGAAATTCTTAGTTCGTCTCCCATCCTCTCGCAATCTATATTCAATATTGGCGTTCTCACAATAAGTGCGCAGGGTTATCCACTTTTCGTTTCCCATGTCGACAATACTTTCCCGATCGAGGTTGATCCCAGTCCGGAATTAAAATCTAGATCAACTATTCGACTGCTTCTGCTCTTTCAGTTGGTTGTATTTTTTCCCATTAGGGCGGGGATTGAAATATTTGTGGAGAACCGTTTGCCCTGAGCTAGCCAGAAATTAAAGTGACAAGGTCGAGACGTCTCTGTTTTCATCGACAAAAAAACAGTGCGAGGGAAGAGGATGTGACCGTTTTCGAGGTACAACCTCCTAGAAAGAAAACACCTTGTTTGACCTGAGCTGCAGGGATCAAAATCACGATCGATCCTTTTTTTTTTTTTTTTTTTTGCCATGATTATCAAGGCGCACCTTGATAATCGAATGGCAATTTCAATTTTGGGTCAGGACACATCGAGGTTGGGTGATGTGATCATCGTGGTAGCAAAGCTGGCTGACTTGGCGGACTCGCGGTTATTGTAGTGCCATGCAGATACCAACATTCCGCGGACATGATATGGAGGCTACTTCCAATTATGATTGAACAAGAGACGATATAACGAAAATTTATTTTATTCTCATAGGCTTTGTTAAAGAAGATTTTTATGCGTGTAAGAGACTTTAAAAAGAAAGCCGGTAGTATTTCGGGAGAGAAGCGACGACAAGAAAGACAGATTGTTTTGCTTCATCATGGGGCGATTTGGTTTCAGCAGAAATAAGGTACGAGGAGGATAAACCACGCCATGATTAAGATGAAAGGAAAGGGAGGGAAAAAAGGCGAGGCGGGAGCCAAAGAGTCTGGTTTGTTATTGAACGCCGCATGTTTTCGCTCCCTCTCTCGCTCACACCCTGGGTACAAACCGGATGTACACGCCTCTAAGAAAAGAAAGCGAGAGACACAGATCGAGGGAGAAGGGTCAGAAGGGGAAACGAGGGCACGGAAAAGGGAGAGTGAGAAAAACACAGCCGTTTATTATTATTTGACTGGTGGGATGCTGGATCCTGTCGCTCTCCCCGGCCCAAAACAAATGGGAAAAGAAGGAAGAAAAGGAAGAGCAATAATAACAATGGTGCATACGGCGGTCCCTCATGGTACCTTGATAAGTTTCGAGTGAGGAGCGGAGGTTGTGCGTTCTGCAGCGTGTGTGTGCGCCCAGTCTCCGTTAATATGTGGTTCCTGGCAGCAGCCAGCGGTGGACATGCTAATACCACCAGCAAGTAGCATTGACAGTGGCAGATTGTGCTTAGCGGTGGTTATTGGTATTATAGTATGGTAGTATGCCTGTCCACCACCCATTTCGATTATTTTCCTATTCTTCCCACCTCCGGTCGTCGTCTTTCTTTCCTTCCTCCTTTCCCACCTCCCATCCAAACACCCTCAAAAACAAGTCAGCAAGCAGGTATATCCATCATACAATCGAGGTATGTGATTTTTCCAGTTTTTCATCAGTGTTTTGTGGCGATTTCCCGCAATATCGCCCGACTTCTTCGAGTCCGACGAGGCCTTTCTCCTCTGCCTGGGGCCGTTTGTTTCTCTTCCTTTGCCCACACAAAAGGAAGAATCCCGCTCCTCTCGCGAAACCAACGTCTCGTCTCACACACGCACATTCTCACCTCCCCTCCACACGCACAATAATAACTGTCTGACCTGGCCCGGGTCGCGCGCTCCATCAAAACATCGCTTATAGGAGTCGCGAATTCGCGGGTTCTATATTCTCTCGTATCCTCTTCCGCTATGCCCAACATTGTCGTGTTTTGGATAGTAGACCGTGTTAATATTTTGCCAATATGTGTTCGTATATGTCTAGCTCGCTCGCCCCTGCCAGTATAAAGCCCCAAGCTCGTAGAATATTTGAAAAAATAATTTAATATAAAATCACCCCCAATACTCAATCACAATGCCTATGGAATTGAGAAAGCGCAAGGCTCCACCACCTCCTCCTCCTCCGGCTCCCAAGAGAGCAGCCACCGGCCCCAAGAAAGAAAAGAAACCTGCCACTGAGGTTGCCGATGCTGTTGAAGCGCCAGCTGAGAAGAAGACTGTTGTCAAGAAGGTTGCCGTGCCAAAGAAGTCAAAGGCGGGCGAGAAGGCCGAGGTTACTACCGCTCCACCAGCTGCTGCTGACCCAGAAGTTCTACCCGAGGCGCCTGTTGCCGAAGGGTCCTCCAAGGCAAAGCCCGCTGCAAAGGCTAAAGCTGCAAAGGAGACTAAAGCCACCAAGGCCGCCGCTGAGCCTGCTAAGAAGGAAGACAAACCAAAGGAGAAGAAGGCGGCTGCTCCTGCCAAAGAGAAGAAGGAGACCGCGGAGAAGCCCGCTGAGAAGGCGGCTCCCAAGGCAAAGAAGGAGAAGACTCCAGCTGAACCAGCTGCAGAGAAATCCACAAAAGCCGCCGATGAAAAAAAGGCCGAGCCAGCTGAAAAGAAGGAAAAGAAAGCTGCTGCGCCAAAGGCTAGCACCTCCAAATCTGCCACTGCAACACCTGCGCCCGCTGCTTCTGCTGAATTGAAAGCTGGAGATGCCATCCCCACCGGACTTCCCGAACTCAGCAACCAAGCTGGCGAGAAGGTGACGTTGGGCTCCCTCCTCGAAGCTAGCAAGACTGGTGTCGTCGTCTTCGCCTATCCTGCAGCCAGCACCCCAGGATGTAAGTATTTCCTTACATATGCACATACCTTTAGTATGATATTATAGAAACAGCATCACTAAACAATGTCTATAGGCACTAAGCAAGCCAATTTCTTCAACGCCTCTAAGGACAACTTTGAGGCCCAGGGATATTCCATCTACGGCCTCAGCGGTGATAAGCCCGAGAAGAACGCCAAGTTCAAGGACGCCCAAAAGCTCAACTACCCGCTCCTCTCAGACGTCACATACGAGCTCCACGCCAGATTCGGTATCGCAAAGCCCGGCGGCAAGGGAACCCTTCGCAGCGTCGTTGTCATCAGCAAGGACGGCAAGGTCGTTGCCATCAAGAAGGCCGGGCCGGAGGAGACCGTCAAGGCTGCACGTACCGCCTGCGGTCTTCCGGAGGCTGATGCTAAGACTAAAGCTGTCGAAAAGGCGGAAGAGAAGAAGGAAGCAGCTGCCGAATCTTCGTCGAAGCAAGCTACTGTCGAGGAAGCCCCTGATGCTTCCGCTTAGGCGCTTTCTTAAAAATTCCCCATCCGGTTACCAATTTTTTCGAGAATGTGTTTTATTAGGATCTTGAGGGAATGAACTTGCATTATCAGAGTAGGATATGTTTAAGCGGCAGCGATTTATTATTTTATACTTCTTTTCTCACCTTTTATTTATTACCTTTGTCACATCGATTGCGGAGATGATTTGGTCAGATATTTCACGCATCGTTGACTTTTGAATCCTGCCTGCTTTTTGTTTCTGGTTTGCGAGAACGGCCGTCATGTTTTTATTGTTGCTGTCTGGATTTGCAATGTTTTCGGTTTGTCGCTTTTGCTTTTCCTTTCGTATTGTACATGTACACTATCTACCTAGTATCCACAATCCTTTTACAGTCTTTCTCGTGCCCCGTTGGAATTCCAGGTGTTTACGTCTGCACTCTTATTGAATTGGAGTTTGGAAAAGACTTCAGCCTCTATTCGATTATTTCGCTAATATTATAATCTAAAATCATGCATTAAAGGGCCAAAAGAAGAAAAGAAATTTTCTCAAAGTTATATAAAGATCGAAAAAAAAAAAAAAAAAAAAAAAAAAGAACACAAGAGTCATAGCGCCAGTGCGGAGTCTATAACGGGAATCCATTGCAAGCGGCAGTGATATCATATCCTTCGTCTTCTTGAACTTTGGGCATTAAAATAAAGAAGATATTCACATGGGAGTGAAATTTAAAGACAGAGAGGAAAAAGGATCGTAGGGGTAAAACCTACGCATGTCATAGAAAGTAGGCAAAGTAAAAGCTATTGAAGAAATTCGAAAATAAATAATATATAGAGTAGGACAGAGAGATGATATAAAACGGTAGTTCAACAAAGCATCTTTGGTATCATGATTAATCTTATCAAAACATAAAAAAAGAGAAAAAGGAAAGGTAGCCATCATAAAAGGGGGGTTTTAAAAGAGAAATTAATCACAAGGAAGTTGAGATAGAAAGAGAGAGAGAGAGAGAAAGAAAAGAATTTAGAAAGAAGATATTCCTTCCAACGGCAAGCAAGCTTCCAAATGCTGAGTAACTTTTTTTATCCATTGTGCGAAAACAATCCCACGCTGCATTTACGTTGCGGCCTCACCCATTCGTAGAGCGAGGAACGCCCGGACATCAGTGACATACTGAAGACCTTGTAAAATCGGAATGAGATGCAAGAGATGGTGATCCGATGGATCACTAATCCAGCCTTCGATAGGTATTGCGTTATCTTGAAGACCGAGAAATTAGAAACCGAATCTCAGAGATTTCGGACTGTAGAGGAGTACTGACCTTTGTGAAAGATATAACTAGTCGGAGAATTGTCGACAATCATAACTTTGGATAGATCAGGTTCCACTACGGAAAGATCTTTAATATATACGCCATCTCGAAAGGTACAGTGTTGCCGATAGTACCGTGCGCGAAAATATTTGTGTTCCTGATCAAGCCAGTCGATAACCGGGTCGGCGTACTCTTGAACTGATGCGGTGAAGATGACTACATTGTACCATTTGCAAACCTAGTGCAATTTTAGGTCAGCGACTTTCTTCATTTCACATTTTAAATCCCTTTCGAGCAAATTTACAATGTACCTTCTTAAGAAACTCGTCGCAGAATGGTCGTTTGTGAACGTAATAGAGGATGGCATGCTGTTTGTCGAGCTTGACTTCAACCATATGGGCAGCAGACATACTACCACCTTTAGACATGGAATGGATGAGTGTCTCATCAAGGTCCAAGATCAATGTCTTCTGAGGCGAGTTTTTGGGCAGCAGGGGCCGTGGAGGGCCAGAAAGCCGGGGGTATCTTGTAAGTCGGAGAGACGCAGATGGAGATGTTGGGGACTTTATTGATTTTGCTTTTTGCTGTTTATCCGAGCTGAATAACCTTATTCTAATGGAACGACGGGGTGCGATTTCATCGGCAGGGGGGACTAGCATGGAGGTATCGGCTTTTTCGTCCAACAGACTCGAACTAGCATCGGGTTCAGAGGACTCGGACGAGCCCCGATTGGATTGTCTCTGCCGCGAATCCTGTAATGAAGACAGCTCATACTTCCGAGTGCTGAAAGGTCGTATCAAGAAAAAAGTAACTCTTTGTATCGGTGCCAGGAAGGAAAATTGGTGATTCGAGTCGTAGAAACAAGAAACCACCCAAGTTATGGAGGCTCTGATGGTCCGCCAGAGTCTCTTGGCAGGGGTGGAGATTGAATCCGTTATAGAGGAATCATTGGTATCATCGTCATCGTAAGCTCCGTCATCGTCGTCGGCGGGTTTTGGGAGAAGGGCAGAGGTCTCGGCGTCTTGGGGGTGTTTGTCCCGGGCATCGGAACTGTCGCCGAATCTACCATCGGAGCGATCGCTCTTATCGAGAGGAGGGAAGAACTCTGATTTGAAGGAAGCTTCGGAACGGGGAGTGGAAGGAGGAGTGTTTCCGATGACCCGGTCGACTTGGGATGAGAGGATGCTGAGGGAGTTCATCGTACACTAGGGCAATCCATCAGGGCACAGGACGGAGGGGGGCGTGGGTGCACCGGTGTAGCGACGATAGGGTGGGCGAGAAGGCGAAGAAGGGAGGAAAGATGATCGAAAACGCCGTCTTCGTCTTCGTAGTTGTCGTTATCGCCGGCAGCAGCCTCTCACTCACTCACTCGCTCTCACTCGCTCTCTTTGTCGCTCTCTTTGTCGACAGTGGAGTTGTACGTAAAACGGTTGGGATGAGCGAGATGGAGGTTTTATTTGGATGGGGCAAGCAGTATTAATTAAGTGTGTATTGTTGATTGTCACGGCGGTTGGCTGGTTTGGTTGGCTGGTTGACGTTTCTGTGTTTTGGGTTAGTCCGGCGGGCCCCCGTGCAGTGTGCAGTGTGCAGTGTGCAGCTGCTGCTGGGGACGAAAAGAGCAGAGGCGAGAACACCAACAAAAATCCAAAGACAGAAAAGAAGGAGGAGGAGGAGGAGGAGGAGGAGAAGGAAGTGATCAAAGTGAACGGAGTGGTTGACTTGACTCTGCCACGGGAACGGGCACCACGACAGTGTGGAGAAGTTGGTGGGTCCCAGTTGGGGAGGGAGAGATGGAAGAATTTAAAGAGGAGGCAACGGAGGCACTAAAAACTACATGATATATCCCCAAGGCGCCGGGCGAAGGAGGAGTGAGGGAGAGGCGGAGGAATGGAGAGGAGACGAGAAGAGAAGGAGGGGTGGCGATGCTATATAATCTAGATCTCTCCAATATCTCTATCTCTTTCTGGGGCCGGGGCAGATATGGGTTATGAAAGTAATGGTCTGGGGTTATCGGGATGGCATGTGGGAGTCAATCGGCAAGAATTGAAGTTTGATATTCACGAGCTCTGTGCGGTCTCGCTGCAGGCGACGTAATTGGCTGTAACCAATGGTGATTTTATACCATATCATATCATATGCTGAAGTCCATCTATATAGCTTTGTATTTGATCCAAGTCAAGTGGACAGAGTGGATAGTAGTAATAGTATAACAGCGATATTTGTTTTCGGTGCAGCATTCCGACCTCGAAATGGAGGGTTAAACGGCTGTATTTTATACATCAGTCGCCAAAAAGATGCGACAGCCGATATATCCAAGTAGTTAAATGGGACGGGTGGATATACTTGTATGCAGCAGATGCAATGAACCGCGGGAGGCGATGCCATTGCAAATCTGGTTGAGAAGAGCTCTCTCTCTCTCCCAACATAAATAAGAATTAACATATATTAAAAATCATCAGCAATAATAAGAATAATAATAGCGTGTAACGGGGAACGTAATTTGGATTGTTCCGTCGGCATTTGGCCTGCATCGAGGCCCGGGAATATTTTCCACATCGTCAGCTGATTCCATCCGATTTCGATCGGTTTCCCAGCAGCTAACCTGCTTTGGACCACCGGCCAATTTTGCAACATTTTCAACACATTTTCAAATAAAATGTAATAAAATAAAATAAAATAATAATAATAATAATACTCCACCCATTCTCTCTCTCCTCCTCTCTCATTCTTCTTCTGGCAACGAGGCCGGTTCTCCCTGTCCTTCTTATTCCTTTCACTTCATACTTTCAGTATTCAATCCTTCTCAAGCTTTATTTATCTCTCTCTTCGTCTCATCTCATACCGCCCCCATTCGCACATTCATCCTGAAAAAAACCACCCCCAATATCTTGCAACGTTCCACAATGGCCACTCCACCGTCCTCATCTTCCGCTCCGTATAAACCATTCCGAAAAGGTTTCGGACATGTACCTTCCCAATCGGCCTTCGCCTGGAGCTCTCAGGCGAATGAAATGGGCTCATTCCCACCTGAATCTTCGAACTTTAATGGCTCTCCTCCAGGTGCAGCGTCGGGTGAAGTGGAAGGCGAAGGGATCTCTTCTCCTCAGATGTCAAACCAGGCTGGATATTTATCGAATTTTCACTCTTACGATTCCCGATATGATCCATCCAGACGCCCATCACAACAAATGTCCTCGGGTCGGCAGGTACACCAAGGTATGATGTACCCCAACACGCCGATACCTATGCCTATGCCCATGCCCCAATCGATGCATCCATCCATGCCAATGGGTATGCCAATGGGTATGATGGGAATGCCAATGGGTATGCAAATAAGTATGCCGATAGGTATGCCTCACAACAGACCTTCCCATATGCCAAGGATTATCCCCCCATCATATTACCCGGGACTTCTTTCAGTCCCCCCACAGATGCAACAGCAAAACATCGAGAATATGCCTGTAGAACACTTCCAATCTTGTTTGAATGATCTCTTGATGCAGCAAAACCTAGAGCGACAAGAACAACATGCCTTCCCAGACTTCCAGGCTCCGCAAATCTCAGGCTCCAATTCACTGCATCACCTCAATCCCAAAGCTCAAGCCTTTCAGCCAATCCAATCACCACAGGAAAACATCCAAACGCCAAATCTTAACCAGCAGTCTAATATTGAACCGCAAACTGGTCTCGAAGCTAGAGACATGTTTTTGTTCGAACCTGAAAATTTCGGTCAACCCGTGGTAAAGCTAAACCAGCCGTCTGGGTATCAGGCTCTGCAGCAAGATCTTTACACACCTCATGCTCCAGCGAATGTTGATGTTATGGAGCCAGACCAGTTCCTGGAAGGTTCTGCAATTCCCATGGCTATGGATGAGCCTCACATGACGATCGAACCCCCTATGGTAATTGAGCCTTCAATGGCGTCGGATGAGCTTCAAATAGTGATTGATGATTCTGCTATGACCGTAGATGGACCTCCAATTATCGGAGAATTTTACATGGGAATCAAGAGCCATGACTTAGGACATGTTGGGAGGACTAGTCCGTCCCGGGAGGTTGAACAATCAATCCAGGCTATGGAAATCACCGAGGATGGAGCACCAGGGCCAAGTCAAGTTATTGAGCTCCTCAACAATGGTAGCGCCGCATCACAAAATAACAATGGAAATTGTCAGTCTAGCAGGAAATCGAAAACTTTCAGAGAGCAATCTGTGGCTACTCCGGGGCCTGCTCCAACGAATGAGGGCCAAAAAACCAAAAGAAAACAGACTTCAAAACCACGAAAGCAGCTTGTGGTCGTTAGACCAGGTGATTTGATGCCAAAACCAACAGGGCCTCCTGATCCCAATGTGAAATTGAGACAACTCACGGATCCTCCAACCGAGAGGGGATACCCTGGAGGAAAGATGAAAAACGTCGACATCAAAGAATATCTCAGAAACATGATGCTAATCGGAAGGCCGCTTCCAGGTACCAACCAACGAGTAACAGGTATTTTCAGCCCCTTTTAACTTCAACTACAATGAAACCTTGAGATCAAAAGCTGACTAGAGCTCTCTCTTCTTTTCCATTTCTCTGCTTTAAAAGACGAATTTACTCAATGGGAAAAGGTTCCTACGTTTCAGGGCGACGTAACAGACAGCAAACAAATCAGGTCGTACTTAAACACCGTCACAAACTGGTCCAACGCCTTCAGACAGCATGTCGTCAAGTCGCAAAACGCCCTAAACGCAAAGGTCACCAAACACGAAAAAGAGACAAAAGAGACCAATGAAAAGCTTGCAGACGTTCGTAAGCTCCTTACGGAACTCAAAGTCGATCCCGTAGTCGATCCCTGCGATGGTGTGTTCTTGATGCACTGTGAGATGAACAAGCTGAAAGGACAGATGCAAAAGTTAGAGCGCCACCATGCCGAGTGCAACGATGTTTCAAAGGAAATTGGAGCCCATGAGAATTTATCCGAAGAAGATAGTTACACGGTCAGGATGTACCGTGATCATGTCAAGCTGTTAGAAATACAACTTGAAATCAGCAAGGCACAGTTTGATAGAAAGATTGATGAGGTGAGGGAGCTGGAAACAAAGCTCAAGATTGCGAAGGATGGTATGGTACAGCAAGAGATAAAAGTGACATCCGAGCTGAACAAGAGCGTCTTCGTCTCATTGCAAAAATATAAAGGCGAATTGAGTGTCGACCAGCTCGCCAACAAACTCAAGCTGACAGAAGAGAAACTCGAGAAGCTCACCAAGAAGGCTAAAGAATGGGTTATTGAAAACGACTCATTCAAGAGAGTAAGCGGTTGGTTCAACGAAGCCGCTGAATTTTCAAAAGAGAGAGACAGTGAGACTGCTGAGCTTTCAAAAGAGAGGGACAACGAAGCTTTGAAGACCGACATCACGTTCAAGTATCTCACACTTTACGAGAATACCAAGCTTGTGATTGAGCAGAACAACGAATTGAAAGTCAACCTTCGAGAAACAACGGACAGAATGAAGAAGTTGGAGACAAACATGGATAAAATGGTTGCGAAGCAAGTTGCTGAGATTGACAAGCTTTCTAGAGACAAGTTCGAGATGGCCAGAAAAGTCATGGCCAAGTTGCACGAAAGCAACGATGCTTACAAGTTCACCATGGGCACAATGGAATCAGCTATCAGCAGGGCTGAAGTGGAGCATGCTGCATTCAAAGAAAAGATTAAAAGGCTGGAAGCAGCTCTCAAGAAAGCAACGGAAAATGTAACCGCCGTGGAGCTGGCTGAAGCTCGACTGAAGACTACTCAAAAGGAGCACTCTAAAGCTGTCCACGGAATGAGGAAGGAATACGCTACAGTGAACAAAGCATACAAGGAGCTAAAGGAAGAAAGGGAAAAATCAGCGGAGGAGTTGAATAATCTTGAAAAATTGAGGCAGGAGAATGTCAGCCTGGCTGCTGAGAAGCTGAGTATGCAGGGTTTGTGCAACGACGTTTGGACTGCGAATAAGAAGATTGTCAAGGATAACGAGGAACTGAACAAGAATCTTTTTACTGTACAATTGGAGGTTGAGGCTCTGAAAAGGAGACTCCAAGTTAGTGGACCGGCTAGGATTTACAGACAGTTGAAAGCCGAAAATGTTCCAGAGAGTGGTGCAGAAGGGGAACCTGACCCCGTGAAGGGAGTGACAGTCGAATACGAGTATACCAAAAATTCGGTTGAGGAATGTTGCCTGACAATGGATGAGATCAAGGCAGTTATCAGTGAGGACGGGTTCAGGGAGAGGATTATATTTTGGCTCAAGAAATCCGGGCACATCTGATTAGATTACAAGAAGAAGGGTTATTATAGAGCGGGTTCTGGCTAGATTTGCTTGGTTGCGGCGTATGTATTACATATATGTTAGCCTCGAGATGGTGCCTGTTGGTGTGCCTGTTGGTTGTCAGCGGTACCTGCATGTATTGACATGCCTTGTGATGTAGTGGTAGTCTCTCAGTCGATCGTGTGAAATTTCAGATACATCATGTATCAATCCGGCTTGCAATTCGGATCGGGTCATGCAGGGGAAACATCGCATCGAGAAGGAACAGTCTTTCAGGTCAATCGAGCCAGCAGCCACCCGCGTTGCATTCTTTTGGCGAACTTTTTTTTTTTTTTTTTTTTTTTTTCCCTTGCGAAACTGCAGAAACCCTTTTTAAAGTTTAGAGTGGCTCGGTTCGTGCTAAATTCTTCACTCCGATAACAATTCCTTATTTGTTGATCGAGTCCAACCATCGTCGCCATCGCCGTCGCCATCGCCATCGGATATTCTCAAGCTTCACGCTCAGCCTTCCATTAACATAACAAAGGCTTTCCTCCTCCACTTTGAAATATATTCCCTCCCACGAAGACTCGGATTCTCCGTCTCCGCTCCATTAACAAGACGTGTTTCCGTATCAACCATCAATTCTCGTGGACCGCTGATTTCCCGCCCCTTCGTCCACTCGCACTCATAGCAAACAATAAGAGAACACAATGGCAGATCACGATACCCTACCTACTGCTGAGCAGATGGATACTCATGATGAAGCCGGCGACGATGAGGTTGGTACCACCGCGCCAGTCGCATCCCTCCAAAAGGCTGGATAATTTCTTCCAAATATCTATCCTCTAACACACGCTAATAGGAAGAAATCTCCGCTATGAAGAAGCGCATGGCTGAAATGGAAGCCGAGGCCGCGAAACTCCGCGAAATGCAAGCCAACCTAGATAAGGAGAACGACAACCTCAAGGAAGATAAGGAGGAAATCGATGCTAGGAGCATATTCGTCGGAAACGTCGATTACGGCGCATCCCCGGAGGAAATCCAGACCCACTTTCAGAGCTGCGGTTCCATAAACCGCGTTACAATCTTGCTGGATAAATTTACGGGCCAACCTAAAGGGTACGTGCGGATGTGATTACTTATCCTAGCTTTAAAACATCAATGGGTTTGCTAATACACGCGGTTTTCCTTGTAAAGATATGCGTATGTCGAGTTTGCAGAGCCCAGTCTTGTCGCACAAGCTCTCGTTCTGAACGAGAGCATCTTCCGGGGTCGGCCTCTCAAGGTATGAAACTGCCGATCTTATTAGATTCACCCATCAATCGCTGATGCATCCTTCTTGGTTTTTGCGTTTAGGTTGTTCCGAAGAGGACGAATATCCCGGGAATGCAGAGGGGACGAGGTGGTTACAGGGGCGGCGGTAGAGGAAGGGGTGGATTCGGTGGTGGCAGTGGTGGTGGCTACGGAGGACCACCCTATCGCGGCGGGTATCAGCCCCGAGGTGGTTTCCGCGGGCGTGGTTTCCGTGGAAGAGGATACTCGCCGTACTGATAACCTGATCAGATACATAGTCCAGCTAGAAACTGTCCGCCTCATCCAATTTTTCGCTCTTCTTGTGGCGTCGTGTGTTTTGCCAGAAAAAGTAAAAAAGAAAGGGACATATTCGAATGCTGGTTCCGTTCTTTCTCATTTTTTATATTGAGTTTCAGTTATACGCAGAAAAGTTTTCGCAGGAAGGACAGGTCGATCCATCTTCTCTTTTCTCTGAGTCTTTTCCCCTTTCTTTTTCATTTCATTGTCCTATTTCCTTTGCCTTTTTCTTTTCTTTTCTTTTCTTTTATTTATTTTTAATTTGCTTCTTTCTTTCTTTTGCTTGGTACGTTGGGAAGAGGGACACAGAGATACTTCCCGAGGATTTTATATTGGAGGTTATCGTGGAAATATGGAGAAGACAGATGAGGGAAAGAAAGTTTGAAGAGAAATAATAGAAGAAAGAAAAGAAAGACAAGAAGAAAAGAATTGATTACGCAACGAAAATAAGAGAAGAAGACAAGAAAAGAACGTGCCTAGGAAGAGCTGGAGAAAGGTAGGTGAAGAAAAGAACATGTGAGAAAAGAAAAACAGACAGCCAGCTCGAAAGAAAAGAACATATATCATGCAAAAGTAGAAAGATCAAACCAGTGCATGAAGAAACCGGAAAGACAATATATGCGCGATGTTATTACGTGCATGTATTGGCTCCCATCACGGCTTCGACATTGAATCTCCTAGGTATTGTATTTACTTGGGTGGAATAATTCAGTCGAAAGTGCTTTTATCAGTCGGCTAGCTAGCCTAGCTAGCCAGTATGAAGGTAAGAAAGGTGAGTTGAGTACATTTCCTTTTTTTCCCCCTGTGCTTTCTTTTGACATTTTCCATGGTCATTTTCCCACAATCGTTTGATTCGTTCAACCTAGGAAATGATAGCTTGATATCCAGTGAAATCGAGATTGGCTGTTGTTTGGAAGTCATATCGACAGACGCAGGCAAAAATGTTAGTGCGTTCGCTTGGACGGCAATTGGATTGCGATACGAACGATGATCAAAGTATGCTTGCTCGATAGCAAGCAAGCAAGCTCTGACCTGCCAGGATAGGATCCGACAAGAATGTTCAACCATCGTCAGGGTTCTTTATCATTCCACCGCTTTACTATTCAGCTTGCAGGCGATGATGATATTGCTTGACAATATCTGGCGATTCCGGAGAATTGTTGTGATCCTATGAATCGATCTGGATCCAGTTTACTAAACTTTATTCATCTGATCGTGTTATGAAAGACACTATCATATTATTCAGAATTAATAATGAAAAAAAATCCTAAATAACGAAAGGAATGATGAACCATGCGAAGAGAGTTCGAGGAAGAAGAGTAGGCTCCACAGCCGCAAAGGTTAATACAAGGAGAAATGGAGGTTGCACTGCCACCTTTTCTGACGCTGCTGCTAGAAACCGCAAAAAACCCGAGTAGGATCCGGGCTCGGCTTCCACGGGTCGCACGAGACGAAAAGAAGGACCCAAGACAGCTCTCAGTCTACGAGAGTGGTAACTTACTCGTGTGCTCGAAGTGTGGTTGGTGGTTGCGTGGGCTGTGCCAGATGGTTACGTTATGCGATGCAGCCCCATTCGCGATCGAAAAGAAACTAAAGAAGTCACCAAAAAAGGCTAGAACTGGGCAATAATAATGATAATAATACTCTTCTTCTTCTCCCTTGACAACATCTCTAGCGAATTATTATTGCAGTATTGTCCGCTTACACCTAGCTGTGGTGTTCTCGTTATTGCATCTTTTGAATCTATAATTTATCATCCCAGCTCGATTTGGTTTTTTTCTGACTCCCTTTGCCACTGCCACTCCTATTCAATCAACCTGTGCTGTTGCAATACAGTTAGATTTATATATATAAATGTATAATTAAAAATACAACCGTAGATAGTTGTGAGAAACGTGACGTCCGAGCTCGCTTGGATATACTCATCGGATTATAATTTACTTTGGGCAGCTGCCAAACCATTACTTGGGGCTTGTTTGAGGCTATTAATTGAACACTATCGCCATAATCACCACCGGATACCCTCGTCATTATTAGCCTCAACTTCAGAATCAATCAATCAATATCAATATCAATCACGCTTTCTCTCTCCCAACCCCCCCCCCCCCCCCCCCCCCTTTGGGCCCCCGGGTGGATCATAGTTGATTGTGTCGAAGCGGTTTTAGAATCGACCAAACCTCATGCCAGACTCTTCTCGCACTTGCTTAGTTCCCATCACCTAAGCTCCGTCGAATCAATTCAACCGTCAACCTTTCCCTTTTGCAGCGGCCCTTCGTCAATTTGTCTCTCCTCCCCGTCGTCTTCCCGGGCTCCATCTCCCCCTTCTCCGTCTCCCTTCCCCGTCTCCCTTCCATTCGCCGTCTTCTCTTTCTCCTGCTCCTTCTCTTTTCTCACACTTCCTAATCAACGACTCTTTCTTTGGCAGGGTCATAATTTCTGATGTAACACCGTCTTCGTTATTTCATCATCATCATCATCATTTGTCGTTGTCGTTCCCATTACTCTGTCAACCGCTACCGCGGTGGGTATTACTATTATTATCCAAGGCATCGGTCATCAACATCCTTTTGGGCCAGAATTTGTTCTACTTGTACCGTGCACCTGCCCATCCATCAATCACCCCATTGCCGTTCAAGTAGCTAAATAAAACCCCACGACCGACCAGCCGACCGACCGACCGACCGACCTAGCTAGCTAGCTAACCAACGAACCCAACGGCCCCCAGCGAGCAGATAGAACCCAGCTGGGAGCTAATTATTGGCAACTGCTTTGCTTTTCAACTTGGCTCTGTTGGTTCTGCTCTGTGCACACCCAACCCGCAGCCGCCGCCGCCATCGATTATTGAACCATCGAATCCATCCATCCCATCACCGTCCCTCCTCTGCCATCGTCGTTCTATTCTTCGCTACAAGAATCAAGAATAAAGGGCGCAATCCTTGTTCGTGCTGGCGACCCAAAAGCCTTCTTTCGCTGTTCCCCCTCCCCCCGCCACCCCTCAAAAATACTGGCTTTTTTTTCCCCGTCGTTGTTGCTTCAGCTTCGTCTTTAGCCTTCCTTGACCACACCTCCTCCACCACAACCAGTCAGCCAGCCGATTTCGAATCTTAACCTTTCTCCCAACTCCCCTCCCCCGCTTCATTCTTCATCTCTTCTCGCATCCGAGTTGCTTTTCAACACCCTCCGAATCCGTAAGAGCTTTCCAGCTCTTCCGTATCTTCGGTCATGAGTGATCCATCGTCCAGGTGAGAAATCCCGTCCCGCTCGTCTCTTGTGGCGTTGGTGGCTCTCGCGGAGGTGACCTTGGAAGAGCCGCGCATGCTAATATATCAGCCTTCCCTCTAGTAACTCGAGAAAAGTCAGGCTAACTGGTATGCCAACCGCTTCCTCCCCAGAACGACTGTACCCGTTCTTTCTTAATGACCTGTTTTTGTGTAACATTCGGGAATCGCTTTTCCGCTAACTCTGTTCGATGTTCAAATAGTCATCGCCGCTGACGGTCTATATAAACGAGATGTCTTCAGTATGACCTTTACCATTCCCCGCTTCTCCCGCTCCCTTTCCCGCCCATCCCCAGGTCCAATTTTTTTTTTTTTTTTTAAACAAAAACAAACTCCTCGCTGATATTAGTTCATCTGTAGGATTTCCGGATCCTTTCGCCGTCATCACGGTAGATGGCGAACAGACCCATACCACTACTGTTATAAAGAAGACCCTCAACCCTTACTGGAACGAAAGCTTTGATGTGTAAGAGTCCTATTCCTAATTTCACATCCAGGCCTTCCTGAACCTAACAATTGCATTTTTCCCTTTCAATAATCCAGCAATGTGACGGACTCCAGCATTGTCGCCGTGCAGATATTCGATCAAAAGAAGTTCAAAAAGAAGGACCAAGGATTTTTGGGTGTTATTAACATCAGAGTCGGAGATGTTCTCGACATTGGTCTCGGAGGAGATGGTAAGATTGACAAAAACCTTCCTCAAAAGCCTCGTTCCTTTATTTAACGGTCGAGTTCTTACCAAACCGTGTTCACTCGCTTTCAGAGATGCTCACACGGGACCTCAAAAAATCGAACGATAATATGATGGTACATGGCAAGTTAATTGTCAACTTGTCGACCAATGTGGACGAGCCTTTGAGAAACCAAAACCAAGCCCGTCAATCAAATCCCTTAGCTGGCCCCTCCTCCGGTAGCAATACTGCTCTCCCGATCACAGAATCACAGAATGGCGCTGCCACTGCCAATGCTAATGGTAGTCGTCCTCCCGGTGCTCCCAGCGGTGGTCCTCCTCCTGGACCGACTGGTGGCAGCCGACAACTCTCCTCATTTGAAGACAGCCAAGGACCTTTGCCAGCCGGCTGGGAAAGACGACAGGACAATCTCGGAAGGACATACTATGTGGATCACAATACTCGGACGACCACTTGGAATCGGCCATCGAATCAATTCTCTTCGAGCGAACAGCGAGCGACCATGCAGCATACTACCGACATGGAGCGACGGGCTCACGGAAACAGAATGTTACCAGAAGATCGGACCGGAGCCAACTCGCCGACCCCGGGAGCCGGCACGACTACGCCGCCGAACAACGAGAGTGCTTCCAATCAAGTGTCAATGATGGCTACTGGTGCAACGACGGCTGGGACCGGCGAGCTGCCTCCCGGTTGGGAGCAGCGTCACACCCCCGAAGGACGACCTTACTTTGTGGATCACAATACCCGAACGACAACTTGGGTTGACCCGCGGAGGCAGCAGTATATCAGAGTCTACGGCCAACAGCAGACTGTACAGACACAACCTGTTTCCCAGCTCGGCCCCCTTCCTAGTGGGTGGGAGATGCGTCTCACAAACACCGCTCGGGTGTACTTTGTTGATCACAACACTAAAACGACGACTTGGGATGATCCCCGTCTGCCATCCTCGTTGGATCAAAACGTCCCGCAGTACAAGCGAGATTTCCGAAGGAAGCTTATCTACTTTAGATCCCAGCCCGCTTTGCGCATCCTATCCGGCCAATGCCATGTTAAAGTCAGGAGAAATCACATTTTTGAAGATTCGTACGCCGAAATTATGCGACAGCACCCCAATGACCTCAAGAAGAGATTGATGGTGAAGTTTGATGGCGAAGACGGCTTGGATTATGGTGGTCTTTCTAGGTTTGTTATCTCAAAATATACTACATTACATTTTAAGTTTTGGTTTGCTAATATTCAATGCTCAACAGAGAATTTTTCTTTTTGCTATCACACGAGATGTTCAATCCTTTCTACTGTCTGTTCGAATACTCGGCACACGACAACTATACTCTCCAAATCAACCCCCATTCGGGTATTAATCCTGAGCACTTGAACTATTTCAAGTTTATTGGCAGAGTAGTTGGCCTCGCAATCTTCCATCGTCGCTTCCTCGACGCCTTCTTTATTGGTGCTTTCTATAAGATGATTCTCCGCAAGAAAGTCACCCTTGCTGATATGGAGGGAGTGGATGCTGATTTCCATCGAAATCTCACCTGGACCCTGTAAGAACGAGCCCCTGGTATTTATTTATCAATGCGAGAAATAAGTGGCTAACAAGGTTCTGCATAGGGAGAATGATATCACTGATATTCTGGATCTCACTTTTTCGACAGAAGACAACAGATTTGGTGAGACCGTTACCATCGATCTTAAGCCCAACGGCCAAAATATCGAGGTAACAAATGAGAACAAGAAGGAATATATCGAGTACGTAAACTGCAAGCGATGCGCCTCGGAAAGACCGCAATTCTAACGAAAGTGCTTTTGTCTACAGTCTTATCACGGAATGGAGGATTTCCAAGAGAGTAGAAGAACAATTCAACGCATTCATCACCGGATTCAACGAACTCATTCCCCCAGATCTGATTAATGTATTCGATGAAAGAGAATTGGAGTTGTTGATTGGCGGTATTGCGGATATCGATGTTGATGATTGGAAGAAACACACCGACTACCGTGGATACACGGAAACCGACGAGGTCATCCAAAATTTCTGGAAGGTAACAGCCTATTCAATTCGTTAAATACGATCAACGGATTACTGATGTGAGGGGTTACAGTGTGTCCGAAGTTGGGATGCCGAGCAGAAATCACGTTTACTGCAGTTCACCACAGGGACGTCGCGTATTCCTGTCAATGGTTTTAAAGATTTGCAGGGAAGCGATGGGCCAAGGCGATTCACCATTGAGAAAGCTGGAGAGCAGTTGCACTTGCCTAAATCTCATACATGGTAAGTGCTCTACATTAAGACGCAAGGTATTGGTATGACTTGGCGGAAGCTAACCGTATTTCCTCTAGTTTCAACCGTTTGGATCTTCCACCTTACAAGACATATGATGCTCTGGCGCAGAAATTGGCATTAGCAGTTGAAGAAACCATGGGATTCGGGCAGGAGTAGATTTTTTGGTTTTGGTGTTATATTTCTACCAACATGTTTCCTCCGCTATGTTTTTTCCATGGTCGTGTTCGCGTATGTGGGGAACTCTTATTAAACATTATTCTCATCCTTTCCTTCTCTCTCTATCTCTCTCTCTCTCTCTTTTTCTTCTTCTAGCTGTGTTTAGCGTATGAATCAAAGAGTGCCGTAGCTAAGGCCATCTCGTTGGTTTCATTTCACACTTTCCTTTGTTGCACAACTTTTGAACACCAGAATACCTTCAAGATAATATGCGTTGCTCCAGTATACTGGCTTTTTTTCCCTTTCTGAACCCCCTTCCTTTCCGTTTGATGTTTTGAATGGGCCCCAGATGATTCTTCCCTTGTCTGGCAGGTCACCTGGCTGGCTAGCTGTGCACAGAATTTGCATCTGGAATCGAATCGAATTGAAATACATATATAAATTTTTTGTTCGAGGATTTTTGGCGCTGCAGTGTCTGAATAAACAAGTGTCTGTGATTTGATGCGCTGGTACTTTCCACTCGCGTGCGGAACCTCAGACCTTTCCAAATCGGATGCAAATTGCTTGTTCCATTCCAACCAAAGAGGCTCGAGCATTTGTGTAAAGATGACCGCAGAGAGTTTGAAATTTGCTTTTGCGCAGATGGCATTACCGCAGATATTCGGTGGCCTGCCCTTGTGAACTGGAAAACCTCTTTGATTGAATGGAGTGTTCATTCATTCATTCCTTTCATCTCCCTCGCAACCACCTCAGATTATATTGCGATGCAATGCGATTCGCGCAGCTTGCAGAGGATTCTTCAGCTGGAACCGAATCCGATCTGTGAAATCAAGAAATAAAAAATTACCAAGTGTTTAGGAGTTGCAGTCTCTCAAGACAGCACCATGCAGGGGAGAGAGGCAGGGCCCCTGACCTGGGGAAGGGAATCTGAGGGCGCCCAGCCAATAAACAGTCTGCGCCGTGGTAATTTCGGTAATCTACCCTATCGAAGGAGGGAGGGAGGTCCATAATAAAAAACAATAGGCACTGGAAGATTCAATTGCCCCTTGGGGATATAGCGACCTGGGCTGAGGAACAAACGGTAATTTGCACGAGCGAGGTTCTTTGACCGCCAGCGCGCACATATTAATCTGGCCCCCATTCTCCTTTCTCCCGCCCTTCTTCTCTTCTTCTTCTTCTTCTTCTCTTATCACTTCTCCGTCGCCGTCGCCATTGCCGTCGTTTTATCGTCAAGTCGCTCATTCGCTGTTTTGAAGATCTTTCAACACTCTCGTTAATCTCTTGCAACACACAACGCAGCTCAATATTGTCGCCGTATTTATCGCTCAATATCATAATAATATTTATAGTATGTGAATCGCCATCCACATCGTTCTCCAATCGCAATCCCAACCCGCTAACCGCAAAGCCAATTTGATAGATTTTATAATATTGCTTACCTCTCTACATCCAATAATCAAAATGCGTTTCACTACCATCCTCTCTGTTGCTGTTTTCGCCGGCATCTCTTTCGCCCAGACCACTGCTCCTGCCGGCAGCGGTGGGCCCGGTACCGGATGTCCAGCTCAAAAGTACGTGCCACCCCCTTGCATATCATACAGCCATTGTTTATTAAGACGTGAATGATTTTCTGACTCGCCAATAGTGTTCTCGTCGCCTGTTTGGCTAGCCAGAACAGCAGGCTCGCTGCCTGCGCCCAGCTTGACTATGCCTGCATGTGTCAAGTCCAGGCCGATGTCCTCCAGTGTTACAACCAGTGCCCTAACGATGTTAATCGAAGCACCGAACAGAGCAAGGTACGTTTAAACTAATAAACCGTTTCAGTAAATTCCCGTTTCTTTAATATAAGATGTGCTGACTGTGAACGGGTTTGATAGTTGACCGCTTGGTGTGTTGCTGCATCTGCCACCATGACCACCCCTGCCAGCACCTTCAGCGTTGTTTCTACTCCTGCCGCCTCTAACACCGTTTCTAATGGTGCTACCCAAACTGGCGGCTCCTACCCTACCGACGAGGCTACCAACCCTTCCAGCTCTGGTTCCACTCCAGCCTCCAAGACCTCTGGCACCGCTTCCACCTCTACCAACACCCCCAACTCCGGCGCCAAGGTTACCTGGATGTGCGCATCTTCTCTCATGGCCGTCCTCACTGCTGCCTTTATGGCATTGTAAATTTTGTGGTCTCCGAATTTGAGGTTATTGTTGAGGATGCTCTATTCTGATGGCGTTCGGGATCGCTATGCTTCCGTAATACTTTCCCTACAAGATCACTTTTTTCTTTCTTGATCATTCTTCTTTAATGTCGCGAAGCGTTAGATTTCCAGATAGAAATCCGGTTTTTTTTTCATTCATAGCGTGTGGAAAACTCATGTCGATATCTTCTCGCACCGCTTCGTGGCATTTTTAGTTTTATTCTACCGACGAAAAAAGTCCTGTAGATATATGGGTTATGGAACAATGCAACTTTTATAGCAGCAAAAACAATCAGTGTGCGCAGTGACAATGGGTAGTCGGTCGTTCCGTGGTCCGATATTAGTTTTGCGAGTATATTATAAATTGACCAATAGTGTTTCGTATCCCGTGAAAGAGAAATAGAGAAAGACAGGACTTTGTATCGTAACAACAAGACCGACCCGTCGTGCTAGTGGATCATTTCTGTATGCACTCGGGTGTTTGTGGCACGCTACGGGACACAAAGCTTCAATCTCGAACAACGTTGCCTGTCTGGTGTTTTGGAACCAAGAGATTCTTTTTTTTTTTTTTTTTTTTTTAGTACGCGATACAGAGGTGTACTATGGGTGGAGGACGGAAGGGCCTAGGGGACCTTGTCTATTGCGCATTAGCGACGTCGAGATGCGTCGCCAAGTACCCACTTTCGCTCTAAATTCCTCGAGGTTATCTCCACGCCGTGCGCAACCGTCGAGCGAGACCAACAGATATGCTTGAAGCCTTCACCCTCACTTCCCCTTCCAGTTTCTCCTCCGTGTCTTGACTTCCTCCTCATTTTCCCTCTATGCATGGTGGTTATATATTATTATATTAATGATTGATGATATATGCCTTGCGGGATAGGTTTAGCTTGGCAAATCGAGGTTCGTGGCAGACATCCCAGGACCCATGAGTTCCGATTACAAAGTCTCCGAGGCAAACGAGTCCAGAATCATAGTACCTTTCGAGACCGCTTTTTAAGGGTAAAAGATACTTAAGTAGTCTTGAGATCTCGAAACGACATCTGCAAGAGTGTGTGGGTGGAATCGTCCCTGTGTGTACAGGACTGCACAATGCGTGGGATGCACTTGCACTTGTACCTATACATCTACTAAGAGGTGTGAAGCTGGAGAAAGGTTCCCATCCCGATTTGAGCCTAGTATATCTGCATGTCCTGCCAGGCCTTTTTTCTCTGGCGGTGGCAGCCCAACGATATGTCGACTATTGCTGATCGAACCTTTTGCCCGTCCTTCTACGCAGATTGAAGCCTTTTTTCCCTTTGACTTTCGACTACCCCTGCTCTATCCTGTCAGGAAGCGAGACGAATCACAAGGAGCTTGGACCTACCTCCATGCTTCTTACATCCATTTTACCCCGCCATTTCGAATATGTGAATTGATCGATTTGTTTAGGTCATACCGTCTATTTCCTTTCTTCTTTTCACCTCTTTCCCACCTGTTTTACTCCTGTTTCCTTCCTTTCTCTCTCTCTCTCTCCCTCTCTCTCTCTCTCTCCCTCTCTCTCTCGCCTATTGGGATTAGCAGATAAGAAGGACGGTTTCTTCCAAAGGTCGTACGCACACCAACCTAGTTCGAACTTCCGAGCCAGATTCCGTCTTCCTTTTCTCTTATTCTTCTCGCTCCCTTACTTTCTCTTTGTTTGATAGTCCGGCTCTTGTTAGTCAACCGGATTGAGACGGTTGTTGTTGCTTGTTGTTGACGACGGTGGTTCGATTGGTTTGTATTTGCTGGAATCCATTTTGACTCCAACCAATATTGCATCCTAATCACGACACAAACACTTTCTTCCTTTCGCATTATTATTCCATTGCCACGAGGGAACATATAAGGAGAAGTAGAGGAGACAAAAGAAGGCGGTTATCTGACACGATATTAATACGACCAAGCGACTCCTTTTTTTTTTTCCCTGCGATTTCATTGTCGTTATCATAGTCTAATTGTTGAACCATCATATGCTCTGGCGGCTTTCCTGCCTCTCTGAGCGCACCCGGCTTCATGGATATATGCGATAAAGGCTGAAAAGAGGTCTTGATCGCAAGCAAAAGGTATACCCGCTGTATCTTTTCTTGTTGGACCTCTGCAAATAGCCTTTTATCGCGTGTCGGGAGAGATTGTATTATCATCACCTGTTATCATCACTCTTATTTATATTATCATCACCACTATTGGCAGCATCACTATCATCGTCATTATATGTTATTATTATAATATCTCTTTTGTCGAAATCTCCCTAGCTCTAGCTACCATTGCCACTGGTACCCACTACCATCATATATTCCCGGAATTCAGAGAAGAAGACCCATATACTCGTACTTTGATTGTATCATTCATCTATTTCGTATCCCTCCCAAATTTCTTAGCCTACACTTGTGAACTGCGTCGAAAAGCCAAAAAGAAAGAGAAACTTTATCAAAAACAATCAAGAAAAAAAAGCGGCTACGAGAAAAGATATACGATTATTATCCTTGAAAAAGTTGCATTTTCGTCTTTAAATTCTCTCCTTATCTGTCCGATTGTGATTTGTATTCCGTTTTATATTATTACCTTCATCTTTCCTCGTGCAAGTAGTATACGCGCTATCTTCGTTCGCTTTCGCAGGCTGCTGTTAGCATGTCGAGGAGCTCGGAACGAGGCAGTGGGAGCCAGCGAGTTGCTGTTGGCGGCGGCGACCTCTCAACCCACTTCAACACGCCCTTGTCCCTCGTCGGGGATCCGTTCGCAAACCACGGCCCTGCCCAATTCCAACTCGCACCAGCTATGGCCCGGAGGGAGAGTCTTCGGCAGGAGGATATCGGTCCATCCTCTCCCTTCATCAAACGCTACCGTACCGAGATTGCCGCTTCTACGTCATCTGTCTTCTCAACATTGAGTTCTTGTGAGTATTCCCGCTCTGTGCGTTCCGGTTTCATTGGGCTGCTTTCAAGGAGTTTCTTCCATCCTTGAAGCTTCAATACAGGGGGAAGAAATATTGGATACGCTACGATGATGAGGGCGGGCAGGTTGCTAATAGGCTGGGTCAAATACTTTAGTTCCTTTGGATTCTGTCAAAACTCGCATGCAAACGTAAGTGCTCTGTCAAAGGACAATTGATTGGTTTTTTGGGGCCGATATTAACCGCAAAGCCCGCTGTTGCAGGTATCGTTTCGACTCTTTTTGGGACTGCGTAGCACAAACTCACAAAAATGAAGGCGTTAGGGGGTTTTGGAGAGGTACACCCCATTTCTCTATCTCTAACCCACCTTGATACACATGCTCTCTCTCTGCGATATCTTTCATAGTGGGATTTCTGAGCTGATGTCTATGACGAATTTTTTTTAACACTGAAAAATGTATAGGAAGCTTGGCACCATTGGCTTCCATATCACTTGTTCGAACCATTTCGTTCTCCGTTTACACATCCTCTCTAGGATTTTATAAACGTGGAATCAGAAAGGTTGTCGGGGAAGATGCCGCGAGATATCAGCCCGGAACACTACCCTCTCCTTCGAACCTAGCTCAGTACTTTTTGAGCGGCGGGACAGCCGGAGCGGTCGTGAGTGTCATCGCATGTAGGTTCGCCCTTGTTGAGACTGATAATCTATCACGAACCTTTCTGTTCTCTAACATTTCCCGCTAATATCTGGGATGCAAAGGTCCTTTCGAGTTTACCAAACTTAGTTCTCAAATCGAGTTTTTGCTCAAACAGAGCAAAGTAGCCGATGGAAAAGAAAAGGAAAATTTTGTGAAAGCTTATAGCAAGATGAAAGGTGCTGGAACACTAGAGTCTGCAAAGCGAATTGTCGGCACCCGTGGTTTACGAGGCTTGTACTCTGGTTTCCACTTACACCTTAGTATGTTTACCTTCTTCCGAACTCATCGAGAGATTAAGTATAAAATGGACCAATTGCTGACTATTCTAAAGCTAGAGATATTCTTGGTACCGGCCTTTATTTTACGGTATATCCAGCCTATTTGCATGTCTGAAACTATTGCATTTCTGATCGACTGGTGTTATTAGATGTACGAGACTTTCAAACGTACCTTTTCGTCATCAGAGGGAACGAGTCACCTTGCCATCGCTGCTTCGGGGGGTCTCTGCGGATTATTATCTTGGGCAATGGTATGTCCCGCTAGTAGTAATTGCTAGCGTCAATAGGCACCAAATTCTAACTATCCATCAATAGATTTACCCAATCGACAGCTGGAAATCTATATACCAGCGCAAGTAAGTCCATCGTCTCCAAATCCATAAAAGTTAGTAGAATTTGTACTCATTCTGGTTTCCTACAGGATCCTATCTACTCCACCAGGGGAACCTCTGACGGCATTAAAGTACCCTCTCTTTCATCGAAGAATGTACCGAGGATTGAGTGTATCGATGGCCCGGTCGTGCTTGTTGAATGCGATCTTTTTCACCTCTTACGAGAAGATTGTTCGTATCATCGATAAGCGCACGGAATAGGTGGGCTCTGAACATGAAACAAAATAGTGATGCCATAGGACGGGAGGAGGCGATTGCATTTATTTCATTTCTATATTGAAATGGAAATTTTCATGGTTTAGCGGGCTTTCTCTTGTATTGGTAGCTGTGCATAATGTTGGCGCTGTGTCATCTTTTTATATTTTCTTTTCTCCTTTTTGTTTTACTTTTTATTCTTCTCGAGAGACAGTCATAATATCATTCGTGCTGGAGGACTGGCTAGCTAGTGTTATAATAGGCATGCACACAAACAATGATTCAATAAAAGCAATACGAAAAAAGAGAGCAGAAAGAAAGATGCGGTGGGTATCTAGAGCCAATAGGCCAAAAAAACAAAAAATAATAATAATTGCAGATTACATCCGTTCCGCGAGTACCTTTCTGAAACCCGCTATGAGACGAACCGATGAGATGCGGGCTGATGGTATGGCTTCGTCAGGCAGCCAAAAGCTGCTGTTTGCGCTCCTTGGCTTTAGCCTTTGCCTTCAATTCCTTCGTCTCCGCTGTTTCGTCAACTGGGGATGATACTGGCTCGCCGCTTGGGGCATTTGGCATAACAGGGATAGTCTCCTCCTCTGGGGGTAGACCTTGTTTTATTCTTTGCTCAGCCTTAGATTGTCGGAGTAACGCCTCAAATTCTTCGTCCACAGCATCTTGATCTTCGTTGCTCATATTCTGAGCGATTAGATCGCTAACCTGTTTCTGGTAGGCGAGGGCATCCTCGGTATCCCCGAGAATCTTCTCAGCTCGCTCTACCGACATCTCCTTTTCTATTTGTTTCAGGACCGCATTTCCTTGTTGTAAACCGTACAGGACATCTTTTTGGATAAGGGCGAATTCCACGTTTGTAGTCTAAGTGCCATGTTAAATAGATGTCCGTTACGAAGGATAGGGGAACGCATACAAGCTGTTCTAATGTCTCGAGTTGTTTATCCGTCTGATTCAGTAGCTGTTCCTGGTATTTACGTTTTCGCAGAGCCAATAGAGCTTTATCCTTCTTGCCATCTTTCAAACATTCCTTTGCAATCTCGTGTTCGCGGTCGAGGACTACCTGGATTCGTTTCCGGTAGGCTTTTAGCTTATCACGTTGGACCTTCATGTCTAGGATGGCGCTGAGAGTGTCAGAATAATATGCGATTCGGGTCAGATTTTACTGGTCTCTTTGTCTCTTTCTCTCTCTTATTGATCTCTTCTTTACATCATCTCTCGACGTTTGGGTTGCGAGACGAGATTTGAAGTAAGAGATGGGGAGGATGTTTGGGGGAAGCTTACCGGTCCTGCGCCGTAATTCGGTGTGAACTACCCGTTTGGCCCATTATTTGTATCTGAGGCCACAGGCGGACTCGGTTTATGTGGATACTGGTGCTGGCTGGTGTCGGTGGGTGTTTCGGCGGTATTATCGTCGCCGCCGACTCTATTGTATGCTGAAGCTGAGCGATGACGTTGAGAGTAGGTGAGAGTTAGTTATCGAAGCGATGCGGTCTTGATGAGGCAGCTGGAGGGTCACGCAGCCAAGCCCGGTCTTCCCAATCTAGCTCTGACTCCATTGATCGAAACCACCACTAATTTTTTTATATACGCGAATTCACCCGGCACTGAAGACACTAACCAATCGACGACTGGTGCTTATAAAATAGGTCAATGTTGGAATAATTTGCGAAATTCACAATCGGCCGAATACAAGGCTACGACAATGGCGTTTCGGCCGTCTCGTCGCGGTGGCCACCAGGACGGTAGGGGAGGCTCTGTTACAAAGCAGTTGGACCGCAAAGTAGAAAATCTTGTTCGCGACTACTACACTACGCTCGATCGATCCAAAAGTTCACCTCCGGCGAACACTACGGATGCAATCCTATACGCCCAATCCCGTGATATGGAACTCAAAAGAATGAAACGGAACCAACTTGAAAAATCAGTAACGAAGGCAATGGAGCTAATCGATGTCGAGATTTGTGCCAAGGGCCAGGAAGAAGGCGCCGAAGAATTCGACAGCGAGTTTGAAGCGTTCAATGATGCCGTGGAAAAGGTATCATCCTCCATTTGTCCACCTCATTGCGATAATTAATCCTCTGAGACGATTCATTAGGATAGTAATTCTGCAAACAAGAGAATCGTTGAAATGTGGGCCAAGAATGCTGCAGGGCAGCCTTCGAATGGTACGACATCGGCGCCTGAATCTCAAACCCAGCCTGTGGAAGTTGAATCAACATCTGCCCAGAAAGAAGCTCAGACTCCCGGTCGTCGGAAACGTGAACGAAATAGCAAAGCGGACCCCCCCGTTAAGAAGCAGAAAATCGATCGTACTCCTCCTACTGGCATCTCCCTTCGCGATATCGGTGGGATAGAACAAATTTTGAACGATATACATGATTTGATAGATATGCCGCTCAACTGTGCTACATGCTATGATCATTTGGGGATACAAATTCCCAGAGGCATCCTTCTTCACGGGCCGCCAGGATGCGGAAAAACAATGCTGGCGAATGCGATTGCTGCTGTAAGTTTAGGAATATATTTTAAATTCTGACCGAATTCTGACATCTACGAAAACCAGCACCACGGAGTTCCGTTTATCTCTGTTTCGGCGCCTTCCATAGTGTCAGGAATGTCAGGGGAGTCCGAGAAGAAGCTCCGAGAAATATTTGAAGAAGCTGTTAAACTCGCCCCCTCGATCATTTTTATCGATGAAATAGATGCCGTCATGCCAAAGAGAGACAGCGCGCAGAGGGAAATGGAGAAACGGATTGTGGCCCAGATGCTCACTTGCATGGACGGTAAGATTTTCAATTTTATCGAAGGTTTTGGGCTGCGAAATTATGATGGGGAAACTCACAAATTTATTCATCTAGATCTATCTCTAAGTAAAACTGGAGGAAATCCTGTTTTTGTAATCGGTGCAACAAATCGGCCTGATAGTCTTGATCCCGCTCTGAGAAGAGCGGGTAGATTTGATCGCGAAATATGCCTTGGAGTTCCGGATGAAGCAGGGAGGGAAAAGTAAGAAAATACCACTCAAATATTTAGCGGACAGAAAATTCGCTAACTCATTATCAACTAGAATATTGAAAGTGTTATCCAATAAGCTAAAATTATCTGGGGATTTTGATTTTGCAAAGCTAGCAAAACTGACGCCTGGGTTTGTTGGGGCGGATCTGAGCTCATTAACAACAGCGGCCGGGACGGTAGCCATCAAGCGGATTTATGAAGACTTGAAAACTCAGCACCAAAGCAAAATTCTCGAATCAAACGAAAGTGTTTCACTCTTAACTGGAGCTATGGATATTGATGATGAACCAACTATCCCAAGTGAAAACTCAAAGCCAACGATTGAAGATATAGTCGCGCCTTTTCCACCTCTGTCTTCAGAAGAGCTGGAGAAACTTTCTATCACGATCGATGACTTTCTTGCTGCTCTTCCTAAGGTTCAACCCTCTTCTAAACGAGAGGGCTTTGCAACAGTCCCAGATGTTACATGGCAACAGATTGGGGCTCTGGAGGCAATCAGAAAACAGATGCAATTGGCGATTGTTAAACCTATTGCTTATCCTGAGATATTCGAGGCTGTAGGGATAACAGCGCCTGCCGGTATATTACTCTATGGACCTCCCGGATGTGGTAAAACATTACTCGCAAAGGCGGTTGCAAACGAGAGCAATGCAAATTTTATAAGCGTCAAGGGGCCTGAGTTGTTAAACAAGGTGAGAATAGATTTATTACGACCAATACTTCCGGAGCTAACTTTAGTTGAAAGTGGGTCGGTGAATCTGAGAGGGCGGTTCGACAAGTTTTTATGCGAGCAAGAGCTTCTCAACCTTGTGTTATATTCTTCGATGAATTAGATGCCCTTGCAGGAAAAAGAGAAGACTCAACCGTGAGTATAGCGATCTGCAAGAGAATATAGTGACATAGGCAAAACTCTGACTTTTACGCTAGACTGAAGCGACATCACGAGTTGTTAACACTTTACTAACAGAATTGGATGGGCTCAGTGACCGGAAAGGCGTGTATGTGATCGCAGCCACTAACAGGCCAGATATGATCGACCCAGCAATGTTGAGACCTGGACGTCTAGACAAATCATTATTTGTTGCTCTACCTACGGCTGAAGAGCGACTCGATATTCTCAAAAAAATAACCATGAGGATGCCATTACATGAAACCATCGACCTGTGGAAGATAGCCGACGACAACCGTTGCCAGAATTTCAGGTGAGACAAGACCTTCGCCAATATCAACGCTTGTACTGACAATTGACCTCTTTCTCACGCAGCGGCGCTGATTTGTCATCTCTTGTTCGGGAAGCGGCAAATTCTGCTGTGGAATCCTTCTTTCCAGATACGAATACTGAAAATCCCAGACCACAACATAGACAAGCAAGCTTGATTACTGTTTGCGCTGGGGACTTCGAGAAAGCCTTCGGAATGGTGCGTCCTAGCGTCTCCGAAGCAGAGCGCTTCCGATACGCACAAATCAACAAAAAATTATTAGGCGTTTAGAAATCCACAATGTGAACTTTAAAATCCTTTCGTTTCTATAAAGTAAATTAGAAAAAGAAATACGTCTACATCGGTAATTGAATTCTTCCGCCTTCCAGGAACACGCAAGCGAAGGCAAGGGATTGGGGCAATGAGTATTGAGCATAGCGCGTGATTTTGCGATAAAATTTGCGAATTCTCCCACGCAAGCTCACAAGCTCACAAGCTTGTAAGGCGTCGGCGGAGCTGCCTGCGCTTTCAGCCTTGATGCTAGCTGCGTTGGCACCTCCCAACGATGGATCTCGATGACAAGAAAGTTTTCAGGAGCTCCAATTGGAACTCATTCCACCCACACTTTATAACAAATTTTGACTGGGCCCACAAGGTCAAGGGTGCAGAATTTTCTCCCCAACAGCCCTATTATTCCGAATCGTCTGCCGTTGTTGCATTTGCATTTTTGGTGCACGCATTTTGGCCCACTAGCATTTTGGTACCTGGCGTTAAGCCCAATATGGCTAAAAGCTTAAAATGGCTGCAAGGGTCGAAAAGACCGCACCTCTTCTTCTGCATGTGAATCTCACAGCCCTCCCTGTCATTGGGTACACGTATGAAGACAGGCGCGATCCAGCCAAGACACACAGAGAGAGATTTCCTGGGACTCGCATCGTCAATTGCCCTGTCTCTCGTGGTTCTCACCCGAGCGGCCCAATGAAGGTTGCACTGATCCGAGCGAGTTTCTCGTTCTCGAAAGGTCGAAGGGCCAAAGGTCTAGCCTAGGAGACTAGCAAACTGCTCTGGTATAAGAAGCAAAGGCCTCCCTCCAATCGCGATAATGAGATTCCCTTTTTTGAAAGTACCTTCTTCAGATAACGCATCGGATACACTCATTTTTACGCTTTGGGAACAATTTGTCTACGAAAATCGCAATTTTGTAAACGAAAACAAGGACAGGCCGCCTTATCCAACCAAGTAGTCTATCAGTTACACAAAAATTTCGCCCAGATTATCTTTAAATCTACCCACCGTCTAGTCTAACGAGTGGTTATTCTTCTTTAGTTCTTTTGAAAACTACAAGCTAGGGGAAGTCAAAATGCAATTCGGATACCAAGCTGCTTTGGCCTTGATGGCCCTTACGGAATTTGTCTCTGCTGGTAATCCAGTTGACATGCTGCAAAAGCGTGATGCTGTAGTTATTGTCAAGCAAGAGGTCCTCCAGATCGTAGGTTACACTTCAACGGTCTGGGTTCAGCCTCCTCCTCCCAGCGAGACCCCTTCACCGACTCCCTCGCCAACCCCAGAACTGGTAGCAACGACCGAATCGGTGCCAGAAGTCGAACCAGTCGCGACACCAAGTGCTCAACCAGTCCAGGATGCACCTAGCAGTGGCGGAACCGAGTACTCTGGGAAAGCAACTTTCTATGATGCTGTAATATACACCCTTGGGAGCTAACGACCATATCTTTCTACGGGGTTGTTGCTAATCACCTATGTTTTTCGAAGGGTCTTGGGAGCTGTGGACAAACCCACTCGAACGAAGATATGATTTGCGCCTTATCCAAAGCTACTATGGCTTTGACTGCTGGTCCAAACCCGAATCTTAATCCTAAATGCGGAACCAAAATCAGAGTTAAGAGCGATTCGAATCCAACTGGAATCATCGTCACTATTGTTGACACATGCCCCGGATGCGTAAGTTGAATGACGATCTAAAACTCCTTTCCTTAAGCTAGGGATAGACCATTGACATACTTTACATTCTTTTAATTTGTAGGCTGGACCCTATGATCTTGATCTTACACCGGCTGCATTCGATCTCCTTGGAGACCAGCTTGCAGGCGTTATATCTATCACCTGGGAGGAAGTCTAGGTTCGTAAATTTGTAGGGGACTGGCGTTTCGGTATTGATTTCACCTTTGAAAAATTTTCAAGTTCGAATTGATTTCGACTCATTAATATATGGCGCGGTTACCTTCTTGTAAATAAACTTTATTTTATTTCCTCGTAAATGATTTTATAGGAGGAAAGATCTTTATTTAGACATGAAACCATGAGTAATGTTTTAGTTACTCCAGTAGCTAACCAATGAAAGGATTATTTGAATGCGTTATTTGGCTTGCCGATATCTCATCATCGCTGTGGTTAGTACTCTAGCACCGTTAGGGGGGAATGACTTTGGTGGTATGCTATGTGATTACTCTGCCAGTATTAATTTATTGCGGGGAATATGTATAGATCGGTAGCGCTCGAATATCATATATACTCATGATATACTGGAGTAAATGATATACTCCATAATATTAAGAACCAAAGTAATAGCCACAAGCATATCGCAACCTTGAGATATTATTTTTCTTAGCCTTGATAGCGGGATATATATAATACGTTGACTCGTTCTGTTGACGGCGCCGGGATGTTATAATATTTGCAAAAAAGAAAGGGATGGATGATCATGATAAAGTATTAGCGGAGCTCCAATTCCATAGTCTCATTGAGCATCCGTATCGTATCGTCATATTCATCAAATATAAGATTCAAATGTATCCACTCATCTGCCTTCATGAGCGGGGTGGACCTGGGGAGTATCGCACTATGACGGCGCAACTCCACAGCGCAGAGATTCTTGACGATAGAATGCTCCAAGCCGAGACGGATAGCGGCGGTATCTAAGAATCGAATGGTATTGTCGATACGAGTTTGAGAAAACTTTGAAGCGAAAACGCGAGGGAGACGGGAGGCCGGTGAAGTGCTGGTGTCACGTAGAGCCGGGACGCTGTCGAGGCGGAAGGCATGACGGAGCTTGGTGCGGATGCTGATGCGGGCAGGGAATGCGTATTGAACTGCCCGCAGGCCCGCCCGAAGGAGATGGCGATAGGCGTGGATGATTTCGAGCCGCGATGGTGAAGCCATTCGAGATGTCCGTCGTCCTATTCCTTCTTCTTCTTCTTCTTCTTCTTCTTCTTCTTCTTCTTCGTCGTCGTCGTCGTCGTCGTCCTCTTCTTCTTTTTCGAGATGAAGTTTGCAAAGTTTTTCTAATCTTTTAATTGCTTATAATCTTAATGGTTCAATCTAACTATACTGATACTGGGCATTGGTTCCACCCAACCACCATACCGCAAAGTTAACTCTCGTTGTTCCTGAGTCCAGGCGTCGGGGCAGCAGATCCGTAACATATTTTTTATATCGACATTGCAAGCGCGAATGAGAGGGTCGCCAGCCAATCCGCTTTGATTCTGCGTTCGGCTGTTCCTCACTGTCAGTCAGTCAATCAATCAATCAATCAATCAGTCCGTCAGTCCGTCAGTCCGTCACATTTGTATTCGGGCAAACAAATCCTCACCGACTCTCTCGTTCTCCACCACATCTCAGACCCATCGAGGCCAAAATCTTATACAGAGCGATTTTTCTCCTACGGCTCTTTCCTTCGAAGCCATTCGGGGACCACCATCACTCTGCAAAACCGTCGGGTTGTCGCCCTGGTTCGTGTTCACCTTCTTGTCTCGCATCTCGAAGGATCCCGGTTGACGGGGGACGTGACCAGCTCGGGCTCCTGCAAACCAGAAACCTCATCCCACCATTAGGGTCGCATCAACATAGGCACCCTTTCAAAGGAACAAAGGCGGCGACGGGAAAGCTACTTTCCGCGACCGACCTGGGACCGGCGGGCTCGCATATCCACCTGCACGAACCCTCGCACACGGGTTTCTTCAAGGAACCTCTCTTCGGCTTCATGAGCGGAATCGAAGTCCTGACGAATTTCTTTGAGAACATCCGCCCCAGATATTCCTGGTCCTCTTCAGATACTGTCGCCACTGACTCTCATGAGGCTTCAAACTCACTCGCTTCTTCCTCGCCCGCGCAAGCGACGCATGATGAAGTGAGTTCCGATGCGACCCTCGCATCTCCACCTACCTCTCCTCTGCACGGCGCAGAGACGCCCGAATACGACTGTGGCGTCTATACAGATACTGAGGAGGATGATAATAGCGAAGATGGCCATGTCACCTCCTGGACGAGTGCGAACATCGCGTTGGATAGACCGGGAACACCGGATATACCGGGAAGCTCGACAAGCCCACCTATCATGCCACCTTCCGAGTCACCCTCCAATGCGAGTGTCTCTGGGGAGAGCAATACTGCAGAACAGGCCGATCCATCAACATCCGAGTCCAATACCGCGACGGAAACACAAGTCCCAGTTAACACTCCCTCCATCATCACGAACGGACTCGCAATTCCTGAAGATGACGGCCATGGGGTATTGCGCGAAAAGCTTCTCGAAATCCAGAGATCAAGTCTGACCGAACGGGAACGTGCCCAGAGAATGCATTCACTCATGACGGAGACGTACCTGAAAAAGACTGGCCAGCGGCCTTCCATATCTCCCGCTAATTCTCGGCCTCGCAGCATGGTAGAGGGGGATCCTTTCAATGTTACGAATGACGATAAGGAACCCTCTTATGCAAATGAAGAGGAGGGTATCCTGGGATGCGCCCATTATCGGCGAAATGTCAAATTACAATGCTCCACCTGTGATAAATGGTACCCATGCAGATTTTGTCACGACGATAAGGAAGAACATTCTTTAATCAGAAAAGATACGAAGAATATGCTCTGTATGTTCTGTGGCACTGCTCAACTCGCCGCACAGACATGCCGGCAATGCGTGCGATATGCCGCTCTCTACTACTGTGACAAGGTAACATATGTATTCACGAAATCTGAGTAGTGCTTATTTTCGATTAAATTAACGCGACTGTAGTGCAAACTCTGGGACGATGACCCCACGAGGACGATATATCATTGTAGCGACTGCGGCATCTGCCGTATAGGAAGAGGTTTGGGTAAAGACTTCTTTCATTGCAAGGTACGCCACGAATCTAATGGTCCATATCCATTTGAGCCTTTCTAACATGCTTTTTCAGAAATGCGGGGTTTGCATGTCCATTGAACTTGAAGGACAGCATCGATGCATCGAACGTAGCACCGATTGTGATTGTCCAATATGTGGTGAATACCTTTTCACTTCCGTGAATACGGTGGTTTTCATGGTAAGTTCTTGTATGAAATTCAGTTCTACTTCGTTATTAATGACAATATAGACTTGCGGCCACTCAATTCACCTGGACTGTTATAATGAACACATGAAAAGCTCTTACAGATGTCCGACATGCGCAAAAAGTGTTTTCAATATGGAAAGTCGTTTTAGATATCTAGATTACGAGATACAGCGACAGCCACTACCCGATCCATATAAATATTGGCATTGCCACATTATTTGCAACGACTGTTCGGCGAAGAGTGACGTGCAATTTCATTTTCTTGGACTCAAGTGCGACACATGCAAGAGCTACAATACTTGCGAAGTCAAATTGATTCGTCCAGAAGATGACCCAAACAATACTTCAGCAGCCTCCATTTTATCAAGAAATCTGCTGCCTCCTCCACACCTGATGCCAAATCCAGAAACCGCGGGGGGCATTCTTCCAGGTGAAGAGGTTGTTGCGGATTTGGCCTCGGTTATACGAGAAATTGAGGGACGAGATAATCAGGGTAGCTCGTCGTCCGTCCAACCACTAGACTTCAGCGATGATTCGGAGTGTTCCTGTGGATCACCTGAGGAAGCCGGTGACGATGAACAGGAAAGCCTCTACGACAGTGACAGCTTGGAGAGCGGTGACGAATACGGTGACGAAGATAATGGTTCATTGGACAGTGAAGATGATGAAGAAGAGCAATTAGATGAGGGTCCCGCACCCTTGGATATCATATACCTTCCTGGCCACCCATAGGTTGGTCTGGGAGGGAAAGGAAAACCTGCAGGGCAGGCATGGGATGGGTTTACGACTGGATGACGTTTTTGTTACGCTCTTTAGATCCTATTAGCGGCAACCAAAGATGGTTGTTTCTTCCTCTTCCTTTTTGCATCGGTTGTTTAGTTTGAATGGAATAGTTGATGGCTAATATCGCATCTGTAGGTTGGTTTGGTTGTATTTCGGAGGAGTATTTCATTCATTTTTCCTTCTCAGTTTTCTAATGCGCACACCAAAATGGGTTTTTGGTTTTTTTTTTTTTTTGTCAAAATTGAGGCGACGAAATAAAATAAGGGAAAAAGAAAAAGAAAACAGAGCTTTGGTCCGGCGTTCTTTTTAAGTTTCGACAAGAGCATAGCGTAATGGACCTGGAAATACACGATGTACGATTAAAAATGCGCGGATACAAATTAATACTATTGTTCAGTTATTCTCACCCATGATAATGGAATACCTCCATCCAACTTGGAAGCCAAACTTGAGTCAATCAAGTAAGTATTCGATTTGTATTTATTCTGTAAACTAGAAAAAGACCTTGAAAGATCCTGAGACCTTTTATACAAAACCTTCCATCACTTTTCTGTGTGTTGAAGCTCGTGGATCTGCAAAGGTCATCCAACCTAAGCCGAACGTCAGTCAACACAAGTCCGATTTCGAGAAGAAGAAACATCTTAGACGTATCAAAATCATGTCACGGATGATATTATCTCGACTGGCCGCGGCCACGAACCGCTCTCAACTGTCCAAGATATGTAGCACGTTCTACAAACCGCCGAACATCCTGAACATCGTCCCATCACGACTGCCATGCCGGCCAATCGTATTCCGAAGGACCCTCATCGCGGCACCCAAAGAAGGCGGACCGCCCCTTCTCGAACGGAGCGCGGATAGAGATCTCCCTGGTACGAACCGTCCAGGCCCTTCATACACATTTGATAGGCTTTTTATAATCATATCCAGTATATCTTAACTAACCGTTCAATAGATGTCAAACCCAGACGCAGCTATCTAATACACATCCCTCTCTTCCTCCTATCGATGTATATCGCCTCCAACCTGCTCTTCAACTACCAGCGGTCCTCATCATCCGTCGTCTCGTCGACTCTATATGCTCTACGGGTCAATCCCGACGCGAGAGAACTCCTCGGCGACGAAATATCGTTCAAGGCGAAAACCATACCGTGGATAAATGGTACGATGGATCAGATGCACGGAAAGATTGATATTTCTTATAAAGTCAAGGGGAAGAAATCGGAGGGTATCGTGCATTTCATGTGTTTGAGAGAAGGAGGCAGAGGGGGCAAGGTTTGTTCATATAATCATATCAGAAAGAATGACTGGTGCTAACCAATCCATATTTTATCAGTTTAAAACCAAAAAATGGGCGTTGGAACTGCCGGATGGCGGGGTGGTAGATCTATTAGTAAATGATATGGTCTTAGAAACAGACCCCTAATAATCGTTCGTAGGATTAGGGAGAATGTAAAAAAATTCAAAGGCTTGGGATTTCAATTATATAATACTGTACATACTACTTAAAACACACCATCTAGATTGTTACAAATTTTAGAATAGCCAACGTTTACTTCTATAGGCTCGGCGCACCTTATACAAGAGGTATCATGCACCAGTTAAATAAAAAAATCTCATAAAAAGCCCCTATGCACAGCGATTTTATATCCCAAGCGGCCCCCCTCAACCAGAACGTGATAATTGAATAACATTTAAACAAATGCAGTAGCCAGATTTTTGTGACTAAATCGACCCTCCTGGGGTTCTCACAATTTCTCACATGTCAATAGTTTCGTTGAATCGCAATATTCCCTCCCTGAGGAAGACACCATCAACTATATTTACAAACGAAGAAGGTTGCGGTTGGGGCGCAGCGGAATCAAGCATCTGTGATATTAAAACCAAACCTTCCGCCTTTACACTATGCGTCAAAGCCGGGACCATCTCCTAAAATATCGATTTAATGTTAACGATATAAATTGTAGAAAGCCATATCAAAAGACTAAAACTTACCAGAAGTCTTGCCGAACATATTAATCCCATGAGGTTATTATTCTTTGCCAATCTTACTGCCTCTTTTGCTGAGAACGGGGAAACGCTTCGATACTTGACGAGCTCCGGTCCGAATAACGAGTAATTAGCTGAAGCAAGATCAGACTCGCTCAAGCCGTTACAAAAGAACACAGGATCTAGAATTATATCAATTCAACACTGTCGAAACTTTCACTACTTTCAAGCAGATCAAACTTACAATTTGGTTGCTTCCAATTCAAGGCCGTACAAACACTCGGTTCGAAGGCAGAGAACATTATCGACCTCGCAGCCTCAGCAGCATTCTCTCGTATCTCTCTCGCATGATGGAATACCGTGCTTAAGATGGCGTCTACGTAGCGGTTTGGCTCTGAGAAAGCTGATAGATTCTTCGCTTTTATCTCTGCCTCATTGGGATATAACACATGAAGATTCATATTGATCTCGATATGTAATCTCGAGAGTGCTTCTTCGAGTGATAGGAACGAGGTTTGAAGCTTCTGGTAGAGATCTTCCAATGATGTGAAAGCCGATACTTTGTTTTTCAAAATATCATCTGGTGTTTGGGTGACGTGAGAGCCGATACTTTTGAATTGCTGTAGGGTCAGGGAGCATATTGGAAGATCGATACCACAGTATTCGATAGACCAAGATGGAAACAATACAGGAACATCATCACGAGTTACTTGGACGAACAAGCGAACATAGTCTCCCGATAACGATGAACCAGTAATCAGTGGTCGAGAATCGAATTGGCTGGTGGCTTTCCAATAGGGTGCGAAGTGCGCTATCTCAAGAGGAATTCCACCAAAAGGTTTGATAATCTGGAAATCGAAGGAAAGTTGTCCAATAACACGAGATCTCGAATCATAAAGCGGAAGAACACAATGTCCACTGCTATTTGCGGTGTTGAATATCTGGGATAGTGCAATCGTCCTCGCGATCATTTTCGTACCAAACGTCGGGAATATATCAAAGTCGATAGCAAAAGCCTCTAGCGAATCTATCTGGAAAGAAACAATCTTCGCGTCCTCTGCTAAGGGTAGAAGCATATTTTTGGAAATAACATCTGACGATTTTGACGATACTGTCAGTCGGGCAGCCGGATATTTTCCTTGCTGGTAAAAGAGGATCGCATCTGAAGACTTCTCTGTAAATGTAAGTTGAACAAAAGTTTTCTTATCCAAGAAGTTGTGGCCATATCTTCTCAAAGGTAGAATTGGCGGTGGAAGAGCGAGATCTGGGATACCATCCGCATCTAAAACCATGTGGGTACTAGATTGTGTAGATGCAGGTGATGGGCGAATAACTGGCGGCTCTATCGGATCGACTCCAAGGATGCCACCCGCGTCGAATAAAATCTTCATGCATTCCAGATGGCCCTCCCAAGCAGAATAATATAGAGCCGACAAATTCTTTTCATCCAAAAGATCAAGGCGGGCACCAGCGGCCAAAAGAGCTTTGAGGTTCTCTGTATTCCCTTCGCTTGCTGCGTGAACCATTGGCGTCCAGCTATTTAATTTGTCGAATTCGTTAAGATTGGCACCAAAGGACTGGAGGGTGGCCAAGAGAGACCATGCGTGCCTACGGCGAGCTACGTGATGCTGGGGCCAAAGACCTTCAGCATCAGGTAGAATTTGAGCACCACTCTTTAATAAAACTTCCGCGATTTCCACCAAACCATGCTGGCAAGCCAAGTTTAATGGAATATAGTCTTTGTCGCTTGCGGGATTTATGCGAGCTTTATGCTTGATTAGAACCTCAACGCTAGATAGTTGATGGTGATGAAGCGCATGGATTAATGGTGTGAAATTATCCAAGTCCATCCTGTCTATCGTTCTCGAGTTGGTAGCAAGCAAGGCCTCGAGGATGTCCACATGGCCGTGCATAGCAGCGTAGTGCAAAGGCAGCCTGCCGTACGCATCAGATTGCCCAACATCCACACCAGCTAGTAAGAGCATTCTTATTATCGGCAGTCTACCCGCATTCGCAGCTTCATGCAAGGCATTCCTCTCGTTAATTTCGTCCTTTGCCTTGAGATCCACACAGGTAGATTTGGATAGAGTTTCTAGGCATTCAGAAGGTGCTTCAACGATACCAGAAAGGAACGCACGAGTTAAAATATCCTTGCCACTGGGTGAGGATTCTATGGTCCGGACCGTCTCAGATAAAAGATCAACATTTCCAGTAGATATTGCGCGGGATAATTCCGCTTGTGCATCGGAATACGTCGTTTCTATCTCGTTCACACCGGAGAATCCGTCCCTATTGAAGGTAATACTCTCTCCTTCTGCCCAAGCCTCTAACTCTAGTAAACTTGTCGTAGCCTTGTCGGATAGCTCGCTTATTACATCTCGATTAAAGCATGGCTGGACTTCGACGGCTCTTGAGAGGTAGAGTTCCTTGGTTCTCGACTACCAGAGTGTGTTAAGACGATTTGAAATTTAAGATAATTTCATAAACCTGTATAACCAAAACTCACTTTAGAGGATTTATCCCACTACACTTTGTCAGAAAATTCTTGGAATCAAACGCTTTTTTATTTTTTCATCTCGGCGGGGCGCTCAGATAAAAAATCACAAGAATGTTCGCAATACCTTTTTCAATATTTTTGAGAAACCTGTTGCATTTAATTCGACAAATTGCTAAATCAACACAAAGATGCTGAGTTAGCAGTGGAAAGGAAAGGAACGAGGGATAAATTCCTCAAGACTAGTTAAGATAGCTTGAGACACCCTTACCTGCAATTTATTGAGATCAACTCCGAATTGGTGGAACCCTTCTTGTAGCGTTACTAGCATAGCTGAACTTTTTGCGGCAGCATCCGTGCGCGATTGAATTGCGTCTTTTTTCTCGATCAGTGTGCGAAGGCGTACCGTTAACTAGCGCGAATCGACGTGTTAGCCGCGAAACCCAACCTCGCGAGGGTTTCTAGAGCATTTCTCGTATACCTCGTCCTGTTTCTGGAGATAAAATGCGTTGACTTTTTCAATTTCCCGATCCTGTTACGTCTCGTCAGCCTAGCTATTTCGTGCGATGGAGTAGGAAATTGACGTGAACTCACAAGTCTGAAGAAAAACGTTGTCTTATTAGCATGAAGTGCCGCCTGCGGATCATTGAGTATTTCTCCTTCCGGCGTTCGAAGTGGTAAACTAGCTCCCGAACGTATACTTCTAGAGCTAGAAGCAAGTTGTTTGATCAACTATGCAGCCAGATTATGCTATCAGCTTCTAACCTTAATAGCAAAATACAAGCTGTCTAAAGTGTGTCGGGAAATTTTGGGATGTAGAACAGTATGTGGATCTTGTGACGCAATAATAATACAACCTTTTTTAGGCCTTTGTAATTCACGAAGCTTGCAGCATACTCAGGTATGTCCAGCTGTCGCTTTTGTAGGTGCTTGCCAAACTTCCTATGATGACATGGAGAAGATATGTTAGCTAACTTGTGATTAGGTAATAGCTCTAAGCGGTTAAGATTAACAAGTTGGAACTGAAAGGGGGAGAAGAAAGAGGAGCAAAGGGCAATTGATGAATACCCCATCAATGCTTGAGAATATTGTAACAAGCTTTATAACAAGATTCTTGGCTCTGTTGGAGGTATAAACCGCTTGATGCAACCTTTGAAAGGTAGAGCATTCTGACTAGCATATAAAACGAAGTCAAAAGAGTCAGGAGCCTACATTTTGATCCCAAAAAAAAAGAAAAAAGAAAAGGCCTAAGAAAATCTAAAGGCGAATAGAAAGGGTGTGGCCGCTGATGTGCTGGGCGAAAACTGAAATTGTGCGGGCGTTTCGACTTAGGATTCCGATTTGTAGAAGGCGACTGCTGGGGAGCTGATATACCTTTGCTGAGTATGTTTAGCGGAAATTTGTTCGTTAGAAATGTCGATTGCGCCCCGTGTATGACATAGCAAAAGATGATTCGAGGACCAACCCGCTTTTTGCGCCTGGAGAAGGATTACACGTATGAACCGTCTGTACCCTCTCTTTCCCGTTCTGTTCTTTCCTTTTCCACCCTTCTTTTCAAGAGGGTTGCAATTGGGAGGGTTTTCGGATTCGAAACAAACTGAAGATAGCTGGGAAATGAGGAGTGGCTGATAAACTAGAGCTGCTTATTGGATATGATCGGTTTTGTGACGACTAGTCCCTAAATTGGCCCCTCCAGCGGTTTACCAAGTGAGCTGGTCAACAAGAATTGAAAAATTAGAGCTTAGAGGCTTCGTGCTCCTCGGGAGGGTGAGGATCAAGACTTCAATTTTGTGTCAGGTTCGCTGGCGGACCGGGCTGCTGTACTAACGCCGATGGGTGGGTCACCTGCGGTTCCTGAGTCCGTCCGGGGCGCACTCGCAGGAATCCAAAAGAGCCTTTTGGGATTTGCCAGAGTGGGAAGCCGCAGACGAGCTACGAAACCAAAGGATGTGTCAATGGTAAGCGCTCTGGTAGTGGGAGCTATATGACCTCATTATCAATCAATCGAGTCGACATGCACTAAACCAGAGCATAAAAAAGATAAAGAACTATCCGTACCTAGACGCAAATATATTTTTTGAAGTGACACTTCTTGGTTTAGGATCTTTAGAAGGCGAGAGGTTGATAGAGTTTTGTGGTGCGCGCCCTCAGAGACTCCTGGAGCTCGACCAAACCTGAGTGCTTCTTGCGAGTCTCCGAAGGTACAATATATGCCTCCAAAAGCCGATTGAGAACAAACCCTAATTTCTATATTACTTGAAAGCACGCCGGTGTTGCCTGAATGCCTATGGCTAGAAGGGATATCCTCGAACTTGTATTTGAGATTGTGGTAATTGTTCGATCTGCGAGTCGACGATGCAATAGGTTTTACGTTAGAATAGAAATTTTAGAAGGAAAGAAGGATCGAGATAATCTCGAGTCTATGAAACCTAGCCGGGTAAAGAGGCCCTCTTTTTTTTCTTAAGCAGTTTGCGTGGCGGCGGGAAACAGAGCTCTACCTAGTAAAAAGTTGCAGTTGGAAATTTCTATGGATGCGCTGGTCTGTTTAGCTAGACGACCTGCGTATCGCTTCGCCGCTAACTTGATACAAACGATGAACCCGAAAACCAGAACTCTGGGATCGCCCGGTGGACAGACTACGGAGGTTCCCAGTTGACCGACTTGACCTGCGACCTGACCTGACCTGGTTTGGTTATCGAAGTGTTAAAACAGGCGCCGATGTTGGGTGTGGTCTTTTTATGTAGATATATATCCAACGGTAGCGGCGGTCTGGATAGTTTATATCGGATCGATCGAGCTCTGATTGGCCCGGCGCGGGTTTACCTCGACTTTAAGCTTGTGATCAACCACAACTCTCGCTCTCGATGCTTTGATGCCGAACTCAGATATCAAAACACACGAATCTAGAGTGGTAAAACAGAAATTCGAAAATAGAAGGAAAGAAAGGGAAAGAAACCCACGGCTGATCGGACTCTGGTCTTCGGCGGCGATGGACCCGGAACGACGAGGCAGGTGGAAAGCGTTCCCCGTTGCAAATCTCTCAGTTGCTGGCGCCAGGTGGTGTTGCCTTTTGACGTCCAGGTTCCGCGGAAGACCAAACTCGGCATCGGCAGCCCGCTCCTTTTCTTCCAATCATGCCGCCTGGTCCAAAAACGTGCCTTCCAGGGCTACGCCACGCTAAACCGGCGAGGGGCTAGTCCAATCCACTCGCTCTGTCCCCTGGGGGAGTGCAAGCATACGGCCTTCTCCGCCGGGAGGGGAGCCTTTGGGATCGATACTGGCCCGCAGCAGAGGTGCTCCACTGCTTGCATCTTTTACTCGAATCTCAAATAAGATACCGCCCACGCAAGTGAGGAGGCGTTTTATCTTTCACGAGGATAATAACATGTATTCGCAACAACCGAGCCGTTTTGATCGTATTATCTTCAGCAGCTATGATAATTATTGACATAGTAGATACAACAGGCTTTTATACCCTAGACGTAAGAGAATATCGAGACGTTTACATGAGGGGTGGGAGACAACAAGGGGGAAAGGTGAGGAAAGAGCTATATATATACCGTAAAAGCCCATGCAAGTATCAGATCCGCCATGCGAATGAGAAAAGACAGGAAAAAGGAAAGAAGCCAATTATTTTGAGGTCCCTTTTAATACCAAAAATCATATGCAAAAAACTCCACGAAGCAACGAGGAAAGGAAAATAAGCTAGCAGCACGAATGATACCCATGATATATGGGATGAACTGATGGAATATTAGCGTGTCAGAGTATGATGTGAGATAATGGAAAACCAAACATGTGCCGACAATTCCAATTGCACAGTAACTAGTTTGAGCAAAGAACAAAAAAAAAAGGTATGGTACACATCAGTGATGCTGCGGCCCCGCGCCGCATAAGTGCATGCTGAAGAAGTGCGAACAAAAAAAATATAACTGAAAAAGGGAAAAGCAGGATGAAAAAAGCTTGACCAGAACAGGGCTTGGGAAGCCTAGAAGTTTTGAGCAATACCACTGTTACCCTGCCTCGAAATCTGGGCATATTGATGGTCGGAAGGATTCTCGATCCTCGTATTCCTCCGAGCACCAACTTGCTGTATCATAGGGGGCGGTTGTTGATATCCTTGCTCGGCACCCTGTTCTTGGTAGTCGAATTCACCCCCATAGGGATTGGCAACGTCATTGTAGTAGTCGTTGCCGTCAACGGTATAGTTCATGTACGCGTTGTTTCCAGTGGTTTCAGGTATATCGCTCCCTTCTGAGTGCCTGGTGGCGTTGGTATACCGAGAGGAAGCCACCGAGTCGCCACGGTGAAGACCATCATCCAGCTCGCTTAGTCCGGTGGGTCCTGCCGCCCCGATAGTGCTGGAGTCAGCCGTGCTAGGTCTTTGCGTCGGACTAGAGAGGAGAGGGGAATGCGAGTGCCTGTCTTGATTTCGTTTCGGGTCGTCGTCCGAGTGCGCAACACCGAGTGCAGCAAGGCCAGCAGCTGCCGGAACGGCACCGGTGCTGACTGGCGAACCATAGAGCTCATTCTGTGCGGGTGGAGGAGCGGCTATATATTGCCTTCCATTCGTGGCACCGTCCTGGTATGAGGTGTAGCTCGGACCGGTTGCATTACTAGGGACTCCAGCTGACATCGGCGCGGATGCTTTGCGTCCACCAGCCGTATTTCCCCAACCACGGTAACCGGCGTCAGTCTCCGTCATATCCCCTCCATGGCTAGCTGCACTGCTCGCGCCCATCATCGCGCCACCGGCGCCGGAGACATCGTTATTAGGGTTGTATCCATATTCTTCCACCTCCTTCCTGCGCATTTCCTCACTATCCTTGCGTTTTTTGTACCTTCTCCAAAGAAATATCCCAAGGAAGGCAAGCAAAACTACAACAAAAATTGGAATTATGATGGCAATAGCAATTTTAGCAGGGTTGCTCAAGCCCCCCCCGGACGTGGAGGGTAGGACGGTGGCAGAAGTCGTGGAAGAGCTTGACGACGAGGATGAATTCGGAGATGAGCCGATGGGATTGCTAGGAGACGTTTGATCGGTATTGAGAGATGTTGTTGTGACGGTGATAGTGGTATCTCCGGGCGTGCTGGTGGGCGTTACGGTAACGATGGTTACTGGAGGAAGTGACGTCGATGACGGCTCTGTTGAAGACTCCTGGGAACTCGAGGATGGTATCGACGTTGTCGTTGTCGATGATGTTGTGATTGGTGGAGGTGACGGTGTCGTCGTCGTCGACTCCGGAGGCGGTGAGCTGGTGGTGGGTGGAGTGGTGGTGGTAGAAGGCGGCGGCGTATCCGTGGAACTCGGTGGAGGAGTGGTGGTTGAGGAGGGAATAGATGGACTGCTGGACGACCCGTCGGTAGGTGTGGTGGTCGCATTCGTCTGCGACGAAGAGCCTTTTGAAGAGCAGAAAAACTTTTTAGCTTACCGCCCAAAAAAAAAAAAAAAAAAAAAAAAAAGGTTTCCAGGAAAGCAACTATTCACTTACCAGTGTCTGACATGATTGATGGAAATTAAGAGGCTTTACGAAGGCGATTCCAAATCAAAAGCGAAGATGTTTGTATATGTATACTCAAGCGGCTATGAGGGAAAGACGGGAGTTGAAAATGCGAATCGACGACAATCGAATGCGTCGACTTGGAAGCAAGCTATGAGGACTATGTCGGAAAGGCGAAATGACGAGGATGTAATATGCAATTGTCGTGGAAAGAACGAAAAAGGGAAAGAATAGGAAGGACGTGAGAAAAGAGAAGGAGAGAGAGAGCGGACAATGAAGGGAAGAAAAGGAAAGGGCGAAAAATATAGCGATAGATCAGATCAATTGAATTCGCCTTCCGATTGAAGTCGTTCTTCCTGCGCTTTCCCTTCTTCCTCGTCTTCTGTTTCGGTTTAATTGAGCCTTTAATTATATATGATTGAATGATGCTCCGCTGAGAATGAAACCGCGGGAGGAGTCGGGGGTATTCTGTCGGCGAAAAATTTTAAACCCAAGAAAACCCTCCCATCACCCAATGGCCAATGGAGCGATCGAGGCACGGAGATATATATTATATACTCGAGGTACTTAAGCGTTATAGATTGTGCAGTGGTCGGAGCAGGAAGGGGGAAATGCGGAATTTTGTTGGATATTATATTAAACTATTATAAAAGGTGCCAGATGCCATGCCATGCCATGTGGCGGTGGTGATGAGTGTTGTAGGTTGAGGGTTGATTGCAGAATGATACTTTAATTTTACTCTTTTTCCTTCCAAGAGGATCCGGTATTGTATTGTATGGTTACTTAAGTAGCTAAAGGGTGTCGTATATACGGTGGTAATGCAATTGTGAAAGGAGTCAAGTTAATGATGCTAGTTGGCAGCGGGTGGGCAGGGGAAAGATTTCAAGCAGCCGTGCGTTGTTAGAATATGCCGATTTGTAAAAAGGAGTCGGCGTAAGGAGGGGAAGTACGAAAGAAGAACAGGAAGAGGAAGAGTACATCAAAATATCAAGAGGAGGAAGAGGAAGAAGAAGCGGAAGAGGAAGAGGAAGAGGAAGAAGGAAGAGAAGGAAGGGGGAAGTGGGAATGGGAATGGGAATAGGATGCGGACAGACTGCCGCTATACGACACTACGAAAACAAGATAAAACAGGGACTGAGCGAACGACCGACTGATCGAGCGACTGGCTGACCCCCCGGCGACTGCTGAGGACGAGAGGATGCGACTGAGGTAACCCAACGTCACGTAACGTCGTAGCGCTGCAGCAGCTGAATGAACGAACGCATGAACGGACGAACACACGAACACACACCACGGAACCCGGCGATGATAAAGGGTGATAATCAACAAGAATATATTATACGACGCTTGGACACCCGCCCACACAAACATACAAGCGCCTTCTTCCTTTTCTTCGATAATTTATATTTCGAACATTCCCAATATACATCGTTTATTGCGATCGATGTGCGGGTGTGTGAGAGTGTGTGCGAGGGAGTCTTAGTGGGTGGTGGGCGGGGGTTTATTAGCAGGCGTGTGCCCCGGCTGTGTTTAATTTATTTTTATTTCGATTCTCAATTTCTGCAGGTTTGTTTAACCTGCGGAAAGGGAACCCCAGACTTTCCTCTTCTCGAAAGCACAAAATTAATCCCAGTCGCCCCAAGAAACAATTGAACGATGGCCAATTTAAAATGTATGGAATCCGCAGTGCCCGTCCGAACCGGGAATTTGAAGTCAGCTTCCCAAAATTGCACCCGCTATGTCGCTGGTGCTCGATGCTGACCGCCATTTTCCCATTTTCACACAATCGCGTGTGTCCCGGAACTGTCAACCCACTCTTTTTGCCCGCCGCCGCGCCGGAGATATACCAGCTCTATGACATTATTCTGTCGCATCATAATAATGACTCTGATATTAGAAATTCCGTTCCTTCGTGGCAAGGAAAAGGAAAAAGGTCAAAATTTTGGAATTCAAAAATTTGCATCCCATCTTTCAAACACAGTTCTCACCACCTGCTCTTTTCTGATGATTCTGGCAGCTAGATTTATTCGTACATATGCGTACTGGGCCAAACATCCCTCCATCCCAGATATCCTTGGCCGTAACCTTGAAGAACCAAGAATGGGAAGTTAGTATTTTAAACGAGTATGCTATGCTGAAGGTCTTCAACCCGCACACTTTTGTCACGGAAACTAGAAATCGTATTGGACAAAAATGAAGAATAAAATAACAGAGACAACGGCCATATTTGAGAATTCTAAACACAATTATTTGTGCGTAGACATCAGTAATCACGCAAATAATACCCCGCCGTGGGTGCAGAAACGTGGAAGTCCGCCCCGCCCCTTTAATACCTGTTTCAAAACGGTGGTCTCCCCGTTCTTCTTCCTCCTCCTAGGTTTATTAGCACCTCAATGCTAGCTTCTGGAATATCTTGAAAAATGCGCATATACTCGCGGGTGAGCTTAATGAGGCACACGCCCCAGCATCCTTGTGTACCGCATGCTGTATTAGATTTACCTCTAGCATGTGCGCTGCATATCATGATATCTCATCCCGAAAGGATTCGGTCGAAAGGACGTCAAAAGAACGCCGTTTCCCATTGCAAAAGCATATTAAACAAACAGTAATACAACAGAAGCGACAAAGACCAAGTATATGCTTACACATACCAGAGGTGTTTAACGGCAAGCACTCGAGTAAATAATTGATAACACATACAGAATTGAAGGGTTGAATACCAAAAATGTGAAGTTCTTCGGGATCTTATGTTTAGAATCGTGCATGCCAGCTGATTCGATTCGATTCGTGCCGCTAGTATATACTAATAATAATACAGTAAAGTGAAAAGTAGGCTTTTGCAGGATCCATTGAATACAAGTTCAAAGAGGAGGGCAGGTGTGTGCTGAATCCTTTAGACACCATATACACCAATTACCCTACCCCTCGGCAGAGACGAACTTCTCGCATATGAGGGCTAGAGTTACTTCTAAAATAGAGCAAAATGAAGACTTGGAAGCCCGATACAAAAAAATAAATAAGCAGATATGTTCTAACTGAAAAAAAAAAAAAAAAAAAAAAAAAAAAAAAATAGAAACCCCAACGATAAAAAATACATGGTATCATACATCGCCACAAGATATTAATTTTCTTTAGTTATTATGCATGTTCCAAGTCGGTTTCAGACTCGCTGTCATACTCTCTGTCATCGGGACGACATCCTGGGGTAGACGACTGACGCGATAAGCCCCTGTCCTACTGTTGTATGCCGCGGATAGACCTGTCCGATTGCTTCGGATACTACCGGTATCGCTAAAGTTATCACCGTTATCGTTCTTGAATTTCCGAGGCGGCGCAAAATCAAGACCGGTAAATGTACTCGATTTTCTCAATTGATGTCTAAATAAAAGGATAGTTAGTTATAATAATCACATAAATGGTGTTTAGCTATCAAAAGTAGGGCGGTTTAGGTAACTTACGGCGTCGGCAAAATGCTTAGTTCATCAAATGCAGAAGCGAGAGGTGTATGTGCTCGAACAGTTGGTGAGTATGGTCTCACACCACCTCGCGTGCTACCGACTTCAGACTCGGTACCAGCACGGAATTCTTTCGAGCGAGGTGCTGGGGCAAAGCCGATTGGGGACGCGAACGCGTCTTCCTTGAGCAAGTGTGGAGTAGGGAGCATCATCAACGGCTCCTCTGGGAGAGCATTTTTCCGCAAACTGGATGGAGCACGAATTCCACGTGACGGAGGACCATTGTAGCGATTACTTTGGGACGAGTATGACCTGGGCGGAGGGGGTCCTCGGCTGCTGGCTCCAGATGCTGGGCGTGGTTGGTTGTGAAAACGTGGAGGAGCGCGGGGTGGAGGAGTCATTGCTCTACGGGTGGGTGGTTCTGCAAAGGGTTTTGGATGACTGGCATAAGTATCATCGTAGTATTGGTCGCCGTAGTTAGCATTTTCTTGATAATAATCTCCGTATTCCTGGTTGTAATCTTGCGAGTAATCTTGATCGTAATATCCTTGATGATAATCTGCATTTTGGTCTACAGGGTAATCGCCTTGGACATCTCCATAATACTCGTTATTTTGGACCTGTTGGGGGGGCGGCGGGGGGGGGAGGGCTTGCGCGTAGTAATCCAATCCTCCTTGGTTCGAGTCGTCGAAATATTCTTTATAAAACGATCGTATTCTCATAGCGCGTTCTTCCGCATCCTCTCCAGGCTCCGCAGCAGGTGGAAGGGGTCGGAATCCATAGGACAAGCGCCTAGGTTCGAGTCTATCACCATAGTTGACTTCAAGACCTCCCATAGTGCTCATCCTCGGATGAGTTTGAACTGGCTGTGTCTGGTGTTCTGGTTCGACAACTTGAGGCAAAAATGCATCTTGATCGTTCTCAATTGTGGTATGCGGATTTTGATGATTGCCTCCACTATAAGATTTTGCTTCGAGGGTTTCAGTGCCAAAGTCCAAGCCCTCAAAAGCGCCCCCGGATATGTCTTGGCTCAGTTTCAAAGGGGGCGGCCTATGAGACTGTGTGTCTGGGACTGATGGTAGAAGTTCCTGATGGCTCGTATTATTCGCATGTGTGTGGTTCTCGGTTAGTTCGATCGAGGGTTGGCTTTGACCTTTGGGCACTATATTACCCCGATTTGGGGTATCCAGCTCGGCGGTGGTCTCGAATCCAATGTGGGGAACAAGATGCAAATGGCTCCTTCGAAGATCTCCACCATCCTGATCGATATACGAATCCCGGTCTTCGGCGTGTGAAGGAAATAATCCAAGTGAATGTGAAGGACCGTTATTGGCGTTCGCACTACCACCACGAGTAGCATCAAATACAGGCTCCGGGATTTGCAATTCGGGAAGTTTCTTTTGGTTAGATGGCAAGGACGCTCCTCTCGCGGGAGGTGACGAAGTCGCCATTTTACCGGAGTGCCCCAAAAGATCTGCCGTGAGACTTTCGGTACTATCTTCATGTTGTCTTATTGAAGACGTATAGATTGACGAATCTCGACCGAGGCGCGAAGGGGCTTTTTGGTTTTGAGAATTGACCGAGGAACCGACACCATAGGGCGTTCTGTTGATCGAGTTTGACGGTTTATATTTGTCGTCATCGGCGATATAAACGCGCGACATCGAGTGCAAGCTTTCCCGCGAGCCATTGAGTTCTGGGGGGAGCAGATAGGGGGCTGCGACGTCCATGTCAAGGGATAACTGATTTTTGTGCCGGCCAGAAGGATGGCTAGGCCCTTCTCCTTTGCCCTTCTTTTTCTTTCCTCCCGCGGAGGGGAATTCCATGCCAAAGTCCATACTCTTAGTTTTATCCATCCTATCTTCGGCTTTCAATTTACGAACATGACGGCGGTGGAGAACCAAGAGGATGACAAGAGCAGCGACAATGGGGATTCTAGATACCAAGAAGATTAGCCACAGATGCATTTGGCGAAGGCTACACGAGACCCAGTGTTTTGGAAAGGCTGACTTACGCTGCGCCGAGAACGATGGGGAGAGTCATCGTAGATGTGGAGACTGGCTTCTCACAACGGGGAGAATTATCGTCAGGGGCGCAGCCGCTATCGTCTGTTGGAGAAGGAGTAGATCGTATTTGTACGGTGTCGCGAATTTTGAGAGTCGCCAACGGGTTTTCGACAATGTTGTTCGGGATGGCAGCAGCGATCGGCTCCCGCTCCTCGAGCGCCCGCCTGTGCGCATGGTGATGATGTTTCATTGCGAAGACCGAACAAGAACAGATAGTCGGATTGATGGAATAATAATTGGGCCGCTAGATGGAAGTAGTGATATTATTGGGTATGAAGACCGTCTATGATTTTCAGAAAATATAACCCTCTTTTCCCTGTAGAGATTCCAATTTTTAATTTTCAATTTTTAATTTTTTGGGGGATACAATGACCAGCAACGACGCTTGAAGGACGACAATACAAGAACTGGATCGAAAATGAGAGCGAGCGAACGACGAAATTCCCAGGACAGTCGTTAAAGAAAAGAAAAACCCAGAGTGCGCGAGTGACGTTACAAAGGAGTGAAAGTAGTTGGAAAAAGCGATAGAACAAATGGTATTGAAGACGAACAAGAATAGATGATGGTGAGGGAGAAGGACGTGGAAGAAAGGGAGGGAAAGAGCGACTGTGGAATAGCGAGAAGCGCAATAAACGTTTCACGGGTTGGCAGTTTAAAGGAGGGCGGTCATGTCATGCATGTCCTTTGTCCTGCAGCGGCAGCAAAAGGCAGCGGAACCTGGGCATGTCCCCAGAACAGGGCCTAGAAAAATGCTTGTCTTACAGAAAGGGAAAGAAAGGAAAGGGTGGGCCAGAAAGGATACCAAATTGCGGACTTGAGAGCCAAAGTCAGAGAGTGAGAGATGGAGAGAGCAAAACGGAAGAGCGGGCAAAGGGGGCTTTGTTCGCAGGGCAGCAGCAAACACCCCGAATAGAATGACGAACGGTGGATGATGAATTGATGAATTGATGAATTGATTGATTGATTGATTGATTGATTGATCGATGAATTGTTGAGGGCAGTGACGGGACCCGTTCCTGCACGAGATTCTGTGATGCCTTCCCCAGTGCCCTTTACAACCCCACCCAACCCAGCCCAACTTGACCTAACACCCCAGCTCCAAGACGCCAGCTTCACTCAAAATCAAATCACCATCATCAATCAATCACCAAAGTATTGAGAGAGCACCCATATCGAAATCACCAGCGAAGAAAAGAAGAAGGGGGGGGAGAAAAAGGGGGGTTCTTCCGTTCGAGACGGCAACTGACCAATGGCAGGCGACACCCGCGAGACAACCCCAGTCGAGAAAGCAGAGTACCTTGCATCCTGCTGTTGAAAGCTTAGTGGCCCCCAGCTGGCCCAAAACTCAAGGGACTCCGTCCAATTTCGTTTCGCGAAGAAACCACAAGCCATTCAAGGCACAACCAACCAGGCAGGCAATCTCATCGGACCAAGTTTTGGTTTCTCCCACCGCCACCGCCTTGTCTATACATCGTAGATACTTTTTGAAGACTTCGCCGTAAATATTCAAGTACTTACTACGTAACATATTCTCTTTTCCCTTTTTCAACAGCGATCGGTCAATTAAAGTAATATGAGTCTCAAATTGTCAAAACTCCTTCGTCTGCACCCAAGTGAGCCCCCCTTGGCTCACGGAAATGTATAAGGACTGGAGTATTTCATCTCGAAACCGAGGGTCAATCGAGTTTCCATTGGGGAAAAGGGATGGAATTTCCAAGGATTCCCCGTGCGATGCAATTAATCTGAATACCGAATCCAAAAGAAACGATACCGAAACCGCACGCGCATTTGTAAACAACTTAATCTGTACAGCTTTCTGCTTTGAAGCTAGGCCTTATTAGGTGCAACTAATTCATTAATTCGTTGCTGTCTATTGCGACGCACGTATCAATCCATTGTGGCGCCAACGAGATGGTGTTGGTGCACGGTGGCTGGCTCAAGCATCAGGGAAGCAGGTAAACCAATTCTTACAGCTCTGTTCTAAAAGGATGTGTGGAAGGCAGGTGCAAAGAAGCACCAAGGTTTTGAGAGACTTTTCGTGGCTGGCGGGCAATTTCGGATACAGTTGGGTGCGTTGTAAATGGGCTTGAGAGCGCATGTAGGCTGGGATACGCGAAAACAAGGAGTCTCTCACGACACCCGAGGCAGAAATGTGATTTGAATGTCTACTGACACCTTGCGCGAGAAAACCCTTACACTATCGCACCGTGGTTCTCATGTTTCCATGCAGTTGATTAATGAGATTTAAGATCTTCGGAACGACGTAGTAGACGGTTGATGCAGAAATTGCTAAGATTGATATACTACTTCAAATTTTACCGCGCTTCCCTTGTTTTCGAATCATGAGATGCCCACTTGTTGTGATTTAGGATTTTAGGATGTTCATAAAAGAGCAAGAAGAAGTTAAGTCCGTCGATAGCTTGAGCAGTGTATTGACAAACATCAAAAGAGGATTGGAGGGGATAGAATGACCGACTCTATAGCCGATTCAATGCATCGGGCTTTTTCCTGACTTGCGCAATTCGTAGCGTCGACACTACGTAGTTTGTACGATACTAATTTATTGCTTCGCATGCTTCCAATTGTAAGCGTAGATGGTAGGGAATTCTCGAAGACCAGAAGGGATTCTTCTCGTACAAGACAGAATGAAAGAGAGAAAGAAGGAAATACACTTGACGGTGCAGAGGATCATTATCGATTGATGGTTCCTGTTGCTCGTGGTTTACAAGGTGATTATTAGTCAGCCAGGTCGGGTTTCCTTATTCTTTACTTTTTCATTTTGGCGATGCTGCTGCCATTGCTATCGCTAACCAACAGCGATTGCATTGCAGCTATAATTCTACTGCTGCCCTCGTTTGCTGCAGCTTCCGCCTCAGCCTTTTACCCCGCTAACTAGCCCGCACAAGAAAAACCTCCTCATCCAGAAACCTCTTCCACTACCGCCAGCAAACTCACCAAAAAAAAAAAAAAAAAAACACCAAAAAAATTATAAAAAAAGACACATCTTTACTTACTTCCTTACTCACAGACACTTTGCGCTCTAATTGCTTCTTCCCTCTTATTTTTCTCAGAAGCATACAAGATCGTCTCCCCCAGCTCGCGAGTCCCGCATCTCTTCTTCATCTCTTCTTCGTTGCACTCTCAATCATCCCATCCTCAAGCAGCACCACCAACCTTCTTCTACTTCACAGCAGTCCGTATCAAATAACACGTAAATCGATGGCTTCAATCGAGGAGCTGGACGCTCAGGTCCGGAACTTTTACGAAGGCCAAGGTGCCGGTGTATGTGTTTCATCTCGTATCTACCTATATAGCTCTCTGAGCCCTGTTATCAGACAACCCGCTAATGCTTACCATTTCAACGTTACTCTTGACGTCAATTTCAGCGCGATGCGGCTCAAAGATATATGAACCAGGTATGGAAGGTCAAACGTTCATGAGGGGTTATTGGCCTCGTTCTACGACCTAGGCTAACTCGCTCGCGTGTTTTAGTTCCGAGAGAATCCCGATTCTTGGTCGATGGTGGACAAGATTCTGGAGTCCTCATCGTATCCCCAAACGAAATGTACGGCTATTTTGCCGCCTCATAGCCCTCGACCCTTCAACCTTTTTTTTCTTTCCTTTTTTTTTCTTTCCTTTATTTTCTTTCCCAATGAGCTTCTTCTAACATTGATCTCTAGACCTCGGGCTGCAGGTTCTCGACAATGTTGTTCAGACTAGATGGAAAATATTACCGAAGGATCAATGTCAAGGTCAATATGAAAACGCTCCTGGTCGCACGCCCACCGACCCGCAACGTCTTAGCTAACAACCATTTTATCTAGGTATCCGGAATTTCGTGGTTAACTTCATCATCCAAAGTTCCTCGTCGGAAGAACTATTAAGGCAAAACAAAACCCTTATCAACAAACTAAATCTTGTTCTTGTCAACATCCTCAAACAAGAATGGCCACACAACTGGCCCTCGTTCATTCCGGAAATCGTGCAATCATGCAGAACCAATCTTTCCATTTGCGAAAACAATATGGCGATTTTGCGCCTGCTCTCTGAGGAAGTTTTTGATTATTCAGCTGAGCAGATGACCCAAGCCAAAACCAAAAATCTGAAATCAACGATGTGCAATGAGTTCTCAGCTATTTTTACATTATGCCAGGAAGTTCTCGCCGGTGCTACTTCTGAGACGTTACTATTGGCGACCCTGGAGACTCTTCTCAAGTTCCTCAATTGGATCCCTCTCGGATATATATTTGAAACCCCAATCATCGACACCTTACGGACACGCTTCTTACCAATTCCGGTTTTTCGAAACGTGACATTAAAGTGTTTGACCGAGATTGGTGGCCTACAAATAAGTGGTCAGATTCATTACGAAGAAAAACTCGTCAGCATGTTTACCAACGTCATGACTACTATCGCGGAAATTATCCCCATCTCCACCGACCTACGCTCAATATATCCGGACAGCCCCCCCCGAGATCAAGAGTTTATCCAAAATCTTGCTATCTTCTTATGCAATTTCTTCACCCCTCATGTCAAGGTCTGCGGGATTCACGTACCCTTCTGTTCGAGAGAAAACCTTACTAAGTCATATTTTATAGTTGATCGAGAATCTCCCAAATAAGGAATACCTAGTTCACTCCCACCTCTATCTAATACGCATCAGCCAGATCAATGATAGGGAAATCTTTAAGATTTGCTTGGAGTATTGGACCAAACTTGTTGCGGAGTTATATGAGGAAATGCAACAGCTCCCAATGACGGATCTTAACCCCTTGTTGAGTGGCGGGGCTCCTCACCCGAACATATTGACGAATTATCCTTTACGAAAACACATGTATACCGAAGTACTATCGAACCTACGGCTTGTAATGATCGAAGGAATGGTTCGACCAGAGGAAGTAAGTCGGCCTTGTAAATGCTTCATGTTAAGTGGTGCTCACAATCACCTAGGTTCTCATTGTGGAAAATGACGAAGGCGAAATTGTTCGCGAGTTCGTCAAGGAAGGAGATACAATCCAACTGTACAAAACAACTCGAGAATGTCTTGTTTATCTCACCCACCTAGACGTCGTCGATACCGAAACTATCATGTCGGAGAAACTAGCACGGCAGGTGGATGGCAGCGAGTGGTCATGGGCGAATTGCAACACCCTTTGTTGGGCTATAGGTTCCATTTCCGGTGCTATGAACGAGGAAACAGAAAAAAGATTCTTAGTCACGGTTATAAAGGATCTCTTAGGCCTCACAGAAATGAAACGCGGCAAGGACAACAAAGCGGTCGTCGCATCTAACATCATGTATATTGTTGGACAATATCCTCGATTCCTTAAGGCCCACTGGAAGTTCCTCAAGACGGTCGTCAACAAACTATTCGAATTTATGCATGAGACTCATGAAGGTAAAAAACAATCTGGAGTGGTTACAACGAGTGTGGAAACCCAGCTAATGATTGTTTTCTGAATTTGGAATAGGCGTCCAGGACATGGCCTGTGATACGTTCATAAAAATTGCTAACAAGTGCAAACGACATTTCGTGGCTTTACAACCCGGTGAAACAGAACCATTCATCGAAGAAATCGTTCGTAATATGTCCCGTATTACGAATGACTTAGCTCCCCAGCAAGTTCATACTTTCTACGAAGCATGTGGATATATGATCAGTACTCAAGGCCAAAGCCACGCTCAGAAGCGCCTTCTTCAAGATCTTATGGCCTTTCCAAATCAAGCTGTGTGTCCTGAACTACACCGATTGTCTCCTAGACTATAGACTAACAGTATTTAGTGGGACCAAATAATTGCGCAAGCAAATATCAATCCTACGATTCTCGAAGATCACAACACGGTTAAGATCATCGGCAACGTGATGAAAACGAATGTCTCGGCTTGTAGCTCTGTTGGACCTTACTTCTATCCACAGTTGGGTCGCATTTACATGGATATGTTGTCAATGTACAGGGCTGTGAGTGGGATGATATCGACAGCCGTGGCGCAAGAAGGTACGTTACTACTAGTGGTACTTTAGTTTAAAAGAATCCTACGGCTTACATTAATATACAAAACTATAGGTCCCATTGCTACCAAAACACCCCGCATCCGAGGGCTGAGAACTGTGAAAAAGGAGATTCTTAAATTAGTGGACACTTATGTTCAGAAGGCGGAGGACGTTGCTGCGGTCAACAATGACATAGTGCCACCGCTTTTAGACGCCATACTTGTCGATTACGCTGGTAGCGTCCCAGACGCTCGAGATCCTGAAGTTTTAAATGTCATCTCAACAATAGTATCCAAACTACGGGTGAGCTTCCGCTAACGACTCTAGCAAAGAAACCGATTTTTCTGACCAAATTTGAAAATGTTCTTAAAATTAGACCAAGATGGAGGACAAGATTCCCATAATAATGGAAAACGTCTTCGAGTGCACGTTGGAGATGATCAACAAAGACTTCTCGGAATATCCAGAACATAGAGTTGAATTCTTCAAACTTCTTCGGGCCATCAACTTGAATTGCTTTCCAGGTAGGAAATTATACCCCTTCCCTCTTTGCTTATAGGACGTATTGATCATGACTTTATCGCAGCACTGCTAAAACTCGACACACGTCAATTCAAATACATTATCGATGCCTGCTTGTGGGCCGCTAAACACGACAATAGAGAAGTCGAAGCTGCTGGTCTTAATATGTGTATCGAACTTGTCCACAACATCAACGAGACCGACTCTGCGACGGCGACAATGTTCTTCCAGCAATTTTTTATTCCAATACTGCAAGATATATTCTTCGTGCTCACTGACACTGACCACAAAGCCGGTATGTGCCAAATTCTTGAAAATTTCGATCACGAGAATGACCCGCTAAAATAGGAACCCTAGGCTTTAAATTACAAACTACGCTACTCGCACGGATGTTTTCTATAGCGCAAGGGGATAAAATCCAAGCTCCTCTATACACTGAAGGCCAGGCTCCTCCTGGAACTTCAAACCCTGATTTTCTAAGCGAGTTTGTCAGCAACCTTCTTATGAATGCGTTCAATCATCTGAAACCGTAAGTCTACCACAGGTAATACCCGCTAGATATCTATAAACTGACCTGCGGTTTAGTGTCCAAATCCAAACTTTTGTGAAAGGCCTCTTTCAGTACACAGGAGATTTGACAAAATTCAAAAACAACGTGCGAGACTTTTTAATTCAACTTAAGGAATTTGCTGGCGATAATGCGGAGCTGTATCTTGAAGACCGAGAAAATGAAGCAGAGGAGGCTCGCAGACTTGAGAGAGAGAAGTACTCAAAGGTGGGCGGCCTCTTGCGACCAAGCGAACTTGACGATAATGACGACATGTGACTCATTGGCGTGGAGGGCGAAATGCGAGGACCTTTACCATACGGCATGAAAGCTGACGCAGGGTTTGATTTTGGTAAAGACAATGAAAATTTAGCCGATGGATGGTGGTGGATCTGAGACAGCATTCGAGGAGCACACGCTGACTCGGGAATCGAGCAGCCAGTCTTGTCGACAAGTTGCTGCCCCTCAAGCCTCATCATTTGATGTTTCATTCTCCGCTTTCATCTCAATCTTTCTCTTCTCGCTCCCTTTCTTTATCAGTGTTTGATGCGATAGATTTGAATTAAAACGATGGAAAAGAAATGAATTTGACTTTGGATGCATATTCATTCATCTCTTATGGAATTGCGATTGATCAGTTATAGATATGTCTTCACAAGCGTCACACATGTCCTTGAACACGGTATTATTTGATACTTCATATTATTTTATTGTTCTGGGGTTTTCTTTCTCCGTTTGGTCATTGCGCAGAATTATAGAAATAGTATACCTATCTCGTTAATAGGGTGTCCAATAAACAGTGACTGATGTAGTTCTTTTTTGTACTCTTAAGGTCATAGACGAGAGCCCAGATCTACGCTTAAGAATACGCTAGGAAGATTTAGGGGATTGAGATTTATATTAAATCCCCCCTCGTCATAATGAAAAAAAGAAAAATAAACGAAGGGATATACTGATAAAGAAGGTTTATGCTCCCTTATACTTGTATTTAAGTTTCTCCAACTCTCCAATGCTCACACTAGCCATTGCGTTCCTCCCCAAAGCCACCGTGCCCCAAACGAGAAGCGGCAAGTACAAAAGATAGTCATGCTCAGCGTGTCTGTCGGTGAAATACGCGCCGATTGTGATGACGGCAATGAGAACCGGGTTGAGGATTGGAACCCAGGTCTCGAGGGGTGACAGATACTCAAAGGCGGCGAGATCCAGAGGGACATATCGGGCAGTGAACGCCGTCATGGCGAGCGAGGATATAGCAAGAACGTCAACGCCATTTCCGTTTCCTGCGAAGAGTCGAACCGCGATGATTATGGCGGGAATGGTGGAGAGACATGTGAACGCGAGCTATGATATACGGCAGATAGGAAGTGAATACTTTAGTAGTAATCCTCAAACATTGTGCGGTTATACGTCCGCCGTGGGTTTTAGAGTTCCCTTCCTTTCGACTTTTCTTTTTCAAAAATAAAGAAGATGGGAATAAAGAAACAAATTGCGGGAAAGGATCTTTGATAGGATTGAAAAAACATTGGAACTCACAATGAAGAAAGCGTTTTTACGATCATTCTCTGTCTTCAGCTCTTGGATAAGCTCTTCCTGCTCTTGAGAGTCGATGATGTGTTAGTTCTTCGGCAAACTGGGCGATGTTTAAGTAGGCGCAATACAGCTGTTCTTACCTTGCTCATCGAGGGGGATGATATTCTCATCATCGACATCTTCGTCGTCACTAGCCGATGCGGCAAAAGGTTTCCGCAGCCTACCAGCCATTTGTGTCAAATGAAGAGGCTTCGGAGAACGTGAGTATCCAGCAAGGTTGCAATGATTCCGATATCTCGACGGCCACTGCTCAAGCGAGTCGGCTAGGCAATGTTGTGGTGGAAACACAAAACCTTGTAAGACTTTCAAATAAAATACATAAACGAGTATCCCAAACATGCATTTGTCTCGATTCCTGCATGCAACTAGCCCGCCACCCAATAAATCCCTTCCAGAAATTCGGCCCGGAAGTTTGTGGACAGTTCGACTAGCTCGCAGCCACAATAATCGTCCGTACCTTTAAGGATGCTCTGCGACCATGTCTACCTTCGATTATGGCACTTTAGGTCATGTTGAGTATCGCTCCACCACAGGTGAATGGCATTTTCTAAGCAGAACACGATCTCGTAAGCCCATACATTTACCTCTACTTCGTCCATTGGGCATCCAGGCTGACCTACAAACCTACTCATATAGCACGGGATCCTTTAGCCTTGGGAAAGCCTATCCTGGTCGCCCGACCATCTTCTGAGAAACGCGATGAAGAGAAAGAGCGGGAAAAGGACGAAGAGAAAAGAGAAGAAAAAGAGGATGGTGTAAAAGACGGAATTTTGAAAGCGAGCAATAGTGGACGTCAGAAGGTTACCCAGCAATTTGTATGGAAAAGCTCCCACCTCAGGCTTCCTAAGCTACATGATGTGCTGATCCAACAATCTGCCTTCTTTTCTAAAGACAAGCGACCATCCAATTTTTGCACCTGCGGCATATCACATCATCGATCTGTTTGAAGAATCAGACGCGGTTCAGAGACTATCGCCATGGCCTATTTCTAGGTTAGGTTCGATTATGACCATTGTGTATGCATCCGACCATGATAATTTGTTAGGAGGAAAACATGAGCGTAGGGTTTTGGCATATGCCACTGGTAGTATCGGCCAACATTTAGGTAAGCTGCTAGTATTGGTGAACAGGAACCAAATTCTCATAAGTAGCTCGATGCTAAGAAATCTGGATTCCCATATATATAGGCATCGCAGCAATAGGATCTCAACGACTTGCAGGGGATAATCTCATAATTCGTCGTCCAACAATCAAACAACAGTCAGAAACAGTCTTCACTTGCAATACTACTATAGAGCAAATAATACCAGTATGCGAAGTAGAAAAAGACAACAAGAGACGTATGTGACCCCATTGATTTACACGGTTCTAGACAGCTAACAACAACCCTATCTGCAGCTTATATTTTGTTACGAACGCAGAGTTGTATCTATGTTTTACAACTTAAGAACGAAACTAGATTTAGAGATAAGGCTCTATCTTTCGCAGTAGATCTCGTGGGCGTGCTGAAAATAACTGAGGCTGGAGGTGAAAGGTTTCTACACACCGCGGTGAATCCGTGGTTTGGTGAGCAGATAGCTTTGTTAGACGCTAGAGGTCAATTGACTCTGTGGCAATTCAACTTTAAGAACACTAATCGTCGAACATATGCACCTCTTACACCTAAACAAATATTTGTGGGTAAAACTAACTCGAAAGATGCCAATTCCGCGGTTCACTGGGCAAATCTCACCTGGGGCTCGACGCAAAAAGATCTTGTAATCGCGAAGAGGAGAGAATTATTCATTTTGAATATAGAGGTACAGTTTTACCGACATGGTATTAAACGAGTCATCTCTAACTTTGTAGCAGACAGGAATTAGTACCGACATATGGAAGAACGTCTTCCCAGATTATATTAGTGATGCAGAGTTGATTAGTCTTACCAGACATCCAAACAAACCCGGCTGCCTTGTTCTCTTGACAAATTACACACTACACCTCATCGAGATACATCCAGCAATTAAATCTGTTTTGATATGGAGACACTGCCGACATCCAGAAGACCGATCTCTGTCATGCTCAATCTGGAATCTTGATAATGGTAAGAGTTTCTTTGTATGCACAGATAGCTTAGGCGCTAACCTATATCGAGTGGCAGATCCATGTGCTCTTCTATTCTCTAGATATAACCCACATATCACCGTTCTTTGGGGAATGCAAACTCGTCAATCGCTAGACCTATCGATATTAGTTTCGAAGGTATTAGATAGCCCACTAATGGGATTGGTTCTTCTCGGAGGTTTGGTTGAGGAAATGACAAACCAAAGCAGAAAAAAAAGAGCTGGAATTTTCTCTCTCCTCATGATTGGTTCTAATTACGACATATGGAGCCAAGAATATACTCATGACCCCAATATCGAAAATACTATTTTTCGTCAAAATAGAAAACTTAAGAGAGCCCCTCTTAGCAGTCGGATAATTGACTTAAGTGACGAAGATTCGAACAGCGATGGCAGTACTACGGCCACTGAAGACATCGATCTCGATTCAAGCTTTAAGAGGCTCTCTTTGGGGGCATGTAAGCGAGAAGTTTCGAAAGCCTTTTCTCTAGACCTGAAAGAGATATACAATGAAGCATTCGATGACGAGAGTTCATTCTACAAAACAGGCGCTCGGGCTAGTGGGCGGTCTTTCACTGATAATTACCTGGGCGCATTGAGATCTATCCTTCTCAATGGTGATTCAAATAGGACTAATGAATCTTTAACACTGTAAGCTTTTTACGCTGAAACATTAAGATACTCACCTACTGACTTTATCCCCCAAATTTAGTTTACAACTAAAAACAAAACTCCAAGGCTTATTTGATGATGTAGGATTTTTAAAAACAGAAATCCGGAACGTTTGCACAGCGAAGAGTTCCAAGGTGAATATATTGGACTTGGAATCGGCATTAACCATAAACTCCATGTCAGGTATGGCTTTGGCATGTTCAAAAGAGAGTCACGAGGCCAGTCCCACTCAACAGGGTGTGGCTGCAAGGAGCCTTTACGACACTCTCGTGGGCGTTTGGTTGGGATCGTTGCCGACTGATTCTCCGGCAAAACTTAGATTGAGAAGAGAAAGGATTGCAAGAATGATATCCGGTGAGATCGCTCTTTCATCGATAGGCCTCTATGGAAACGGTAGAAATACCAGCCAAGGGAGAGCGATTTCCTTGTCCGGTAGGGATATGGAGGGAGAGTCTAATATGTTCCAAGGTGATTACCCAATGGAGGTAGAACCCAGCGGAGCCTCAGATATGGAAAGAGAACACGCTATGAATAATAATATGTCAGATGCGCCCTCGGGCATGCTTATCGAACGCTTTACTCCGCTCACGCGTAACCTAGTTGGAAGTCATGATGTGAATGCTCTCTTGAGCGATTGGGATACTGAAAAGACACCGTGCGAGTATCAATGGAATGAACTTTCGACGATATGGAAACGTACGGCTCCAAGCCCAAGCAAGTTGAGATCCGGGTCGAGGAAAAGCAACAGACACCGTCAGACAGCATCTAGACCTAGAGGGAATCGGATGTTGGATTCTGCTTCAGCTCACGAACCTCCGACGACACAGCCAATAACAAGTTCTGAAATCTCGGCGTATATCAACTTGGTATCTTCCCAGGCAACGCAACACGTCGAGTCTGGCTTACGGCGAGACCATTCAGGACCAAGATTTCCTTCCTCACAAACACACAGAGGGAAGTATGGCGATTCTAGGCGAGCAAAGAAACGGAGGATGGAGGGATTTTGATGAAGGGGCTTGGGTCATTGATTAGTCCTGATCCGGTCTCAGCTGAGCAAATTGGGATGAACAAAGTAATATAAGTAATTATAAGATAGCATCCATTCAGCGAACTTTCACAAGACGGGACTGAGAGTCGACATTAATTCACTAATCTTCTTGTCGCAGTCTTGCACTTTCTCGCCGCAATTCCTTTATTACAGCCTATATAGAACCAGAAGACGTTGGTCAATGTGCCTGAAGATCGAGACGGAAGGACGGACTGACCGCGAGAGCTTCAGGGTTGACGCCGTTTTCGACCAAGCTCACACAAAGAGAAAGTGTTGTACGGTCAAGTTTTGTATTCTAGCATCCCATCAGGATACAAAGTTGATTTAGTAGTAATTCAAGAGGCTTTTGGTTATTCAAGTTGAGAAATCGCCTACCAACAACGTAGAAATCTCATGCAGGATATCGATAACCTGCCGAGCCGCAGAGTTGCCTGTGCCGGCAGGGGTCGCCCGTCCAGACATTGTGATTAAAAAGCTACCTGACTTCGGTATGAGAGTTCGACGGGTAGAGTATTGTCTTTATTCCGCCGTTACCTCCTCCTCCTCCTCTTCTTCTTTTTCTTCTTCTTCTTTTGTCGATGCCTACTCGAGCGGATAAATCCTGTGCGTCTTGGGAGGATGTTGAGGAGAGTGTGTTGGGCTTTGTCTTTTTTGAGGTTGCTGTCGTGGTATTTTGATGTTGTTGTGGGCGCGTCAACCACACCAAACCAAATCTCCTTCATCGACATTCTCGCCCTCGTCGAAACCTCCCATCCCGACGGATTTTTCTGTTCAAACTTGTCGCCTGCCACCCCGTTGGTCGCCTGACCTGAGCGTCTGCCGTCTCGCAAACCCAATTTCTCGCGCCATAGCACTATGCGTAGCATGCATATACTCAAACCTCATCGCATTTGAACCTATCGGAGCCTACTGCACCCTACTCGCGTCAACTCACAGTGATTACAATCATGGGATCTCAGATCCTCAAAACAAAGGCAACTGGTGCCCGAACGAAGCCTAATGCGCCCAACTACCACGCGCTTGTCACACCCGTCCTCCATCGAAGATTTGTTCGCGCATCATGGACGACATTGACGATTGCATATATCGGAAACATAATAATGGAAAATATATCTGGATGTTAGTGCTAGGAAAACTCATCACCAATGTGGCTAGGATCTGTAAAGACCCTTCACTGACCGAATCAACTTTCTCTTATAGGGCCCTGGTCTATATTCCCACTTGGCCGCGCTGGCATCAATACTTTGATTCTTTTTGTTTTCCTTATTCCAATATTAATCTTGCGCATTGCGCAATTGAGTAGTATGTGCGGTAGTCCAAGTCTTTGAACTCAATCATCTAGCTGACTCTTATTGCTTCCACAGCAACTTCCAAAAAGAATTTATCCGATGTCCATTGCCTCCTACATTCTTTGACTGACCGCTCTCTCATTAAATGCGTCTTTTGGTATACCCTTTCCGCTTGGCTCATCGTTCAATTTTACCTTTGGAACACTCGAGCAAGTTCCGATCTTTCCATAGTCACTAAAACAATGTAAGCTGGCTCGGCCTATCCACACCATACAGGCAATTGGGTGATTATTTTGGGTGCTTATTTTGTTGTTAGATCCTACGAAACATACCGTCTGAACGAACGACCGCTTTACCTGCTATCATGTGCCCTTCCATTGGGCCTCATCCAAGGTCTTATCCACGTTTGGGTGGATAGAGATTATCTAAAATTGCAAAAGCAAGAGGTAGGCCCTCTTTCAATTAACTCATGTGAGTGTTAAATAGGCTAATCAGATATTTGATCCAGCAAACTGTTTGGCAAGCACTTTCGAATTCTATTATCAAATCGATTCAGCGAGTCGGCACCAGCATTATTTTATCAGTCGCATCCACTCCTATCTTTTACATCATCTTTCGACCGGTAATCTGTCGTGTAAGCCACAGCCTAGTTGGTTCAATTATCAAGTGAGATTACATACTCCGCTAGCCATCAGACTTCAAGTTAACTTATAACGTCGATAGACTGAATCCCGACAATCAGCCACAAACCCTATCCAATAGATTTGATTTACTATTCAGAAGTCTTTGGCTTTCTATGCTTATAATAATTGCTTGGGAAGCTACGAACATATCATTTACTGTAGAGTTCGAAAAAAGTCCGATTCGGGAGGGGAAAACTATCAGCGAGATATCGCCAGATCCTAATGGCTCACTTCTCTTGGGATTGAGACTCAAGAAAAAACCCTTTTCGCGGCTCTTGGCTTTTAGAGAGCTATCCTTTATTGCTACGGAAATGCCGCAGCGTCGAGATTCGATTTTCAAAGAGCTCACCAAACCAATCCCAACATTGAAATTGATTCTCACAGAGTGTCGTGAAATCGTCGGTGTAATTGCCACAAATTTGTCTCCACCGCCCGAGGCTACTACCGGCACCAGCGACGTGAAGAATCCTTCCCCTGTCAAAGAAATCAAAGGGTTCTCTCCACAGAAGCCTTCCGACGAGAACATACTCCGAACACCGGCTAAAAAGAGTGTGGTGGAACAATGGCAAGCCACTCCCGGGAATATGCCAACCTCTCCGATCAATTTGGATGCTATAAAAACTCATATGATAAAGAGAGAAACGGTCGAGACTAAGATGTATAGCCTTCTAAATCCCATATTGAAGAGCCAGTATGGAGATGTTTTCCGAATCACTATTCAGAGGAAAACTACCAATTTGCTGCCATGCGCGAGTATGCAGATAGACGCACTCAATGCCATGGTTGGATTCATTTATGCGTCTCTCAAGGAAGATACATACGGGATGGTTCAAAAGGACCTTGCAGAAATTCTCGAAGAGCTGACTAGAGTATCATCTGCACTAGAATGTTATATTGCAAATCCGCCGCTCCATTGGACAGACATCCACGCAAAAAAGATCTTGGAAAGTGGATCTGCTTCCGCCAGAGAGGCATTGTTTCCGGAGGCAGTTCTATTACTGGCAACCGTGGATGATGGGTTACAGAAGATTGGTGAAGCATTCAATCCCTATTTCGATGTGATGGGTCTATCCACGGATGTGAGGCGGAAGATTAGACGAGTCTGTGAAGAGGCTAAACGCAAATCAAAGTAGTAAAAATTTTTTTCTTTTTGAACAGAACTGACATCTTGGTTATCACTCTATAAACAAAGGCCAAGAGCTGTTTGTAATATGTCACTTGAGATAGGACAGCTCTGTCCATTCGGGTTTTTCCTAGTTCCTGACATATTTTGTAGCATTGATTGGCGTTGGGGGGCGAATTGTATATATTTTAGACAATGCTTAACTGTAGTAATATGAGACCCATAGAGTCGACTAAAAGAGTCTACTCTCAGTAATAACAAGGCTATTAGGGAGCCGTTAGGTTCAGTGTCTACCCACGTCCCATCCTATACAATTCTCCAGGCTTTTGTTATAGTTGAAGGGAGCTCATTGCGTATTAATATAAGTTATTCGGTGTAGGTGTGTGTGTGTATAAGGGCACACCGCTAAGTTAGAACCAACTGCTCGCCCACCTCTGAATTCTCATCCGGGTTCCTTCCAGCGTCAACTTCGGCCGAACATCCAAGTAAAAGCTAGGCATTTCAGGCCGTGCAGGATCTCTTTTGCCACTGTAGAAATCGATAATATATTCAATGTTAGTGCCACAGCGGTCTACAACCCAATCGTGTCTGTCAAACGGTGCCTGATAGCCAAGCAGCACGAGAAAGCGGGCCTTGGGGGACAACTTGGACGCATCCCCAGAGAATGATAAAAGTTTAGGGCCACCACATCTAACGAGAATAAAGAACGTCAGTACCTTTCAGGGTTCCTCTAGAATAGATTCCTTGCGAAATTCACATGTGTAAGATCGAGCGATCGAACCTTTCAGTTCCCTTGCCTTTCTCCCACTCTTTAATCTCAGCCCATGCTCTTTCGTTAACAGCGTTATGTATTGGTACGATCATGCGCATGTCTCCCGCATGAGGATCCCAATCCTTTCGTTTCATGGCGTCAAAGAACATTTTCTCCGAGGGATAGATCCAGTTTCCAATAGATGGTGATACCGAGGACGCGGCATGGGATGTTGGTGATTCCGAATTGCCATTTGTAAGAGTAGAACGAGGTATCGAGGAGATTTCGCGGGATGTACTCAGTTTGCCCGAAGATACATTATCAACCTGACCATCCTTGCCTTGAAGCTGCTCCTGTTGCTGCAACCAAGCAGCTCTGGTCGTGTGGTCCACGGGGCAGCCCTTCACAGACTCTCCCTCCGAGGGAGGTGAAGGGGTCCTGCTATCCGGTGCCATGGAGGGAAGGATCCGTGCCGTAAGGTGTGAAGACGAGCCCCCAGTTTTACATCTCGGTGTGGCTAAATATTCGGATTGGTGATATTGTTTGATTGTGAAAAATGCGAAATGCGAGGGCGGCCTCCGAATGCCGGGCAAGTTCTCAAACGAGTCCAGAGCTCGCAAAGCATGAGCCCCAAGCAGCTCTGACGAATTTCCTAAACACCAGACTCAATTTTTCCTCCTACCAATTTTACCATCACCGCTACTATCAACTACCATCACCGCCTTCTCTTTCTAGAGCTTCAAGTAATTCTCGACAATGGCGGAGATTTATCATGCGACAGCTACTGCTCCCGTCAACATCGCTGTTATCAAATACTGGGGCAAAGCTTCTACAAAACTAAACACACCAACCAACTCCTCACTCTCGGTTACTCTTTCCCAAGACGACCTAAGAACAATCACCACTGCCTCGTGCTCTGCCTCCTTTGATTCCGATGCTCTATGGCTCAACGGAGCACCCCACGATGTCAGCAATGCGAGGTCCCAAGCTTGTTTTGCAGAATTACGAGCATTGCGAAAAGCGAAAGAAGACCAAGATTCCTCTTTACCACCTCTCTCATCCTACAAACTCCACTTGATCTCTGAGAATAATTTCCCTACCGCTGCGGGCCTCGCTAGTTCCGCTGCTGGGTTTGCAGCCTTTGTTAGAGCAATTGCTGATCTTTACGAGCTTGAAGAAACTCCCACGCAGCTATCTAGAATCGCCCGCCAGGGGTCTGGATCAGCTTGTCGTTCTTTGTTTGGTGGTTACGTTGCATGGGAAAAGGGTAGCCGCGAAGATGGCTATGATTCCATCGCAGTCCAGGTGGCACCAGAATCTCACTGGCCAACCATGCGAGCAGCAGTTCTTGTCATATCAGACGCCAAAAAAGGGGTCTCTTCAACCTCGGGGATGCAAGCAACTGTTGCGACATCTACTCTTTTCCCTAATCGTGCCAATGTTATCGTTCCTGCTAGGATGGAGGCGATGAAGAAAGCCATTGCTGAAAAGGACTTTGAAGGGTTTGCCGAGTTGACAATGGCTGATTCAAATTCCTTCCACGCTGTATGTTTAGATACCATACCTCCAATATTCTACATGAATGATTCATCCAGAGCTGCTGTTCGAGTCGTCGAAGAGATCAACAGGTGTGCTGGCAAGAAAGTAGCTGCGTATACCTTTGATGCTGGTCCGAATGCTGTTATCTATTACGATGAGGCGAATGAGGATCTCATATTAGGGGTCTTGAAGAAAGCAACAGACCATGTCACTGGTTGGTCTGATAAATATTCTAGAATCAGCCCAAAGGTTCCAGATGGCTTCAATGATAGCCTTTTGGCCGCTTTGTCCACCGGTGTTTCAAGGATCATTCTAACGGGCGTAGGCTCGGGGCCTTTGAAAGTGCCAAAGGAAAATGCCTTAATTGATAATGAAGGGAACCCAAAATCTAGTACATAATGGTTGTCGATACTAACTAGATGATATAATTAGGGACAATTTCGTTCATATTAATGATATTATTAAAATATAAGAATACATATACAGACAAACCCATTCACATGAATATCCCCCATAGAAATCCAAAAATAATTCGAGCTTGATAGAATGCCTGTAATGTCGCACGCTATCTGTCATTATTAGATTCTTTATGATCCTTCTCCTTTTCGAGTTTCTGGCGTAGTCTTTCAATCTCCTCATCCACTAACGCAATATCTGCGTCAAGAACCAGCTGTTTCTCTTGTAGTTTTTGTATATATTCCTCCTTGGTTAGAAGACGTATGGGATTGTTCTGAGAAGTTAGAATCTGAGATATGATTCCACCTTTACTATTCTGTTCCATATGGACTTGATCTGTCGCCGTGTCATTCTTCTTGTTCGAGTCAATGATATTATATACCAACTGCGCGGCTGACCCCGTAATTCCAAAAACTAAGAATCCGGGGATCGCATGACGACGGCCGCCTTGGAAAACAGGACACATGCCTTAGCAAAATATTTCAATCATGTGAAAGAGTTTTTTTTTTTTTTTTTTTTTTTTTTTTTTTTTTTTTTTTGGGGGGGGGGGGGGACCCTTACCAATAACCGCACCCCAAATTGCTGCAGTGCTAGCAGCTGCAGCGCCTGTCAATATAATTTTGTCTCTGCCTCTCTGAGGCTGGCCTGCATCAAATTTAAAGAGCTTCCGCGAGTATAACTCCCTTATAGCTAAGATGTAGATTTATCAGTAGCGTGGTTTAGAATATGAGAGCATACATTCTCTGCGAAATGGCGAATCCATGAGTTCACACCGTAGAATCCACTTCCTAATGCGAAGCAATTTAAAGAAGTTCCAATGACATATATCGACTTTCTCGGGTGACCTCGAATCGTCGCGACAATTGCACCGATCAAACCCGCCGACGAGCCTGTGTTTGAGTTAGCTAGATTTTGTGGATGCTAAAATGGCGTTTCGAGATTATGCTAACTGCTCCCATACCAGCGATTGCGCCAATCACGATCGTCTGGGCGAGAAGACTGAACTCTTTGTGTTTACCCGCTTCGGGGTTGCTAATTTCAATAGGCATGGCGTTTTTTTTGTGCAGAGCAAAGAAAGGTAGCCATGCGCGTAGTTCGTGAACTATCGATGGTATTGATAATTTCTTGGTGAAGTTAGGGTTTCTAGGGAGATTTCTTTCGCACAAAGTGTTTGGTTTACTAGGCAAGAGATTTCCAGCTCGGCAAGTCGATGGAACGGAAAAGTCGCTAATTCGTCTTCTGGTATAGAGGTATACATAGCACGATATTCAACCTCAGTTCTGCTGTTGAAGTGCTGACAATCAAAGAGCCTCCCACGATATAATTACATTCAATGTTGTTTATCGATGCTTAATTTCAACTTTGTGGAAGTAACTTATAGTTTGTTATTCGCATTTCCAGATATATTCTACTTGCTTCCAGTCTCAAGGAGTCTAAAATATTACAACACACTCTCTCAAAGATGTAAACTAAACGAGGGTAATCTCGTAACCAGCTTTGCGAGGTAGCCGCATTTTTTTGGCGGAAATTTAGATTTCGCCATCAAGCGCGAACTAGAACAGTAGAGACAATCGAGACCTATTGATTAGGTGGGAAGAACTCCGATTTGTAAACCAAAATTATAAGATGGAGAAACCCTGAAAAGGTTTTATCGATGAAAAGTCCGGAGGAGTTATCGATGTAATTGTGCCATCCACCTGTCCCTGGTTGTTACCTTGGAGAAGGCCCGGGTATTTTGACACATTGGGCTCGAAAACCTCATTCTTGCTCTTCTCAAGAGCAGCAAGGACATTTTGCATCCCAACTTGTATTGACTCAGCTCGCTCCCACATTCCTCGTCTCATGAGACCCTCAATTAGTCTGTGACTTTCCTCTTGTGTCTCGTTTAGCCGTGCTATTAGTCTTCCAATAGAGTTTACTAGATATTCTTCCTCATATATAGATCCTTTCTTGCCTCTGGCCTTCTTTCGTTCTTCCCTTCGTTTGTTCTTCGAAGTTCTACGGGTTGCAGAAGTACCAAGAGTGCCCGACGTTTTATCGGTATATCTCGTGAATATCGATCCCGCGGCAGTTGAGGCATCAGTTCCGGCTACTGATACATTATCAGGAGCGTCCATTTCGCCTGATGCACCATAGAAAGATAGTGGATCAATTGCTTTTTTATCTTGGAGGTCTTTAATCCTGGAAGTCTGCGACTTTATTTGTCCTAAAAAGTCCGTGACCAACTCAGAAGTGATATTAAAGGCGTCAACGAGACCTGGGTCTACCACTTCCTCTAAAAGTTGAAATACTTGTTTTAACGCAATCACGCGAATTGCTTCCTGGAAATAATATCCTTTACAATAGGATGAGACGGCTTCCTTAATATCTTCGCGATAATCCAGATGGATTCGTGCTGCAATATCGAATTTTTTGCTTTCCATAAGGGATTCTGCCAAAACTCCGCTGAGCTCAAAAATCTCTTCATTTGAAAGGGGGACCATTCCAGCAGCATATAGTGCTTCTTGCCACATGCCGCACTTTTGATATGCGTCTAAAGCCTTTTCCCAGGACTCCAGGTATTCGAATGACAACCCAGCTTCTTTGTAATTTGATATTTCAGTCAGATATTCTGCGTGGAGTCTGACAAGAATTTTTCGCTTCTCGGTATCGTATTTCACTAAGTCTATAACGTGTCGATAGAGTTGGTGTTTTACAGTGTACTCTGAAAGTTCGGGGAAGGCTTGCTCTCCTAACATATGTAGCGAACTTGCTGCCTTAGAATACCGCCCAAGGAAGTCGTCAATAAAATAATTTTGTCGAACGGGTTCCATTTCTCGAATTGATTGAAGAAAAGGTAAATATTCTCTTGGATCCTAATGTCCAAATATCATGGATTAGCAAGTCACATACTAACTTCAAGACAACGAATACTACCTTTTGTGATTGCTGGGCTATTAACAAAGCCAGTTCAAGATCATAAATTCCTAGTGCGTGTTCGTATAACTGGTTAACGTCTGCGAGAAAACAAATGTGTTCTATCGCGAGATCGGTATCCTCTGAAGCGTTCTTTTTCATTTGACTAATCATGAGTAGGCCTCTGTCAAGATCAGCAGGTTTTTTGCTGACATAGCAAGTGACCAAATTCTGTGTACTGGGAGTTCTCCTTCGCTGGATTCCCTCGAGCATCGCGTCGCATATTATATTGACTTTGTTCGGAATTTCTGCCGCAGAGTAGAGCTTTTCTCCATCAGAGGTTTTCATGGAATCCGTTAAAGTCAATTCGTACATAGACTTGGATACGTCTTCATCTCTATTTCGTTTGTCAGTAATATACATACATAGACAGATCAAGAACCTACTTTAATTGTGATAAGAAGAGGTCGACATATTGAACACTATCAACTTGTTCAAGGAAAGCGTCTACCGAGTCGAGGAACTGCTCTGGGTTGTGATCGTAAAGGAGATTCAAATCCACCCGATGAGTTCGACAGAAAGAGAACGCTGTCTTATAATCTTTCAAGTCAATAGCATCTCTGATTCCTGCTAGAACAAGGGCCCTCGGGTATATTGTTTCGAGGTTTCCACGAGGCATTTGTAGGATAACGGCAAAGGTCGATGGAATCACAGTAACAAGCTTACCGCCTCGTTCAATGATTCGACACAGCTCACTACCCCCAGCGTCATCAGGGGAAACACGAAGATCTGAATGGCTGTTAGTGACCGACCTGTGGAAGTATGCGTAGAGGTCTTACTTTCGACACCTGGTGTTATGGGTATAAATTTTAGGAAGTTTTGTATCGTAGTTACAATAATGTGACGGCCTGTCACAATAAACGATGTACATCCGTTCAAAAGAGTCTTATCATTTGCGAAGAGGCGACCATGCTCACTCAGCCCTACGATTATTCTCTATCCGGAATTTGTCAATATGAACGGGAGTTAAATTTTGACTGTACTGAAGGACATTTTGACATACCTTGTCTTCATCGGCGTTATAGATGTCGTCAACAATCGACGGTTGAAGTAGGTGCTTGCAGTCAAAGGCAATAAGATTCTCATTGAATATATAAGTGTCACCCGACAGATCCTGACATAAAATATTAGAGTTGTCATTAGATAATTTGATGTTAGACACTCCGCTCCATGAAAGAGTAGCTTCAAGATGACTTGAGAATTTCCATGAGCTTCCTGATTGACTATAGATATCAAGGGATGAGCTTCCGTAGAGAACAATGAGTTTTTGAGTCCCAAAAAAGCACACTTGTCGATGATTGGTAGATTCCAGCTGAATTATTGCTGAGTGCACTTGTGGGGTAGCTTTACGGCCCGAACCACGAATGTCCCACTTTATTAAATCTATTTGCTTCTCACTCAAAAGCACTATTTCGTCGCCGGACGGACTGAATGCGACATCGATAATATTAGCAGCTAAAGCTACACTACACAGAGACATCGGCGGGGGCACGTTGGCGTAACGAAATGGTGTCAACTTGAGGTTAGCTTGAACGATTGGGTCAATACTTTGGATTTATGATTTGAATAGAGAAGATTTTGATAGTCTTACCGCCGTCTATTACTGCCACAGCACCAAGATCTGAAGGGGTTAATGTCGCACCAAGATGTACGACCCATGAAAACTCCAATTCAGTGATGTGTCCTAAGAATCAGGGACGCTGTTAATGCCATGCGTGTTGTGCTCACTACTCATCATGTGGCTGATGAAATATAGAAGCTTACCATTGGCCTTGACAAGTAATTGGAGAGGGTTTTCCGGATGCCAGCTCACCTTAGGAGCTTGGTGGACGAAGAATGGAATGTCAGGTTTTTCATTGTGTATCTCACACTTAAGGTACCAGTGATAGTTCATGGTCGTCCATAATTGAACCCTATCATGCAATGAGACCGCTAATATCGTCGAGTCGATGTTCCAGCTGATATCATAAACTTGGTGGCGCTTTGTTTCAACACTTTGAAGTCGCAAAGGAAACCCTCCATGCCTCAAGCCGTTTCTCTCAAAAAATATAATCTCATGTTCGGTCTCTAGATGTCTAGTCGAAGCGATGAGGTTTCCGGATGGCCGCCAGCTCAGGGTGCCCTCCATACCATCTACAGGTTCACTTGCTCCGTCCAGCTCCCCGCTCCTACCAAACACCCTGATGACTCTTCTTTTCCCGCTTTGGATCGTCGATAATGCAACGTACTTACCATCACCACGCCAGCTCAACCGAGCGTGTCCGGTATCAGAAACGCTTAATTTTCCGTCGTCCACTTTCTCTGGCATAGTCGGGTCCCTCAAGGCTGCTACTCGTTTCCCCTTGAACTGGGTTTCCTTTTTACCCCAGCCAACATTCACATGCTTAGACAATCCGAGATCTTCATCTGAAAGTTTCGAGTCCGCAACTAGTTCAAATTGACGTGTCATAAGCACGAAAGTGTCGGCTGCCGTGGCGATAGCTAGAAGACTTTCATCCGGTGACCAGGATGCTGCTCCTATACCCTCCTCTACCGAGCCGACGATTTCGACTTTGCTCTGATCATTCGAAGGAGTTTCTCTGACAACGATGACATCGCCGCCTTTGAGCACGAGGCAAATGGAAAGATCGTCTTGAAAATAATGCGTATCCACTATACTGTCAACTTCAATACCTTGCTTCGGTAGCGGGCCCTGGTAATCCCAAGAAGCTATGCTTTGGGTCGAATTTTTCTGGTGACAACGATATTTAATTAGCAGAGAACGATGGTAGGTATTTAAAACACAGCGGAGTGATTTTCCCATATCTTACATCGATACGGCTGATTTCGACCACTGGGAAATCCAGCGACGGTCCAAAAGCGCATATTATGGAGTTCGAGCCTGCATCCCAGATGACTGCACCGAGTGGTAGATCCGGCGCTACAGAAGAGGTGATCGGATAGCATGTTCTCCTCGTCGAGAGAAGGTTGCGCATTTTGAATTTTGAATTTTATTCCGCCAAGATATGATTTGTGTGTGTTTTGTGTAAAGTCGTCGTAAAGATGTAATTTTGGCCCTTTCTCTTGTTGTAGTTTGGAGTAGCTAATATATTGGAGCTTCAAGCTTTGGAATGTGATAACTTTCGGGTTTATGACTTAGCCATTAACTTGGTTTGTTGGTTTTGCTCTCCTGTCCCCTTTTGCTTTCTTAGAAATAACGCTCGATTGGAGCTTATTTTTATCGACTCTACTTGATATTTATAGTGCAGATGCGGCTTGGTCAAACTGAATCTAGATGCAGATAAATTCTAAATTCTAAGCTCACGTGACAAGAACGTTCGGAACCTCATGCATGCAAGCTAACCGGCAGTGAACCAAGACTCTAGAAAACTGGAAGTGTGCCATAGACATGGCATTTGAAACCTAGCCCGAACAGGTTGCTTCAGATGGTCATAGTATATTTGGCAAGTAGTTCAAGATTTACAATACGACTTCTCGCCCATTCTACTTTCTTTCTTTCTTTTCACGTTTTGTAAAAAAACCACGTACGCGCTTCTCTCTTTGAGAAATAAAAAATTTTAATGGGGAAATATTCAAAATATGTACCTTAACATCTATATATAACACGTTCTCCTTCTAAACCGACTGAAGACCAAGATGAATATCTCCCGACAATAGTGGTCACCCAATAATGCCTACGCAATAGAAAGAGAGACGGCCTTTGGGATGTTGCACATCACACGGCTCAGAACCGTTCTAATAATCCGATTGGTATCTATTTTTGGATACGAGAATACCCTCCGGACTCTATCGGCTACCACACCCGCTGCGACGAAGAATTGAGAAAACTAACTAAAAAAGGCGAATAAATAATGAAGAGATAACGGGACTTGTCTGCGACAGAGCAATATCCATCTAATGTAAGAAGGATTTTTTCTTTGTTTGCCAAACAGCTATTCCAAAAGGTAGACTGAAACCAACGGCTGAAGACACACAAGTTACAATCGTCAGTGATGGATATTGGATGGTTTTGCGGGAGCCGTATAAAACATACCGCAATAGGCTACGTATCGAACGTAAAAGAACCTGCTGAGAGGGTTGAAGGGCAGATTGCTTCGGGGACCAGTGGGATAGTGGTATGGAGAAGACATGCGGGGGGCAGAGGTCGAGAAATTGTGACGGGTCACGGTGCCGAGACCGACAAGTTTTTGAGCAACGTGAGGCCGCATTGTTGCCCTGGAAGGTCGTCGGGGTTTCGGTTAGTGGATGGGTGCTCTTTGATTTATCGGGAGATTTACTCAGCTCCGATGATTTAGAACGGACAGGAGCGTACTGAATGGGATGCGAAATAATAATGGACTGACAGGATCGTTGGGGAAAGAGAAGATTACTTGGAGTCACCAGTTTCGGGCGAATGGGTTGTGGTTGATGGAAAGTGCTGTTGCTGCTGGCTGGCTTGGTTCGGAAGTAAAATGGTTGACGTCGGTTGGTTTGGATGATACAAATATTATTGTCAAGTTCTTGCGTATAGACCACTCAATCGCCCTATCAGACCACACCTGCGTGAGGCGGTATGGGTGTTGGCTGTGTTGCGACAAAAACACGCGAAAGGCAAAAGAAAAAAAAGAAAAATAAAAAGGAAAGGAAAGAGGATGAGATAAAATAATTTCATTGACGACATGAACGAGATATAACTTTACCATAGCAAGGACTTACTTTCCCAGAACATTCCTTTGGCAGTTGCAACTAATTTACATCTTCAACAACCTCGACCCGGATAACGCTCCATCCCCCAAAGCTAACCAAAAAAAACAAGTCATCCAGTCGATTGCCTTTCCAACTTTTATCCAGCAACCCAACTTTTCCTTTGCGCCAGCCTCCTTCGAATCCAATCATTCACATATGCCCCAAGCATGTTTGGCGATGACGAACTTTTCGATGTCTTCGACAAGCCCGCCGAAGGCGTCCCCGCGTCAAAACCAACATCTGTGAAAGAGAGACGTAAAAGACATGCGAATGATGCCGACGCTGCAGATCCAATCAAAGATGGAAGCAGTGTTGCTACTTCCAACCAGATGGACGTCGATGGCAACGGCGTCGCGAGTCCGCAGCAAGATATCGACCCGGATGGAGATTTGGGAGAGCTCCCTGACCAACCTGCACAGAAGAAACAACGACGTGAATCCATACCTGACCCTGTCGTTACCGATTCTTTTGAAACCGAGCAAAAGCGAGAAGTTGCCGCTTCGGCTGGCCTCACCTCTCAATCCGTAGAGGGAGCCGCCGTTGTTCTTTCCCACCAGGTCCGCCACCAGGTCGCCCTTCCGCCAGACTACCCCTACGTACCGATATCAGAGCATAGAGCTCCCGAGACCCCTGCTAGAACCTATTCTTTCAAGCTCGACCCATTTCAAGCTGTTTCAATAGCTTCCATCGAACGAGGTGAAAGTGTCCTGGTCAGTGCGCATACCAGCGCAGGGAAAACCGTTGTTGCCGAATATGCGATAGCCCAAAGTCTAAAAAATAACCAACGAGTAATCTACACGAGCCCAATCAAAGCTCTTAGCAATCAAAAATATCGAGAATTCAGTCAGGAGTTTGGAGACGTCGGTCTGATGACGGGTGACGTTACGATCAACCCCTCTGCAACTTGTCTTGTCATGACCACGGAGATTCTTAGGTCTATGCTTTACCGCGGGTCTGAGATCATGAGAGAAGTAGCGTGGGTTATTTTCGACGAAATCCATTACATGAGGGATAAAGTTAGGGGCGTGGTATGGGAAGAAACGATCATCCTACTTCCTGACAAGGTTCGCTATGTCTTTCTTTCAGCCACTATCCCTAATGCAATGCAATTTGCTGAGTGGATTTGCAAAACGCATGTGCAACCGTGCCATGTTGTTTACACTGATTTTCGACCAACACCCCTTCAGCACTACCTTTTCCCAGCCGGAGCCGATGGTATTCATTTGGTCGTTGATGAGAAGGGTGTGTTTCGAGAGGACAATTTTCAAAAGGCCATGAACTCGTTACTCGATAAAATGGGTGACGACCCAGCAAATCCAAGCGGACGGCGTGGAGGGACAGGGAAGAAAAAATGGCAAACAAATAAAGGCGGCAACAAAGGCCCAAATGATATCTACAAAATCGTCAAGATGATTATGATCAAAAATTACAACCCAGTCATTGTCTTCAGCTTCAGTAAACGAGAATGCGAAAACCATGCTCTACAAATGAGTAAACTTGCTTTTAACGACGAAGAGGAAAAGAATCTAGTTGGACGGGTGTTCGACAATGCAATCAGCTCGCTCTCGGAAGAAGACAAAGAACTTTCCCAAATCCAACATATACTACCACTTCTAAGAAGAGGTATCGGCATCCATCATTCTGGATTACTTCCGATTTTAAAAGAAGTAATTGAGATTCTCTTCCAAGAAGGGTTGATCAAAGTCTTATTTGCCACAGAAACATTCTCCATAGGTCTCAACATGCCCGCAAAAACTGTCGTTTTTACGTCTCTTAGGAAATTTGACGGTATTGCACAGCGATGGGTCTCGTCTTCAGAATTCATTCAAATGTCTGGTCGAGCTGGACGGCGTGGGCTCGACGATCGCGGAATTGTTATCTGTATGATTGATGAAAAGATAGAGCCGAATACAGCAAGGGATATAGTGAAAGGAGAACAGGATAAATTGAATTCAGCTTTCTATCTCGGTTACAATATGATATTGAACTTGATGAGGGTCGAAGGGATCTCACCGGAATATATGTTGGAGCGTTGTTTCTTCCAGTTCCAAAATACGGCAAACGCTTCAGGACTCGAAAAAGGTAGAGATCGCTTTTGTTTGTGAGTTAGCAACAATACACTAACGATGGTGGTGCCTACAGAGCTCCAGGAACTCGATGCTGAAAGACATGGTATCCAAATTGATGATGAGGGGACTGTCCGAGAGTACTATGACCTACGCCAACAGTTAGACTCGTATGGACAGCAGATGCGAGACGTCGTCAACCACCCTAACTACTGTCTACAATTCATGCAGCCAGGGCGCCTTGTGCGTGTGAAACATAAAGGCATTGACTTTGGTTGGGGCGCTGTTGTCAACTACTCTAAAAGGATCAAAGCTAAGGTTTGTAAAGCCTACTACAATTGATCAGCAAGTAAAACTAATATTAAATATAACAAGGGTGCATCTGAGGAATTCTCTGCTCAGGAGTCCTATATAGTCGACGTGTTACTGAACGTCGCAGAGGGCCGTTCAGTGAGCCTATCTAGTCCGGTTGGTCTTCCGGATGGTGTCTATCCCCCTTCAGAAGAAGAACGGGGCGTCATGGAGGTTATTCCAGTTGTTCTTTCTTGCCTCGATGGTATTGGCCATATCCGGATATTCTTTCCCAAAGATCTCAAATCCCCCGAGCAAAGGGCCAATATCCAGAAGTCTATAGAGGAAGTGAAAAGACGGTTCCCAGATGGGATCGCACTTTTGGATCCGATTGAAAATATGCAAATTACTGATGAGTCGTTCAAGAAACTCATGAGAGTATGATATCCAACAAGAATTTGTTTTTCAAGCCGAAATTTTTGGAGAGAACTAATATTGAGCATTTGCAGAAAATCGAAGTTCTAGAATCGAAGCTTCTCTCTAATCCTTTGCACAGCTCGCCCCGACTCAAGGAGCTCTACACCAAGTACTCCCATAAAGTCGAGCTCACTACCAAGATCAAAAATCTAAGGAAAATGATTCAGTCTGCCCATTCTGTAATGCAGCTTGACGAGTTGAAATACCGAAAGAGAGTTTTGCGCCGTCTTGGATTCATATCCGAAACTGATATCATCCAACTCAAAGCTAGGTAAGTCTATCGGCAACTATTTTTTATGCCACATAGCCAACTTGAATGCGAATCCTCACTAATCCCTCTTACAGGGTTGCTTGTGAAATCAGCACTGCTGATGAGCTGCTTCTCAGCGAATTGATGTTTAATAGGATGTTTAACGAATTGACACCGGAACAGTGCGCTGCGGTTCTTTCTTGTGTCGTTTTTGATGAAAAGTCTAACAACAAAGAAAATAAACCCGCTTTAAAGGACCAGCTAGCCAAGCCCTATAGAAACTTAGTAGAGCAAGCTCGAATAATCGCAAAAATCGCGATTGAAAGCAAGCTCCAGATCAATGAGGAGGAATATATTAGGGGCATAACCTCCGATCTGATGGAAGTGGTATATGCTTGGACGCAGGGTGCCTCCTTCGCTGCGATCTGGTTTGTGTACCCTTTTAAACATTCACATATATATCTCAACTACATAAATAGGTTTCTAACAATGCCTTCATAGCAAAATGACTGATGTATACGAAGGAAGTTTGATTCGAATGTTTAGGAGGTTAGAGGAGTTGCTAATGCAAATGATGGCTGCTTCGAAAGTTATGGGAAGCGAGGAGCTGGAAAAGAAATTCGAAGCTGCTTTAGGGTTAATTAAAAGAGGTATCTGCTTGTTTTACTATACTCCTGAAAGCTAAGATGATTTCGGTGCTGACATGTTTCTTAATGTACAGATATTGTTGCCGCACAATCATTATACTTGTAAGGGGATGCGAAATTTGGATTCCGTAGCTGGCTACGTTCGGGGGTCTTACGTCGGCACGGATGGCTGTCTAGGATTTGAGCTTGTCTTATTAACCGTCCGTAACGCACGAATATTTGAGCGATGTAAAAACGCCGCTCTATAATGTAGCAATTGCGATATATTCCTCCAGCTATCGTGCCACAGTTCCAGTAGTTTTCGAGCCAATAGCAATATAAAACGTAGACGAATAAAATCTGATAGCTTTTGCACACAGTTGTTGAGTGCAAGCGTGCTAACCAGGTACTTACTTGAGTGCCTCTATGCATACTGAAGGACGGTCAGGTATTTCTCGGCGTTGGCGCAGCTTTGTAAGCACTCGTTTCCAGGCGAGCTTCTAATTACACGTCCTCCATCGAAAACAACGCGTCTTCCACCCACAACACCAGGCAACACCACACCATCACCAGAACCCATACAACCCCCCTCTTGCTTTTCTTCTACGCAACCAACCCCAGATAGACCCGTCATAACCAATAATCGCATAATGCCTCCTCTTTCGGACCAACATACTCCTGGGTTTCCCAACAGAAATCAAAATGATACCAATGAATGGAACAGACAGTTCATCTATCAACCTCAAGAGCTCTGTTCCCTCCAGGAGAAATTAAATCGAAAACTAGGGCCCGAGTTTATCTCTCATCGAGCCGGCCCAGGGGGTAGAAAGGTCGCATATATATCCGGAGACAAGTCTATTAACCTTGCTAATCACATCTTTGGATTTAATGGATGGTCGTCGCAAATTCAGGAAGTAGTTGTGGATTTCGTGTGTGCTCTTGGAAGTTCCTTGGATGGCCTGGTTTCTCCGATACTGATTGTGTATAGGTTGATGAGAGTGGCGGTCGAGTCACAATTGGTATATCGGTCACCATGCGGTTAACTCTCCGGGATGGTTCATTTAGAGAGGTATGGAACCCACATCGTCCGCCTTAGGTCACACTGATCCTAAGCTCAAATTTGGTGTTAGGACATTGGCTATGGCGAAGCCGAGAACATGAAAGGCAAAGCAGCAGCTTTCTCAAAGGCTAAGAAATCAGCAACAACGGATGCGCTTAAACGAACACTTCGCCAATTTGGGGAAATATTTACATGTATTTCTGATGCCGATTTTCTTAAAAAAGTACTCAAAATCAAAGTTCCGGGAGTAGGTTTACAGTTGTACACATAATTTTTAAAATATAAAGAGGTGAACTACTAATTGTGATTAATAGACCGAATTGGATGAATCTGCTCTATATCGTCACCCAGATGTCGCAAAAAGAGTTAAATTGACGAATGCTGCCCCAGCACTGAAAGCTGAACCGGACCTGCCTGCAATCGACTTTAGTAACGTTATTGCGGAAAACGATGAATACGGGGGTACGAGTCGCTTTGTAATAATTTGTGATAGAATTTTACTAACAGATTTACAGACTTCGAGGACTATGGTATGGCAGAAGACGACATGGAGGATTTGATCGATGATGAATCTTTACTTTCTCTCCCGTAGGTTCCATTTATTCCAATACAGCCGTTCTCGGTTGAATACTAAAGGACAAACTTAGGCCCATATCGAATAAACATATGAGCAATGCCCCGATAACGCAGCAAAACCCGCCTAAAGGGAATTCTCAACAGATACTTCAACCCGCTCCTCGGAGCTTGAGTACGAATGACATCAGTAATTCAGAGATTCCTCGGCAGCCACTGCCTATGACGCCACCAGTGCACGGGAACCCTACAGCCGGGAATGGGGGGCAAGTCAATCGTGCTCCCCCGATAGGCCTTAATCAGGGACCCTCGACGCTGGGCGGCCAGGACAGTTTGGTGTCTCAAATACCACCTGGCGCTTTCTTTAGCGCCCGTGTTACGCTCGATAATGCCCCAGTGAAAGAGAGCGGGGTGTTCAATCCACAGTTGCAAAGTCCCTCCATAAAAAAGACAGCAGGGATAGACCATTCCAAGTCGACACCTATCACTAGAGCAAAGATTGGATTCCAGGATATGTCATCTGCGACTCCAAATTTGATAAAGCCGAATTTCCAACCTCCTGGCGCCAATGGATTCCGACCTAATGGTGTTTCCGCGCCTACAATCGCTGGGAATAGGGGCTTCCGAGCACCGACCCTAACGAATCCTAACAATACCGGACAGAAGGTATACCCACCTCTAAATGCCCCGAAGCGAAATTCAGACGGCGTACCGGTTCAGTAAGTTTTTTAAAAGCCATCATGGTTAATTCATCTTAAAGGGCATCCTAACGTCTCTTCTAGGGATATGATGAGCCGGCCTATCCTGGCTGAGACCTCGAATAAGACTTTGAATGCGCAATATATACCTGTCAATCAAGCCAAAAAGGCTCCAGATTCTCTTGAAGCTGAAGAAAATGGCGGCAAGAGGTTGCGCGTTTGAGAACCAAGAGGTAAAAAAAAGCGATCCTGATTTGCTCATCTCCCCGCTCGCAGTGGCTTTTTATCCTCCGCTAGCGATTTCAACTTGACCATGGCGTATTTGAAAGCGTTGGCGTTTCCTCTTTTGGTGGTAGTTATAATGATTTTTGTGGTAAACTTTGTACATACTTGAGCACTTGCCGATATATGAACGTAACTATTTGTCTACTCAGGAGACATTGGATGTATTTTCAAGCCGATAATTGTCTTCCCAAATCGTCATTCGCAATTGGTCCGAAAGAATATATGTGTTGCAGTGTTGTCCACAAACTCGTATGATTGATCAACCTTTTGGGGAAAAGCCAGAAGGGCGGCTCTCAAGCATCAGCTTTCTCCTATGAATTCAAGCGTTCTCAGGACAGGCCCACGATTTACGAGCATCAATCCTCTCCGGTACCTGGCTACAATGCCGTCAGGTAAGTTCAAAGTTGTCGGCCAGAAGGCCGTGACTAGAAGGTAAAGAATTGAAATCTAACATAGCACATCAATGCGATGTCGCGATAGAATCCAAACTGCCAATTATCGTTTTGAGCGGGCCCTCCGGTGCCGGGAAATCAACCCTTCTCAAGCGGCTATTCGCCAAATACCCTGATACATTTGGTTTCTCCGTATCGCGTATGCTCTCACCACCTTGAGAAAGTATTGTAGCACGAATTTGACTGACCATCACGGAAATGGGACAGATACTAGCAGGAATCCCAGAGAAGGCGAGGTGCAAGGGAGGGAATATTGGTTTACAGATAAAGAAGAATTTCGGAAGCTGATAAATGACGGCAAATTCATCGAAAACGCCGAGTTTTCGGGGAATCTTTATGGAACATCTATCCAAGCAGTGAAAGATGTCCAAGAAGCAGGGAGGATTTGCATTTTGGACATCGAAATGGAGGTTTGATTGCAGGCTCGCACCATCTTTGCCAACAAACACGTCTCCACTAACTCGTTGCGCATGCAGGGCGTAAAACAGGTCAAAAAAACAATTTTGAACGACACCAGCTCGTTCATCTTCGTGAAACCGCCATCCATCGAAGAACTTAGAAAGAGACTCGAAGGGAGGAACACAGAGTCTCCAGAAAGCCTCCAGAAGAGACTGGCACAGGCGGAGAAGGAACTAGAATTTGCTAAAACCCCAGGGGTGCACGACATGATTATCGTAAACGACGATTTGGAAAGAGCGTTCCAGGAGTTGGAGGACCATATATTGAAAATTAAAGGGCAATAGCTACACAAGATTAACACAAAAAATTTACTTGAATGCACGTGCGAAAACCTAATCAAATTTAGAACGGCGTATGAGAATTTCTACACGAGCACACACCGTCGTCCCTTCAGTCCCCCTTTCTACCTGTTCACCATTGGTCTTAGATAAGAGATGAAACGGAAATTTTAGATATTATAACGAGTTCCATTAAGTCGACATTAGTCAAAAAGTGTTAAGTAAAAGTATTGTAAAGAGAATTGAATCAGTTTGTTCGTTGAGGGCCTAAGAAAGTGTTTCAACTGATATTTAAAGCTTAGGCAAAGTAATCCTAGTAACCGCCACCGTTCATTGTCATCATTTGAGAATTGCGACTGGCCCCTAACTCTCGATCGGCTGATGGCGAAATGGGTCTGCTGCCACTGGCGGCCACGCCGGCAGCGCTGCTCTCCTTGAGCGCAAGCAATTGCTTAGCACGGAAGGTTTCATAGTGTATCTGCGAAGTGGTTTCGATGAGATCTTGGAGATGAGTTCTCGTCAAGAAATTCCGAAGGTACACAAATTCACAGTGGTTTTCATCCTCAACTATATATTTGAGTTAGAAAAGGACGAATTCAAGTACTCGGAGCTGGAAAAGCGTACCATTAATGACACCCCATCTGTTCTGGCGACCACGGACTTGTTTTCCATCGACAATGATAGATTTCTCGGAACCTACAACAGCAAAAGGTATGATGTTCTAGGAATGTTAGCTCCAGGTTCCTACCTTTGGATAAATACACCCTCACCTTAATCTGCGCATTCAAAGCACGCTCCTCGTCATCAAGCTCATCGTTGTCATACGGATACATCTTCAGGTTATGGAATGCGAATTCTTCTTTGATCTACGGGCGCAATTAGACAATTAGTAAGATCCCGTCGTGACATTTCGGCCAATAACCTCATGACCTACCCTTTCTTTGAAAGCAGCACGTTCCTCTAGGGTTAAGGAATCGGACTTTGCGATGACAGGGACAACGTTGACAACGTCGGAGAGCTTCTTGAGCACAACGATATCGATAGGTTTCAAGCTAAATGAAAAGGAAAAGGTTAGAGTGTTTCAACCAACGACGAAAAAGAAAAATAGGGGAATAAAAGGTCTGGTGAAGACTCGACTTACGCATGTCCCGAGGGTTGGATAAAAAACAAACAGCAGTGAATTCTGGTATCTTGGATGTAGCGTTCTCTTTGAGCTGTAAGTTCTTTCCTCAAGTAGGCAGAATGCTGGTCTTTGATATATTTAACGATAGGGTCCCAGCTACAGAGTAGATGAGATGATATGTTAGTTCTATGTCCCGATATACATATTTCGAGAGCTTTATTACGGACCATCTATCATTATTGACTTGGTCCCCGTATCCTGGAGTGTCTACAATGTTCAGTCTAAGACGAACACCATTTTCCTCGATAACTACATTCGTGTTTCCGGGATATTAGCCTAGAGCTTGGGATAGCCAGTGGTGGTGCCGGGGCTACCACTTTTATTCAAAAGCGGATACTAACTATGGGAAACGGTCTGGATTTCAGTTGTAGAGCGAACCGGCTCATCTGGTGCTAGACGGCCTTTGCTGTCGATTAAGTGAGAAGCGAAGATGGTATTTATTAGGGTCGACTTTCCGAGACCCGTCTGGCCTGTTGACGATTATTCGTTAGACAAGTGGGCGGAAGACTCAAAGAAGCGCGAATATGTATCTAAGCACGCCGATAAGGCGATGGAGCTCACGAACCAACACAAATGACATTGAACTGGAAGCCGCGCTTCAGGAGCTTGCGCTCGATTTGTTGGGTGATGCTGTCAAAACCAACATGGCTTCTCGGGTGTACGGTTGCAGCGGTGGCAGACATTGTGTTATGGAGGGAAATTGACTAAATCGAAGAGCGTTTCAACTGGAAATCGCGAGTTTTGTCGTGACTTGGAACGCAGACGCGAAGGAGCCAGGGGTAGAGATAACTTTTTTTTAAATACGGGTCTCCTTCCTTAGAAAATCTCTTCAATGCTCTGGAGTATATCCTGATGGTAGATCGAGATGATGATGATGGGAGGAGCAATGGCGAGTGGTGATGATGATGATCGATTGATGGTGGAGGAGGGCGATGGGCGAAAGGAGAAGGGGAGGAAGGTGGAAACCAGAAATCAGGGGATGCACGGTGAGGCGAACGAGTTGGGGGGAATAGCGAGAGGAAGAGTGCTTGCTCGATTAAGCTCCAACCAAAGGAGACACAGCAGCTTCCCTCGCTTCCTCCCGAAACAAGAAGAGAGAGAGAGAGAGAGAGAGAGAGAGAAAAAAAAAAAGAAAGGTGCGCATGGAAAATTGTCGTCACGACCGTTCAATTTAAATTCAACGAATCCAGTCGCATCTGTGATAACGGCAAAATTGGTGTCTACACCGGCTCAGTGAATTGTGCTCAACCAGGGTCAGTCATCTCTTTAATCTTTATACCCGCAAGATTTTATTTTATTTTGTCTCCTCTCGACTAGTGTGACGACAGCTAACTCCTCCATCTGCGTTCCAGTGACTGGCAATGCAATGGCTACCGCCGTTCTCTCCAACCGCGGCTCTGTCTCGATGACATCCCTTCTTTCTCGTGCTATGTCCTCCCGCCTAAAGATTCCTTTGCTATTCTCTCTGCCAACATTGACTCTTGGCTTGCAATGGAACACCCCTCCGATCATCTCTCAAATATGGGATTCCATCCTCAAAGCCGTTCCCAAAAAGAAGCAAAGTCATTCTCGAAAACGTATGAGACAGCTCGCGGGCAAAGCATTGCAGGATGTTATCAGTCTTAACGAGTGTCCCGGCTGTGGAGCAACAAAGAGGGCACATCACCTCTGCCCAACCTGCGTCGATGATATTAGGGAAATGTGGAAAGCGGGAACCGGTCTCGATGTGAAAGAGACCCCCTCTACAGCTCCAAGTGGCGGCAGTGGTGCTAGCGCATGACCTCGATCTTAAAACTGTCGCGAGCAAGGAATTTCTCAAAACACAGATCTTGCCGCCGCCGCCGTTATCATACCATCGGAGCCCTCTATGTCCAAGATATACATCTAGAAGACCCAGGTTATATTTCACAAATACGCAGACAGTATTGTCTACCGGAGTTTTTAAAGGCACCGCCCTCCCACCCCAAAAACTGGTGGGTGGATTCTGTTTTTCGAGCACGCTGTTACGCATGCACATGTACATATTCACACAAATATCAAATGTGTATTTTGGGTACCCACAAGATAGCCATCTTGGCAGTCATGTTTTTTCCTATCGATTCGGAGACTCAGGAGTGTTTGATAGCCTATAACTTTTTGAAGCTTCTCAGTAATTAAAAAGGGTATTCCAAAACCAAGACACTAACCCAGGTGACGCGCGATATACGGCTGTTGTAGGTTGGTAGCTTATTTTTGTCTTCTTGTTGTTGGGTCCTTGCAGTGTCGCTTCTCGTTGGCGTAATCAGTTAGCCGACCCTGCAATGAATTGGAATTGGAACGCAAAATAATTCACAAAGCTACACCGTCCCATCAGCCTGCACTCTCGATTTCTTCCACGATGGTATGTTCTTAGCCTTTATGATGAAATCAAAGTCAAATCGCCCCAACTTTTTTATTTCTTTTGATTCAGTGGACTGAGAATTTTCCTAGTCCAAACAATACTTAACAGCACACTCAATCGAAAATGGTGGGTTCAAATCATAAGCATCAGTTCTCAAGATACAAACTTATCAGAAGCACAACGGAATAGCCCACGAATCCTCAATATACGCCCTCGGTGTGACCTCTACGCTCACGTTAACAGGCTCTGGGTCCCCTGCGATCAAGCTGCACAGTACCCAAGACCCTGATCACCCACTTATGCACACGTTTGACAATGCACACACACTCGGATGTCATCACATCTCGGTTTCCAAAGCTGGTAGAAGAGCTGTGTCCAGTGGCTTCGAAGGCTCTGTTATGATATGGGACCTAGAACACTTAGAACCAAATGGAGAGATCGATGGTTAGCGAAACAGAACGCCCACCCTCGTTCGAGTTGATCTGTAGCTAATCTTGAGTGCCGCAAAAATAAAAATCAAAAAGACGTAAATGAGTCTGGGAGGACATGGCCAATTAGTATATCAGCAGACGGTAGCCGATGTTTGACGGGTTCACATAATGGCCGGGTTAGAGTTTGGGATCTTGAGAAAACGCCTATCCTCAAGCTACGAGACTATGAAACAAAAAACGTATTTGCGATGTGCGTCGATCTGGTAAGACGGTGCTATCAGCCCGGTATCGAAAACTCTGTTCCGCTAACCCTTGAAACTGAATTCAGAGCCATGATAGTAAATTGGCTGCATCTGGTCACGAAAATGGTGGTGTCTACATATTCAATAACGAGACAGGACGAATGCTTCACTCCCTGACAGGTATTCTATCCTTCTTTGACTTCCCCGAATATATACCTGTCTAAATATTTATTAATTAAATCGTCTCGTTGTAGGACTTATAAAGCCAGTAAGAGGAATAGCGTTCTCGCCAACAGGGAAGCTCCTAGCAGTTTGCGGCGATTTCCAAGTCGTTGCTATTTACGATGTTCATTCTGGGGAGCAAGTCTTCAATTTTGTTGGACATAATAGTTGGGTTTTCTCTGTATGTTGGAATGAAACAGGCCAATTTTTAGCTACTAGGTTCGTAATTCTATTTAAGTAATCTGGGATGGTAAACAAGGTTTTTGTTTAACAGACAAGCTAGTTCCTTTGATGGGAAAACAAAGGTTTGGTCGATGGACTCGCGATCCTGTGTTACGACGCTTGGAGAATCAGGAAAACCAGTATACCAGGTCTCATTCGTGCCTCGGCCTGGTGTTGGAGAGGACTTGGTCACAGTGGGGGAACAGATAGTTTACTACCGAGAGGCATCAGGCCCTGCGAAGGGATGAGATAGCGTTGCTCCTTTGGGACTACTTAGTGATTTTATACGCTGTTAACGCATGGTCTCTAACTAGTAGAATATAGAAAAATACCGATATTTAAAATCGGAGATGTTTTATATCAGGTATCGTATGTCACTGTTAACACTATATAAAACCTCCCTAGGAGAGTTATCACTAGTCAAACAAAACGCCGTATTGATGCTGCGGACTGGGAACATATAAATGAAATGAAGGAAATATTGAATCCCTGGAGAGTAAACTCAGGTGGGAGCATCGTTGACCCGTGACTCAAACTTTCCTGTCTGCGAATTGTCCGTATTTAGTGCCGTGATACCCTTTTCAGGTGATTCATCTCTTGTTTGCGATCCCCTTCTTTCAAAGATAGATAGAAAATAACCGACAACCTTTTGGAATTCCTCTTCGCCATTTTGCCGAAACCGTGTGACTTTTGCAATGTTTTTCTTTGTTAACGGATGGATTGGCGTGCCCTCAAAAGCGTTTCGAGCAACGGATTTCGCGGTCATAGCGAATCTCATGTCTTTGGGGCCATCCACAAGTTCGAGGATTGCAGATGGGGCTGCATCACCATTGTAGGGTTCGATATGTAGCACTCTTGTAAAACCCCCATTTCTATTGGCATATCTCTCCCTAATTGTCCCGAATAGCTTGTCGTTCAGTCCATGAATCTAAATCATCACCCTCGTATATCAATGTTCAATTCTGGTATTTTGCATACTGGGAGAGGTATGTACATAAAGGAATTTAAAGGCCTCGTTCCTCGATGCTTCTGTGTTTTTCCTTGCTAGGTTTATAAGATTTTCTGCGACCCTCTGAGCCTCCTTCGCGCGAGGATATGTGGTTCGGATAGATTCATGCTCGATCAACGATTGGACGAGATTCCGCAACATAGCATTTCGGTGAGACGACTTCCGTCCCAGCATCCTAAATGTAGACTCCAGATTAAGCAAATGTCAAATGGGCTGAGAAATTTATATCAGAATGGACCAACCGATGGTGTATATGGGACATTTTGCTAGGCTAGCAGCTGGCCGCTGCGATGATACACTTTGGAGCACGTCGGAGAAGATAGTAACGAAGATTGACGGTGAGGACGATTGATATCGATCATTCGAATCCTTCGGTAGGTATAAGTTTGTTTCGAACTGTTGGTGAAATTCGTTGCCCAGGGCATTCGAAGCTGAATTTTGTCGGCCGAATTTCGTCTGTCTGCAGAAATCTCTCGCTTATTGCGAACTTCCGTCCTCCCATCCACCTGAATCGAATCAACCATCCACCTCCGGCTGTCCCGCCAAAACACTAGATTGAATAACAAAAATTTACCATACCGCCTTTCAAATGGGGCACCTGAATGGCCTGGTAAGATTCATCTTGTCCGTATTATTATGTGCTGTAACTGGCACTAACTGATTTATCCGTAGGTAGGTGGGTTTGTTCTCACTACCTCGGTGGTGTACCTGACTACCCGACAACATCAACAGCATCGAAAAAATTCATCCCTATTACTACGGGAATCTGACAATGCTTTGAAGTCAATTTTGCAACCTCCTACTCCGCCAAAACCTCGTATTTCGTATATGGAAACACGCCCCACAATTACAGAAACCATGAAAGATAGCTGGAATGCAGAAATTGAAAGCATTGTGAAATGGTTGCAGAACACAAGCCCTACAAAAATTTCCAACAGCATTGAGGATATGACAAGAAGCGCGTTTTCAGGATTAAGACAACTAGGCCAGGGCTCAGAGGGTTCTGGAAACTGAAAACTCTACGCCCGCTTTGTGATTGACCATGAATTCTGTGGATCAGATTGATAGAAGATTAAGTTTACCCAGTTGTGACGTCGATGATTGATGGGTTAGGATCGAAGGTTTAAAATCCCATTAGATATTCAATTCCCAGTTCTGAAATTTTGTAAATATATTTTTATTCCCGTTGAAATATTTACCGTCACATCTACCACATTGCTTGCTGGCCTCTTCTTTTGTTATATATCTTCTCCCCAATACAGACGTATGCTAATACCATGTCCCGTTGTGGACGTGCAGGTATCATATTCAACAAAAAGCACGGTATATTCTCTATTTACCTTTCAACTGCATATATTTGTATTTTCTATAATGCAATGCCTCTATACCTATATGACGCCTTTGTTTACAATGAAAGCTTCTAATGAGGCTGGGGGTTGGGAAAAGCGGGTGTTAGTTTTATGCTCAAAGGCAAGGGGAGCCATCGTCTAAGTAGCTTACCTATTGCAGCATAGAGCCTATTCTCTGCTTCTGGGAAAACGAGAGATCTTGAGCTGTAGAAAACTTCATCGCTCACTTCTTCGGGTTTCCGAGGGAGACAATGCATAAACTTCCAATGCGATTTCGCTCCACCTCGAGAGGCCAACTCATCGGTGACTTGGAACCCGGTGAAGTCTTTGAGACGCTTTGATTTCTCGTTTTCTTGCCCCATAGACACCCAAGTGTCGGTGACGATAATGTCCGCATTCTTTACGGCTAGCTCCGGTTCATGAACGGTTTCGATGGAGGCACCCGATTCGTCAAAGGATTGCTTGACCAATCTCCATATGTCTGCATTGACGAGATAGCCAGGGGGCGTGGCAACGCTGAGGTTGATACCAAGTTTTGCACATGCAAGGGACATATCATAGAGGACGTTGTTTGCATCGCCTACCCAAGCGACTTTCAAACCTGGGAGCTTCTTCAATCCGTGGATTTCGGAAATTGTAAGCACATCGGCAACCGCTTGCATGGGATGAAATGCATCCGACAGTGCATTGATTACCGGTACGGAAGATGACTCTGCGAGTGCCGTGATATCTTTATGGGGCCCCACCCGAGCGACGATCCCCGAACTCATGGAAGAAATAACTTTGGATGTGTCATAGAGCGATTCATTAACACCGAGCTGGATGTCGTCCTTTCCTAAAAACATGGGATGGCCACCCAAGTGAACCACAGCGCCTTCCGTTGAGATTCTTGTCCGGGTACTGCGTTTTGAGAACATCATAGCGACGGTCTTGCCAGCAAGAGGATTGAGCGGTTTAGCGCTTCCGGATTTGATGGCATGTTTCGAGCGATGAGCAGCGTGAACTAGAGCAATGAGTTCGTTTGGAGTGAGGTCGGCAATGGAGAGAAAATGGCGGAGAGTAGCAGGGGCTGGTGAAGAAGAAGCAGTATGCACAGAACAAGAGGTATTATTTAGTCGGAGGAAGGGGAACGATCGGATGCGAGGTCTACAAGGCACTTGCAGAAAGGCGCTCTTAAAAGAAGTCGCCATGTGGGCAAACGAATCAGGTGGTGGGGTGAAGATGGCGGGCATGTGTTTTGAAGGTCAGGTCCCATGCAACAAGAATGGCTTTGAATCGTGTGCTTACATAAGAGCACATACGCATACATGAGCATCTTCCCATCGTCATCATTTTGGCTTCGCCCCCTTCCACCTCCAACATCAACCCTCAAGTCAAATATGCGCAAGTGCACAAAGCCCAACAATCACTTGCCTTGGGTTTCTTTACGACACATAGGCCCACGCGGCTGCCTTCTTTTGCCCCGAGCTCGATGAGATATCGAGATGGCAGGTACTACGATTCCTTCATATGGCACTACGATGCCAACACCGTCTTCACCTAATTACCATGACGATAGCGATCAGACGCTCGCGAATACTCCTCTGCTCCAAGCATCTGAAGACTCTACGCGCAACGGCTACGAGGGTCACGAATACGATTCCATGCCTACAGAACGCTCTCCTCTGGTATCATTTGCGAGCCGCCGGTATAGTCGCGACGAACCAGTCCGCACAAATCACGAAAGAGGGAAACAAAGCCAAAAGATCTCACACGTCCTCATAGTCACCCTGGGTTCATTATGCTTACTTGTCGTCCTGATACTTTTTCTTGGCTTTCTCGTACCCGACGCCGCTCAAGAGTACTCGAAGCAAGCTGCAGTTATGAAACTTCACAACATTTCCGTTGATTCCTTCACCTCTAATGGCGTGCGCATAAGCGTCAAATCGCAAGTTGCGATAGATGCTACAAGAGTCAGGAGTCTGTGGTTGCGGAGTCTCGGCATTTTAGTAGGATCCATAGCCAGGAAGGTGATGTTATACTCTTCGGACGTCTTTTTGTATCTCCCGGAATACCCCGAAGGTATGCTAGGCACCGTTACTTTCCCTGATCTCTCCGTTAGTCTTGGGAACGGGGAGATCACGGACATTGATATTATCTGCAACGTCACCCCTGGGAATTTCCATGGAGTTAAACCGGCACTTATGGACTATCTAAACGGGAGAGTCAGAATACTAAAGGTTCAGGGAGAATCCAATATTTCTTTGAGATCGGGTATTCTCCCTCTTGGTACACATCGAATCACCCAGGATGTTATATTTGAGAGTTTGTTCCCTCTTCTACCAGTTCTTAAGTTATTGGCAAATCTAATAAAATGTAAACCTAGATATTCCCTCTATTCCGACAGTTGAGCTGTCCCGCCTTAATCTTGCCGAGATTGGCCCACCGGAACACAAAGCTCTAGGCGCCAATGTCACTGTGTCCGTCGAAAACAAATACCCCGTTAATATTTCAATACCTCCCCTCAGCTTTTCAGTTCTTCTCCCCTCTTGTGATCGAGAGTTTATTGAAGTAGCCATTGCTAGGACTTCTATGATGAATATTAGACCTTCTAATCCGATCATTGCAGATGTTGCTGGAACTATCCAGTCTATACCATTTGCCTTGATCGAGATCTGCCCAGGAACCGGTACATCCCCACTCGATGATCTTCTTGGACAATATGTCCGTGGGGATAGCTCAACAGCATACATTAGAGGCCTCCCTGTTGATCATGGGAACTCAGGGCTGCCTGCTTGGGTTAGTGACATATTAAGCTCTGTTACAATACCCGTGCCTTTCCCGGGCGGGCATGCTTTCAAAGATCTCCTCAAGTCATTCTCGCTTGCAGACGTTAAATTTGTCTTCCCAGACCCTAATGCCGAGCCTGGAACACCAGAAGCCTCGCCTTGTTTTTCAGCAACTGTGAAGGCCATTGTATCAATTCCTCATGAAATGAATGCACCTCTCGACGTATCAAAAGTCGTTGCAAATGGCGATATATCCTACCATAGCAAAAAGCTTGGTGAATTTCACTTCCCGCACTGGGCCCTCGCAACTACAGTACAGCGCAATGACAGCCATGAATTGGAAATCAACGCTCGTGTCGAAAACGTACCTCTCAACATCACAGACCCCGATGTTTTCTCAGATATGCTTCAAGATATAATATCAGGCGGAGGCGCTGGTGTCACTCTCAAAGCTGTGGGGACTGCGGATGTAAAAGTTGGTATCGCAAGCTTAGGTGCCTTTGTCGTGAGAGGTATACCTGCTCAAGGGGACGTTGTAATTAATGGAGGTATGTAATGTTTTATACACTATAGTTTTGCTTAGTATATCTATCGCTATGCATGCATGCTTCAAATCTTTACTTTATAAAGCATTGGCTTGGGATCTGATTACCAGATTTATATGCTTATGTAACAACACCCCGCATTCTAACCAGACATATCATCTTCGCCGAAGCTCATGTTCACGAAGGTCGTTCTGGAAAGAGTGAGCAATTAGCTTTATGAACTTTAAATTCTTTACTGTACTTGGCTTCTAATATAAATTCTGACTATGAACTGCAATGGCATCTAGGAAAATACAATCTCGACAAGATAAATCCTCGTCCAAACGAAATTAGTATAATATCATCGACAAGCACGTCTGTCAAGCTGGGCGCCAACGTGACCTTTAACAATCCCACTAACTACACGGCGCGAATCCCTTACGCCAATATCCAATTTACAAAGAATGAGACAGTGTTGGGAAATGGGACGATTCGAGATATAACTATTGGCCTCAAGGAAAATACTGCAGTACTTGAAGCATTTTGGGCCCCAGCTGACGGTGGGGATCTTGCTTGGGCTACTGGCGCCGCGTTACTAGGCGACTATATCTCCGGTTTGTACCTACCTTCCAGTATTATAGATTCTGAGTCAAGCAAATTAATTCTTCTAACATACATTCTGAAGGCAAAAACACCACAATAACTCTAAGAGCACACGAACACTCGATTCCATCTCTTCCAGATATATCTAAAGCTCTTTCATCGCTTAAATTTGACATACCTCTTCCATCCCTTCCCTTGGATGACGAAGGAGGTGCACCTAGTGACCCTTCGGGCCGATCTCACTTCGTTCAATCAGCAACTTTGCACGTGTTATCATCGACCGGCACTTTTGTACTAAGAAACCCGTTAAAGAAAGATACCATATTCATGTCAAACCTCACTGGCATTGCTTCGCACAATGGCACTATTCTGGGCACTTTAAATTATGCTTATCAATTCGCCGTACCCCCTGGAGTCTCGGAGACACCAAAACTACCAGTCGAATGGTCGCTTAATGGGGTTGGTTACGATATCGTGAAGAAAGCAATTGGGGGGATTCTCAAAATTGACGCTAAAGCACACTGCAATGTTAAGGTTGGGTATTGGGAGGACAAGCTAGGATTTGAAGGAAACGGGATTGGCGCTCATGTTGCATTATAGCGAGAATTTTTCACAATTTCTGCCTTCCTTGGTGTTTGGGTGGTTTTAGACGGCGCTTTAATGCTTTGCGGGGAAATCTTTTTATTGATTCCGGTCTCGAAAGTGGAGCAGGCTCTACTTTTGTGGTTCATATTGTGGTTTCAGTGTATCTCTATAAACACGAGGATAAACCAGAAGATTGTTTGTTTGAGTTAGTTTTCAGCTCACGGATTAAGATGCTGAATATAATATAAAGCTGTGGATAAACGATATTACCTGTTTACCAAGGCTCGGAAGGCTAAATACCCTGTTTAACTAATATACAGATCTGAATGAGAACGAAATTTTAGTCACTTAATTAGAATACGCCGCGACAAGGGTTTTCGAACAAGAAACAGATATCTAGGTTCGATTCCCACTATTAACTGGTTTCGTTTGAAAAAACATCTAGACAAGTTTATGAAAGCAACTTCTTCAGCCAGGAGGGAGCGTGCTTGCATCGACAACATCCCCAGCATCTTTGGGTAGCTCTACATCATCCTCATGGCCCTCGAGTGGCGATCGTGGTAGTGCCATTAAGCCAGTGCGAGCCGATTCAAGAATTCCAAAAGGTGCTATTAATTTCATAAAAGCGTCTATCCTAGCTGGCTTTGCAGAGCTGGGGATGCTATTAGCTTCTATTCGAGTCGCAGGTTATGAGGAGTAAGGGGTTAAGAACCTACACTTCGACGATTACATTATTGGTGCTAATATCCAGAACTTTGCCTCCAAATTGGTGAGTCAGATGCGTAACGGCGTCTAAATGCTCCATTTTATGTCTCAGCGCTTGAGATGCTGGAATTTTTGCTGGGTGAAAGTCTTCCGAAGAATCATGTCGAACCATTCCAGCCGGTTGCTCAGATGTCATCTCTCGATGGTGGGCTCTAAGTTCTTCAACATACTCAGGTCCAAGAATTGACACTTTGGCGAGCAAAAGCTCTCTCTGGACTTAAATATATGTTAAAGAGATATCCACTGTTAGGCCTATCTCTCAAGAAATGAAGAGCAATAGGAAGAATTCTAGTTACCTAGAGGCGCTGTGGTGTAATCAAGCACGGCCCAGACCGGAACTAAATCTTCGAGCTGCCTTCTCGCCTGTTCGACAACTCCATCCTGTCCACCGAGAACGATCGTCATACGCGAGAGGTCTTCGACCTCAGTGTTGCAGACCACCAATGAATCGATGTTGAAGCCTCGGGCGGCGAGAATTCCAGATACTCGCGACAAAACACCTGGCTCATTTTGAACAAGGCAATTGAGGATGTGTCGTTTAGGAGGTGCGGCGCTCGGTAACGGGGTTTCATAAAGAATTGAGGAGACTGCAGTGGATGCGTCCCATGGCGCGGTTTCTGTAGTCGGCAGTGGTGCCACTCTACGATGTAGAGCTTTGTATGCGAGAGCTGATGTTGAAGACGACGAACCGGATTGGTATCGTTTGATCAAAATATCCGATCGTTTCCCGAAACCTTGTAAATGAGATAGAGACGAGAATCGGCCAAACCTCGGACTTATTGCGAGGAGAGTTTCGCACGATGATCGTGCTGCGCGGAGCCCAGTCCACATTTCTATTGGCGTTTGGTGTGATCGAGGCTGTAATCGAAGCCGACGAAACGAGATAATGACTGGTCTTTGCGAATGAGTAACAATGCTTATGAAAGCTTCTAACTCACTTGGGCTCGTTGTTGGTGGTTTTTAAAAGCGTTTCGTTATCTGGACACAAAATGACAAGGTGCAGCCCGATTGTTCGGGCAGGTTTTTTCGCTTCAGCTTATGCCCATCCGAATATCGGCCATTGCAGCAACCAGGTCGCGAACGTTTCGCCTCCCAACTGATAAGTTCATACAAAAATATAGCCCCACTCATACTCTCGCTGCTACAAGGTATAGGTGCTAGTGGACTATAATATTCAAGTAGATACAAATACGCTTAGGATTTGCTGCAAAAAGAGTATATCTTAACTTCTCGAGAATCATAGGGATTATTGATACATTTTATATTATCACGTTAGAAACCTAGAGGCCTATGAATCGAGTATTATTACACATTGTGTCCCTTCTATCGAATAGGCTAGCTTGCCTAAGACCAAGCCAACCATAAATTCGCCAAATCCCAGGCGGTTCTTGTTAGACCGCCTATTCATAGACTAGCACAAGCACCTCTGCGGCGGTATTATTTTACCCATTCTATTCCTGTTGTCATACTTCTAGAGCCCAGGGGGCGGCTTTACAGCGTTGTAACCGGACCCTGGGTGTGGGCCGGGTTGCGTACCCGGAGCGCCAGGAGCGCCAGGAGGCTGTGTGACGGTTTGCTGTTGCTGCGCAGCAGCGTAATATTGTGCATCTTATACACCATGTTAGTGATGCGAAAAGCAGTTGACAATGAAGGCCATTGACACTAATAAAACTTACAATAGGCTGCATATGCTTGATAACCCCCATACGCCGCATATGGATCCGCTTGACCGTAGGCAGCGTATGGATTATACTGCTGTACTTGGTTGTTATAATCAATCGTAGATGAGCTAGCCCCTGGCGCATTGGCAGATGCTGGTGGTGGAGATGGAGCGCCGGATGGTGGTGGAGGCGGTGGAGGTGTCTCGTTATCCGTGCCTGTTGGCGGAGGAGGTGGTGGCGGCGACTATCGGTGTTAGCTAGATTTGTTATATGCATTTCAAGAAGATTAGGATCTTTTATATACTTGATGTGAATGTGAGCTGTAATTTGAATGTTGCCCGTAATGTTGCTGTTGAGATTGGTGGTGGTGGTGGTGGTGGTTTCCGTGGTTGTTGCCATAACTCCCGTATCTCGGTGGCATAGGATTGGCTTTAAACTGTTCATACTGGTCCGAGACACTTTTGACAAGGTCTTCGCAAAGCTCTTTCGCATGCTGGACTTCCTTGGGATCAGGCCCGCTTATACACAGGAACGAAAAAGAAAATAATTAACGTAAGTTGTCCTGAAGTAAGTAGTCGGGAATAGAGAGGAATGTTCACTCACGTCACGTGCAGGTACATTGGCTCGTCGCTTTCCCTGTTCGTTCCATTTTCCATAAATCCAGACCCTCGCCCTTTTATTTGTACTCGACAACGAGTTTCTTGTTGTATATGTTTAACATATGCGCCCTGGTGGCCAACCACTGATGCACGAAGATTGAACCCCGGTATGGGGTCTAAGTTGATAGGAACCCTTTCTTCTGGCCATTTACGCTATTATCCAATCAGTGTGAATCCTCTCAAATAAGGAGTAGTGTGATTTGTTTACTCTGCCGAATTCGTCGCGTTCAACTTGCTCGGGGGGCTCTCTCCGTCTAAATCTACGTTCATCAACCAAGGATCCAAGTTCTTGTTTCATAAGTTCTTCGATTTTCGCAACAGCTTTATCCAATCCCTCTTTTGTAGTGCTCGTGATGTGAAGATATAAAGGTGGATTCTATGCGATTTTAGTTTCGAAAATCAGTATCATCAAGAATAAGAGCGACCAGGGGAAAGAAAAGAGAAAGTACAAAGACACAAGTGGAAGCAATTGTGTGAGTGAAAAGGGGGGTGGTAAATGGCGTGGGCTCTAACCTGTGGGGTAGCCATGGCTTTGTCTGGATAATATGCACCTCTCGTCGTAACGTCTTATATCTCAAGATAGATGTAAGTTAAGATATACTAAGGGCGAAAGAAAACAATAAATCAGGAAGTGAGTATTACCGGCGCCAGTTTCTTCCTTGATCTATACAAAACCGGTTTAGGTTGTCAGCAGCGTCATCAAATTGTTGCGATAAGTAGCCCGAAACTGCTATCAGAAATAGTTCAGCTGCAAAGTTACCCTTGACTTCATATATGTTTAGATAGTCTATGACCATGAAACTCGAGCAACTTGAGAAAAGAAGGGAGGGATCTGTGTTTACCATCTTCTGGGTAGAACCTTTCGTTAACGTGTATCTATTCCGTAAATCGTTGACTTCTATATCTTTGATATAATCGCCGTCTTGTATATGAATTTCGGTATTCATGCCAGTTGCTAGAGGCACGGGTTTCGGGGTTGTAGATGCTTGGTTTGAGAGCTTTAAAAGGGGTTAGTATTGCTTTTGGAGTGGTGCTCTCTGAATGAGTATTATGTTCTTGGTTTCTAAAGGGGTCAAACTCAAGGCTTACTTTTGTGATAGCGGACCCGTCGGAGGGAATTCCTCTCTTTGCTTGCAACTGCGCATTGATGCGAGCGGCGGCGGCAGCTATAACACGGTCAATTCATGATGAATATTAGATGTGAAACCGGATTATCTAAATACCTGCAGCCGCGGCTGGGTCAACGGCAGTCTTCGAAGACTCCGATGATGGAAGTTTGGGGGAGATAGCGGTGGTTCGAGAAGGACTTCTACTTCGGCTTGGCCGGGAGCTTGTTGAGCGATGCGGTGAACGCGACCTTCTACCGGAAGTATCCCATCTCGAACGATGGATAGATCTTTCACTGTCACGCTCACGATCCTTTTCGTGATCTCTGTCCCTCTCCCTCTCCCTCTCCCTCTCCCTCTCCCTCTCCCTCTCCCTCTCCCTCTCCCTCTCTCTATCCCTCTCCCTCTCCCTCTCCCTTTCCCTCTCCCTCTCCCCCTCCCTTGGCCTTTCTCTATCCCTCTCCCTCTCCCTCTCTCGGTCTCTGTCCCTGTCCCGATCCCTGTCCCGATCCCGATCTCTGTCTCTATGTGAGCGCTCGTGCCTATCACCACGCTCCTTTTCGTCCCATTTGCTTCGTTTCCTTCGGTCGTCGTCCATCGCTTGCAAGAGGGAAGGCTTTGGGGGCAACTGCTACGCGGTTCGCGAGATAAAAGTTCCTTTAGCAAACGTAAGTCGCCATTGCGTTTCCGGCTTTTAACAAAATATGAAATAAAAAGAATTTTTGGTTTCTGATGAAGGGTGAATGGAGATGGGAGAAAGGTAGACTAGGGATGGAAGAGGTCACGAATCTTCGCGGCCTAGAATAGGCTCCTAATGGAAATGAAATACTCACGTGTAGTCAAGTGTCGGCAGAATGGTTGGCGGAGGTTGTTTAAGATGCGATGGCAAAGGACACTGGTGCGAAATTCGTCACAGCGCTTTCAAGGAAAATTCAGAGCACAAACAAGTGTTGTAGGGGGCCCGGCCCAGAATTGCAACATTTACAACGCACTTAGAATTCAAATATCCTGATTCCGACTGGTCTCAAGCAGAGGGAATTTGTGAATATCAACTCAAAATCAAACGAGCATTCTCCAAGGACATGAATTTCAACCAGGCACACATGTTCAAAGCTCGTTTAGCATCTCTAATTTATGTGTAAATTACAAGTATCTGACACAATGCCCAAGTAATTCCAGTGCGTAATGTAATATACACCCGCTCAACATCTTGCGAAGATTCATATATTACAGTTTTTCACTTGTAACGAATTTAAGCAAAAGTTGTTTGCAATTAAAAGAGCCTAGTTTAATGGTACTATTACATATGCGTGTATTTTCTAGATCAAATGAACACTTTAAAAATTTCGGGGCAGAATCTAAGGGAAAATCGACAGGGTCGAGAAGTAATATATTGAAAATAGTGGGGAAATATTAGGGCGATAGATAGGCTAGTCATCATCATCATCATCATCATCACCCTGATAGCGTATTGCCCACCGTACTAGCAAGCCCCGAGGGAGACGTAATATGAGCCGTATCACCATGAGAGGTACTGATGAGTACTTTTGATGTCACTCGATTCCTGGTTAAAATGTTTATATATGGCTGCAAACCCGAACGAGGAAATTTGATCCAGTTAGTACGGATGGTCTAGGGAAAATAACATGGAGCATCTATTAGGCTAAACATACAATACTTATAGTATTCTCAGCATCCGGTTCAACAAGTCGAGGCATGACCAATAGAAGTGGGGCATCGGGTTTAGGGGGTGTCGTCTGGAAATTACAGGTAAGTTGCATTGGTGTAAACTTTTTCATAGCATGTAGCGGAGGTCTGTATCTCATATACGAATTAGTAATCTACTCTAGATGGAGTGTTACTACTCCTGCGAAGAAGTAAATGAGACAAGGGAGCATACTGATCTTCTTGCGAGCTCGATTAGGAGGGGGGGCGGTTTACCTGGACGAGTAGACGTTTGGATGACTTGATGGTTCTGGTAAAGTTTGGTTCCGAGAGTGAGAGGGCCCACTGGAAAGGATGGAGGGATGAAGCAAAGCGCCCGATTTGTGCATCCATCGAGTTTGGAGTACGGGGCGCTGAACCGCCGTTGAAAATGGCTTCCTCAGTGCTGTCATTTTTGAACAGGGAAGGGTGATCTAATCTAGTCGTATCCAAGAGTGTTTCTCTCTTGCAGTCTCCAATTCAATGCGCACACGCTCCCGTATCCGTAGAAGTGGTCAAACAGGCTAGAGGAAAGAGTTTTGTATCACAATCAATGTTGACGCTGGGAATAGTGTTTGGTAAAAGAGTATCTATGTCGTTATATGGTCTCTGGAATTTATGCAGAATCTGGGGGGGATTGGATATCTATAAACGCATGGATGGAAGTATATAAAGTGCTGGATTAGATCCGTCGCAGTTGATGCCATACATCTCGGGAATAACCGTAGTCTTTATATACTCGCCTTTCAATCCCTGAATGTCCGCATCAGTCACTACGGTCTTGGTTTAACCACCACAACCACCGCAAGCCTCCATCACGTATATCAATGGAAGCATTGTTGCGGTTGAGCCAATCATGCTTTTCGCTTCGGCCCCGGATCGGTCCCGTTGGGTTTTTGTTGGGTGGTGGGGCCGGAATTGAATGTGATCGATGATAGGAGTCGGGAAGCTAGCAAGCGAATTCGCGGAGAACGACAACGCAGGGGTAAATGCGTCTGAGCGCATCGGCTGCTTTTCGAATATCAGGGGATACGTCCTTCTCTTCAACCACACGCGAAGCATATGCACATGCTGGAGATGACGCGATTGCATAATTGAGGGTGTAGTAGCTTCTCTTGGGAGGCAAGGGTTGCAGAGAGATCGTTGAGGTATGAATTCAAGATCTTAAGCACGACGAACGATACGCCATCGTATTAATTGAACATCGATAATCAATACACGGTATCTTGGCAGCGTCCACCCCGACCTTCATGGACATGCCAGCCCCATCAATGTAATGTGCTTGGGTACATGTGTGGTAAATACATGCTTGGGCGCGGATTCAGCCAAGCATCGCTCCGGTGTTTCCAAACCGACAGCCAAGGATGCGCATCAGCAACGACCTGCCAACCAGCCAACGAGTTCAGGGGGGTACAGCCGCCACCCAACCAGATGTTTCAGAGCACTCGTTCCAAGTTCCTCGACCTGCTGGACGCAGCTATGCTTCTAACCCACCTGGGTAACATCGTTTACATACTTGTTGTTTTGATAGCCCCGCCGCGTCGAGGAAGCACGAGATATTCCAAAATATTCAGCACTGAAAAGGGAAACATGCATCCATCAGGAGAAACCCACGGAGCGCTTACTGCTGATTATTTCTTTGAAAATTTGTATTTTATTTCATCAATTCCGTCCTGTTATTAATTCAGGATTCCTTACCTCGCCTGGAGATATCCCTCATCGTCCGATGCGACCAATCTTCTCAACATACATTCGAAATCTTAACCCCCACTGCTGCCCTCCGATGTGCACGCCCCCGCTAGCTGTCTGCTCCCCCGATCCCACGAAGAAACCCATTTAGACATCTTGGACTCCATTCTTTTTTATGAGGACCACCACAAACCATACCCAAAGTTCCAGCCTTCTTTTATATCTATTCGGTCCCTTTCTTTCTTTCTGTTTGTTCTGGTCGCTTTAATCCATCATTTGCGGTATACCTTAGCTTACTCGAGCCCCATACTGGTACCCTTGAATGACTATAATCATACATACGTTGATGCTTGCTTCAATTATTAACACAACTACAACAAACCCGTCGTTAAGATATATAAAATCTTACCTCCTCTCTTCCCCCGAGACCGTTTCCGCCATTGACGCTCAGAGAGTTCCGTCAAGTTTATACCAGATCCAGGTGGAATGCGTCTCATAAGTCTCATCTGTCTTGCCGTCCGAATAAACCCAATAGGAGCCTTTGTTCCGTGGCGAATTGACCCATCTGACCTCGATCCTGCATCTTTCCACCTCGTTTCTAAACCCCGCTCCGCAACAGTTCGACGTCATGAATCTACTATTGACAATATTGAAGCAAAATTCAAACGCTACCGGAGAACCGTCGAAACTCCGCCATCGATAGACCAACAGGCTATAACCTTTCCCCTTGTCGCAAGGAATAATGATAAAAGCTCAGGGCCAATAATACTATATTCGGACCCGGATGATATATGTATGCAGTGCGCCCCGTCCATGTTAAACCCCGGTTTCTTTCTTTCCCTCTTTTTTCTTCATGCCAGTCATGAATCTGACTCTGCGTTTTACAATTTAGCGTACTGGGTCAATGTTCAATTTGGATCTTCGAACAAGCCATTTCGTCTCGTCTTGGACACAGGATCTGTAAGCAGAACGCTCAACAAGGCCGGTCATACGGTACAGTCTAACGCACATCTCGCAGGCTGACACATGGATCCCATCCTCGGGTTGCATCTCCAAAAGTTGCATAGCACACAGCACTTTTGGCGCTAGCGACAGTTCGACCCTTCAACTTTTGAACAACAATAAGACATTTTCTATTGAGTATGCAAGCGGCAACGTCGAGGGGGTCATCATTAAAGATTCTATGACGTTAGGCCCAATGGCTCTCAAGGATGTAGAGTTCGGCTTAGCAAACACAGTCAGTGACGATTTTACAACATTCCCCGTTGATGGAATTCTTGGACTGGGCTTCCCCTCTGCTTCCGTCGAAAAGGTCCCAACCTTCCTAGATAACCTCGTATGTGCTCCACCAAATAATCATAATATTCATCTGTATCAAATTTTGTCTCGTTAACCTCCTTAGGTTTCCCAAAATATTGTTTCAAAGCGAGTTTTTGGTGTCTATCTACAAAGAACCGCCGACGGTTTGAAGAACGGCTCCGTAATTTTTGGTACCGTTGATTCGTCTAGGATTGATGGAGGAGCTGATGCCCTAAAATACTACTCTCTTAATGGAACCGGCGGTCTTTGGTCTATCCGTATGGATGACGTAGTTATAGACAACCAAAACATAGATTTTGGTGGACGTAGTGTCATCATTGATACAGGTAGCTATCTATACCAATTAACCCATCTCATAGGAGAAAACCAAAAGAATATCGCGTAGATGTCTAAGACTTGTCGCGTAACTTTAGGCACGGCTTTAATTTTAATCCCTCCAAATGATGCATTGAAGCTCCATCAGCATATTCCGGGCACCAAAAGCAATGGTGAAACATTTTACATTCGTAAGCCATTCCCATATGAATATCAAAACTTACGTGAATCGCTCGTTTGAATTAGCTAACGATAGTGTACCTCCAGCTTGTGACACTCAATTGTCCCTTGAGTTTCAATTTGGCAATGACAAATATAGTATATCATTCAGGGACTATGTTGGCGCCAAAATCGATTCAGCAGGAACACTTTGTCTCAGCTTGATTGTTGGAAGGGTGAGACAATATTTCCCGATCCTCTTCAAACCCGATGCTAATAACACTTACCTCCAAATAGAGTGTAGTCCGTGATGGGGCTTGGTTGATCGGAGACGTATTTTTAAGGAATGTGTATAGTGTGTTCGACATGGACAATCTAAGAATTGGACTTGGGATGCCTCTAGTTATACCCAATCCAAGCGGAACAAGTATAGTCCCTCACTAGTTACACGCGCTTAGAACTCATACTTACAAAATGAAACATTTCTAGCTACAACAACGTCTAAGCCTACATCAGTTCTTATACCGACGTCAATCTTAGCCCCGCAAGGTATTAACCCACCGAGCCAAACATTTACCAACGCACCTGAGGTTGCCAGTACGACTTCAGCACCAATAACAACAAGCAGCCCCTCAGTTGCATCGTCGTGCCAAACTTTCGTAGTTATAAACTGGATATGGGCCCTTTTTTTTACTTTGACCTTCCTTCATTCTGCATAGCACGCTGGAGTCCCGGAGTTTGTTCATAAATCCTCAATGTTTTAAGTCATTGACATCACTAGTTAAGAGCGACTCCCATAAAATCTTCAATTTATATTATTCTAGATCTTGAATATTGGCATTTAGGAGGCTTTGTTCGAGTTTTTGAATTGAAACTTTTGTTCATTTGTTTGCCCTTGAGGATTCGCAAATATATATCGTAAGGAGAATGCACTATATTTAGTCATCATGAAAACGTCATGTGAATATCTATCCTGTGACACAAGCGCCTCCAATCCGGTAGATAGTCTGTCTCAATATGCTTCAATCCACCCATTCCTTTTCGACTACTGTTATGTTTTTAATGAAAAATTGACCATTCCGCTCGGTTGTCTCTTGAAATACCACCCAATCAATGCTTTTCTGCACCTATAGCAATTTTATATGTAGCGATTTCAGTACGACATTATTTGGCATTCCGAATCAGATGCAAAGGGCTTCTCTTACATGCAATACCGAGCTTGGGTGAATTTTCATGATCTAAGTGCAAAAGTTAGTTGCAATCCGCGATGAATTCATACTTTTATATCAGTAACTACTCAAGTAGGTAATTAAAAGTAAGCCATACCAGTGATCCAGACATAGTTTGATAAGAGCCGTCTGGAAGACGAAACGCGAGATTCCGGCGATAGGTAGATGCAATGCATTTCCTTATCGCCGTTGACGTGGCGAGTTCAGTCTTAGCTATTTTGATACGCCGGTGCTGCAAAATCCGGAGTAATTGGTCTCGGATGTTAACAGACCGAGACAACTGGGTTTCGTTAAACCCATATTTGCGGCACCAACTCTTATCCCGGCCCATTCTAAGGAAGCTTTCGTATATATTTAGCCAAGTAAGAGCGTCGCCCTCTTGTGCAATAAATGGTAGCCACTTTTCGTGATCAAAGTAGTCTCCTTTGGTGAGCGACAATGCAACGAGTGAGGCTATTTGCTCAAAACAGCCATATTGTAGTGAACTAACTAGCAGTATTGCGTGGGAGGGTTCTAATGGAAGCTGGGCAACGTTTTCCCCGAAAGGTCTTGTTAGATGTGCTTCGTTATCGATTACTCCCAATGACGCCAATCGATCGATCGCCTCTGCTAGCATATGAGAAGGTGGGGGATGAGGGTAATCAAAATGTAGAATATTATCTACACCTAATGATTTAAGCTGGAGAATGCAATGGTCTAGTGCCAACCTCCCAATCTCCGGTAGTCTGGTCTTCTCTAAGTTCTCAAAAGAATTTTGCGGATATAGTCTGTAACACCTTCCTGCTTTCGACAAACCTGCGATCCGGGTTCGAATATTTGCGACTTCTTGGCTCACCGGCTCCACCTTTGTCACAGTTGCAAACCCATATCTTGAATACTTAACTTCCTCAAAACCTGTGTCAATAACTACTGTCACAGCCAAGCGACGAGCAACAAGCTCAGCAGGTAGAGATGTAACGATGACGTGGGCGGGGTGCTCGAAATCCAAGACGCTACTCTCCAATCGCAACAACTCCGAGACACTGAACAAAGCGTCTACATTCATGGAAACTTCAGCAAGCCGGAGCGACTCGCGAAGTTGATCCTGGAATCTTCCAATGTCCCTACTTGGCATGAATACAATAATTCCGCCAGTCGCCAGCGGCTTGGTAGACGATAAGACTACATCTAATGCCGTATCAACGTAATTTCCAGGGCTTATGTTGACGTAGTGGAGGTCAACTGGATACGTGTTTGCCTCCAGCGAGATTTTTGGAGGTGCTATGAGATATACCGAAAGAAAGTCCAGAGATTCAGGTGATGCTCCAGAGATTAAAACTCGAAGGTTCTCTCTTTTTTTCAGAACCTTCTTCAAAAGGCCAATAACTATATCCCTGCGAATCCATTATCGTTAGCAAATTGAAATTGGGCAATGGGACAGAGAAGTTTGTAGAGCGCGATATCATACATTTGAATAGTGCGAACATGGTATTGATGTATATATATTATCGAGTATCTACTTACTAGGGGATCGACAAGTGCTCCTTGTAGCAGAAGGCTCGAGCTTATGTGAACAACCTTGGTTCGTGGGGTTGTCGTATCCTCAAAAGATACCGAATAACCTAGAAGCAACTAGAATTAGTAGGAGTACATAAAAACCACAAAATAACTCGGAATTTATACTTAAAAAACTAGAATCGCCATTCTAAAACATTAACTGTAAGAGCCAGTGCCCTTTTTGAGTTCGTCAAGTAAAAGTAGTGGCAAGCAGATACCTCTTGAGCGGCAACTTTAGCATCTTCGTCGGAAGCCTTCCAACTGTGTTAGCACGAAAGCTAAACAGGGTGACCCTCTAAAAAGGAACAAAGATTGGTCAAGTGAGTACTTAATAACTTAGGTACTTACGTGAACACAGGATATCATCTTTCCCGAGTCCGCCCAGCCACCCTCAAGCAAATAGAGTGGAAGCTTGCTGGCCAATTCTCCTGTTGTATTCAACCAAAGGGTTATCTTGTTATCTTCGATCACCTTTTGAATTGCAGTTTTGTCAACTGAAGAGAGATCCGGAGTCATGATGCTGTTGCGTGAGACAATAATATTAATACTTGGTTGGATGTGTTTAGAAAACTGAAAGGGTGCGAAGCTTCGGTAAACCGCTTTCATCCTGCAAATATAACACATCAAATGCATTCATATGACAGGCGTGTCACGACTTAAAGTTTGATTTTAGTTTAGTTCGCTCCTAGTAAAGAACAACTATTACTCGTTCATCTAGATAATTGTTAAAAACTTACTTGATAGCACCCAGTAGTTGCTTATATATCACAAACCAAGTTATAATTCTACATCACCGTCTCTCAATTCACCCAGTCCCTTTAAAATTCCTTTCATTTTAAACACCCAATTTACATCAAATTGCTTTGTAAGTACTACGGCGCCAGAACATGCTCATCAATATTCCCAGTGTTAACAAATACCTAGGTAAATGATAAAGTAGAAATCACCTACAAAATCGTCATAATAAAGATGATCTGAAAACGTGCTCTTATGGCAACGCCATGTGAATACTTGTGTATACAGGTCTAGAGTTAAAAACCAATTCTAAAAATACACATAGATATCATTCTTGAATACGAAAGAGAAAGGACCTTTGAACCTAAGTAGACATTTCCCTAGTGGATCTCTAGAGAGCATCAGCTGTGGCAAATCCTATCGTCTTGGAGATAAGACGCCTGTAGTATAACCCATTTCACTGATACCAGTTAGTGTTCTTAAACTAGATTGCATTGTATTGGACCTTTGTTCTCCTGTAACAGCCTGAGAACTATTTTGCGCGCCTGGAGCCAGGAATGGTACGGTAGCTTGGGCTGCAGGGCCAAGGACTGCTGATAATGGTGTACTTGGAACGGCAGCAAAGGGGGCTGGGCTAAGTGGTTGGAAATGTACAGGAACACCACCTGGAAACGAAGACGACGATGTCGACATCGCAGCACCAGTGGTTGAGTGCGGCGGGTCATTCAAAGCTCTGAAGCTAGAACTGTGTAGAAGGACAGTCACTTCTTTTGTGAGTCTCGCAACCGGGGAAAATCCTCCTAAAACTTGTTTTGGAAACCCGAATTCTGACGATCCCGCTTTCAGTAGTTCGCCAATAGACATAACAGACTTATCATCAAAAATTAGCACATAACTTGAATGAATATAATCAAAAAAGCAGCTGGGTTCTTACTGTCACAAATCGGGTGATATCTTCATAAAACCTTCTTCTTTCCACCCAATCCGCTTCTTTTATCGACTCTAGCCGTATTTTTAGACGTTTTGCCACTTCGGAACCACCGCTACAAATTTTATCAAGCTCGCGAAGTTTTTGTAGAGTAGTTTGTTGGACATGCGGGTTTTGCTGCGATGCAGCTTTCTTGATGGCATCGGAGAGCGACGTAATTAGCTGGAGCGTAGCAGTAACAGAATGCCCTAGCTTTTCGAATAATACTTCGTCCGGATTTTCCAAGGGATTGTCAACGAGAGTCCCAGGAGTAGTCGGCATAAACGTTACCTCTTGTGCAGCTCTTTGCATGACATGGAGGTTTGGGTTCGAGACATTTGAAGGAGAAGAGGGAGGCAGTTTGGCTCTTGAGACGATACCAATAGCATTTCCAGAGCGCAGGTTGTTAGTGGGAGGTGGAATATGTTTACGAAGGTTTGCCCATGCTTGTTGCAGCTCAATAATGGACCCAAAAACTGCCAACAAGATCGTGCGAGTGTACCGCGATTCGACCTGATTTGCAGTGCTATAGACAACTTGCTGTAGTTGACTGAGCACATGTTTAAATGTTAAAATAGCAGTATGAGACGCGTTGAGGACTACATCAAAGGAATTCGGGGAATTTTTTGTCTCATAGGCTTCGAGGGCTTGGACAAGAGAACTTATGTTCAGATTTGCAGCTGGTAAAACACGATCGATTCCAGTTGTTTGCAGGCGATTTCGCTCTTTTATCAGGCTTACATAAGAGTCGATTGATGGCTGGATTTTGTAAATCGAATAAAGGACGCTTCTCGCAGTTTCCATGACCGTAGAGTTCACACTCGCGTCTAAGGTGGTGTTTTGCTTGTAGGTATCTTGAATCCGGCGAAAGTAAGATTCGGGCTGGTGATTATCCTCGCGAACTATGATGGCATTACTAGATAAAGAGGCCGCGGTATCCACCCCATTAGGGATATTGCTTGCTCTCTGCGCGGCCTCGTTCATACTAGAGTCGTATGATATCCCACGAACGTGATGTTTAACAGTCCGAACCTCATCAACTGTTCCTAAGACGTTCTTCTGACCAATATATCCCATTCTTTTAGCAGCTCTATTTATTGAACCGCTTTCACTATTACTTCTGGATCGTTCAGACCCTCCTCCTGACGTCTGGGCGATTGCGTGGGAGATCGTGCCTGCGTATTTACGCTGCAGGTTTTTGGTAGGAATCGCTGGAACAGAAATAGCATCGTCTTGAACCGAATCTTCGAGCGTAAGGCTCCGGCCACGAGTTGAGTCTTCCCCAACTAGTGGAGTGAGTGGGTTTTCCGACCCGCCTGACAACGTCATGATTTTGCTGATGTTTGAGTAATCCGTATCATTTTCTCCATCGCTAAATCATAAATTTTGAATAAGTAGGCGAAATTCTGCATGCAAATAGGGAGATTACCTAGAGTTTGAATATTCCGTTTCATGCGAACTTTGTTGCCTTTCGAGGCTTTGCTTTAGATAATTTTTTAGTCTTTCCAGCCATCCATCTCTATCACCATCTCCTTCTTCCTCAAATTCGTATATCTCAGAAGGTAAATTTGATATAGGGTTGTGATCAATTTTGAGTATTTTTAATTCATCCATTTGGGAGACGTAATTCGGTAGGATGCGTATACGGTTCTTTGATATTGATAACACTTTCAATTTGAGCAAGTAACCAAAATCCGTTGGTAGTTCCCTAATTTTATTACGACTGATATCAAGGATTTCTAGTGATGGCATCTGGCAGAGCTATCATGGTTGTATAATTTCAGTGAGCAACCAAAAGTCCCTGCAAAACACATGGCGCTAGCTTAAATGGTCGCATACGTACAACTTGAGGGAAGTCTCGGAAAAAGTTGGACCTGACATTTAGATATCGCAATCGTGAGCACATGGCAAACTTTGGATCAAATGAGGTAAGTTGGTTGTGGCCCAATGCAAGTCTGGATGATCAGGTCAGTAAATTTGGACGAGTTCACATTTATCGCAATGGTCAAGCGTTGTAGAACAGAACCTTTCAACTTCATCGTCGATCATAGAGATAACCTCAACAGGTATGCCGGATATTTTTTGGTGGCTTAAGTCAAGAGTGAGGCCGTTAGAAGCAAAAGAGACATTGGTGTTCTCATTATTCTGCTCTAGCCTCGCTTTCTGAAGCGCATTATCTACCAGAGTGATGCATGCATTAGGTGTAATTGGATTGTTTGTTTTCGGCCTTCGAGCCTCCATGACACCTATTCTTGCAATGCCGTAAGAATTAAAACCGGATCAGCCCTAGCATCATATACAGAGTACGATCCGTTGATGAAGACGAAGGAGCTCGAGAGATTGGGTTGATTTAAGCCAAGGCTTGGATAATTGCCTATAACGTTATCTGCGATGAAATTGCCGGCGGATAGACAATATATTTTAATCGTCCCAACTTTCGCGTAGTATTTATAGCCAGTTATTACCTCCTTTGTCCTTTGAAATCAAAAACCCAAAATTCGTCCTTTCCTCAATTACTCCTTTACTGTTATATATAGCAAAACTTCGAGTGCTACCAATATCACCTCCGAACGGTCTCGAGCTCTCTAGTTCAGGCGAGCGCTCAAGCTGCGGAGATTGAAGTAATTTAAATTTCTAGTTTAAATTTCTAGGCGGGTATTCAGATCAGCGTCATTCTCTATTCTAATTGTGCAACCTGTCTACACTTACGTTCTTCAACCGCCATCGCTAGTTTGTGCTCAGGTATGTTTTCTTTCTTTTTCGAGGGAGAATGTTTATGTTTTTTGTGAAACCAGCAGCAGCCCCTTTCGAGTACCTTCATTGCAAGCGAACCCAATCTAATTTTTGGCTGGTGCAAGCTAAATTGTCCAACAGAGCGTCTTAGGGAAAGCGCGACAGCGGCAACACGGTAACACAAACGCGCGCTTGTGAATACTTCAAGTAACTATATATTTATAAAGAGATTCCGATACCGGTCCGCAAGACCATTACCTGAGAGAAAACTAGGTTGGTAAGCGTCTGCTAGTGTACCTAGTTTAGTGAAATACTTACTTAGTTATTAAGTTCCAAATAAGTAATCCTAGACATAAATAAGTTGAATTATCCACAAGTCTGTGGCCTCGCGCGGCTATAATATAAGTACTTATTACCTCAGTAAGTAATACTAGCTGTAGCTTAATTACCTGAGTGCGCAGCTCTAAACTATATTTAGAAGTCAATTTCATGCATCCTGTAAGTATGAACAAAGATTGCAAACGGCACTAAGATACTATCGAGATCTCGAGAGTCATTCAAACTAAATTACGTCTTGTTATATACAATGGTTTTTTTAGGAACAACCACAAATCCCTGTTTAAGGTGTTCATTCACATCTTGACGACTCCTCATATACGCTTAGAGCATATAAGACGCTCTAGTCTAGAGCGCACATATTAGCACCACCGGACTCGCGCGCTCATCTCAAAAGTGCGATTTATTACAATTCTAAATAAGATTAAACATCGATCAAGCATTTGATATCGCGATATGAGTAAGTTGAAATGGACTCGCGGGAAGGGACTAAAATCTGTGGCAGGATTGGTCATTTTTTTCAATGGATTCTACGACCGAGTGGCCGCACAAGCAATTACAGACTCCCGTGCCAGCATTTCTGTAACTCTGACTGCAGCTGGGCCCCTCAATACGTTCATTCCGCCGGCAGACTGCTCAAAATTCTCTGCATATTCCACAGAAACCCTTGGTACGCACCTGGTCCTGTTTCTCTCCTAGCTTGCAAAACTGTAGTTTTCTGACAATCAGCGACCATCGCCTCTTAGTTTTTGGCGAGAACACTCGTTCCTTTACGATCACATCGTTTAGGCAAGGGTGCCAATACGGAGGCCCTCGAACCACATGCTGTCCTCCAAACTATGAACTAGGACAGTACAATTCTCCAGGTGTATGCCCCAATGGCTACACCACTCTTGATAACATCGAGTTCGTAGCTGTTACGAGGCAAACCGAAGGGATTTGGATAACTTATCCTGCGGTCGGGACACTCACTGGAAAGCTATGTTGTCCGAGGCAAGTAAACATACGATCCCGTCTCCGAATTAAACCTTCGTTTTGGGCATTTCACATGAATCCTCTAATAATCATTCAAGTGCGAATAGCGCTACGGAGACTATTAAATACACTGCAGACGGCCCAGTCCCGCTCTGTCTTGCATCCTCCGTAGGCCCAACGATAACGCAACGAGGGAGCGTTGTGAATCAGCAATCTCTTTATTTCGCTAGCGCGGTGGTGGTGGTCCCCCCGGGTTCTCATGACCCGCCTCTCGTTACCGTATCAGAAAGTGATACAAGCCAAGCTCCTACCCAGCAATCACAATTGGCGAAGATTTCTTCAGAGTCAAATCAACAACTAAACGAAAGCACGGCAAGTGGCGCCCAGAGCACACAATCTCAAGAAGCAACCACCAAGGGTGAAAGTAAGAGTGGCCTCTCCGGCGGCGCAATCGCTGGAATAGTTATAGGGATAGCAATTCCTATTATTTTAGTGGGTCTCTTTTCTGCTTATCGGCTCGGGAAGCGGACTCGCGAACGGTCAGGAAACAATAACCAATCTGGTAGACAAATCAGAAATGGTGCCCTCGATAATGGGAGAGAGCCTGGTGTTTCTGCCGTAGTACATATAGGTGGTATTCAAGACATGGCTAAAGCTGGATGATACTCACAAATCTCCATCATATGAACATGTCCTGGCAAATACGGTATTGGTCCGCCACCCTCCTATCCGCCGTCTCCTAGCTTTATTTTCGCAAATTTAACGACTCCCACAATTGGGGAGAATTGGTTTTTATAAGCAAAGACTGAAATGGCAGAAGAGTAAGGCAGGCTATTCTAACCATTTGGCGATATATGCTATCGGTATTCGGCAATCTACGTTAATGTTATTATTCTCTCTCGTTGTATATGTAATGGGAGCATCTTTAGCAACTAGTGCCAGTAAATGCGGAGGGTATATTTGTAGGACGAGTCGCAGTCGTTGTAAGACTATTCACGATAAGTGAAGACCTACATCATTATCAATATCATTATGGAACCGAATACCTGAAGCAGATGGAAAGAGAAATCGCAGATGAGTGAATAGGTTCTAATGTAGAAGTTACTCTTAGATAAAAGAATAAAGGGGATCACGACAATGTAGCTGTTATAGAAATCAAAGTGAGATAATAAGAAAGCGGGACATTACATCCAGACCAGTCGATAAGTTGTAACAACCTCGGGGTCAGGCTTTAGCCCAATGTCAGTCTTCTTCAACCTCCTCGTCATCCGTCAATTCCACCTCTTCAAGTTCACTCCCGAGTTCGTCCTCAGCCAAGTTATTCACAGCTCTACCAGCCACTGAACCACCCTCCTCGTCATCGGATTCGGAGTCATCGGAGCCCATATCATCGCCATTGCTATCTTCTTCATAGTCATCATCATCGTCGTCGTCCGTATCGTCATGAGCCATGCCTGCAATTTCATCTTCAGCAGCCTGGAGCTCGCTTTTCGCTCCAAGGTTTTCTTTTGCTAGGGAAGATGGGATTTTGGCTCGCCTTGCCTCCGCCATGCTCGCATCCTTCAGCTGATTTTTCCGAAGGTAGTTGTCAATAGCGGGATGTTCCACTTGGTCAATCATAGAGAATTCGACTTCTTTGCCACCAGATTGATCCGGAGTTCGAATTGTCAAGCTGAATGTTCGCTGAGTAATGCTGGAATAGCTACTTGATTCGATTGAATCGAATTTAAAGCAGTAGAGTGGTTTTTTAAAACCCCAGAGGATGGCGTTTTCCAAGAAGAATAGAAACCCTGCATTCTTTTTTAGCTAAAAAGTCATTGAAAACCAAGTATTCTCTTTTATTGTTTGGCTAGGTTGGGCGAGAACCTTCCTTGATCCCTAGGTGGGATTTAACATGATAGGACGTTTCGCTTTTGCGATATGAGTTGGCTGTAAGAGATTGGAAAACGGCTGGCGCAGGTTCGATGACTGTCACGGGAAGGAGGCGGTTCAAAGTTGTGATGATGTTTTGTTTCATATCACCATACTCGCTTACGGAGGTATTGCCTTTCGTAGGGTTATCCGTGACTGTGAAGAGTAGCGGGTCGGTTTCCGTATCACTGATACCGTGGCTGTTTTTCACGAATATACAGAAGTTCCACTGTCTGGCTCGGAAAATGGGATATTGTATCAGATCGGCTGATTTACTTGAAGAAACAAGAAAGAAAAAGAAAACCAAGGGAAAAACCGATAGACATGAGGATTGATCAGAAAAATCGCATCAGATCGGGGTAAAGGATTACCTAGCAGTTTTTTCTGGAACAGGTAAACATGCTACGTAGTCTAAAGGGTGGAATTTTATTTTGTTGATAGATCAGTTTTTCATGAAATTTTTGTGAAAATGAATGTAAGCATCATTGTAAAAGATTGAATACTCACCGACGTCTTTGAAGAAAACTCCAAACTCAAGAGCACCTGTAGGGCCAAGAGCACCGAGAGCGGAGGATGTGAGAACCACAGTGAACTTTTTCCGTTGAGGAATGGAGAAGGAGATGTCGGGAAGACGCAGAAGAGACGACTGCGTTCCAATCTCAGTAGCAAGGTCTGACTTGGTCACCAACTCGAGCTGAGACCCGGGAGTATTTTCGAGTTTGCGTCTTTTTGTAGCAGGACCATCTTTATCGAAAGCAGCAGTAGAAGATTTGAGGTCGATAATGTAACGAGATATACGTTCGAAAAGGTCCAAGGTCTGAGGAAATGAAGCTAATCACGAAAAGCGGATATCAGGATTCGAAACCGTCTGGATTCAAATGGGAGAAGAAGAAGAAGAAGAAGAAGAAGAAGAAGAAGAGGTAGTAGTCATATCGGAGTCAAGGTGATACATACTAATGTGGTTTAGAATATCTTTCTTGAGCAATGGGGCGTCTGTAAACGCGTCCTGAAGATGTGGAGATGAAGGCGCGTCCATGATAGCAATGGTGCCTCTTCGATATCTGTGTTGGAAGCAATGATGTAGTTGGTTGACGGATAGCTGGACGGATTGATGGGCGCGGCGTAAGGATGATGCTCGACAATAACAACTATGGTTGGTTGATCTATTGATTGATTGATTGGTTAAGACGCAAACAATCAATGTGAATCGTCGCTGCAAGTTTCTTGGAATGCTCTTTTTTCAAAATTTAGAGACCTATTTACATTCATTGGCTCTAGCAGCAGTAACAAAAAATTGATTAAATCTAGATAGCGGCTAATTCTAATTCTCGCCTAGCTAGCTAAGCACTAGGCTGTAGACGAATGCTCTGAGCGGTGAGGAAGGATGTGATCAAAAGGTGAATAACCTGAGATGGGGCATCATCGTATGAAAATTTCGAATACCAAAAAGCATCAGCCAGGGCTTTGATGTTTTCCAAACCTGTACTTCAGAGCGGTCTCTAGAACCCTTTTAGCTCGCGGATACAAAACTGGGACCTTTGCACACAGACCAAGCTTGCACAGGGAGAAGCACAGTCTAGTCAATGCGGCTTAGCCTCGAATCAACTGCGCAGATGGCGACTCGGCCTGGGCATCAGCCTCTTCTTCTGCCTTGCTTGCGCTTTATTGAAATCCATCAAAATCCATCAGATCCATCCATTGCTTCCTCGAGAACTTGCTTGTGTCCCAATACGCTTAATCGACTGACTTAAGGACGATCCACTGAAGGTCCTTTGAAGCATGGTCTTTATTCACTTGAAATTTATTATTTATTTATTTATTTATCTATTTATTTATCTATTTATTTATTTATTTATTTATTTATTTTTTTTAAAAAAAAAAAATAAAAAAAAAAAAAAAAAAAAAAAGAGAGAGAGAGAGAGAGAGAGAGAGAGAGAGAGAGAGAGAGAGAGAGAGAGAGAGAGAGAGAGAGAGAGAGAGAGAGAGAGTTGCAAAAACACGATCGCAATTAAAGCAATAGCAATTATACCAATAATTATAAATGATGTTGAACGAGATTTACCTAATTTATATATCGGAAGAGAAATTTACTGGTCTAGTTCAATCGATTGGCTAGCTAGCATACGCTTGACCCCCTTAACGACGACGGCTAGCCGGCCGGGCTGGGCTAGGCAGGCTTGTCCATCGTCATCCTCCCATATTTTCATAATTGTAATTGCCCAAAGTTAGTACATAGCATAATCGTTCCTAAACTAAATTTTAAACCGGGTCCGTTTCTTTCCTAAACCAAATCCATTGAATGATTTAAGTCGGTATGAGGTGTTCAGGTCGAGTAGTCATTAAGCGTTTATAGATTGTGTTCTGATACTCTGCATGCTTCAATCATTCAGTTGGTGTGCTCAGCTTGGTTGGATAGTTGCTTAGCACTCAACCGCTGCGCTTCCCCCGGGGCGCACGTATTAATTAATCTTTCCTGTCGCTCCATCCAAGCGACTGAGAAGGTAAGTACTTAGATATTTATTTCGTTTATTTATATATTTTTCATTGGCATTTTATTCTATTAATCATTGACCGTATTGTGAGTTCGCCCTGCCTGTCTCCGAGGTGAAATAGCGGAGGGGAAAGGGGAAAGGGAGCTAGGAAACAGCAGCCCTCAGTCACCACGGCGCACTGCTCACCCCTCGCACTTCTTCACCCGCAGAGGCGGTGGCAGAGGGAGAGAGAGACACACACACGCACACACGCACACACACCCACCACACACCACACACCACACACCACACCACACACACTCACCCAAAACCGCTTTTCCCTTTCCCCTTGTCTTGTCTCGCCCGCTTGTTGTTCTCATTCCCAAATCCTCGTTCCCATTCTTCCTTCTTCCTCTTCCTTCTTCTTCTTCCTCTTCGCCGCCTTACCATCTCTCCCTTCTGTCAGCCTTCGATCCTATTAACATTTTATCGCTCGTCTGTCATCATCACCACCGCTACCTCTCTCAGCTGCCTTTTCCCTCCTTGTTGATACTCTTTTTCCTGTGAGAATATTGCCTTCGCCTTCGCCTTCCGCCTGCCTTTCCGCCCGCTCTTACCATCCGATTCTCCTCTGAAGATTCAGCCATCTTCAGCTTTCAGTGAACTGATTGATTGGCGATAATTCTATCAACCCATCCATCTCAGGCTTCTTGTGATTTCGCATACGCAACCAAAACGTAGTCATATCCACTCCTCTCCTCTCCCCTCCCCTCTCCCTTCTTCTCCATCGCCTGCTGCTTCCCCATTTTCCCTTTCCTGTTGATTAAATCTCATCCATCATCCCTCGCCGCTCTCCTTTCCGCGTCAACTATATAGATCCTCTTTCATCCCCTTCCCCTCCCTCCTCTGATGTTCTAGCACTCAACAACATATAACTCTAGCCTCTTAAACCTTCCCCCCCTTTCCCCCCCCCCCCCCCCCCCCCTACTTTTCCCCCTTGGGACTCGCCCTTGCGCCTTCTCTTAACCAGCGGAAACACCAAACTTGCTTCTTAACGTTTCTTTTATTTTCATTGTCGCCTTTTCACTCGGAAACTTGACAACACGCGACTGACTAATCCTTTTTTCTTTTGAGCATCTCAGATGGCTGATATCAGACGAAAGCTTGTGATCGTCGGTGACGGCGCTTGCGGGAAAACTTGTCTCTTGATGTGAGCCCTCCAAATAACACCAATATTCCAGCATTTCTCCTTTCCTCTTCCTCGCTTTCCTACCCCGTCTTCTCGCTCTCGTCTAGTGAGTAGGAGAGGACATACGCAGTTTTATACAATACTAACCGCCGGACGTGCAATCCTAGTGTCTTCTCTAAGGGCACATTCCCTGAAGTATGCAAAATCCCCATGTGACGAATTGCTGTTTCGCCTGCCCCTTTACGAACATCGACCGAAAGAAGGGGAAACAAACCAAAAAAAAAAAAAAAAAAAAATACTGATGTTAACTTCTCTAGGTTTACGTTCCTACCGTTTTCGAAAACTACGTTGCTGATGTAGAGGTTGACGGAAAACATGTGGAGCTTGCCCTCTGGGATACAGCGGGCCAAGAGGACTACGATAGACTTCGACCACTTTCATACCCTGACTCGCATGTGATCTTAATCTGTTTTGCCATCGACTCTCCGGATTCACTCGACAATGTCCAAGAAAAGGTTCGTTTATTGCGCAATATACATGCTTGTACGCGAGTAGTATAGAAATATACTAACGTGACTCTAGTGGATCTCCGAAGTGTTGCATTTCTGCCAAGGTCTCCCGATTATCTTGGTTGGATGTAAAAAAGATCTGAGATATGATACGAAAACCATGGAGGAGCTTCGAAAGACATCGCAAAAGCCAGTTACCCCAGAAGAGGTGAGATTATACTTCCCGTCGTGCCTAAGCTTCCTTAGCTATACGATAGCTGAGACTTTTTTTTCCTTAATTTAGGGCGAGGATGTTCGCAAGAAAATCGGTGCTCAGAAGTATCTAGAATGTTCTGCCAAGACAAACGATGGTGTCCGCGAGGTTTTCGAGCACGCTACCCGCGCCGCGCTCCTTACCATAAAGAAAAGAAAAGGCTCCAAGTGCAGCATCTTGTAATCTGTCAAAAGGCTACCCGCGGGGGGAATACAAGGGCTACTTCGAAAATACTATTAAGTAGCAGATATGAAGCAAACCATTCTTTTTCTGCCAATTCGAAGACAATAATTTGATGCCCGAGATGCGATCTTTTTTTTTTTTTTTTTTTTATGATGCTGATGGTGATGAACCTGGCAAGGTTACGGGGAGCAAAGGTTTATCCGAGACGATTGTAATACTATTCCTGCAAAGATCAGACTTTCGGAAGTACTCGTTTGGGGAACGAACAGTCATTTGTTCACGCCGCTCAGAATGGTTTCTCGTTCGGCTCGTCTCAATTTCCCATGTCTCCAGCTTCCGTTTTCCAAATATCTTATTCTACTTATCGCTATCATAGATTGTAATGTTCATCCTTTCAATATTTCCTAACCACTTTTGTGTCTTGTCATCTGCGCAGCCGAGTTGGCTATGCTACAACCGTTGTTTCTAGCATCCGTGGGCTATAATTGTTTGCTCTATTTGTTTTGGGCTCTTGGCTAGTACATCCAATTGAATCTCAATTACCTAAAATATTCCATCTACGCTTATGCTCTATAAAATTCGGCATTCGAAATACCACCACAACGAAAAGGATCCCCCGCCAGCCCATCTAGCTTTTATCATCGTATTGCTTCTGGGAGTAGTCACGGCGATATTTTAGTGCTTATGTGTTCATTAAATGCTCAAATAAATACTTAAGTACACAAGTGGCAATCGCCATTCGGAAACTACCCGGGTCACTCTCTTGAAAATCCCTCTCTCAATTATTCCAGATTGTGTTCTGAAATTCACTACCTGTCTTATTATCTTCTTTTCTCTGCCTTAAAAGCCTCGATCTTGTTCTTCAATTCCGTGTCTTGCAATCATTATTAGCCTAAACTCTCTGAGAAGAAATATGGATTGGGAACGCACTGGGAACAACTTGTTCTATTTGGAGGGGCGAGCGATTGAAAGGGTCTGTGGGATCGCTTAGCAAATGGGCCTTTATCGTTGATAAATCGATGGTCGTTTTTGAAGTTGGAAGGATAACAGGATTTTCCATGAGCGTAAAAAGTAAAGGGTCTGCATCTGTGGTTAGCACAAGCATCGATCGAGACCATATAATCAATATATACCTAGGAATTCATCCGGTATTTCTCCAAGCTCTTCTTCCCCTTGCTCATCTATCCTCTTTGCCTCGATCACAGCTTCCGACATATTCTTGAGCAACTGCAGTTCTTCCGGGGATTTGAGACCAAACTTTGCAAGAATATTAAACGCTCTAGTGAATAGTTCAGGACTATATGAGCGCCCATCTGCTGCTATGGCCCTTACAAAATCCGGGCGAGTTCCTAAGTTCAAATATATTCCAATCATTTCCGACAAGAGAGTTTTAGGGTCAAATCGATATTTTTTGGGGTCTTTCACACGCAAATTTGAGCATTTGGGTCCAACTAGTGCCACCAGGTTATAGTCGAGCATGCCTGCCAAACGATGTACCAACTCAGGTGAAACAAAGGCATCAGGAACGGCGGCGGTAAACATCTTGACCATGAGCACTGTTTCATTGGCGAGACTAACATACGTAGTCGCATGATGTTCATTTGAAAGCAATAGCCTCTCCTGTTCTGTTCTAGCGCGAGTATCGGGGACAGGCTCCGTTGGGTTTTCAAGCCCATTCTGTAATCTGTGTATCTCTGATAGCTTGGAGAGCGACTCGTCGAGAAGGAAAGTGACGTCATTAAGAAGCAGCGCGACAAACCTCACAAAAAAATCTGGGTTGACTCTATGAATGCATAGCTATTAGTATCTCCCGAGGGCATTAATATAAGATAGAATATGATACCCACCGACTCTCTTGGCCAAGCTTTTCCCTGTATGTCGGATTTCGCCATATGGATTTGATAACCTGGGAAATGTTATAGCGGATATTAAATTTATCGTAAAATTGAGTATGTGCTCCGGTTTGTTCGACCTCTTCACGATATGTTAGTAGCTTTCCAAGTCATCTTTTAGGAGGAATTTAAGGAAAAGGCTAACCTATATAGAACGACATGAGGGAGTGCATTAAATTCTCCAATGCAAACGTATGCCCACTGAGTAGGTCACCTAGGACACCCCGGTCTCCGCTACCAGGCCGAATCGGTAAAATTCCCAAATATAAAGCTTCTACAAGTTTAGCTTTTAGATAGGGGTTTTTGACATATCCAGACATTCTTAACAACGTTATTGCTAAAACCATGACACCCTCGCTTTGTTGGTTGGTCACTCTGGATGGGTAAGACCTATACAAAGGTCAGCCATACATTCCAATGTCCCAATTCGAAGGTCTTATGGCAGTGTTACCTTACGACGTGACAGAAAACTGCAGCCACATCCTCAATCATATATTCCGGTAGGTTAGAGAATTCAACCGGAGCAGCTGCTGGGAGTGGGAGTTTCAATCCTTTCTGGGGATACTCTTTTGTCTGAGAAAGCTGTCGCAGTAACCATACAGTTAGGTAATTCATAAATGATAGCGCCTGTAACTGCGAGTTTTCATCTGATAGCAAGCCTTCTATAGCAGCTTGATATGAATAGCCCTTTTGTAATCTTTCTTTCAACAACTTTAAGCTATTGTCTAATTGCGCTAGCTGCGGAGACTATCATTATTCGTAAGCATTTCATCTCTCGGAAGCGGGTGTTCGTGGATATTATCACACATTCAAAAAATTTTCCCTTTCTTGCTTGAGGCGTTCAAGATTCTTCTCCATGTCAGACAAATGGTGAGAAAGGTTAACAGCGTTGTTGATACAGGCGATATACCCTACGTGGTGAGCTGCTACATTTAGGAAAAATACTTCAGAGTTAAAGTTAGGTTTTCCATCAAATTCAACCCTGTAAAACGCGTCTGAGGTGGATTGGTCCGAATTAATTTTCGTTTCCTCTTTTATATTGACCCGTGGTTTTTGTTTGAAATATCGCACGTCTAGCTTATCAACTTTGGAGTATGTCGCATCCATAAACGGGTCGCACAACTTGTTCAAGACTGCCGTGATATTCAGAAGGAAGCCATCCGAGGAAACAGTATTTTCCTGTACCTGTAATGCCCTCCTTTTTGAATTCAGGTTGAGGGTAAGACCAAAGAAGTCAAGAACTCTTCCACGGGCTTCCGGGGACGCTCTAACCAGGTGGTTGATTATAATTGATAGCTGGTCTTGGTGAGTGTTCATTGAGATACGTAGGGCATTACTTGCCGAAACCAAGGCACTCGTTCCCTGGGTTTTGGGACTGGGAAAATAGGTCTCAACGACTCTACCCTGGAGTGGTGAGATTCGAAAGTAGGGTCCAAGAAGTGTTTCGTTTTCTAAGTCGGGGGGTCGTAGGCCATTTGGCAGAAAATCTGGGCTTGTCGTAAACAAAATAGCTAGAGGTTTTATAGATACTATTCGATATAGCGAACTGGTATAACTCTGGTAATCGTCGACTAGTTCAAGCTGCTTTAGCCGAGCACTAATCTGTTTAAACGCTCCGAGGAAAACATCTTTGAGTTCAGCATTTGCTTGAAAGCCCTCGGACAGATCTTCGAGCAGCTCGGGTGATAAAGAAGGTTCTCCATCCTTAACCTTCAGCAAGTCTCCAGCTAGATCGAATGTTTGGGAGGATACACTAGAAAAAACCGTGAGCAACTGTAGACTTTTAACCCTTTTTTGGTGTTTTCTTTATTTTGTTTTGTTTTGACATCAATTTCCTAGACACTCACTCGAAAATATCGGGCTCCACGAGAGCATGACCACAGAAATCGACACATATTCTTCTAATTTCAGTCAGAAATTTCGTTTGGTATGATGGGTCTATCTTGGGGTAGCGAGGCTTGTAAATCAGTGAGATGACTCTTTTGTGGCATTCTCGTAGAAAAGAGAAAGGCTGAGCAAAGGACGCTGCTGCTGATATTATAATTTGGTCGAGATCTTGCAAGCTAAGTGTTAAGCCTAGAACATGGTATGTGTCAGTTTGCAGCCACCAACCCACTTTTCCGGGAGTTTGAATACCTCTGCCTTGCGATCGCATCTCGTCCCTGAGGTCTCGAAGATATAATGCACCATCTTTTGAAGCTTCTTCCTAAGGCAAAGGCTGTAAGAAAGGCAGCTCAACACAGGTTTTCATTTCGGAGGCATACATGTATAGTTACGTGAAAGACCCTACTAACTATATCATCCTCCCACTGTTCCAAGGTTATATTTCCACTAGGCTTAACGGATCTATCCCCTGGCGAAGATTTGGCGCGTGACGGCTTTGATGAATAAAGTCCCGACGGCGAGACGGGGCGTTTCAAAGGAGCCAATGTTTGGGCATCATTTATGGGAGCTATTGTCATGGGTTGGGTTTGTGGAGATGAAACTGCGGGAGAAGGTTGAGCTTTGAGGTGAGGATCATTCGCATTTGTTCCAGTTGAGCTAGTCGTTGTCGACCTAGCACCGAGTCTCGCAAGCCGCTTTTGACGGATCTTGCCAAAAAGTAAATCTTCAAGTTAGCATGCCAATGGAGATCCGGGAAGCTTATCAACAACTACTTACGGCTTCCGCGTCAGGAGCATTATCCATTTTCGACTGAAGAGTTTAGTATAAACTGGTTATTTTCTCGAGATTATGGAGCTCAGGAAATAACTTGGTGGGGTTTGTGACAAGTCGAGAGTTTCTAGACTACTAGGGCGGGCGCGTTACGATTAAATCACATAGCCACCCTTGTCGTTTGGGGAAAAGAAGTCTGCTTACCCATTTTTTCAAGTTGGAGTGTGGGTACCTGGATATGTGAAGCGATTCGTAAGGATGATTCGAAGCTGGTCGAGAACATTCGTTTAAGCACTTGGGTGCTAGATACTTAAGGAAGCTAAAGCCACACTCTTTGATCCTTCCACGAGCCGCTGTGGCGTTTGTGGCACTGCGTTGGGAGAAAATCACTGCCCTCAAGCATCGCATCGTTTGTGGAAAGCTTTTGACATTGTTTAATTAATTAACTATGCCTTTCTCAACACTCTTGGATTCTTTCAACCGCAGCACGACTCGTGGTCTCCCCTCTGAAGGCCCTGGCGATACGGCTCGTTCAAAGAAACGCCGCAAGCTTGAACCTCCTCACGGTGAGACCACCACCAACGAACAGTATGATTCCAATGGCGCCGATATATTCAGAACCTGGGAACCGACAAGTCTGGGGAAGGAACCAACGAGCGGCTTGTACCCAGAATTATCTTCAGGTACTAACATGACGACATTACATTCTTACAAGTCGCATTATGACCTTCAGGAACTGGTGGACCATTCGTTATCCACGGAAACTATTTTTTGCCCTTCGCTCGGGAAGATTACTGTTTCGAATACCAGTTTAATTCAAGAAACCCACCTTATCAATTCTCGTGAGCTATCGGTAGGTGACTTTTAATTCCCGTCTGTAGCAACGCTTAATTCTAACATATGCTCCAAATTCATAAGGCACAGCGATCTCGAGAATTAAAAATCCCGTTTGAACAACCTCTTCGTTCCGATAACACAACTTCTGTCCTATTCCACTGTGTGTCCCAATATTCAGATGTGGTATACACGAACCCGTCGATACCGAAGAGAAAGGATCTTCGTAACTTAGTTTGTTCGCACGCGCTAGAACATATACTTATGTAAGGATCTCGTCGTAACGGTTGTTCAATGTTTTGACGAGCTTCTCATCCACTCACACCTACTCAGGACACGGCAAATCGTTCTCAAAAATAATGAATGGATTGCCAAAAACCAAAATGCGATGCACCGTATCGATGATAAACGAGATCAAGGATTCACAAGGCCAAAGGTACTTTTCCTTCTGCCCACCAGAAACTCCTGTTACGAGGCCGTAAATATCCTTGCCAATATGGCCAAACGCGATGTCCTGGAAAACAAGGTTCGTTTCACGGAAGAGTATGGCCCTGGTGGACAATCTAGGATGTTTCAAGACAATAAACCAGAAGAATTCAAAGAATTGTTCCGCGGAAATAACGACGACATGTTTCGCATTGGCATCAAAATCACACGCAAAACCATGAAACTTTTCTCGAAGTTTTACCACTCTGATATAATACTAGCAAGCCCGCTAGGCTTGAAGGCGATCATTGGAACTACTGAGAAAAATCCTGGAGACACAGATTTCCTCAGTTCTATTGAAGTTCTGTATCTGGATAGTACAGAGGCTCTATTGATGCAAAATTGGGATCACGTAGAGACGGTATTCAATGTCTTGAATCAGACGCCGAAAAACTCCCATGGGTGTGATTTCTCCAGGATTAAAAATTGGTATTTAGATGGAAGTGCTAGGAAGTATCGACAAACTATCATATCAGGATCATTTTTGACACCAGAAATTAATTCAATTCTTTCCAAGCACTGCCAAAACCATAAGGGCTTTATCAAATTTCACGAACACTGTCCTGGCGAGCTCAGCCGCCACATCCCACAGGTTTTCACTAAAGTACCCTCCTTAAGCCCAGCAAATGATCCGGATTCTCGATTTGATTATTTCACGACATCCATGGTTCCAAAATTAAAGAACGACGGGCTCTTTGAAAGTGGCGGACTATTAATATTCCTACCTTCATATCTTGATTGCCTGCGACTTCGAAGTTATTTTACCAACGTTGGCCTTGGTTTCGGCGAAATCAATGAATACAGCCCCCAATCTTCAGTTACGCGTTCGCGCGCCTTATTCGCATCCGGAAGATATAAGATTCTATTATACACGGAACGCGTTCATCACTTTCGACGATATGCATTAAAAGGGGTCATTAATGTTTTCATGTACGCCTTGCCGGCCAATCCGATATTTTATAAAGAAATTATTGGATTTCTCCGCGACAGCATCACGCATGGAGATGCTAATTTGGAACATTCCAAAATACAAGCATTGTTCTCCCAGTGGGATGCGTTAAAACTGGAAAGGATTGTTGGCGCCACAGGTTACACTAAGATAAGGAATAATGATGATAGCGGTCGATGTATCGGATATGAATTTCCTTGAATAAATTCAGGACTTCAGCCTTCACTAACACTCGATAAGTTATTCCGCTTCTGCTATCAGACTTTTAACATAAGGAACTAGCTTCCATCAGCAATGCAGTTATTTCAACGCCTCGCAAATGCAGAGTTGTAGCATGTAGGCACGATGAAGCCTCTTAAATTCCGTGGTTAGAGCATGCTTATAGACGTCTTCGAAGGCTTTGGATATATAATCGGTGTGACTTTGAGAATAAGTAGCTGTTTGAGTATTTGATAATAAGGTCTAATGATGAGTCCATTTCCCACTGTTGTTCCGAAATTTGTGAGAGCAAACTGTTATGCCGCATTTAAATCTTACTTGTTTAAAGCCCTTTGATGATGAATAGAATGAGTTTATTTGAGTGGTTAAGAGAAAAGGAAAAAAAAATATGTATCAAGCATCTTCAGACATTTTGCGTCCGCCGGGAGTCGAACCCGGGTCTATTGCTTGGACTAAAGCAGCCATTAGATTGGGGAATCGGATGTAGTTGGTGTAAGACTATAAACTTACAGGCAATAATGATAGCCGTTACACTACAGACGCTTCATAGCTTGTACAAGGCTTTGTACTAAATCAATAAAGAATTTCTTAATTTAATCAAACCACAGAGCAGGAATTCTCAGAACAGTATTGAAATCTAATGCAAGCTAGGAACAACTACTTAAGTACTTGGGTACTTCAGCATTTAAGTACATTTGCAATATCTAGAACTTGGCTTAGTTCTGCTACCTCTCAAAGCCAACCCTAAGTCCACGTCATAAAGACGTTTCGGCGAATCATCCGACAAGACGCGAGATCTATTCCAATTTATAGGTAAGCTTCGTTTCCAGTGCTGAAAATTTCGATTACAAGTGCGTACTGCCATCGCGATGCAGCATATGCTAACATAAGGAGAAAGTCTTTCACCTATCCTTGCTGCCTTCCAAAATCTAAGGAGGAGAAACCGAAGCTTGTGAGCCAGATCGGTGATTTTAAATCGGGGGTTCGAAAACGTCTTACACGCCAAGAAATCCGTGCTTGTGCCTATCCATCAGAGCCGGGAAAACACTTCGAGCGTAAGCACAGGTGCAAATGAAAAGAAGGATAACCAGGAGGAGCGATTGAAAATTGAATAACGCGGACTAGCTAAGTTAGAAGCGATCCTAACATGATCCTTAGCAAATCAACGGAATGACTCTCTACCATTATGCAAACTGCAAGGTGATCGAAAAATTCTGATCTGACTGAATCCTCTAAGAAAATTTATAGGGTGTACGGAAGCTCGAAACTGAGGTCGACAGGGAGAAGAGAGAGGTAGCAGTGTAAAAGGTAGGATGCATTCAACCTATGATCAATATTCGGGGTGTTGGAGATATCCTGAAGTGTTTAGCTGGCTTGCGTTGCACCAAGCAGTGTTCTTTCATTTCGCGAATTCGATTATGCTTGGCTTGGAACCTCTCACCTAATCTACGCATCACATATCGCAAAACGGCAGACATGGAAACGCGAACTGCTGGTGAAGGTACCCGAAGAGGCCCAAGGCCTCAGCGACGCCAACCATTCTTTTCGAAAGATCGTAGGTACTCTTCATCTAATTACGATTTTCTATATGCTCATGATTTGAACTTTAGTCAAAGTCATAATGTACGCATTCGGCGACGACGTCCAACCATTTGCGGAGAGTGTCAATACGCTCGATGAAATTGTCACCGAGTATGCTCTGAGTTTCCCTATACACAACCATACTAGGGCGACTTGGCTGATATCTATCTTGCTAATACCTCAGATATATCATCGAAATGGCATGTGCAAATATCCAGCTTAGTACCCAGTTCAAGCAACTGATATCCTTCCTCGTCTGTTTAGTGCCACGAGGCTGCAAAATCCGCGTCACATGCTCGTCGGAATAAAATCAAAGTTGACGATTTCAAATTTGCACTTCGGCGGGATTCGAGGAAGCTTGGTAGAGTTGAAGAACTACTGGCAATGACCAAAGTCATTCAAGATGCACGTAAACAGTTTGATGAAACTGGAAGCACTCTAAATCCACGATAACATACACGAGGTTGATATCGGAAGGATACAATACATGTGTGTGAGCTTCGTCTATGAGGAAGAAGTCAGGTTTTAACGTTGCCTCATCTTTGAAAGTTTGTGCTCAACTTCTAGAATCTCTGAGGTATCCCCGCCCTGTTCCACCCATTTATATTTGAGGAGCATCCAAATCTCCTTTCCCCTTTCCTTTCCAGCAAGCACAACATATGCACGTAGACACCACAGAGCAGCATCTCGGCCGATTGGGTAACTCCCATCAACAAATGCTTCGAATACTGCATTTAATCTTTGCAAGGTCCATGGTGTATACTTTAACCTTCCGTGTAATGCAAAGCCCTTGTACAATGACTGGAGAATTGATGTTTCAGATTCTATACCACATTCTGAGAGACCCCGTAAAAGTGATAATATCTTGCCAAAATCTGCTGTTTCACCAGCATGGTAATCAATAAATATGGCGAAGGATACTAGATTAGGAATAGGTAGTTGCTGGTCAAAGTCGATATTGGTATCAAATCCCTGTTGGCCGAGAGTCTTTTTAAGCTCTTTGATATCTTTATGTAGGCGACTTTCTCGAACTGTAAAATAGTGGGTGGTCGTCTGTTTAGTCCGGGGTAGTCTTGTGAGATGCGTGAGGATATCTTCCGCAGCTTGTGGTTCCCCCGTATCAATAAGAGCCGTCATGATTGCATTGAAAAAAACAATATCCACAAATTCTCCCATCCCTATGAACTCCCGGTAAGTGTTTCGAATTCCTCTACTATTCCCTTGTTTGCCGTAGTACATAATTAAATTGACATAGGTAAATCGGTCCATTGGTAGCTTTCGTCTCCGCATTTCTTTTAGCATCATCAACGGGAGATGTGGCATATCAGAGCTCGCCGCTAAATGAAATAGTATGTTGAAGGTGGTAACATCTGCTGAAACACCAGCTGATTTCTCCATCTCTTTCCACAGAAAGAGCCCCGATTGAAGATCATGATCTGAAAGTTGGCGATAACTCTTTGCCACAAATCCAATTGCCATGTTCCAGTATTGCCTAGGAATTGGAATCCGACCGATTTTCATATCGTCAATGACCGTTAGATATTGAAGTATACCACCTTCATCGCCCCGTTTTATATTCGAAAGTTTCGACAACAATGTATATACCTGTTCCTGTGAAAAATATTGCAACCTTGGGGACGGTAGTTCGAGATAGGCGCTGAATAACTGACGGGCAGTTGTGTCATTCGAGTTAAAGAGTTTCCAGAAGCCCAAGAGTCTATTATTATGTATAAATACTTTTGTAGATATTTCTTTCATGACACCACCGCTGTTGGTGTTTCTTGCCAGAAGATGAGGCGTTAAATGGTGTACTCTATTAGCGGGATCCTGTCCAATAATTTCGACTTGTGAATTCCCATCGAAAAGGCTAAGTGTACCACCGCAAGTTTTTACGGATTGGCTCGCCGAGATGCTTGCCAGGTGTCTCAGCCTGGTCACTGGAAATGAGGTGAGAGGAATAGCGACCATAAAACAATATGGCGATGTCGATAGAGAATAGTAGGCGAATGGGATGCAGCGAGGTTTCGCGCCTCTTTGGTAGATCCGAAGGGAATGCATCCATCTCCACCCCCAAGTGTCCCACTCAGGGGAATAACGAAACTGCTATTTGGCGGATACAAGGTCGGTTGACATAGACTCGCTTTGTTAGTACTTAACTGGGAATTTCTCTCGAATTAGCTTTTGATGGTAGTGCGGTCCGTGGATCCCATGCCTGATGACAAGGCTAAGTTTGCAACATTTGGTCAAGTTAAATATTATAACTAAGAGGCACTTTTTTTTTTGTTCAGTTTGTTGTTGTTGGGTTTCGATTTTTGGTTGTTGTTGACTTTGGTTTGGACCAGAAATTTCTTTGCCCATCAGCTATCATTTGTGCATAAGGAAGCTATATATGGACTACCTACAGGAAGTGTTTACTACAATATATATATACTCAAGTATAAGAACTTAGGTATAAGTACTTAAAGATCAAAGTATATTTCAGCATTCTATTATCTCAAACGCGGGCTCCAGGCGGGGTTCTAAAATTCGAGTCTGAACACCAAACAAGGTAGATATACACATGAGTTGATACACTCACCTGTTTTCTATTTATAATAAGCACTAACTCTCAGGTTCGTAGATAGCGGTTTAAAATGTTTTAAGATTCGAGATAAATTCTTTATCAACCACATCACTGTCATTTACACACCCCTCCAGCTTCTCACTCGCGATCCCGGAATATAAGAGCCCACTGCGCATCGACAACATGGCATTACCTCGGGGCGCCAAACCGCTTCGCATATACAAAGAAACTGTACAACTACTGAACTCGGGCATCATACAGAAGGAACCTCCTTGGTATCGAGTCGTCGCGGCCGTCCCGCCATCCACCGTTCTAGTTAGAACGGCTCCGGTTAAGTTCGATCCGGTGCAGAAAGAGGGCCACCAGCAAGCCAAAATATCTAAAAAGAGCAAGAGATTCTTCCGACCCGAACACATTCGCTACGTGGAAGATGACCTTCGGAAAACCTTTTTTGCGGACCATCCATGGGAACTAGCGCGGCCTAGAATACTGGTCGAAAATGATGGGCGTGATGGTTTGAGATACGACTGGAGTAAGCTCCAACAACTTGGTAAACCATTGGATGGCGAAAGGTTCGTGTGTTTAATTATGAACCTCCAAATCTCCACTGTTGTTTATTCGATGAGGATCCGATTGCTCCGGATAGACACCTGCTAAACTATTACTGCGTACCTCCAGCGTGATTCAAAGACAGATGTGGTTGATGGGGGAAAACGAATCATTATCGAAGAAATCAGCATATGATATCGCTAGAAAAGAGTTTTACAAAATAAGGATGCGATCTGATATTGAACGTAGAATAGCGGCAGAAGAAGCCAGGTCAGTCGGCGCCTACTTCGGGAAATCTCATATCCAAGTCGGTTTAGAACTGGAGGAGCACACGCTCGCAACCTGGCGGACAAAGGCCGAATCTGCTGTTGCCAGGAAACAGCAAAAGATGGAGGCTTTGACGGGGCCAGGTGGTGCTGAAGATGATTCGGTCGATGAGGATGCTACCACAGAGTCTGGTGATACTGTAGAGATGAGAACACCACCTGGGGCCACCTAAATTCCGAACTCTCGAAAGAAGGGGCCATATCTCTCGCCCCTGTCAAAGTTTTCAAAACAGCAGGCTACCCATGAGGCTTCGTGTATACGATATGATAAGACAAATGGCTGTGAATATATAATATTATTAATTACCTAAGTAGTTACTTACCATTTATTCTGTCTAATATGAAGTCCTCGCTGAATAGGGGTAAAGCCCCTGCTGAATTTCTTCGAGCAAGAATGCTGGATAAACCTTACTGGGTCCAATTTTAATTGCCTTCTCGATCGTGATGTGAACATAGAGCCTGAGGGTGTTCAAAGTATCAAACATGCATATCTATACGCGTCAGTGCCCCCAGGAAAGCATTTAAAAATGCTGGACACATTCAAATCAATTTTTTATGCATCTTGCTACTAGCGCACTTCATTGTATCCACGAGCTGTAGCTCTCCCATGCAAATATCACCAGATATACACTGTCGTTCTAGTGCCACTAGAATACAAGTATTACAAGAGTGTGCGCTTCGGGATAATTGCATTTTGAATACTTAAATAACCAAAACAACTCAAGCGCATTCATTTTTTCAGGACTTACTTAAAAGTGTGTGCTAGTGCATACGTCGTGATTTGTATATGTATTTACTACTGAGAGTACGAAGCAACATGGTTGAGTGTTGCTGACTAATACTGCGACACAACATTTGGCATATGACCACTTACTTATATCCCAGTTTAAATGCATTCCGAAAAATATCTAAAATATAATTTCCAGGGAAAACCAGGTTTTGAAAAAGCTTAACTAGAACCTCACAAAAGTAGTGGAGATACATTCTTTGGATTGCATCAAGCAGATCATAAATTGTTAAATATACGACTCTCTTTCGATGGAAACCACCCGCACAAACCCCCCTATCCCAAATGGCACGGCTATTCTCACCACTGTGGAAGAACAATCAAACGACGGTTCGGAGGTCCCAGTTAACGGAGTTCTCCGTCTACGAGGAGGACGTATAAAACCAAGAAGAGTAACTTGGACGGAGGAGGTTATAGATAACGAAGGATTGGACAAGAAAAAGACTAAAAGTAAGTATTCTTTGCAGTATTCGTCTAACGCGACGCTTACGTTGATGATGCAGTATGCTGTATTTACAATAAACCCCGTGAATTCGGAGAATCATCTAGCGATGACTCAAGTTCATCTTCCTCCTCCGACGAAGACAGCGAAGACGGCAAAGACGAGGAATCACAGGTCAAAGGGCAGGGTAATAGCCATCGTAAAGATTCAAACCCCTCACACGATACGAACCTTGAAAGTCATACATGCAACCAGCATCCAAGAAAACGACAACGACGTAAGAATGCTTACGAAAAACAACCAAGCCAGACCAGAAAGTTACCTCAATGAGCTCTAAGGGCTTTTCTTTTTCATACCCCCCACCTTCTTTCTTCCTTCATCAAAGTAGACAGATAATACAAGTATTGGTTGGAAATTTTTCTGAATAAAGACCCATTTTCAGGTAGACTATGACAGATAGAAAGAGGAATGAAAGGTCCACTTGCAAATTATTATCGAAGAAATGCTCAGCTCGATGAAGAATATCCTCTTCTATATTCTTGTTCTCATCATCAGTTACACTATCGGATTAGGTCGACTGCTGTCGCTTCCGACGTTCTATTTTTAACCCTCCTGATTTACTCGATTTTGAAACTATATCTTTGACTCCAATTCTTAAACTTTCAGGGTCTAAAGAAGCGCCTTGATGCTCCAGATGCTTCTTTGATCTCCCCAAGTTTGAAGTGGAACGAAATATAGCAGCGGACTTGGAGGCCGCAGAAGATGTAGTAGGTTGTTTTTGGTTTTTTTGAGAGTTTTGTTGGACCCTTTGTATCTTGGCAAACTCGCTTGCGATATTGCGAACAAGGATAGCAGAGTCGTTTTCGGCAAGCCATAGAATCATAGGAAACAATCCACTCCGAGTCAATAGATCTTCTTGATCCCCATTCGCATCACAGATGCTGCGAATTATTCTTAGAAGACTAAGTCTTACAACAGCTTTAGGATGAGTAAGTTTCTGTAGCGTGCGTTCAAAGAACTCTGGATGGCCCATTGCTCGAGCAATGGGCCCACTCAGTCTGCATAGTTTTTGAAATGGCTCCAGTATATTTTCAAATATATTTGTTTTGGAATTAGTAAAGCACGTGATCAGTGCTTCGGTTGCATTCGGTTGCAGCAGTTTCTCCTCTATTTGAGCTGGTTCTTCGTGCAACCTATCGCCGAAAGAAAAATCTTAGCCGCAGAAATTTGGAGATATCTAGAACGCATATGCATACTTACCACACAAGAATTGCTTCCAATGATGCAACCTGCCAGTAGGGCTCCGACAATAACGATACAAAGAACTCCAGTCCATTATTTTGCCAAAGGTATTTCCGACCCAGGCGTCCAGAATGAGCCATGTCACAGAGAATTGGCAAGGCGAACTCCTTGAGCGGCCGATCAGTCCGAACTATTTTTTGTAAGATAGGCACAATGCCATTCATAGCTGCCTCTTCTTGTCTCGATTTACTATGCCTGCAGAGGTTGAACATTATGCTAAGAATTTGGTTCGAGAGTTCCTAGTAATTCCAAACACATTAGACTAGCCTCGAACTCCATCGAGATTGTTTCAATGCTAACCTTAAACTGGGGCTTATGTGAATTTTCAGCAAGCATCTCCGTCAGGATTTCGATAGCATTTGCATTTTGCAAAATATCCAAGGTTGTAGAGAGCATGGATAAATTCTTCGCAAATTTCAGCATTGTGATTTGGCAAGTAAGAGGGAGGACGTGGAGATCCTTCAGAATTCCTAAGGTTCGTTGTTTAGTTAGCTTAAGTTTTTCATTTACTGCTTGAACTTGGAATTTACTTTTCAATGTCATCCTATCAGCAATGGCCTCCTTGACTTGGTTTTCAGCTTGTGAGAAAAGAAAAAAAAGATTTACGATTTTTTCACAATAGTTTTCGTATCGATCCTCCTTTTCCCTACATATCTGGGAAAGAACAAGAGAGAGCGGCCTCAGTACCATATGCCGAGAAAGGATACGACAGAAATCGTTTTTTGGAGTAGACCCTTGCAATTTAAAAACATCTACAACTCCTTCAACTCCAGTAAGAACCAGCTCTTTATGAGTTGAATAGTCATCTTCAATAAGCTCCACAAGTACGTTTAGCCCTCCGCAACTTACAAACATCTGGAGTGTTAATTTAGACATATGGCAGATTTGACGAATGAATATAGCCGCTTCGAGTCGAATTTCCTTATGGTGTTGCTTCGTAGCAAACTTAGTAATTGTTGGGATGCCTCCAACGAAACAAAGATTCTCCAGCAGCTCGATGTCATTAAGTGTTAACTGTCAAATTTTTAGCAGCCCCCCAATGGAAAATTGGAATTTATAAAGACGAACCGCGTTGATGACCCGTAAGAGAGTAATGTTCACCTCTCTATTCCTGCCAGACTCCAGAACCTCCAATATTGGGAGCAAGCCATGCGATGCAATCACCGCAGTTTTGGTGTCTGGGGAATCTAGGAGGATTCCCAATAATTTCGAAGTGATGTCTTCGAGATAAATACCAGTATGTTGAGACTTGAGCGACTCAATATAGCTCGAAACTTCTGTGCATAGCCTGGCGTGCTGGTCGCGAGCAATATTAGCGTCTAGGTCTAACTCCGTAAGGCCTTCCTCTAACTCAGAAAATGGATCATCGTCCTCGTATTCATCGAGGAGTCCAAGTGTTGAATTTGTGCATTTTGGTGTTAAAAGAAGGTGGTTTTTCTTCGCGTTGCCTTCTTGTTTCGTTTGCCCTAGTGTATCCGCAGCCCAAAAAATATCCGAAAAATCATCCTCTTCTTCTATTTCAGTGTATTTATGAATTTTGGCTGCCACTTTGAGTTCATCTAGGGAAGAATCATCTTTTGATCTCAAATTCTGTGCCCGAATATCTATCGTAGACTTAGTGTAGCCAGGAGAGTAGTTCGAGTTGCTTCGTTGTAGTCTTTCAATCTGCTTCTTAGATACGGGGTCTTGGGGTTCGGCTCGTTGCAATAGGTCGACGGGGTCTTCTAATGTCAGAGTGTTTGTTTTATCTTCCCCACCTGTCTCGTCATTGAGTCTACTTGAAAACGAAGAGGGGAAAGAGAATTTGCCGCCAGGAGGATATGAACCAGACAAAGAGCTAGTACCGGCACTCAAGCGTGATTTTGGCTTTGCTTGCTCTAGATTCAGGCCAAGGACCTGCAGGAAGTTTGCCTTTTTCGGTTTAATCGTCTCCATGTTGTCTTCATCCTGGGTCCTATATCCACGAGATACTATTGATGGTTAGCTGTTATCCAGTTGCTGCTCAACCTCCTATATATTAAACCGGTGAATTCTACCTATTTTGTCTTCTATGATTGGATTTCGGGGCAAAACCTGCCCTGAATAGCCATCGTGTGACTTAAGATGCGTCAAGTCAAAACTGCTAGAGTTTATCGAAGTGGTGAAATCATCATCCCAATTATCGTCGAGCGCTACAACAAGTCTATGAGATCAGGCTCGATTTTACGAGGATTTAACAAATAGAATCGTGAAAGGGTGGGGACAGAAAAATACATGATTCCTGGAGAGCGGCGAAGCCATCTCGGCTCGAAGGATCTGTTTTAGATTGAAGCACTAAAATACATCAGCATATTTGTATATTTGTCGGCTAGTCCATACAGAGGTGATTCGTGCACACCTTGGTTCGAAACTGCAGCTTTGGACCGAGAGATATGTGTGTCCAATGGCATTTTTAATGCTTCGTTCCACTGTTGGACGCTTCTAACATCATCAACGTATTTTGTATTTGGTTCCTTAGAAACTGGTCTTGTTTTTATAATCCAAGGATGCCTAAGGAGTTTCCTAGCGGAGACTCTAAGATTGGGGTCTTTTTGGAAGCACTGCATGAGGAAATCCCGGACGGCCTATATAAAGGTGATATCAGTAACTTTTTTCCACACTCACTTGAAGTTTAAGTGTAATCTCCAAGCGAAACTAAAATTGGACCCTGATTGTATAGCTTACACCTGAAGCACCGTCTGGAAGGCTGGGGTGATCATCGCTCACAATCCGGAAAAGTGCTTGCATCGGACTGAGATCATAGTAAGGAGGATCCCCGGTTAATAGTTCTATTACTGTGCAGCCTACACTCCTGGCGGACATTAGAACAGCTCAGGGAGACAGTGCGAGAGTTATTTACCAGATATCAGATGCCGTGGTTGCTCCGACGAGTTCGATGACTTCAGGTGCCATCCAATAAGGAGTTCCGACAACGGTTGCATCGTTTGCTCGAGTTGCAACACCAAAATCTGCGAGTTTTATGTGCCCTTCCTTTGTAGTTAGGATGTTGGCGCCCTTGATGTCCCTATGTATAACTCCTTGTTCGTGTAGGTAAAATAACCCATCTAGCACTTGCCCAGTATACCTCCCAACAAGATGCTCAGGAAATTTCCCAAAATTTTTACATATGCTGTGCAAAGATCCGTTTTCGCAGAATCTACCTGGTTTTTGAGCATTACTGAGAACACTAGGAGAGGGCTTTGAAACTTACTCAAGAATTATATATAGTGAGTCGACAGATTTGACAAACCCATGATATTGGACTATATGAGTATGCTGTCCCAGCAAATTCCCGGAATAATTTAGCAAATTGTAAGTATCCTCTGATCATTGATCCAAGCCACCGCTCACATTGAGATTTTTTAGGAGATCAATTTCTCGCTATTTTCGATCCAAAGCACCATTAGTTCTATCGTGAGTGACTATCGAAGGAACAACCTACCATTATCGCACCTAGTTCACTCTGCGGTAGGTCAGACAGCCTGATCTGTTTAATTGCAACAGTTTCGCCAGTAGTATAGTTAATAGCCCTATAAACAGATCCCGAGGCGCCGCGCCCGAGACAGTCTCCAAGCGTGTAATCCGAGAGCGAGGAGCTACCTCGGCGTCTCTTTCCCTCCATAAAGGTTGTTTGGGCTTTTGGCAACCGGTTATCGTTTAATACATCGGCCATATCGTTTATTAGGAACAAATGTGTGTGTGACAGTTTTTGAACCTCTTTCCGTCTTTTTTTTTTTTCTGTTGCTGGGCTACACCGTTTCCTTTGTGCCCCCACAACTTCTTAAATGACGCTAGTTGGTCAACAATATGCTTGGTTCAAATCGGTGATTTTTGGTATCGAGTTTGATCTACCTGGACGACGTTATCAAGTGGCAACTTGAACAGGTGCTGTGATGGGATAAGTTATCAGGAGATAGAAGTGTTCTCAGATAGCGAGGTAACATAGCTAGAGTGTCAATGTAATTGCATCGGTTGGTTTCGGGAATTTAAGTCGCAAACATGGTTTCTCTCGAACGAATCTGCAGCCCTAGCTCAGAGTCCTTCGCGAAGGGACGAGAATCAAACGGAATGATGACAGTCCTAAGAGTACTGTGAGTGCCAGTTCCTCACAATAACGTAGGAAATGCTAGCGATATTTTTGTTGTTCCAGGAAGGTTGAAGCCTTTTGTTAATTGCATTTTTAAAATTTAGCGTCTTTCGATGGTGAAGATGAAGTGGGGTGGAAAGCGGAACTACTGACCCCGCAGCGCAGAGGGAAAGACCAAGTTTAGGGAGGTTTCGCTACTCGTTTACGAGACAACTTCGCTACCCACCCGCATATCTGTTGCTGACCAATATGTACTTACTTAAGCATTTGTGTGCCATTTAAGCCGCGAATATGAAGGTAAAACGATTTTCTAAGCGACCTTAGCGAATTGATCGCACCGACGCGTTAAAATGTATATTTTACCGCAGTTTCTTTTTTCAGAACTCCGTGATCATGGACGGGAGTAAGAGAAATTGAACTTAAAGCTTATGGATATTTATTATCCCCCAGTTTTCGGGCAGATTTAATTGTATTATATTATTAACAAAAAACAAAATCCAAACCATAGGGTTTATTCCGAGAATAATTTAGGCCGGCGACGCACATCTGCAAAGAAAAAATCCCCGCAAGCGAACTTTGTAAACATGGATTCGCGATATGAGGGTACATTTAAAGCATACCGTTGTAACACTGTTAGGACCTTCGTTTGGAGGTATAATGCACGAAGTCTTGTTGGCAAACGCTAGCAACGCTGACTATAATGGAGGATCATTAATGAGAGACAGAAATCAACATCAAACCCCTTCCCCAGAAAAAAAAAACCCCCCTTTAAGGTCTTAATATTGCAATAACATTCTCAAGTACTTAGGTATTTTGTATGTAATCCAGGTTGGTTGGGGTTCCAATTTATGATCTTGGATTTTTTCGGCTCTTCTGGGCTCGCTTGTAATCGGCTTCTTGGCAAATTTGTGCAAAATCAGCAGCAACCCAAAACATTTAAAACCTAATTTCGTGTTTATTGAGTCACAACATCGAAATCTGTCTCGTATAATCGCCAGGTCAGCTCTCAATTATATTTTATTAGTCGAGTTACAATGTTTAATCTATGAATCCCTTTAACTCTAATAATATCGGGACTTTGCGCTGGATCCATCTTTGGCATAAACTTGGACAGCTGGGGAAAATATATTACCCCCAGTCAAGCAAACACAAATTTAGCCTCTGTTAACCCCCAAAAATTTTTTCCTATCATAGCCTTATTCTAAGCTCTATGTAGAATAGTCACTAACCACCGAGAACCTGTAGACATTTGAATGGATGTTGCTTGGTAGATCTCAAACGACTTTGCGCAGCCTGCGCAGCCATCAGCTTGGCAACCTATCCAACAAAGCCCTTTACCAGTTTTTGCCTCGCTCTCCTTCGATAAAAGCGCTTTCCCACCAGCGCCATGTAACCTCTGTGCATAAACCTCTGCACGTTACGATATTCCGATCGAATCCAAACTTCATAAATCTACGATGGTTACTAGGCGGCGCTTCGATTATCGCCGTTCTCGTTGGATGTTACGTTTCCGAAAGCCCATACCATGCGGCAATGGCGCTTGAAAGAACACTACGTGTAGCTTCCGCTACTGCTCGTTGTATACAAGAGTCAGTCCTTTCAAATACTTAACCGATTTTCTGTCACTCCATAATATGTCCAGAACTCTTTCTAAACATATGTTTTCACCCTTAAGTTATCGGCGCACGCTAGCAGCGGATCAATCTTCTTCAGACTACGCATCTTTGTTAAGCTCGTGCCACCAGAGATGCGCTAGTCGTGCCCTCCAAGTGTAAGTTCATTTGATTGAATTCAAGTTAAAGTTGGGGGAGAGAGAAAAAAAATTAGAAGAAAGTGAGAAGAAAGAATGAGAGCGAAAGATATGTAAAACGGGGAAGAGACAGAATTTGGAGGTTGAAATCGATTTTAGCATGGAAAAAAATGGCTCCATTTTCATAAAACTGGGACAGCACCTTTCGAGTATGACATACTTGTTGGTGGGTAACATTATTTCTCAATATGCGATCTTTCATGCGAAGAATACTAACATAGAATAGCCCATTGAATGGACAGTAAGTGCTCCCCGAATTCTAAAATAGTGACATCTTAACTCCAACTATCAAATCACACACCAGTCTACTTTCGTCCCTTTACAAGACAAATGCCCGAAATCATCCATCGAGGATATCAGTAAGATGATAAAAAGTGATACCGGGTGTACAATATCCGATATATTCTGCGAATTCGACGAGGAACCAATAGGTACTGGTAGGTGAGCATCTTTCTTGGATTTTTATACTTATTATTAACTAATATACCACCAAGCCTCTCTTGCACAGGTGCATCGAGCTCGATTAAGGGAAAGCGGTGAAGAGTAAGTTAGGTTTTGAAAAGGCCGAAAATCATAAAAAGTGGAAAATCTGATTACTTGGGGGAACTTCAATGAAAACTACAGGGTTGCCGTCAAACTACAGCATCCATCTCTAGCAGAGTGGGTACCGCTAGACCTAGGTCTGACTCGTTTTGCCTTGAAAAATATCAAGTTATTTTTCCCCAACTACCCAATGGACTGGCTTAGCGAAGAAATGGAGCTGTCGTAAGTCTAGAACTCGCTACATTTATAAAATGTGAGCGCTTCACTAAAATTTGATCTAGCCTCCCTTTGGAACTTGATTTTGAAGAAGAAGCCAAAAATATATACCGAGTTCGAGAACACTTCAAGGCGATTCCAAATACAGCTTTGGTTATACCCAAGGGTACGGCGAGCTTTTATATACATCTAATATTTTCGCACACTAGGGCCCTTGACTAACAGAAGAGCAGTTATATGGGCGAAAAAGCGCATCCTTGTATTGGAGTATCTTCGAGGTTATCGCATTGATGACCTACAATCGCTAGATAGAGCTGGAATATCAAGGGACGAAGTCTCTGCCTCCCTAGCATATATTTTTAACGAAATGATATTTGGGAAAAATGCACCGTAAGTTTGAAACCCTACCAGGTTAAAAAAAGAGGAAGGAGAAGGAGGATTTATACTGACTTTCTTAGTTTGCACTGTGACCCTCATCACGGAAATTTAGCCATTCGCCCTAATAAAACTAGGGCTCGACCAAATTTTGATATAATATTGTACGATCATGGTCTTTATCGAGATATTCCACTCACAACACGACGGAGTTACGCTAAGTTGTGGCTTGCTGTTCTTGATGGCGATGAAGAACGTATGCGGATGCATGCATCTCAAGTAGCTGGAATTACCAACGAGCAATTCCCATTGTTTGCCAGTGCTATCACTGGAAGAGACTTTCTTGCTCTCAAGAAATCAGTATCGAGTTCTCGTTCTGATGCAGAGAAGGAACACATTGCGGCAGCGATGGCTGATGGCATGTTATCGCAGCTGGTGCAGCTTCTAGCTCATGTTCCCCGTATCATTCTTTTGATACTAAAAACGAATGATCTGAGTAAGTGGTTGTCTGCACTCTTGCCTTATTTGTATCGAAGGCTAACAATCATAAGCCCGAAGTCTCGATGAAAGCTTGCAGACTAGTTCGGGCCCTGAAAGGAGTTTCCTAATAATGGCACATTATTGCTCCCGAGCAGTCTACGAGGAAGAACAAGAGGTTATATCTCAAAATGGTGGACCACTTGCACCGAGAAACTTTATCAGCATGACGAATGCACTATTTTCATTCTACAGAATCAAGCTAAGACTTATAATATATGAGTTCTATCTTTGGATTTCCGGTGGCTCCTGCTGAAAAGTGCTTGAAGATAACGAAGCCAGGGTGTGAGCATGGCTTGGCTAAGGCTGAAAGAGAAACGGGGTTGGGCTGTATTTACAAAATGAGAGAGGATACACGGTGGGTCGGCTCGTGGGCTAGATATTAAATCGATCTAATTAATCTACTTCGTTAACGTAGGACAGTGTATGAAGATAACTTTTATTCGATTTTTTAGTTATAAAAGGTTTATAAATTGATAAATGGAGGAAAAGGAAAATAGCAATAGCCATAATTACATTGGATTTGATATAAGACAATAATGCGCCCACCCCCCCCGGATAAAAGAAAGAAATAAAGAAAAGAAAATGCTATTCCCTTTCTCTTTGTCGTTTATTTTCTGTCTTTTGGGGTTGTGATGGTAAAGTACCAGTTATAGTAGCAAGTTTATTAGACAGGTCGATCTGTGTACGAATCGTGTTTGCTAGGTACGATACAAGTAGAACATCCTGCAGATGCGTGTTGAACAGCTTCTCTAACTCAGGGGCATCTATTTTTGGCGCTAGACTGAGAGAGTTCATAAGGGTTTGGCCGATTGCGACAGAAGGCAGTGTTTCTCCAGCCTGTGCCAAACATTTAAAATTAACTTTGGTTAAGATATAAGCCATTCACATGGGATTGAAACTTACAAGGATCTGTGACACATAGCTGCTGACTCTGTTCAACATTTCCAGAAGCTCAACGATGCCAACTTCCAGGCCATGTATATCGACAATGTTGCTTACTTGTCGGTCAAGAGAAGTCCGACCCAGCGATAAAGCTTCCACTAGAGTAACAATATTTTATCAGTCATTTTGTAATGAGGAAAAGATTAAGTGAGCACGTACACGCATTTCGCTCGTTTTCAGCATATTTGATTTCATATGGCACCGGGACGAAAAGACAACTGTCGGCTGCTCTATCGGGTGTAATGCCGACGGAAGAGGATATATAAGTGCGGCATGTGATATCCTTTCCAGGGTTGGAGGAAACTGTAAGATGGACGGCGGGATAAGGGTACGTCCCATCGCCATTCGATGCATAGAAATTTTGAATGAGAGCACTGAATGTGTTCAACTCGGGTGAAGTTGCATACCTAAAGGGAAAAAATTGGACAATTGTGAGGCTTTTATTCTGATATTGCGGTGAGAAGAGAAAGAGAATGTTCAAAACATACCAACCAACTAAAATTTCCTTGGGATTCGCTTTGAGGTGGAGGTTATACATCTGTTTGTGATAATCCATGTCTACTTCAACCTTTTGCATTGACGGGTCAGTAGCTACATTACATACGCCAATAAAACAAAACCAAAGTAGTATTAAACCAACCTGTTCCTGGCTTTCATTGTGGCCAACTGCAAAGCAGTTTCGAATTTCAATTTCCGATCCATCTTCAGACCTCACACCGAGCAATGTGCCGATTACCCTTTCTTGATCTGGGCTTCGACGTAATGAGTGGTCAAGAATTGCAAATAGCGCCTGGAACGGCCAAATGAGCGAGTGTATCAAAATATTGTTAAGGGGTCGGATTTCGAACTCTAGAGTACCTGTGCGCAAATGACAACTTGAAGCGGGTTTGCGGTAGTTGAGCTGGTCACCGCTGGCTTTGTTAAGTGGATAAAGGATTCCCGATCCATGTTTTATACACAGGTCTTTTGTCCGTATCCTTTTTATCTATTATGGCGTCTGTTGCCTTTTTAATATCCTCAGTATCCGGCAGCTAGTATAAAAGGATAGATGGGTAGGACTAGGAGTGAGGTCGTTCTAGCGGAATCGATGCTTGTGTGTAGTGTTTCTATGTCTGAGGTGTGTTTGCGAAGGGTTTTTTTTTTTTTTTTTTTTTTTTTTTTTTTTTTTTTTTCTCGTCCTTTTTCACTATTGTGTTTTTTTGTGTTTTATTTTATTATCAGCAAAATTAGAATTCGAGCCGTGAATATTGCAAGCTGAAATACTTTGAAGGTGCTCTAGCGCTAAAAACCAATAGAATTTAATATACCCTTCTAGATCTGATTCTCTGACTTTTTATCACCTTCCCATTCCCGTTTCATCCCTTTTGAATCCTTTTAGGCTTAATCTAGATACATTATTCGACCACCATGGTACACAGTATTATGAGATTGTTCCAGAGTGTAATCTCTATCACAAGTTGCTAAAATTGCTTGTTCAATTGGATCGGAACCTAGCTCATAGCTAACGTATCTACTTAGGTACCTCAGTGGGTATCCAAGCGTGTATAGCGTCTTATAAGCCAGTTTATGTTGGGTTGAACTCCTCTACATCTCCACTCTCATTCTCCTTTCGCCGAACCAGTTCCACCAAATTCTCATTTGAATTGTATACTTGTCCAGTGCCATCATTTTGTGATTGTTGAAGAATTCTGTCTCGTAAAAGTCGCGCGATAGAATTATTTGTCATCTGTTCCAAGCGCACTAATTTTTCGTTGACGTCGCGCTTCAAATCCCAGTTAGGCTTCTTTGGTTGCAGTGAGAGGAGATCTATCGATTTCTCAGTTTGGTCTTCATCTCTAATAACTTTTCTTGTCTCTACGGCGATGCTTGCTGCATGTTGCTCAAGGGTCTCCTGTTTTTCGGAAGGCGCAGTATCGAAGCCCAGCCTAGGTGTTTTGTTTAGAACATCGTAGTTCCGGCCAGAGAGAATAACGGTAGATGCGTCCGGATTGCTAGTCCTCAAGGAATCTTCAGATTGTAGTATTGTGTCCGAGTCCCTTCCCTGTTTTCGTTTAAGGTCACGCAACCTTGCTAGCCGGTCTTTGCGTGCATTTGTCTGCGCTTCCAAAGCGAGATCCATATCGCCAGGGCGGGTGCGATGACCTGCGATGACGCTTTACGCTATTGAGAGGGAAATGGGAAAGAAGAGAGATCGGTGCTTTGGCAAGGAAGGATAGTTGTGGACGTATGAATATATTCCATTACTTTGTGTTGAAACTTTCATCTAAATTAATATTAGCTCGCAACCTCCCTCTGAGCGATCACGCAACCCATATTTGTGTTCTCTTTGCCTGCGAATGGCACTCCTTTGTAATTTCATTGCTCATTTTTTCTTTCTCTTCTTCTTCCCCCTTCTCACATATGAGATCAGTCACCCAAATTAGCTAAAAAAAAAAAAAAAAAAAAAAAATTCCTAGGTTGGACCCTTTTCACCATAACGCGGATGAGTATATTCATCGCGGTGCCAACATGCTTTCGATCTCTCCGTGTTCATGGGCATGGGCTCCCATTTTTTCAAAATTCCCAGCTCTTGTCCTCAAGTAAATACCCTAGTCTTTATTGATATCAATACCCTAACTAGTTCATAGGATCGGTACAAATGGGTCACAAGGCCAGCAATTCTACCTATGCTTTCAAGGGCCTTCGATATGGATATAGGGCCTTTCGTAAAACCGATGAACTAAGCGGATGTAGCCATTCCTTCAAACCAAAATACTTCGTCGCTAAACCTGCAATGAAAGTTCCCATCAAGCTTAGACGCCAAAGAGTCCTACCAGGCACTCCACAAATCGATCTTAGGAACGAGTTCAGATATTCTCGTAACTATATATTACCTTCCATCGTTCTGGGCCATCGCAGGCGCCTCTGCATCCAGTTGCTCTCTAGCGGTCATAGCTTGCAAGCTATCACAGATCAGTACCAGAAACTGTGTGCCATTATTCGGCTCCCTTTGATCGGGTCGTACCTTTCGTCTACAGGCCGAGATCGAGTCTTGCTTCGTATATTGGAAAGTTACTTGTCAGTGACTAACCTCCGCACATGGTGGACTGACATAAACGCATCCTGCAAGTTATTGATACTATGTATTGACAATCTCGAAAAGAGTTATCGTTACAAAAGGCTTCGTTTGCAAGCCGCGAGATCGAGGGCCGAACGCATTTTGACAATAATCACAAGCCTAAACCAAAAGCGTATGGGTTATGGACTTGATCCAGTCCTCATAGGGGCACCCAGAATTAAATATTTAGTCAAATTCCTCAGCCCAGATTCCGCCTTTAGCTTCTACAAGTTCTTGGATTTCAGTAAAACTCGCATCCCAGAGGGTATTCTATTAAGTATTTTACATGTCATCACTAATGCAGGGATGTTTGCCCAAGCTATTCAAATATTTCAAAGAATTGCACTCAAATCCTTCACAGACCATGGCTCCTCTACTACTCGAGTATGGGAATTCCGACGGCTTTTTCATAAGCTCTACCGAGCCGGTATCCCGATTCACCAAACAGATATCCTTGAGTTTCTCTCATCAATTGGGCGCATAGATCCTTTGATCTACAACCTTATCATATATGCCGCCGCCATGGCAAATGATACCAGCATAGTTTTACGACTTACTCGGGACTATGAAATCCGGACTGGGTTTCAAATACCATTAGATGCAATTAGTGCCGTGTTTCTCATGTATCGCCGTCTAGGTGACACAGAAAGACTTAGGGGTGCGTATGTTGGGGCGGAAGGGCAGAATCTGCAGCCTCTACGAAATAGTTTCTTCATCACGGCAATAATGCTATTTGAAACGCACAAACCTAACACTAGTTACTGGGATCTTTGCAAACTCTATCGCCGTTTCTTCAAGACATCGAGTTTATCGTTATTGCTTCTGCCGCTCCCTAGGACGTTCGAAACCTTGAGCTCTGAAGATAGTGATTTAGAACCGACAATTGGAACGCTAACCATTATGCTTAATTCATACCTCAAGACAATTGCAGGGAGAGTTGAAGGTTCGAAAAATGCATTAATGATATATGAGCGATATATCTATCTTATTCGAAACAATGTCAATTGTTTACAATTTCGTGTCGCGAATGAACACTTGTTAGCAACAATCGTATCGGCTGTCGGAAAATATAAATCAAATTTAGGGCTCGCACTAGGAATCATACAAGATATGATTGATTTTGACTACCTGCCTAGCCCAACGAGTCTAACTTGGGATCGCTTGCTTCGAGCCTCAATTTGGCACCGTGACGTTAATATTTCGGAGAGAATATGGGAAGCAATGCTCGAGCACGGCATCCCTCCGACGTCATATACATACAGCACGATGATTGTTCTGTACGCAACAGTAGGGGACTGCGAGAAAGCAGTTACACTTCGGGAAAGACTTATTGATGAGGGATGGCCAATGGCCCCACATGTGGAAGAAGCCTTTGATCTTGTCGACAGAACAAGAAAAACAGGGATCACTCACTCAACCCACTCAATTACACACCGATATTAACATCTCCAAGAATATACTCGAATTATTTACTCAGAGCGATCGTTAGATCTAAAGATAGAAGAAGATCGGTGTCTTTGAACCGTTCTTAGGTTACCGCCTAGAGACAACCGTAGGTACTACCCACATCATGTTCGGCAGAGGACGTGGTCTTTAAATTGATGGACCTCTAATCTAGAAAGTTGCCCAAGCAAACTGTTTCTTCACGCAACTCCGTGTATATGTACAATAATTTGCAAAGTACTAAAAAAGTGCGAGATGATCGTATGTTTGCCCCGTTGGAAGTGAGCTGTATGGGAAATGTGTATTACAAATCAAAAAGTGCTTTCTCGGTTCTCCGTCTGCTGTTGAAGGAACGACGCCCACAGTTCGGCAAGATTCTATAACGTTTATTTATTAACATGTTGTTAGCCCGTTTACTTGAACATATATTGCGGCAGAGTCAGTCGAAGGGTTACCTCTCCACTGTTATTGATATCTTGTGTACTGTTGACTAGGTGGGACTGGGTGATAGGCGATTGCATCGTGCGGGAAGGAAGCGACCCGGTATTACCAGAGGTACCCGGCCGTGATAACCCGGCCGTTTCACGGTCCTCATCCGTCCATTTTAAATAGTTTGCAATTAATTGAAGCACTTCAAAACGCTTCGCATCGCCTCGAGGGAGCCCTAGAAAGGAAAGAAATAGGTTGGTGACAAGTTGACTCCCAACAGGTTAGTTGCACGGGCGTTGATCAAGTTGCCATTTCGAACTCCCAACTCACCGGTCAACATTATCCTGGGAGTCCCCGCGTTTAATCATCCGCAATGCTTTGGTCAAGTGTTCATTTAGAATAACACCTCGATGTATTCAATTAGCCGCAGTTAAAGGCACTAAGATAGGACGAGAATCGATACCTTGATGTCTCAGCTTCCCTATGAGAAGGGTCTTTTCCTTTACTTCGCTTTCAAAATGGGACATTCGTTCCACCTCTTTAGACAAGTGAGTCACTCGGGTCTAATTTAAATTAGTGGCGCGAAATATGAAGGATATTTTCTGCAAACGAGGTACCTCTTTGCTCATCAGCTCTTCACGCAAAGCATTCTTCTCCGATGTTAAACTTTCGATCTGCAATTGCGTACTTTCGACGATGTTACGTAATTCCTCTTTCCTAGCTTTATCGGCCGTATTATTTCAGAGATATTTCAGCCCTCTGCAAGAAGGAAATAATATCTTACTCTGTTGTATGTCATGCAATGCCTTGTGGAGATCGGAAATTTTGGCCGCCTGTTGACTTCTCTGTAGTGCCTCTTTATCCAAAGCTTCTCTCTGGGAGACGCACTGTTCCTCGATATCATTGGATCGCTCTTCAAGCGCTCTCCTAACGGAACTTTCCTCCATTGCTAAAACCTCCCAATCTTGGGCTGACTTTCTCGCATTTTCTAAATCGTCCACAAGTTTCGTCTTGATAAGCTCAAACTCCTCGCGCTCCTTTAACCAATTTTGCTGGGAAACTGAGAATCGCTGTCGTAAATCCTGTACTTCTTGAGATAATATTTTCTTTTCAGCCAGGGTTTGTTTTAGGCTGGATTCCAAGGAGTCTTTCTCTAGGTCTATTAACTTGCTTCTCTCCTCTAGTGTTTCCACCATCCTCTTTGTTTCTTGTAGTTCTTCCTAGCCAATTGATAAATCGAGAATGGTTAGAGGGACATTCACCAGGACGAAAATTGAATGCACCTACAGCATCTTTATTAAGCCTATCCGTCAAGGTAGTCCGGATAGAAGCTACTCTTCCGAGCAACCCTTTATACTTATCATCCAGCTGTGCATTTTCGGTTCGTGATTGAGCGAGTTCTTCCTCAAGCTGAGAGATTCTAATTGTATCGGTATTTTGGTTGCTCTCGGATTGGGACTCAGTAATTTCAGGACCGTTATGTAACTCAGTATCATGTGTCAAATTCTCTGACCCGAGACTATGGGATATCTCTTTATCATGCTCTCCGTCGGCGGCAACTACGCAATTGTGAGCTTCAATCCTTTCGTGTATTGCAAGATATCCCTACCCCTTTGGAGCTCGTAGATCGTGGAGTTCAAATTTTGAGCCGATTCTTCGTCCGCTTCTTGGTGCTATTTTTCTGTCAGATACTCCAATCGAAATGACAGCATGTAAACAGTTCCAGGCTGCAGGTTGGTCACCTATATGGAACAGTAGGAATGAATCCAACCTCATTGTGCTCTATCAACTGGTCTTTTGACGCAACGCCAGCCTGCTTCTTAAGCGCGTTCCTTTTTGTCTTCTTTCCCTTCTTTCTTCCAACGGTACCTAAATTTTCGGTCAGTTATTGCTCTATCCGGGATAAAATTCACTGTAGGGCCATGCCTCCAGATTCAGGGTCATCCATATCATCCATCCATCTAGTGTTCAGACCCCAGTGCAAATTATTATTATTCGATTCGTACCAAAGCTATATAGATAAGTATAAAAGGATCTTATAGGCGCGAAAGCATTTCGGTTTAAAAGCAGGCAAGGTCAAAGCCTAGAGTCGCGGGAAAGCAAATCAAAAATAGCTGGTGGCATACATGTATGCACTAAAAAGTAAGTAGCTTGCGAAAGATGTTTTTGATGGTTTCGTGTTCAAGACAACAAATCTGTCAGAACAAACCGCTGGTCTGCCACCGACCATTTGATCATGGTACGAGCAACGCAAACCGGCAATGAAATACTAGCTACTATGTACGCAAGTACGGACCTAAAGCATCAGATATCAAATATCTTGTATTTAGAGGTTCTAAGGCTAAAGGCTCACAGGAAACGCTTGGTATTGCTACATCACACGAAAAAGCCAATTATACTAAATTTGAGGTCGTAGGATTCCGTCATTGTGAGATAATTTGCGTGAACATATAGCAGTGCCCATATATCCATGAGTACAATATTTCCGGTGGAATCTGCATTTGAAGCCGTGAATCTACATTAATACGATATCAGCATTCGCATCAACGTGTAATAGAGAGCCTACTAGTGTATTACAATATAAATCTCTTCCGATATAGTAAGAACTTATAATTAAGTGCGAGAATCTACGCCTCTCGCGTGTACAGGTCTTGAATCTTCGTATATCGTACGCCGAATCCCATGACATCGAGAACAAATAAAATTAGATGGCCAAAGCCTTAAGTATTACCAAGTAGATTTAGATTAAAGTTCAATAGAATATTCCAATATGCCTCGATCATCCGCCAGGTCTCAGGCATGTCTTACCAAGGCGTTGAATTAAGATATGCAATCGCTAAAAACTCTCTTGGAAAAACAAATACTTTATGCCTTTGCTCATCACTTAGCCGATGGACTTGATTTCTTGGGCCGTTTAGTCCAGCAATTATATCAGGGAGTGGCTCATATCGGGTTTGTCGATTATTGATGTGTCTTCGGCATCTCCGTAAGTTTTATAACCCAGGCGTGTGCAGGGCACATATCCAGGATAACAGTTCAAACGAAAATTAATCAATTTAAGCAATACGAATTCCCTCGAAGACTACTTACTATGAAACTTGAAAATATGCAACTAGAATTTGATATATCGTTTGGTATGCCTTTGAAAACTCGAAAACTATTGAACCGGACAGTTTTCGATATCAGGGGGAAGGCCGTCACCTTGTCCAACATCACCTAGTAGTTCTGCAGGGGGGGATCCAACTGCTTGCATCTATGGAGAAGTCAGCCTGAAAACATTACCAAGAAGGGGCCTTCTTAAAGGTCTAGAGTGTCGCACTACCTTCTGCATCCTTTCGACGATATACTCACGGTCACCTTCACTAGCATCAGAATAACCTGGTTGCTCGAATTTAGCAACTATTTCTCTGACAAGCCGCGATTGTTCCCTGAAGTTTCTCATTTCGTCTATGGAATGCTTTCCTTCGTTCTCTACGAGCCAACCTGGAAACTTTTCGTCCAATTCTTTCATTGGTTCATAGAGAATCTCTTTATTGGTTAGTTGTTCCATCATTCCCATGAGCATTTTCGAGAAGTCCTCATCAGAACCACTTTTCCCGGTCGCCATTTGCATCTGTTTCAGCATCTCGGCGAGGAAATCATCGGACTGAGAGTCTGCCATCTCTGTATCTATCTCTGCCCCTGACTCTTTCATTCTTTCCATAGTCTTAGCAATAGTATCACGGAAAGAAGACACTCCCTCAGCTGACTCGTCATCATGGGTTTGCGAAGTATCTTTCGCGGAGGGCTGTGTGGATCCCTTCGGCACATCGGTGTTGCTCGACCCAGACCCAACTGCTTTGTCCAATTCTTGCACTAGGGAATCGAATTGGGCTTGGAATTCCGGCTACCGGTTATTCCCCATGTCAACATGCCATTTTGCTACGGAAGCCAAACTTAGGTTAATTATGAAAGAGTAGATTATCTTACTGATTCCTCCATTTCTTTCAATAGGTCTGCCATGCCTTGCTGCAATTGTTTGGCAAAGTCGTCATCCAGACTATCAAGAGATGGTTGGGCCATGGTAGTGCCTCGTGTTGAGCTTTCTCCCACGGTATTCCTGATTGCATCAGACGAAGACGCCGTGTTGAACTCGTCCAGGAGATCTATAGAAGATATATGCTGTCAGGTTGGTGGTTCGTTGGTTCTGCTTTTGCATGACTAAAGGTTCCAAATCTCACCGTCGAGTTCGTCCAGCTCATCTTCTTCATCTTCCTCGTCTGTATCCCCTAATCCTTTTTCATATATGTGCGCTTCCAACTGCCCCTCAAAAACATCCCCTAAGCTGGCTTTACCTTTCTTATTAGTATCGCCAACACTATGCGTACTAAAAATGGGCTGGGACCCCTTCGAATCCTGTAGTGTATCGTGGTTGCTAGTATTCTGATCAAGGTTTACTGAAGGGTTCCCTTCGGCAGAACTTTCATAGTTCGATGACATTTGTTAAACCGAGGATGTGGATAAACGAGGGCGGTTGAGTTGAATTCGTGTGAATTCGGTTTACAAGCTTCGCTCTTGTGCCGTTGAAGTCGTTTTGTATAAGTATCTACGAGTAAACCAACGAAGCAGCCATATGATTCGTCTGATAATATTGAGTCAGTATTTGTTGATACTGAGACAGTGCCGCGCGGTATTATGGATGAATTTTTGATACCAAACATACCTATAGAGGTGAGATTCTCCGGAGGGTAACGTCTTTTAATAATATATAGAAATATACTTCACAAAAGGTGACAATATTTTAAAAGTAGGTAATTTATGGAGGAGAAGCGAATATAGGCAGATTGAAGAGTACTAACGAAGGTTTTCAATCGTGGCTAGAAAAAGCAAAAACAGCTAATGTGTATCCCGCTAAGCTCGCCCTTCCAGCTTACGAAAACTGCGACCAATTATATGCTCTTTTAACAACAGGAGCGAATAGTCAACCACAGGAGCAAACAGGACGACGACATCAATACACGCTCTCTAAAACTCTAACACGCGTCTAGGTTTAAACATCATCATTCGCATATTCAGCCCGTATCTAGGCTTACACACTCATCATGTCAGCACTCTGTCTCAATAGACTTCAAGAGGAGAGGTTTGTATCCTACCGTGCCTTAGCCTCCACATTCTATAGCTTAATATACTCACAGTTGGCCCATGAGGTTCGCGTAGGAAACAATGGCGAAAAGATCATCCCTTTGGATTTTATGCAAAGCCAGCAAGAGGCGCGGAGGGTTTGGACCTTCGACAATGGAGCTGCGGTATTCCAGGGAAAGAAAAGACATTGTGGGAAGGTGGATTATTCAAACTTGAAATGGCTTTCCCAGAAGGTACGACTCTTTTGGTCTCTCTTCATTTCCATTCGTTATCGTAGCTATATATGCTTATAGTTTGATATTAGAATACCCTACTAAACCTCCAAAGTGTAAGTACTTGCGCTGTTGAATGCATCCCTTATTCTAGAGTAAAACTTAACCCGGAGCTCGTTATAGGCAAATTCGTCCCGCCATTGTTCCACCCCAATGTTTATCCTTCCGGAACCGTGTGCCTGTCTATTCTAAACGAAGATGAAGGCTGGAAGCCCGCCATAACCATAAAGCAAATATTGCTAGGTATTCAGGATCTCTTAGATGATCCTAATCCGGAGTCCCCTGCGCAAGCAGAAGCTTACAACTTGTTCAAAAAGGATCGTGCTGCCTACGATAAACGTATTAGGGCTTTGGTCAAAGAAAATCACGCGACATGATATAGTACATCCTTGAGGCGTCATATATCCCATGAATATGGCTTTGTACTTCTATTTAAACTCGTAATTGCCTAACCGTTTTTATTTGAACTATCGAACAAAATTTGGTTTCCGGAGTTATCGGTGGAAAGATACCCTTGGAAAAATTAAATATTAAGACAGTAGCATTTCGATGCAACCAAAGACAATGACAGTGGTCTAGCAAAGAAAATGTTGTTTTGAACCGTAGGGCGAAACTGTACATTATCAGCATTACTTTAGTGGAAGTAACTTAGGTACCTATAGGAAGGAATATTTTGGTTTGATATTGAGTCGTTCATCTATCAAGAGAGCGAAAATATCACGTTAAGGCCAAGGTTCTTCCCCAGGCAGCATCATGTAATCAAAGATTGGGACAGTTGGAGTCCCTATAGCCTCTGGAAATAATAACGCGACCATCCTTTCCATAATACAATATATAATATAACACTAAACGCCTGGAATGTAGGTAGAAGAATGGGGAAAGGAAAAGAGGGTAGAAAAGAAACAGAAAAGGAAAGTTCAGCTTCTTGGCTTTTCCTTCTTCTCTTTCCAGAGAGCAGCTAACAATAAATTAGTTTATAGTGAAAATATACGCTGTGTTTGAGGGTACTTACACAAGCCGACGCCCGAAACCTTTACGACCTTGAACCGAACACCAGGGATATCACCCTTAGCCTTGCCTTTTCGACCAAATCCCGCTAGCAGAACCTCGTCATTCTCGTCGACAAAGTTTAAACAACCATCGTTTGGAACTATGATCGGTTAGAACACTTCCCACACTACCCCCAACCAAAAAAAAAAAAAAAAATTCGCACGAATTTACATATTTGTGTATACGTGATAGGTGCAAAAACATACCGAACGCAGTTACTTTCTTTCCGTTCTTGATAAGTTGGACTCTGACACATTTACGAATAGCAGAGTTTGGTTGCTTTGCTTCGACGCCGACTTTTTCAAGAACAATTCCTTTGGCATGAGATGAGCCTCCGAAAGGCGAGGACTTAAACGCTGTCCCCAGAAGTCGCTTCTTGAAACCTAGATCAGCCCATCGGCTATTTGCGCCATCGAAATAAAGTCAGATTCCTCTTTATGTGATCCAATCTAACTCAGTGTATTGCAGGGCGGTGATCGTACTTGTCTCGACGGTGATTCCGTAGCTTGCGAGCGGAATTAAGACCTCTTGGTTTTCCCCTAGAGTTCAAGTTCGAGAAGTCAGTTTCGACGAACTGCAAGCGTTCACTAAAAGAAAAGGCCGGTATCGTATACTCACTTTCCCATTTTTGCGATACTGGAAGCTTTTGATATAAGTCGGATGAAGAAAGATACTCTTGTTCGTGGTTACGAGTCTGATGGTAGGTAGTTGCGCAACAAATAATTTCGAATTGTCTGTTTCATCAAGGTTCACCAGCAAACCCTTGCGCTTGAAGACTTATGCCGAATTTGGTATGGCAGTCACATCCGCTTAGCACAACACAACCAGACTTCCATGTTCGCAGCACCCTAAAAACTACACTCACGGGCCGTCTCCCTCCTGTCCGCCCAGTCTCGAGGCTAGGCCAGTCTTCGCAGTCAGCGTTTGGTTTCCGTGGCAATAGCCAGTAAAAACTCAAGAAAAGGCGATATTTCAGGTACAATAGAACTATCATAGCACGAGTTCTACTGGGAGGAGTTGATCTGCACCATCGACTAACACCCTCGCCAAAGATACCATACTGGCTAGCTTGTGGGAATATATCTATATCATTCTTAGTCATCCATCTTGGGGCTTGGCGTGTTGCCAAGTGTCAGTGGCTCAATAAGAAATGCTTCAGTGTGGCTAAGAAGGTGGCGCTCGGCTAGAAAACAAATCTTCTTGCTCCATTCTTGTGAACCAAAACAAATTTATGAAGAATTTAGCATATCACTCCGACCAGACGGAAAAGAAGGAAAATAAGACTGGCTAGGAATAAGATGGCGACCAGTCTATTCAAAACTCTTGGTTCTCATCCGCTTGAAATCCTTCGCTCGAATCGAGTCATTTACACTGACTCAGTCTCGCATGTCCAACATTGCTTCGACGCCCTTACGGAGAACCATATTGGCCCTGACAAGCTGCATACAACAGGATTCGACATTGACCAAATATGGGAACAAACAAAATGTTTTCTCGAAGCAGTAACAACTGCCACTCTTTTGTCCGAAAAGCGTATTCGCTGCGACTTTCATAGTCTCGAAGGCCCACCGAAAAAAAAATTACGAGTTGGTAGTCGCAAACCTGCCGGGCTTGTCCCTTGTCGCGACAGTCCGAATATAACTATGGCGGAGACGGAGGCGAAGATGGAAACTCAAATTCTGGACCGGAAGCACCCGAGAGTACGAGACACGAAGAACGGTTTCAAAATTGAAAGAAGCGAATACCAAGCTCGTTTCGACGAAGTTCCTTCGTTGTCAAAACCGAAAGGTTCGGAGCAAGCTAGTTCCCACGATATCAAGAGCCCAGTTAAAGAACTAAACGATGAATTTTTTCAATTGGACAAGTTCAATCTGGCCACGAAATCTTTTGAACGGGCGGATGAGGTGGGAGAAGCGCCAATTGGATTCGATCTCTCGATAAACTGGCACGCGGACCTAGGGGAAGACTCAGTTAACTCAAATTCTAGCGATTCCGAGGACCCTACCGCGCATAATGGTCCCATGTATACCGACTTTTTTTTACCACCCGGTAATCTGGAGGAAGCTTTACAGGTCCAGCCGGACACTAGTAGACCGAAGCCCTACAAACTGGCGCGTGAATTACAAGATACAGGCTTTGTGGATGGTGTAATCGGTCTTATGGAGATGGTTCGAAGCGATTTGTTTCAAGGATCGAACGAAGATAATTTGGAGGAAGATCCAGACTCCGAATCTGACGAAGCCTCAAACAAATATGCAGCCCAAAGTTCATCCTATAAACGAGAGCAAATACAGTTGAATGACCAGATCCGGACCTTGGAAAAACAAAACATCGAGCAACGAGAGTGGGCCATTTCAGGCGAAGTAGGCTCACAGCGCCGCCCATTCAATTCTCTTTTGGAAGAAGATCTAGACTTCGAAAGGATTGGCAAACCTGTACCCATTATCACCCAGACAACAACAACATCTCTTGAAGATATGATTAAGTCCAGGATTTTGAGAAACAACTTCGATGAAATTCAACGCAGAAGCCTCACATCCCGTAACGAAAAGAGCTCAACCTTTTTGACAGAGCTAGATGATTCAAAGTCTAGGAATAGTCTGGCTGAGGCGTATTTGGGCATTGAGAGGGGGGTTGCTGAAGAACTGGTTGATGATCCTAATTCAAAACCAAATATCCTCAAAGTGGAAATCCGGAAACTTTTCCTGGATGTAAATCAGCAATTAGATACTCTGAGCTCAAAGCACTTCACGCCGAAGAATCCAAATGCAATCATATCTACTATTCCAGATACCCGTGTTATCAACTTTGAGGAGATCAATTTAGGTGCAGTGCATTCTTCGGCATCTGGATTATCAGCGCTTGCACCTCAAGAAATCTATGACCCATCTTCAACGGAATTTCAGTCACATGAAAGCGCGAAAGCGTCAGGTATCCCGATATCTTCTCGTGAGATAGAATACAGCCAACGAATCAAAGATGTAAGGCAAAGGGGTCGAGATAGGAAACCTAACCCTAATTCTAAGACTTCGGGGCTTCTAAAGACTCTTCAACGAGGGGGTGTGTCTATAATTAAAGGCGATGGCCATCGAGTACATGTTTCTGGTATTCCAGAGACGGGGAAACCCACACTGACTAGCTCTTATGTCAAACTATAATTGTTTTGTGTGCTAGGATACTTCCCTCTGCGTCACCCTTTACTCTTCGCTGCGGAATAGATATCTTTTGAATAAATGAAATTATGATCTGTTATATTAGTCCAGTCGTTAATATATTTGCTAGAGATTTTAGAATTATTATTTGGCAAGCAATATTAAAATAGATGTAGACTTCTCTCAAGCTTACCTAAGTAGGGAAGAAGTATATCTTGAAGTTTCCCGGAAGGCTTTAAATGTTAAAATATAAATATTTTATCCAAAAAGTTTATATCATATCAGTAAAAAAAAAAAAGTCGTAGGACGGCTAACAGCAGATGTTAGATGACTTTTAAATATTATAATAATAAAACATTAGAACAATAGTTTGATTCCGGATTATATTAAAAAAAAGTATTTATAATGTGTATGAAGAAAAATTGTTTTGATATATTTGAGAGTAGTTACCATATAGCTTAAAAAAAATTAAAAATTTTTTTAATTATTTATAATGAAAATAATCAAAAAAGACTATCTTTATAAAAACAAATATAAAATGATATAAAACTAGCGCTTAACAGTCCCAATATGTTTAGTAATTCTTATTTAATACTTTTTATTATTGTTATTGTAGCGCGTTATCAAGCAGCGGTATCTTTATTATATAATTAATATCCACAAAAGTATGTAGGTTTATACTTATAAACTATATCTTATTAAAATTGTTTTTTTAAAGAGTATGCTTGTCAGTGCTTACCACTAGAAACCCCTCAGGATACCTCATAAACATGAAGACAACTAGATTCCAATAGGTAATAAATAATTAGATTATCCAGCACTAATTCTATTAATACTAATTAACAGACCTTATATACAGTTCTCCATAATCATTCAAGCTTGTAAGGCCTCAATATATTTTATAATACCATAATCTGCCTGCTTAATAAAGGAAATATTAATCATATAATATTCTATATTACCTAATTATAAAACCATAATATATATTGTTATGAATTATAATATTCCCTTTTTATAAAATATATTTTAAAATTTTATATTATCAATTTATGATTTGTAGTTAATACTTAGGTTTAGTAAAACTTATTGAGTTATAACATAGCTTTTTTTTAGATATAATTACTTAATTAGGCTATCTAATATTCAATATTATAATTCTAAATTGTTTATTTTTACTAATATATATTATAAAATTATAAAATTATAAAGGAAATTTAATTGTTTTTAGATTACTATTTTTTATAAGATTTTTTTATATTTTTTTATTATTTTATAAAATAATTTTTGTATATTTCTTTCTTATAAAACATATTATATTATATTATATAATTAAAATTAGAAATACTATAGAAAATCATATTAGGAAAATAAAAAAATAATTTTATAAATATATTTTTGTTATTTATTAATAGTAAGTAATTAGATTATTATTTATTTATTTTTTTTTTATACAATTTTTTTTTTTCTTTTTTTTTTTATTTTATAATAATATTTATTTTGTTTTATAATTTTTTATCTTGTTTATTTTTAACTAGTTTCTAGCTTAAAGCTTCCTATTTTCAAAATTCTCTTTTTTTTTGATATTATATATTAACCCATAATTCCCTTTTTTATTATTTTTAAAATTTTTAAAATAATTAACCCAATTTTTGTTACTTATGTTATTATTATTATTAATTATTGCTTTATTAATATAAAGGTTAATACTATTAATAATAGATTTTTCTATAATCTATAGTATTATAATTATAAGTAATAAAAATTTGTTTACTATACTAATAACAATACAAAGTATAGTTACTACAATATCAAAAACTTTACATATTACCTTATAAGCACTTTTAACAATACTACCCATATTTATATTATAATATTTTTAAATATAATAAATTAAAAATTTTTAAATATTTTTTTTTTTTTATTTTATATATATTAGTATTTATATATTTCTAAATATTATTATTATAAAATTTTTTATTAAATATATTATTTTTATAATTATATTTTTTACTTATACCAGTAATATAATTAGTACTTTAACAATTTTAATTATTTTTTTATTAAATATAATTATTATAAATATTCATATTTATATATTAAAAAATATAGTTTTAAATTTTAATAATATACTTACTAATTTTACACCTAACACCATTTTAAACTAAATCAACAAAATTGATAATATTTTTAATAAATTATATAATATTAAAAATAATATTATAATTTTTATAACTAAAGGAGTAATATTAAAAATTAATATAATAAAAGTAAATATTATAACTTTATAAATAACTATAATAATATTTATAATTAAAATAATAATTCTAAAATTGTAAATATTAAAATAGTTTTATATAATATAACTCATCCTTCTAAAAATAAGCATATTTATAATCATATTATTAAGCATGTTTAATAACATCAATATATCTAATAATATATAATTTTATAAATTTTCTTATAGTATTATAAGTTCTCTAGTTTTTTAATTTTTATTTAGTATTTAATATTTTTATTCAAATTAAAATTTATATAAATATTTTTATATTCTTTGATCTATGTTTTTGATAAAAGTATATTTATTGTACTTTAGTTTTTAATCAAATAATGATTTTTTTTTATAACCTTAATTATTTATTCAGTGTATATCAAGTTTTTTTCAAGTTTTTATAAAATATCAGCCCTTAGCTAATTTTGCTATTTTATTAAGTAATACTTAGTTAGATTTTTAGATTTAGGATTTTTTTTATAAAAGGTTTTGGTTAATATTTTTTTTATTTCTTATTCTTTTTTTTTATTAATTATTATTAGTAGTAGCTTAAGGACTTATAAATACTCATCATTAATTATATAAAATTATAGTAAAAAAATATAAAATATGTTATAATATTTATAATTTTAAATAATTTTATTCTATATATATATATTTTTATAATTTTTATCATTTTATATAATTTTAATCATCTTACTTTTAATTTATTTAATAGTTAATAAATTTAAATATATTTTTTATTTAACATAATCTACTAATCTATTTTAAAAACTAGTATAGGTTTTTGTCTCTTATCAGCATACCTTACTTAATCATTCTATACTTGCATAATTTTAAGTTAATATGATTTATAATATAGTTCTAATTCTTAGATTCTTTCTTCTACTATAAGAATATTACTAAGATTTTTATAAACTACCAAGACTTTAAAATAATAAGCATTACACACATAAAAGAATATCATTTTTATAATTGTTTAAACAGTATTATTATATATAAATTAGGTTAATAATAATAATTTTATTTAATTATCTTATATATAATTATAATAATTACACAAATATTATTCTGTCATAGCCACGGCTAAGACATGACAACACCTACCGCCAAAAACACGCTCTCATTCTCTCGCACAATCATTTAAGTTATAATAATCAGCATATTTGCCTGTTTGATCAATTACCTCTGTTTTTGTATATCTTACATAACACATACATATCATATGATCAATATATTAATAAGGTAATATATTAATATATTAACTTGATCAGTTACTATATTACCATATTAATTTATTATATATATTATATAAAGCATTATCATATATATAATATTATTATTAGGATTGATGAATAGTTCTTATTTTTCATCAGTCAATTTAAATACAATACAAACTCATAATTTACTATAATTTTATTATTGTTATATATTTTATATATCATTCTTTAATATCAATTATCATACATACTCCATAAGTTCTGAGAACCCAGTATCTTAAAATAAGAAATCAATATTTAATTAAATGGATTTAATCAAAATATAACACTTTAACCAATCCCACTCAGATCTAACAGAAAAGCATATGTATGTCGATAAGTGAAATCGATCCAAAAAATTTCATTTTTTTAAAATATGAGATAACAAATGATGAAAAAAATTATGCATTTCTTTACAACATATTCTTTTACCCAAATCAACCAACTACTAATCAAATTAATCAAACCAACGAATATTCTAGAAAATAATTAAGAAAAATATTACTTTTATTTAAATTAAAATTAACCATAAATCTATTGAACAGAAAAGACAATATATTCTAGAAAAATGATAAATTATACATTAACACTGGTATCTAAATTAATAATAAGCTAACCATATTAATAAAAAAATCCAAAGACAAACTTACAGACATTACTTTTACAGATAATTTGAAATACTTAAGAAACCTAAAAGTTATAACACAAATATTAGAATAAATTACAATAATTATTATTTACGCTTAGATTGAAGTATATACTAATACATCAGAATTTATAGAAGAAAACCTTAAATCACTAGAACCAAATTAATTAAAATTGTTATATAAGTAAGATATATTTTAAATTTATTTTTAAAAATAAAGGTAAAAAATGTTAATCACCATTACCTGAAGATTTTAATAAGGATTTTAGTGATAATGATTCTACTTTAAATAGTGATAATGAATTTATTAATTATAAGAATAATTGATAAAGTACTTCCTAAAGCAACATTAAATTATTAGAACCAATTAAATTTGAAAGATCTCCTACGAAATTTAATCAATTTCTTAAATAACTCAACAATATTTTCTACTTCCAACCTAAGAATTATTTTAATAATAAACACAAAATCCATTATACATTTTTTTTTTTTAAAGGAATTGTTTTTAATATTTATAATATTTATCGTAAGAAATATAAAGAAAGTACTTTATATTAACAACAATACAAAATCTTCAATATTACCTTTATACTCACCAACTATACCGTATTTACCAGATTTTTTAGATAGATTTGTAAATATAAGAATAAATAAGAAAAAATTTTCTGTAAATTCTATGAATTTTGACAAAAAAGATTAGCTAGAAACTATTTTCAAGAACTCAACCAATACATTCCTCTTACCGACTATAATAACAATTAAATACTTTACTATGCAAAAAAAAGACTTAAATCCTAATGAAAATAAAAAATCATATGATAAAAAATTATTAACAAAAAATTTACCTATAAAGAAATATAATTTTTTATTATTAAACTCGACAATATTTTTTACAAGGATAATAAGGTTAATAACTCACAATTTTGTATTCTAAAACAGTTTAATACAAACAACCAGAAACCTTATCAGAACAACTGATTTTATAATAAAATAAAATACCCAAATATTTACAAACCTAATTAAAATTAACTAAAATTCAATAACAAGTTTTAAAACCAATAATAACAAAATGGTTAAGGATGAATTTTCAAAACTATTTACAACCCAGTCCCTATGGAGTTAGGAGTTATTTAGAACCAATATAAATTATAATACAATAAATTTCTAAAATTTAATAAATTTGTTTATTTTAAATATAACAAGGAAAAATATATAACCAGAAATTGCAAATAAAATTAACCCCAAAAAAAATAGTAACAAAAATAAGTTCACATTATAAACCACAAAAAATCATACAAATAATATAAAATTTATAGCAATTCTAAATATAAAAATAAATATTAAAAATTTAAATTGGAACAAAAACCTAATAGAATTTTTAACATTATTACTAATTAACTTACCTTAAAAAAAATTTTTTTTTGAAATTATTTTTTAATGTGTTTGTAAAGTCCTAACTAATACTTAAATTAATTAACAGACCTGAAATCAAATACACATTTTAATAATAAAATTTGATTTACAAGAATAAATCCTTACTCCCTAAAGAAACATTCCAACTTTTCAAACAATTTAATTTTAAGAAATTATTATTAAATTTGAAAACATAAAACTATCTAAATAGATTTCTAATTTTAATATCTTAGATAAAAAATTTTTCACTAAACACTATTGGTATAAAAATGCTATAATGGCACAATTCAATAAATTTTCTAAAAAAAAACAAAATCAGATTATTTATAATATTATAAAATAAAAAAAAATTATAACAAATTAAAATTATATTTTTTAATTAAAATATTTTTAAAATATTTAATATAGAATAAAAATATATTATACCACTAAAATGATTTAATTTCTTAATAATTAAAAAATATTACTGGATCTAGAATAATTTTTTTTTAAAACAACACCTATAATACATCAAAAATTTAATTAATAATTTAAGATAAGAATATCAGTACCAAAATAAAACAAAAAGTTGATTTATCCCTAAAAATCCCAAGCCACATTAACCTAAAATTTATTTTAAAAAATAACTCCAAACCACCTACAACAAAAAAGAATAATAAAATATTTTAAACTACAATTCCTACAAAAAAACTTTTACCAAAAAAGATAAACTAAAATAATATCTTAAAAGATCTTACAATTAATACTTTCTACCATCAAATAACAATAAATTTTATAAATACTATAAATTTAAAATATAAATATTTAAAATATACTTCATAAAATATAAACATTAAAAATGTTATTTATATAGATTATATAAATTTTATAAAACAGGAAATATCTATACTTTATATATAAATAAAATATTTATAAAAGAATATTATTTTATTAAATAATTTAAATAAAGTTTTTATTAATCCTATTAATATTTTACTTATTTTATTATAATTGATAAATATAAAACTAAATTTGTTTAAAATTTTAATAATTATTAAATCGTAATTAAACAACAAAAAACATTTACCAAGGAACTCAAATATATAATCATCTAAAATAGACAATATAACCACATCAAAAAATACATAATATGTAAATAGAAGGTAAAACTCATTGTTTATAAAAGATATTTAGGCATATGTGGACACCATGTATAAAAATAGATAATTTATATTAATAATTAATTATAGAATAAGATAATTCTTAAACAATGTTCAGAAGACAAATCCCATTGGATTACTAATACACCCCCTTGAGAATATTTTTTTTTGAAGGTTTTAATTATTAGCTTAAAAACAAAATTATACTACCTAATTATTTGATTAATATTAAATTTATTAAGATACTGATATATCATCTATAAAATTTTAATACAAAAAAAGATTTTAAAAAATGTTATTGATATTATTAATGAAGATTTAAATTAAAAAAGTTTTAGATTTTAATGTATTCTGAATAATCTAGTTTAAACTTTGTTAAAAAAGGATTTGATAAAATATTTAATTAAATTATAAAGTAATATTTCAATATTTTCTATATAATTAATAGAAATTTTACTAAAGTTTTTGCTAATAGTAGAGTAGAAATTATTTATATTTTAAAAAATTATATTAAAAAATATATGCTATCTATATTTCTTAAATTAATATATTATAATATTATAGTATTTGGAGGAAGTTTTTTTGGAATAGTTAAATATAAGACTACTATCACTTTTATCATTAATGGATATTTAGAAAAAGAATAATTAATATTTTTAATTTTAAAAATGATAATTTTATTTTAAGATATGACTGGCTATAAAATCATAATCCTGAAATCAATTTTCAATTACAAATTATTAAATTTACTAAATGCAATTACTAAATCTTTTAGAAACACTTTAAATTTAGAACCTAAGAAAAAGAAATATATCTATAATTAATAAAATATTTTTTTGATAAAGAAATCTATTATAAATTTAAGAATAAGTTTAATATTTTTAAATATATATGAATCAAAATTAAGGATATTTATAAGATTGTTAAGAAAATTATTAAGGATATAATTTTTAGAATTCTAGAATGGATTTTGAAGTAGATTAAAATTTTTAAAAAATTATCTAATAAAAAATTTTATTATAATTTAATAAATTTATTTATAAAATATTATTTAAGGAAAGTATTATTTTTAAATTTATGCCTATTTATACTTGTATATAGGAAAAATTAAAAGCCTTTAGAGAATATATTGAAGAGAATTTATGAAAAGGATATATTAAATTTTTATAGTCCTTAGCAGAATATTTAATTTTATTTATTTTTAAAAAAAATAGAAAGTTATAAATTTGTATAGATTATTGAAGTTTTAATAATATTACTATCAAAAACTATATTAGATTATTTTTTATTTTAGAATTTTTTAATTAACTATAAGGTATTATTATTTTTATTAAGTTAGATATTATTATTGTTTATGCCAACTTTAGAATAGTATTAAATAATATTTAGAAGATAATCTTTTAATGTAGATATAGATTATTCAAATATTTAGTTATATTTTTTAAATTAATTAATATTTTAGTATTATTTTAGATTTTTATAAATTATGTTTTTAAAAATTACATTAATAAGATATGTGTTATTTACTTTGATAATATATTTATTTATAATAAGAATTTTAAAAAATATTAAAAATATATTATCCTAATTCTCAAAATATTTAACAAATATAATTTTAAGATTGAATTTAAAAAAATAAAATTTAAAGTAATAAAAATAGAATTTTTAAAAGCTATTGTTACTATTAATAAAATAAGAATGGATTTAAAGAAAATTTAAATAATTTAAAATTAACTAAAATTTGAAATAATTAAAAATATTTAGTTTTTTTTAAAATTATATAATTATTATTAATAATTTATTAAATAATATAATTATATGTTAGTAATTTTAATTAAATTTATTAAAATAAAAATTAAATTTAATATAATTTTTAATTAAATTAATACTTTTAATATATTAAAATAATTATTTTTTTTAATACTTATATTTTAATTATATGATTTAAAATTATCTATTAAAATTAAAATTGATGTTTTAGATGTTATATTAGGTGTATACTTATATTAATTATATTTTAATAATAAATAGTATTTTATTATATATTTATTTTATAAATTTGATGTTATAGAATTTAAATATTTAATTTATAATAAAAATTAATAGTAATTGTTTATATTTATAAAATATGGAAAATATATTTATAAACAAAAAAATTTTTTATTATATATTCTGATTATAAGAATCTTACTTTTTTTTTATTATTAAAGAATTTAATTAATAATAAATTTATTAATAAGAATTTTTAGTAAATATAATATAAAGATTATATATTGTAAAGGTAAAAAAAATTTAGGAATAGATATTATTAGTAGAAAATTTAATTTAATAGTAGAAGTATAATTAGATAAAAAAGTAATTTTTGAAAAAAAATTATTTAAAAATATTATTATCAACTGAATTTTTAATATTATTTTTTATATATTCGATAATTAATTTATTTAGGAATTGAAAAATAGTTATAAATAATATTTAATAACTATTTAAATTCTATTTAACAATCTAAATATATTAGAATATTTTACTATTAAATATGGAATTATTTTTTTTAAAGATTTTTATTATATTCTTACTAAAAATTTTTAATAAAAATTTATTAAATAATATTATGATATATTTGTTTATAGATATTTAAGAATTAAATAAACCTAAAAGTTCTTAACTAAAAATTACTTTTAATCATAAATATAATAATATATTAAATAATATATTAAAATTTGTAATATATATTATAAAAATAAATTTAATTAATATTTATTTTATAAAAAATTACAATTTTATAATATACCATTTGTATTTTTTTAAATTATTTTTTATAATTTCATTTAAAAAATATTAAAATTTTGAAATCTATTTATTAATATTATTTATAATGAAGTATTAGTTATTATTTATAAATTTAACAAAATAACAATTTTAGAATTATAAAATTTTAAATAATTTATAAAAAAATTCAAATAAATTTATAATAAATAAATATTTAGCTAATATAAATTATAAATTAAATATATTTATAACAAAAACACCTTATTCTCTAATAAATTTTAAAATTTAATTAAAAATTAGATTAAAACTAAAATTAATATTATTAATAAAGAACATACTTAAATAAATAAAATAATTGAACAAATTATTTAAATAATTAAAATATAATTATATAATTTTTTAAATATTACATAAAATAATTAAATTAAATTACTCCCTAGCTTTAAATTTATTTATAACACCTTTAAATATTTAATTATAAAATACACTTTTTATAAAATATTTAGAAAATAGAATTTAATAATGATATTTTCATTATTGATACCTAAAAAACAATATTTTAAATAAATAAATATATTAAAAAATGAAAAATTTTTATAAGAATTTATAGAAAAATTTCCAATTTATAATAAAATAAATATTATATTATTATAATAAGAAAAAAATAAAAATATTTTTTTTAAAAAAAAAAATAAAATATATCTGTTTGCTAAATATATTAAATAAAAAAATTATTAAAATAAAAAATTTGATTATTAAAAATATGGATTTTTTATAATTATTAAAAAGTTTAATAATAATATTTTTAAACTTAAAATTTTAGGATTTATATATATTTATTAATTATTTTATATTTTATTTTTAAAATTAATTTTCAAAAATTAAAAAAAATTTAAATGATAAAAATTAAAACTTAAAAATTATATAAAATATAAATTTAAAAAATTTTAGATAAATTTAATAAAAAAAATAAGTATTTTATTAAATAATTATTATTTTATAGACTATAAGATGATTTTTAAATTTTAAAAAATAATATATTTCTAAAAATTATTTAAATTTACTATAACTAGAATATTATATTACTAATTACAAAATAAAAATATAAAAGATTAAAAAAAAATTTAATTTTAAATTAGAATTATAAAAATTTTGAATAATCAAATTTAGAAAAATTTAGAATTAATTTTATAATTTTATAATTTAATTTTTTTATATTATGAATGGTTTGCTCAACCTCCAATTTTTTTTATTTAATATTTTTAGCTATTAATATTTTATCCTTATAAATAATAGTATTAATATATTTTAATTTAAATTATTTTAATTCTTTTTTTTTTTTAATAACTTTTGAAGATAGCTCTACAATCTTTACTTAAAGTTTTGATTGTTTAATTTGTAATTTTATTTGTTTTTTTTTAATATTTTTTAATTTTTTTTTTTGTAATTTGATCTAATAACTAATCCTATTTACTAAAAGAAGTATTAGTAAGGAGCAGCACAATAAGAGAATTACTATATTTACAGGAAGTTGTCAAGCAATATGATTGGCCTTGTACTATACAAGTAGAATAACAGGTATATTTTAATATGATGATATATTTATGACTATTATTAATATAAAATTTACAAGGGAATTGCGCTTCTTTTTTGTTTTTTTTAATACTCTTAGATTGTATTATGTGGCGAGGCCAAAAATTTAATTCTTGATGATTATTATTTTTTTGTTTTTAATGTTCTGCTGGTATTTATGTTTTTTAGATATGTGTTAATTAACCTCTTAAATATTTTTAAAGTTTGATTTTACCTATGATACAATTCCTAAAGATTTTTATACATTTGTTTGATTATATAACTCCTTGTATCCCACACAGGAATTCCTTACACAAGAAAAACATATATATAAAAATCTTGTTTAATATAGAGAACCCTTTAAAAAAACTATACTTTACATCCAAATACCCCATATAAAAAAATTTTTTAAAGGAAACTTTTGTTACAAAAAATTTGTATATATAAAAAACACCCCTAAAAATTTTATTACCAAAAAAAACCTTTTTTTGAAAAAAAAAAAATAATATCATAGTTATGGTTAAGATATGATAATATTTATTGTTAAAAATATGTTTTCATTTTTTTGTATAATTATTTAAGTTATAATAATTAGTATATTTGCTTGTTTGATCAATTATTTTTGTTTTTATGCATTTTATATAATATATGCATATCACATAATCAATATGTTGATAAGGTAATATATTAATATATCGACTTGATCAGTTGTTATATTACCATATTAACTTATTATATATATTGTATGAAGCATCATTGTGTATATAATATTATTGTTAAAATTGATAAATAGTTTTTATTTTTTATTGGTCAACTTAAATACAATATAGATTTATAATTTATTATAATTTTATTGTTGTTATATATCTCATATATTATTTTTTGATATCAATTATCATACATACTCCATAAGTTCTGAGAACCTGGTATCTTAAAGTGAGAGATCAGTGTTTGGTCAAACGGACTTGATCGAAGTGTAACATATTCTAATATAATATTAACTCTTTCTATTTACTTATTTATTTTTGGGTAGTATGCTGTGGAATATTATAACTTCATATTTACTATCTTACATACAATAGTTATAAATTTATTAATAAACTATTTTTTTTAATTAAAAATGAATTTGTTAGATATCTTTTTTTAAATTAAATATTGTATATATAATTCTGCAAGTGTTTTAGCTGTAAGCTTACTAGTATAAAGTAGAAGAATTTGGTCAATCAGTTTACTATGACTAATATTATATTATACTTTAATAAAGTGTCTCCTAACAATGGGTTTTTAGATTCTGGAAGTTTAATAATAAAATTAAGAAATATATTACTCCATATTTTTAATAAAAATTTTATTAGAAGTAATTTGCTCAGTTTCAAAATTTTAAATATCTTATTTTATTAGCATATATTATAATTCAAAATATAACAATAAATATATATAATATAATCTAAAAAATAATAATTTCTTACAAATAATTTTATTATTTTAATTTTTTTAAAATATCCTGCAAAAAATATATCATAAATGCTTTTTAAAACTTTTCACCTCAGTTTTTTATAATTCAATATTACTAGTTTCCTTTTAAAAAAAAAAAAAACCATTTTCTTCAAACTAATATTTTTAAATATATTCTATTTAATTTTGATAAATATTACTAATTAGCTTTTATAATTTTATATTATAATAATATTTTATAATTATCAATTTATAAAATATTTTTATAATTCCTAATATTATAATTTTATTTCTTATCAAAATTTTTTATAAAATAGCAAGTAACTATTCTTCTTTAAAAAACAGTAAAAATAATAGGTTTTCCTCATTATAATCTTAGTAATTATCATATTTTAAGAGCAAGTCTATTATTATATTTTCAAACCCAGATCAATATATTATAATAAAATCCATATTAACTAGCTTTTTAGTTTATTTAATTTATTTAGTATTTAATTTCTTTAAAATTTAAAAATATACCAAATTTCTATAATCACTAAAAATAATTATTATAAATTAGTATTTTTTAAATTGTGATAATTATTTATATAAAATTTTAACAATAGTCAATATCTTTTGATTGAATATTAAGTAGTTTTTCTTTGCCAATATCATTTTACAGCTGTAGAAAGTTATTAAATACTATTAACAATTTTTATAAAATTATAAGAAGTATATATTTATAGTATAATCAAATATATTTGTTTTAACTATAGTTAGTAGTCCTAAATAAAAATATTTTAATATCCTTTTAACTTATTTTAAAAAAAATTTTACCAATTTTTTGAATACTATTGTTGGTGTTTTTTTTTAGATTTATAAGATATTCTTTCATCAGCAGAAAAATGTGTTGTCATCCTGGTTGTCTGATGATAGGATTTTTAGAATAATAATTTTATATTTGTTGGTATTTAAATAATATTAGACTTTATATATTTAAAATAATATAATAAAAAAAAAAATTAAAAAGAATAATATTATAAATTTTATTTTAAATATTAAAAAATAAATATTATTTATAATAATAAAAATAATAATTATTTTAAATATTAAAAAGTATATAATATCTATAATAATATAAAAATTAAAATATCAGAAATAATAAAAAAAATTAAAAATTTATTATTAATTATAATATATTAACTAAAATTTTATAAAAAATATATATATTAATTAATCTAACTAATTAACTAAGATTTAATATAAATATAAATAATAAATAATAAATATATATAATATAATTTATAATAAATATAATATATTTTATAAAAGATTAAAAAAATTTTTTAAACTTTTTTTTTAATTTATAAAATTTATATTAGTATTTAAAAAAAAAAGAAATTAATATATTTAAAAATAAAAAATTTAAATTATTAAGAACCCTCTAAATCAAATATTAAAAAATTTTAAAAATTTTTTATCAAACACTAAAAAACTACTTAATATTATTAAAAATTTATAAAAGTTTATTATAAACTTTATTCATCTAATTACTTATTTTATAATTATAAATACTAAATTTCTATTATTTTAAAATAATATAAATATGAATACTAATAAATAAAAAATTATAATTATTTAAATTATAAATTAATTTTTTAATTTACATCAACAAAAACTTTGAATTAGCATCCCAAATCATCATGACCATTTTGCAGGGGTAGTACAAAGATGTTATCATCCTACAAGGATCCCAAATAAGAAAGTGATGATTTATTTTATTTTTTAAATTATTAATATTAATATTAAAAAAAATATAAAATTGCTAAAAGTTAGATATAAGTAATTATTATATAATTATATAATTATATTATTAATAACTATTATAATTAAAAAGTTATTTAAATAATGAATAAAATCACCACACTTGAACTTTAAATTTAAAATAAAGTGGCTAAATGATCTATTTTTAGTAATATTCTTAAAAAATGTGGTTGATATTATCTCCGAATATTAAAATATACACTCATTTTAATTAAAATAATTTAAATTAGTGTTTTTTACAAGGGTGTTATTTTTGAGATTTTTATTTTTTGCTGATGTAATAATCCTAATTGTTAATAAAATTATAATATTATTTAATTAACACACTAAAAAATATCAATATAATAAAAATAATATTATTAATCTATAAAAACTGTTATTAACTTTATAAAATTTATTACTAAATGTTTAAAAATTTATATTATTATAATAAAATCAATTATAATAAAAAAACTGGTTATTTTTTAAAAAAAAAAATTATACATTCTTAAATTATTTTAATATTTTTTACCAGCTTATAAACATTTAATACTAATTTTTTAATAATAGATAAAAAATAAAATTAATTGTTTTATAATTTATTATCTAATTAAAAATAAATTAATATTTATATTATTAAAAAGTTTAAACTTGATATATTATTATATAAAAATAAAATTTAAAAATTTAATATTTTAAATTTATTATCAAACTTTTTATATATTTTTAAATTTTAGTAGTATTTGTAAATAATTTCTTATTAATTTATTATAAATTAATTTTATTTATTATTTTATTATATATTAATTATTTAATATTAAATAGGTTAATTATTTTAATTTTATATTTTTTAATATATAATTTATTTTTAAATATATTAAGTTTATTTGAAAATAAATAAAAATTACTTTAAGTATATTAAAAATTAAAAATAATAAATATTATATAAATAAATTTTGATAGAATAATATTAAATCTAAAGATTATTTTTTAAAAATTTTTTTATATTTAACAAAAAACAAAGAAAGTTTTTTATTTTAACCAAATATTAATAATTAAAATATAGATTAACTATATAATTCAACTTCCAAATTTATTTATAATAAAAAACTATGTATATGCTTTTGAGGTTTTGTGATAGTCTCCTAAAATTCAATAAATAATAATATTAAAGTATTATAAATTATTATTTATTAAAAAATAATAATATTAAAGTATTATAAATTATTATTTATTAAAAAATAATATCATTAATTAAAAAATAATAAATTTTTTAACTAAAGGCTAAAGTTAATACTAAAATTAATTAATTAAATAAATTAAAATTAATATTTTCATTTAAAATATTTTCAATATTTTTAAAATTTTTATTATTTTTAAAATTATTTATAATATTTTCAAGAAATTTTAAGAAAACTACTATTTACTTTTTTATATTTAGTATAAAATTTTTTTGAATAAAAGGTTTAATAATTTCCTTTTTTATTAATAGCATAATATTTGTTATATTAATTATTTTAATTTATATTTATTAATAAAATATATTATATTATTTGAAGTTTAAGACTATTTATATTTTTAAATATAATAAAGCTAATTTTAAATCTTATATATTTTGATAAAGCTAAAGTTTTTAACTATTTTTTTTATATTTTTTTTTTTTTTAAGTAATAAATTTTCTACTTATTTTATTTATATTTATACTAATAAAAGTATATTAAAAAAATTTTTTAAAAATATATTTGGGTAGATATAAAGAAATTATTAGAAGATATATAAAAATTAAAAAAAAAAAAAATAAAAATTACTTTAAAGATGTATATATATAATTTAAAAAAGGATAATTAAAAAAAAAATAAAAAAAATTATAAAAAAAAATATTAAATTTAATTATTTTATTAAATTTGAATTAAATATAAAAATAGTTTAATCATATACTTTAACCTATTTTTATATATTTATGAATAATTTATAATATCTAATAAAAAATATTATATTATTTTAAATTAATATAATTATTAATAAATTAATACTGCTTATCAATTTATATTAATTAAGTAAAAAATAAAATTTTATTTTTATGAATAATAATATAATTTAGTTAGATTTTAAATAATAGGTAAGGGC